>JANFAE010000011.1:0-649796 GCA_024613145.1 Pisolithus marmoratus
TACCTGCACCTTGGGATCGAAGGTGTTCCCGGGAGTTCAGTGATGCGAGAAGCGAGTTGGCATATACTATTCAATAGTAAGCTAGGGTGTTCTGTACATTGCTTGCAGGGCATGGGAAACTGACATTTTCCAATGACGAAGTCCAGCCCTATTGACCATATATCCTTGACCTCAATGGCCTGAAGGAAGAGTGAGAGCGTAACTGTAGTGCAACAAATCATACATACGATGACAAGGTCTGCGATGGCGACTAGTCTACACCGAAGAGCTTGAACCAAGACTTGGTTACCAACCGAAGATGGATGAAACTTACGAAGTCAACAAACATCGGTTAACAGCATAGATGATGAGGGTGTTCAGGAGGCGCTTCGTCCTAAAGCAGGGTTCGTTAGGAATGAACCACTGGCGAAGCCTGGAATCACCCTGAGAACAACTCCGAGCGAGAGCCACTGTCGTAGAAAATCACGCAGAGTGACACCGTAATCAGAACCTCAGCTACTGCAATGGTGGCCCAAGCGGGGGTCACGTCGTAAAACTAGGAAGAACAAGTGAGCTGGTGCACCAGTTTCTCTCTTAAAGGAACTATGTACCGTAATCTGTGTAAGGACGCTGGCGTCGTGGTTGACAAACCTATGCGGGGAGATCAGTATTCTTATGAACATGGTTGGACAGGTTGGAGTACTCTATAATAGCTGTCTCTGCTTCATGATCAGAATAGGTCTCTCGTGATTGAAGAAAAATACAAACCCATGCCAAACCCTGTTGAAACATCCTTATGAGCGCACCCTAATCCTGACAAAAAACCCACCGAATTGAGCTAGTACGAATAGTACCTGTTGCGGCCCAGTCATTGAATGATATGTTTGCCACGTCAAGTAAGTGTACTCGCAATTGGGGCGGTCACCAGCCACTTCACTTGAGGGCGGCAAACTAAGCGCCGTCAAGAGAGTCTTGAGAGGCAGGTCTAGTGGGACATACGGGAATATATTTGATACGCGAAGAAGCTAGTAACATTCGATTTATGAGTGTCAAGTATAACAAATAGTTACTTACCACTGAACTACAGAAACCACAATTACCTGCGATACTGCTAATCTTATCATAAATGGTGTTGGGATAAAAGAAACGCACATTCACCAGAACCGACGCCTAAGGGGGGGGAAACATTCATAATCAATGCCTGGTAGAAAATTGAGTATGCGTACTGGTAGTGTCCTGCCATGTTTCATCAAAAGGAAGCAATTTTGAATGGAAAGCTACACGAACCAAACAATATGCTCCAAACTCGTCGGAACACCGTAGTTGGTTATCTGCAGTGATTAAGTAGGGTGGTTGCAAGGAGAGAATGCGTCGACTTCACCACATAGTAATACAAGATGTGACACACTAATCTGCAGTTGATCATACATCCATTGATATGCACCAAACACTCACCGAACGCGACATGTAGCGTGTCGAGGGTCCTAGCTTCATGTGAGCAGATTTGACGAGTGCCTTAACGTAGCCTAACTCACCATATGGCAACGACTAAGGATGTCATGACCATGCCATCCTCAGTGTAGTGCATGAAATACAAATAAGTCTATAATGCCTGTAAGTGAAACGCTAGGCTAAACATGCCATTTGAAGCGCCCCTGGAGAGTTGTTATGCCGTATAACCTGGACGTGTAATATAGACATTAGAGGGTGAACATAACAAGACCACGGAAAGTCGTACGTACGTAGCGGAGGCCAAACCACCGATGAGGGCAGAACCTATCGCGGACAAATCAGCAGACAAGACTGTGTTTGGCTACGAAAAGTCTTCACCAAACCCGTCCGGGATGGCCATTTCGTTTAGGTAACTTGTAGCAAGTGAACTAGTGCCGTGGGACGTGGCCAGAGAAACAGTGAGAGTGGCGAGGGCGAGATCGATCCGAACGATAATGGAGCAACCTTACCCGGTTTTTAAAGGACGAAAACTGCATTATCATGACCCAGAGGACTTGCGTCACTCGAACAGCATTCTCACAGGAATGATGAGAAGCCAAAGCCAACGACTGAATCCGATAACCTCGTCATTGCTGTGGTAGCGCAGCCTTTCCCATGATTCTTGGCCTCGGTGGAAGGCGCAGTATGTCGTTCTCAGAACTTCTGAGACACAATCAGAAAAGCTGAAGGTCAGGGAGTCATTTACCCACAAACCGTAAGCAGAAGAGGGCCAAACAGCTGTTCAAGTCCACCAATCACGTATGTCACGGAAGCCATTTCATATTGGGCATGTGTAGATTGGGTCCTAGGGTATTGGTCGGATTGGTGTGTAAGGTTATGGAGGCCCAACTGGTCTTAAAAATGATGCTAGTTCCATACTTGTCTATGGAATGGAAATGTAGAATGCAGCAGTCTCACTGGACATGTGGCATAACAAACTCACCTCCAGTGTTGTACCTTGTGGCAAGGCTCGCCATCGATTGACCATATCAACACTCCAACACCTGCAGCATGCACTGCGTATCATGTGCCAATAAACGCCGCCTGGGCCAGTAAGTAATGGTGTTATGACAACTGCAGTAGAAAACGACCACTCAGGAAGCTGACGCAGCCTCCGCGTTTGGGTCATTGCCCGTCTCCTCTTGATGATGCGGACGGTTGACCTCCTGGGCCTCTCACTTCTAGGTGGATGTCTTACCTCAACTCATGAGTTTCCTAGCTGTTTGCTCGGGCCTCCTACACTGGCACGCACTCGCTTACCTCTGACACCGTCCCTGTGTTTACTTTTCTGGGCGTATCCGAGGAGCTTACCTCCGTCGTCGGCGAATGATGTTCGAGTACGCTGGTTCTTGCCATCTTTCCTTGTCGTGGTACGTGTTTTCCTCATGTTTTCAACCCTTCTTTCTGTTTTGTCTGTTACATTGAACTTTGATCCTTTCTTGGAAGTATGTGCATCACCCGTGCAGCGCAGCTTCGCATAATGATTATTCCTTACCATCCGTGCTCCACAGTACGAAAACACCACCAACGCGGAACCCTTCCAATATGGAGTGGGTCTACGCGTGCCAACTCCCAAAGATAGCACTGATATTGTCATCGACGATGGGTTGTGTGGATTTGATGCTCTACCCGCACACGATCTTTTGACTATCATGTTGTGGTTGGAATCGCTTCTTGACTCCGCTCTACTTGGCACCCCGACTAGGACCCCGAAAACCGGTGTTCAGAATCGAAAAGAGCAGAGCCCGCCGCACCCGCAACGGCGTATAGTAGTGATTTATAGACCTCTTTGAGTGCTAAAAAGCCCTCAGGCAGTAACACAACAGCCACCTCGATGTCGCAACCAGGGCGCCCGCCCTCAAGGGCAGGCCCACAGGCGCCAAACCCTGGCATCACCCCAAGCCAGAACACCTCCCGTCCTTCAACCAGAAGCAGCCTACAATCCCTAGCGGACATCATTAATGCACCGGGAGAAAGCATCCACAATAAGGATGCAGGTAGGCAGTTTCTGGACAAGCTCCAGTTCACCATTCTGGATGAAGAGATGACTCCGGTATGGAAAGCCGGACAATCGCGCTACGGCACATCCGAATTAGGCAAGTTTTTCGGCAGCATGGCGGACGTGCAACACGACTTTCGAAGTTTTGAAGTTCGTTCACAAGAAGGACTCTGGACACTGCAGTAGTACACTTGGTGGTCACGCACTCACACGGTAGTGCGGTCGTTGGATACACCGAAACGTTTGAAAGAAATATATTTCTTGGGCAGGATATGATTCAGATGGGATTGCACCCAAGAAAAAGAACCCTCTGCGAGAGAGTGACCACCCCGTGCCATCAACTTAACTCCAATCATCCTCGTTATCAAGTCCATCTTCATCAGAAAAATCAGTAACTACAACGTCAGGGCCCCCTTCAATAACATCAGGTTCATCTTCGGCATTATCCAACTTGTTGAGGCAGCATACATGGATTTCATCTGGGAATATCTCAGTTTCATTTTCATCTGATATCCATTCACAAAGCTCACTCACCCAGACCAAGGCCCCCACTGACACCACCCATGTAATAATAGCTGCCATCTGTGTCATTGAATGGAAGGTTGCATTGTCCTTCAATTAATGGTAGGGAGTCATCGGCATCAGCACCTGTGGATAGTGAAGTAGAGAGATGCAGCAACAAAAGAGCATGGTACTGAACAGCATGCAGCAGATCAAGATATATATCCCAGACAGTGTGGTGAGTGACAGCAGGGCGTCCAAGATCATTATAGCATGCCTCCAAGTGTGTATTCAATGGACTTGGTACTAAGTCAAATACTGGGTGACTTGGATTAACGTATAGATGGTGAACATGTTTCAATGTGGCCCTGTCAACCATGAACTACCATGGAGTCAGTCAACATAACAACAAATGATGACGGAGGAGTTACCTTTAAATCCAATGTGCCATAGTCCTGTGGAGTGCTGAAGATCAATTCCAGCACACTGTGCAGCAGAACCTGCAAGTCAGCTGAGATGCTGAGCAAATGAGAATCAATCAAGTGCTCACCTTGTTACGATCACACTGTTTGGCAGTGTGGTTTTACACGATCTCGATAGGCATTGAGCTCTGCTTGAAGCCAGGGTATGAAAATCCATTGAAAAATCATCCTAAACGAAGGAGTGAAATAGCAATAAGGATGTGAATATGGAACTTACAGTTGCAGAGTGTTGTCAATGTCGAACCAACCCTTGTGTACTCCATGTTCCAGAACTGACTTGAAACTGGGAGTAAAATGCTGATGAAGTTGAGACCACATGATTTCAGGTTTGATATTTTTCCAGGTTTGCATCCACCGATGTTGAAGTATACCCTCAAGTGCAGGGTTGTGCCCTTGTCACTCAGAGTGACCCTGGTTCTGAAAACCACGGTATTGTGAATGCACAAACTATGCTATGCCAGTGGCAATGACTGTACCATGTTTGTCAATACACTTGAACAAGTGAATCATGAAAACTTACATCCAAGTTCATCGACCACATCAAGGAAGTAAGTAAGAATAAGCTGCAGGTTTCTATTGGAATGCCAGATGTGAATCCAAAGTATCTTCCTGGAAAATGGCTCTATGCCTGTGTGCAGGGCAAGGCCAAAGCAGATCCACTTGTCATGTTGATCAACTGCCCATATGTCATTCACTCCAGCTGCCCAAAAACGACGATGCTGAAGGCAGCATGTGCCTTGCATTGGCAAACGAGGTGTGGTTCATAAGTCGCAAAATACTCTCAGATTACACTTCTATAAAATGGTTAATCAGGAAGATGATCATTAAGAATATGCATGTACAAACCTAGATACACTCATGCTCCTTTTGTGATACAACAAACTGATCATCTCACAAGCACCCACATTGGGATATATCGCTCACAATTCAATCATAGCATCCCAGATAGACTCAGCAGTGTGAGCTTGTTGACAAGTATGAAGCAATCCCAGCTGCTTGTGGACCTGGATAAACTTGGTTAAGCTAAAGAACGTCAGTCTGGTAGAAAATCTGTATAACAATTCTGCTACTTACCTGATACCATACTGATTTGTATTGATAAGCTGGCAAAGTTCTGCTACAATTTGCCTGTCAGTGAGTCATGCTTTCCACATATGCATGATATGTGGTTCAATGTCCTTGAGAGGTGCTAGTATTTTAAAGAGAACTGTATTAACCACACCATGCGAAGATAACTCTGTTACTTATGTGGGGGTTTGTTCTGGTTAGGCATCGAGGATTCAGGTTGGCAAGAACCATGTGCAAGGTCAGTAGCTGCTGTCACCATACTATAATGTGGAGATGGAACAGAAAGGAACAGAAATGTTGGAGATGGAATGGTAGTTCTTTTCTGCGTAGATCCATTAATAGGATCAGTTGAGCAACAAAAGGTGACTTGCTGTCAACACCATTACCCAAGTAACATGAGGTCCAACATGAGTCCTGACATGGAGAACCTCAGGACTCTGGTTAAGTCAAAGAAAGATCCTCTTCACCAGCATTGTCTATTCTCTTCTTCTTGCCCAAGTGCTCACCACACCACTGGGAATTGGTAAGTCAGCTATGTTGCCCTATCATCCCAGAAGCTAATGCAACAATCTCCATGCTAGGACCATGGTTGAGGTCCCTGTTACCTCCCACATCACACATGTGCTAGCCATCCCAGTGTTACACTGAGACCAAAGTCTGTAACATAGGTCGAGCCCAAATAGTCATTCTATGATGCGACGATCATAACCTTCTGTCTGAAGGATTTGTCATAGTTCTGAGTGAGAGCTGGAAGCTTCAAGTTCGAAGTTCTGAGGAACTAGCCTGGTAGATTGGGCAGCTCTAGTCTGAGGGTCTACTCCAGACTAGAGGGAACTATATATAGTACAAAGAGAGAGGCCTCAAGGCGACCTCATGTAGCTAAGGGATAAAGGCCATTGGCCAGAGTCCTACACATGTTGACCATGTGTCAAGAGAAGATATTGCTATTGGCCGAGCCAAAGCATGAGTCAACAGAACAGAAAAGAAAGGCATAGAACAAAGCTAACAGTACCAAACAGTTAGAAACAGAAAGAAAGTCCCATGGCAGGGCATGAATCATAACATTACCCCCTTCGCATGGGGAAAGTCACTGATTTTCCACCTTTCAAAGATGGGAGTCACCGTACGGTTCACTGGTCATGTTGGCGATGGCATCGTCATCGAAGTTGAAATCGTTGTCACGAGGGTCATAGTCACTGTCTCCAGCAATGAGCATTTGTTCTTCCTCCTCGACAACAGGGACAGAGAAATGTTCCTTGAGGGAATGACGGTGGGCGGGACAGTTTGCCTGGGTGTGACCTGGTGTAGGGAGGGAAGTCTCCCTACTAGGTATTTTATTTTATTTCACTGTTCTTAATTTACAGATCTGTTCTGTTCTTATTTCCTTATCTTTTTACTTAGTGTTTGGATGCGTTGTTGGCTTATGTAAGCCAACAACTACTTACAGTACACTGTACTCACTTAGAGGAATAACAGCCGCATTACCAGAGACGAGCAGACGGAAAATAAAGACGTAGAGCCTCGGGAGAATATTTCTCCATCCTCAGTCACTCCTTAGACGTTATCTCAGCTATTGTTGGGACTTTTGGGCGCGTTTTTGTTGTTTTCACCACACTCTTTGACCTCTACCAGGCATCCCTAGCCCCCTGGGTCGAACTAGGACCCTCTTCCAACGGGAAGACCCCTTGGCCTTTCCCCCCACTCTCTTTCATCAAACTCTACATCTGGAGCCCACTGCGAGGGGGCTGTTTTGCTTGGTAACCCCACTTCTCCCCCTACCTCCAAGCTTGCACACGCGATATCTCGAGACCCGACACGCCGGACCTCTCGCTTTTCAGGATCCTCATTCTACTCGACGAGACCTTTCGAACGATGTCTTTTTCGTTGTGTCCGCTTCAGCGGTTCTGGAGATATTCCAGTTTTTGTGGAGAAAGGCTTTGTAGGACAGATTTTGGCATAACTCGGGATTCGGTGCGCCAATCCTCTCGTTTCTTTGATCTCCCAGCGCCTCTAGACGCCCTCTACGACGTCCCGGAGTTTGGTAGCCCTCCGCCCAGCAGTTCCTTGCCAACGTGCTGCTGTCCTCCCACCCTTCGAGCTGCACACGCGTTTTCTCGTGACCCGACGCGCCGGACCTCTCGCTTTTCGGGATCCTGGTAGTACTCAACCAGACCTTTCGAACGGTGCCCTTTTCGTCGCATTTGCATCAGTACTTCCAGAGATATCACGCTTTTTGTGCGAAAAGGCATTCTCAGACCGTTTCGTGAATATCTCAGATTGGGTGCGCGGTTTTTCGTATTTCCTCGTTCTCCCAACTCCTCTAGGTCCCTGCTACCACCTCCCAAGGTTTTGTAGCGTCGCGCCCAGCAGTTCTTCCCCAGCGTGTTGCCAGTCCTCCTCCCCTGCCACAGCCTAGCTCCCTGGCACTCTCCCTCGCGTTTTTAGCTCCCTCTCGAGTTGTAGGGAACTTCTCCCCACCGTCTTAGAGTCAGTAGGAAGCCCCTTCGAGACCCCATCAGCCGCTTCAAGACCGCAGACACTTTGACGCTCCCAGACGCATTCCAGCCCCTTTCGAGACGTGTTCGAGACGTAGACGCTTCGTTTAGATGCACCTGCTTGTTCATAACATATTCCAGACTGTATACCATCATTTCCTGTGCGTTTTGCAGTCGAGCGAGGCTGCATATCTGAGAGTCAAGCTTCGAGTCGCATGCGGCGACTAAATTCAGTTTTTGGTGGTCGAAACCACTTCGTGACGTGTAAACAAGTCCCCTACACCCTCCCTGCTTGTTTCGCTGTACAAGAACTCTCCCCCACCTTCCTCCATAGACATTCAAGGTCGCATTGAGACGACCCCACCCCCTTCATTTTATCTCTCGAGACTAACTGCAGACACTCGAGGCTCGTGTCTACCCTTGTAACCGTTGTTGATTATCAACTATGACGTGATATATTCATTTGAGCCTCATATATACTATTCATGATGGAAGAGGCACGCAGACCAGCTCGAGCCCCACTGGTGTTGCACCCAGAGTTCTCGGGGCAGGCGCAGGACCTGCCAACTTACCTTGAGGAGGTTGCGGAGCATGGTAAGGCCCAGGGGGCAACAGATACTTTGTCGCTCATCCAGTTTGCTATCGATGGAGCACCACCCCACACCAGAAGGCTCTGGAGCCACCTTGTGGCCAGTGCACCAATTCTCGAGTGATGGGAGAATTTCAAGGCCCTCGTAACTCTCCAGTACCCTGAGATCGAGCCGGTTGAGGACGTTCTCGAGTGCTTTGAGGAGTTCTATGCTTTCCTCGAGGGGACTTGTCGCAGCAAGCTAAGCTCAGTCCCAGCCCTAGGGGACTACCTTCATTGTTTCCAGCTTTTGTTCTTGGCCCTGGTGAGTTGGAATGTTGTGGAGTTGAGCCATCAAGCCCCACTGTTCCTTCAAGGGCTCCCACCACTGGTCGAGTCTGAGGTCTCGAGGAGGCTCACGTCAAGGTACCCCCTGTTTAGGTTGGGCTACCTATGGCCCATCGAGGTTGTTGTTCATGTTATGAAGGAGGTTATCGAGGATGGGGTAGGCTGCTCTGCCCCTCGTCTAGCTTCAAAGAAACCCTCGTCAGCCCTTGAGTCTCTCAAGGAACCCTCACTGGTACTTGCACTCGCCCTCATTCAGTCACCACTCGGATGTCCCTGTGGAATACTCTCGGTCTCATTCTAGAAGATGCTCCCAGGGAGAGGTGCACTCGAGCACGAAGCTTCCCCCTCATTCCCCCTTCAAGGCATCCCCTCGAACTTTGAAGAACTCCCCTCCCTCCCCCAAGCTTGCTTCGAGCAGCTCATCTCCTTGCCAAGTCACTTATGCAGGCTCGTGGCACACTGTGGCTCAGCCATGGCAGTGTGTCCCGGATAAGCAAGCTGGTGACTTAGCCTCGAACTCGCTTCGTAGCTCGAGAGAAGATCAATGGTTGCATGCACACTCAGTAGGTGGTTTAGAGCACTCGAAGGTTTGTTCCCCTTGCCTTGAATCTACTTTGAGCAAGCCTCGTGACCCTTGCCTTGAAACTGCTTCAAGGACCCCTTCGAAGCTACCCTCGGATCTCGAGCCACCCCACCAAGCCTCATTCCTCCTTTGAGAGGCTGTGATTTCGACTGAGAAGCCTTCCCCTACCGCTTTGGAGTCGTGTTTGAGAGTGTCAAGTGGAGTTTCACCCCTTCGAGAGTGTGTGGGTTCGAGTGCGCCCTCCCTGGCCCCTTGAGAGTTTAGTTTCTGTTTCTTCTGTGGTCGAGAAGGACATGTTCGAGCTCAGTGCAAGGTCTGTGCTTCGTACTTAGCTGCAGGCAGGTGTAGGGTACTTCGAGGTTGTGTTGTACTGCCCACAGGTGAGGAAATCCCTCGTGAGGCGCTCGGGCACACCCTTCAGGCTCGATTGGATTTCTGGGCACTTGCTCATGGCCCAGGAGGTCTAGCTACTCAGTTACTGTCTCCCCCTTCGAGCTCTGAGTCAGCCCTGCCCCTCACCTGCTCTCGATTTGATCCTGAGACTACCCCGGAGCACCCTTCGAGTTCGAGGGCCCCTGTGTCCCCCTCGAGGGCAACCCAGTCACCTTCGAGCACCTCCCAAAACCTCGATAGGCCGCTTCGAGGCTTCGAACCAGGCCCAAGTCGAATCCCAAGGCTCATCATAGCCTCTCGAGGGCTCATTTCCCCCTCTCAAGCCCCTGCCTGCCCCTTCGAGCCCAGTCCTGCCCCCGAGTCAAATCCCAAGGCTCATCGGAGCCTCTTGAAGGTGTGTTTCCCCCTCACACAGCTCTCCATCCCCCTCAAGTTGCCTTTCGAGGCCTGTCCAGGCTCGAGGCCAGTCTCGCCTTCGAAGCTACTCCCTCGAACCCCCCTCGTTTCCCCTCGATGCCACTCTGGCACCCTCCCCTGTGGGTGTTGGGACCTCTTTTCATTGGTATTTTGTTTATTTTATGGTCTCTTTCATTGTCGAGTTTGTGTTTTTTGAGTTTTGATTTAGAGTTTTTGTTTCGAGGAGGATAGCCCTCGTCTCGCTATATGATACAGCTCGGTATGTGATGACTGGGGACAGTCACTATTTAAAGCCACCCTTGGATGTAGGGAGGGAAGTCTCCCTACTAGGTATTTTATTTTATTTCACTGTTCTTAATTTACAGATCTGTTCTGTTCTTATTTCCTTATCTTTTTACTTAGTGTTTGGATGCGTTGTTGGCTTATGTAAGCCAACAACTACTTACAGTACACTGTACTCACTTAGAGGAATAACAGCTGCATTACCAGAGATGAGCAGACGGAAAATAAAGATGTAGAGCCTCGGGAGAATATTTCTCCATCTTCAGTCACTCCTTAGATGTTATCTCAGCTATTGTTGGGACTTTTGGGCGCATTTTTGTTGTTTTCACCACACTCTTTGACCTCTACCAGGCATCCCTAGCCCCCTGGGTCGAACTAGGACCCTCTTCCAATGGGAAGACCCCTTGGCCTTTCCCCCCACTCTCTTTTATCAAACTCTACACCAGGGGATTCATCCCACAGATGGGACACTCATAGGCTGGGCAGTTTACTTGGATATGACCGAGTCGGTGACAGACAAAGCAAGTCTCACCATACAGGGGGTGAGAGCGGGTGAGCACACCAAGTTTGGTGTTGACAGTGGTACGAGGGGGGTTTCGAGAGCCAGAAGGATGGTGAGCCTCTTCAGTCTGGCTGAGGAGATCGGCGACCTGCTCTCCAGAGAGACCAAATGCCTCTTGAGGGTCCACCATATTCGGGGACACAGACGATGATGGGGAGGATGGGGACAAGCAGCAGGCACAGGGGCGAACCCTTTGTGGAGAAGGCGAAGACTGCGGGGTGTTGGCATTCAATGGTCACGTGTCGAACGCGTCAGTACTTAAGCCTTAGTTTGTACACGTTTGTGCCTCAGTTGTTTGTCTACACAACTGAGGTGAGCGTTGTTAGCCCCTGAGGGCGCCGTTGTACTTATATCATGTTGTAGTCGTACGGGTTCAGGTACGACACTAATACAGTTGTTTGTCTACACAACTGAGTCATACAGGTTCAGGCTTCTACAGGTTATGAGCCCTTGCTTCACCTGAACCGTTACGTGCATTAGACCTTACAACGTTACGCATACAGCCTGCTTTTCAGTTGCTCTTGCGCATATACCTGCCTTCCTGGCTCGCATCTCGCTTTTCGCGCCCGTACTGTCTCGTCATGGGCAGGTTAGATCACATCCCGGAGCTAACTGACGCTTCCGCCTTCTTCGAGTGGAAGGTTCAGGTGAAGTTAGCCTTGGGTCGCGAAGGTGTATACAACCATGTTAGTGAAGGAACCGATCCGCTCAGTTATACTGATTACGCCTCTACTGTTCCTCAACCCACGGACCCAGCCAAACCTACTGAGAAGGAACGAGCAGCAATCATGACTTGGCTGAAGGATGATGCCGTTGCCAAGGATATTTTATGCCACCGCCTGTCCCCCTCTGTCTTACGCGTTGTTCCCCAAACTGATTCCACGACTGCTCGGGATGTTTGGAAGTTTCTTCATATGCGGTTCGATCACGTAGATGTTGCCTCCCAACACCTCCTTCGTGCTCATCTTTGGCGACTCCAAATGAAGGATGCCCATGATGCATCCCGTTATCTGGGTGAACATGAATCAATCCGTCGTGACTTACTCCGAATGGGGGCGCCTTACTCTGACAGTGAAGCTGTCTTTTTGCTTCTCAATGGTTTACCCTCCACTGGAACCTGGCCAACATTTCGTCTCATGCTACAACGTTCTTGTGGCAGCGCTGTAAAGATGGATGATAAAAGGAGTGTGGGAGGAGGCTAAAATAGGCTCCTGTTGGAAGGGGTCTCAGTTCGACCCAGGAGGCTAGAATTGCCTGGTACAGAGTCAGGGAGGGAGAGAAAAGACCAGAAACATGCCCAAAAATCCAGAAGAGACTCAAGAAAACATTTATAGAACATCAGAGGACAGAGAAACAAAAGTCCACCTCTGCTTCGTCTATATTTCCGGCTTTTCGTCTATGGTGGATCGTCTATTATTGTTTCTAAGTATGTACAGGTGCTCGAAGTACTCGCGCAGGCTTATGTAAGCCACAACGCGTCCAAACACGAAGTAAAAGATAAAGAAAAAGAAAGAAAACAGACCAGTAAGTAAAAACAATGAAATAAAACAAAATACCTAGTGGAGAGGATACTCTCCCTACAGCGCGCCGGCGCCGAACACCACGGTCACGTCATCCATCAGCGCCACTGGCAGCGTGCCAGCCGCCGCTGGCTCTTCCATTTCTGCAGTTCTGTCTACTGGCTCGACGACTTTTGAAAGCATTTCAACAGAGATAGTGGCTGAGGCTCACCATATTATTCATAGCACTTCATCGCAGGCTGCGATTGGCTCTGAGTATGCTCATGTAGCGACCTCTTCGACCACTGTTCCAGCTCATGTAAACCCTGCGACGGGTCTACGCAAGACACGCAACAACCCGTCAGGTACTTATTGCGATACACCACTGGGTGATGGTCTTATCTGTGGGGCGTCTAATCACGATCGTCCTCACTGCTTTAAACCTGGTGGGGGCATGGCAGGTCAGCGACCTTCCTGGCGGAGGGGAAATAAGGAGAAGGATACTTCAAAACCTGTGGCACCCCCCCCGCCTGTTTCAGCTGCTGCCACTACTACTCCTACAGCACCAACCACTCCGCCCGGCATTGCAGCAGCAGCTCTACCACCGTCCGCTTGGGACCCCCATCCAGGTGACCTTACCTGTGCAACGGTCACTGAACTCCCCGATGAGGATGCTTCTCAGCCTTCAAGCACCCTCCTTTCCTGTCTGGGAGACGTACCCTATTCCAGTCTTCTTGACTCAGGCACCTCTCGCACTTTCATCCGTGATCACACTTATTTCCGTTCCTATGTCGCTGATGACTCGGTCAACATTCGTACTGCGAATCATGGTCAGCTCGCAACGTCAGGCCATGGCGAATGTTTGGCTTACCTGACAGTCAATAATACCTGTTACCGCCTCAGGTTAACTGACTGTCTACATGCGCCTCAAGCGGCTCTTAATCTCATCTCTGTCGGTAGAATGCTGGAACGAGGCTGGCGTTGTGCCTTTGAGGGGTCCCCCCCCCCGCTGTGACCTGTCGCGTCGTGGTCAGTCCCTGGGGTCCATACCTCTTCGCTCCAACCTGTGTTTCCTGGATTTAGAGTTTGTTCGTTTTGACGCACCTCTACCTCTCACTCTTATGCCGACCCTAACTGCCTTTGCCCATGTTCCGGTCACCCTCGATTTATGGCACGCGCGTCTCGGCCATGCTGGACAAGGCATGGTAAAATGCTTATCCTCTGTCGCGACTGGGGTTACCGTGGAGTCTGCAGGTTCTCCGTCGGTATGCGAGTCTTGTATAGTTGGCAAACACTCTCGTCTCCCTTTTAAGTGTTCAGGGGGTACACAAACGTCGTCTTTCTTGGAACTGGTTCACGCGGATGTTGGCGGTCCAATGCCTGTGCACTCCCTGCATGGGAAACGTTACTTTATGGTCATCCTGGATGATTACACTCATGTTGTTGATGTTCATTTGCTAGCGACCAAGGACCAGACACTGGAGGCCTGGGAGTTAACTCGTACACGCTGGGAACGTCAACATGATTGCAAGGTCAAGGCATTTCAGTCCGACAATGGTGGAGAGTTTATCAGCGCTGCTTTTGTTAAGGTGCTAGACTCCCATGGTATTACTCATAGACTCTTGACACCTTACATGCATCAGCAAAATGGTACTGCAGAACGGGTCATTCGCACTCTCGAGGGCCATGTCTTGGCCATGTTGCACCATGCTGGTCTACCTCTAACGTTCTGGGGGGAGGTCATGTTAACCGCCACATATCTCCACAACCGCACCGCATCCCATGCCCTCCCGAAGGGAACGACACCGTACGAAATGCTTCATGGCGTTCAACCACATCTTTCCCACCTGCGCACCTGGGGCTGTCGGGCTTTTGCCCATATCCCTCTTGAACTTCAATGTTATCACGTCCGGGACGTGGCCACTGGCCGGTTTTTCAATTCCAGAGACGTCATTTTCGATGAGAATCCTCACCACCTTCTGTTCGCACCTCAGGATGATCCTCTGACTAATGAGACTTCCTCCGACTCTTCGGACTCTCGTCCACCGTCTCCTGCGCTGTCGTCTGACTCCTCTGATTCCAGCCCAGCTTCCCCTGCACCTCCTCGTCGCTCTACTCGCTCACGTATACAGATGACTGTAGGGAAGGCATACACCGAGTCATTGCAGGTTGCACGTGAACGATTGGCAGCTCGTCGTGCTTTGGCAGTCAAGAAACCCCTTGTTGTCTCGACACCACAGCTCGATGGTCCGCTTTCACCTCTTACAGATTTATCCGATGATGACTCGAGCTCGAGTGTGGTTGGACCTCTTTCCTCTGCCGTGGTCACGCTCATTGTCTCTGAACATGCCAACCTGGCTGTACGCAGCGATACCAAACGTAGCCCTGGTGATCCCTCATATGACATGTCCCTCCCTCCAGCTACGTATGAAGAGGCAATGCGTCGTTCTGATGCTGACAGGTGGAAGGCAGCCATGGATAGAGAGATCCGCATGCTGAAGGACATGAAGGTTTACAAGTTGGTCCCTCTCCCTTCTGGTGCTCATGCTATTGGAAGTCACTGGGTCCTAGAGTACAAGGCAGGTGATGGAAAGGGCGGCCCGGTGGAAAAGGCTAGGTTCGTGGCGAAGGGCTTTACTCAGGTTCCGGGGCACGATTTCGGACAAACTTTTGCTCCGGTTGCAAGACAAAGTTCCATTCGCATGATTGCAGCTATTGCTGCATGCGAGGACTGGGAGTTACATTCTCTGGACATCAAACGTGCTTTCCTCCATGGACGAATTAAGGAAACTGTCTACATAAAGCAACCTCGGGGTTATGAGGAGTATGGCCCTAATGGGGAGGAACTTGTCGGCCTACTCGGCTCATCTCTTTATGGGATCAAACAAGCAGCCTACGATTTTTATGAGACACTTCGTGCTGAGTTGGAAGGGCAGGGGTTCTCAAGAAGCGACGCTGATCACGCTGTCTTCGTTTTTCGCAAGCCACAGGTGGTCTGTTTGACTGCTTGGCATGTCGATGATGGTCTAGGGGCTTGCAGTAGCGCACGTTTCCTTGCGGAGGTCAAGCATCGTCTTCACTTATGCTTCGGCATCTCCGACATGGGTCCCATCACCAAGTACTTAGGCATCCAGTTCGAACGTGATCGGAACACCTGCGAACTCTGGCTTCATCAGGGCGAATACATAACTCATCTTTTGCAGGAGTATGATCTGGCAGACTGTCACCCGGTCCTGCTGCCAATGGACCCTACGTATCCCTACCTCTCTGACACTGACGCTGCTAAACTGGTTGATCCACCTGACCTTGCCTCCGTTTACTCCAAACTCGTTGGTGAACTCCTCTACCTCTCCGTCTGCACACGTCCGGATATCTCGCTTTCTGTTCAACGTCTCTCACAGTTTCTGTCTTGTCCAACTACATGACTTTTAGCCGCGGAAAAACGGATCCTGCGGTATCTTGCTGGCACCATAAGTTATCGTCTTCATTATGGCAAGTCCACATGCAATGCCCTACTTCACGGTTTTAGCGACGCCGACTGGGCTACCAGTCCTGAAGACCGCAAGTCTGTTACCGGCTATTGCTGGTTCTATTATGGGGGCGCGATTGCGCATTCGTCCAAGAAGCAAACCACTCAGGCTCTCTCTTCAACGGAGGCCGAGTACATGGCGATCACAGCAGCCATGCAGGAGGGACTCTGGATACACTCATTTCTTCACTCACTTGGTTTCTCAGTACCCGCCCCAGTCCGCTTGTATGCAGACAATGCCAGAGCCATAGCTCTCTCTCGTGAAGCTGCTAACAATCATCGCACGAAGCACATAGATGTCTGTTATCATTTTTGCTGCACGCATATCGAGTCTGGAACTTTTGTCATGGAGTGGCTGGCCTCCTCGCGCAACACTGCCGATGTTCTAACCAAGGCCCTTCCTCGTCCTGCCTTCACACATCATGTGGCAGGTCTTTCTCTAGTGTCCCGTTGAGGGGGGGGTGTGTACTGGTTCAGCGGTTCACTTCATTTCTTTCTTTCACTGTTTTTCTTCTTTTGTCCAGTTGACTTTCTCTTCCTTCCACGTGTTCCGTTGAGGGGGCGTGTTGGCATTCAACGGTCACGTGTCGAATGCGTCAGTACTTAAGCCTTAGTTTGTACACGTTTGTGCCTCAGTTGTTTGTCTACACAACTGAGGTGAGCGTTGTTAGCCCCTGAGGGTGCCGTTGTACTTATATCATGTTGTAGTCGTACGGGTTCAGGTATGACACTAATACAGTTGTTTGTCTACACAACTGAGTCGTACGGGTTCAGGCTTCTACACGGGGAGTGGGACGAGGACGAGGACGAGGAGTTTCTATACTGAGATGGGGGGCGAGCAGTGACTGGGGCCACATGTTGGTGGACATTGTGAATGAGGACAGCCCCTCTGAGCACATCAAAGAGGCAAAGGATTAATGGGATCTGTTCTCTCGAGATTTCCTTGAGGATGGTGTGAGTAAAACTAAGGCAGGGACCCTGTCTTTTGACATAGTGGGCAATGTTTTCGATTCTAAACCCTTGAAGGGCTATGTGATAAACCAGATCGAGAGGAGAGTCGGTGTTGACCTCCCACATGACAGGGTTATATGAAGAGGGGTCTGCAAGGAACACCTGGTAGGTGTTGAGCATCCCTTCCTCAGCAGGGACATGCAAGCAGCAGGTAAAGGGAGCAGGGCGGTGAGTAGCAGGAGAAACACGACAGGCAACAGGGGCGGAGGAGCGACGAGGGGGCATGGTTGTGACGAGGGAGACGTTTCTGGTGGTTCGAGTAGGTGGGAGTTTCTGAGGTGGAAAGTCTTTGGGGAACCGTTTTTTATAGGTGGCCAGGGTATCTGCTGCATGTTCAAGGTGTTTGGGACTTTGCCACGAGTTTTTGGAAGAAGGGTAACCCTTCCATTTGACGAGGAACGCATGTCCTTGGCCTAGTCGCTTATGGCCAACGATTGCTTCGACTTCATATTCTTCTTCCTTGTTTATGATATCAGGGGGAGGAGATGGGAAGTTCAGTCTGTGTACAGCATTTTCGCGAATAGGGCGATAAGAGACACGCATGGAACATGTTGTGGATCTTCCATCATGCAGGAGTGTCGAGGCGATAAGTGATGGGGGACAGGACTTCTGAGACAACAAAGGGTCCTTCTCATTTTGGTGCAAACTTTCTGTTTTCATAGGAGCACCTTAGGTTTCAGGCTTCCAGCCACACTTTATCTCCTTTCAGGAATGGGGTGAAGGGTTTTGAGAAGTGGTCTTTCATAGTCTTTTGTGTGAGGTCATGGGCTGTGAGGGCTTCTTCTCATGCCTTGTGGAGTTCGGCTATTCTGGTCTTGGCAGCAGGGACCTTTGACTCAGCGATAAGGGTTGGTAGGGGTTTCAGTTCATATCTGTACATGAGGTAGAACAGAGATTGACTGGTGACAGGAGTGGGGTTGGTGGTTGTGAGCAAATTCTGCCATGGGTAGATGTTGGACCCATGAGGACGGTTCGTTCTGGCAGAAGATTCGAAGGTAGGTTTCAACCTCCTGGTTTACATGTTCAGTTTCTCCATCAGTCTGAGGGTGATAAGCGGTGGAGAGTCCCAGGGAGTACCTGAGGAGTTTAGCCAGTTCTTTTGTGAATGCAGAGGCGAACTGTGGGCCTCAATTGGATATGACCTTGTCATACAGTCCGAATCTGGAGAAGACCTTTTTGAAAAAGAGGGTCATGATTTCGAGGGCAGAGGCATTTTTTGTGGTTGGGGTAAGAATTACCCCCTTTGTAAGCCCATGGTTGACCATGACCAAAAGGGAATCATAGCCTCCATTCGTAGGGAGGTCAGTAATGAGATCACAGGAGACTTGCTGGAAGGGTCTCGTTGCAGAGGATGAAATTGGAGTAAGGGGTGGGGTGGTGGGGTGAGTGTTGACCTTATTTTGTTGACAGACGGCACACCCATCAACATACTTTCGAACAAACATGGCCATTCCTGGCCACCAGTACTCAGTAGAGAGCAACTGTCTGGTTTTCAGGACTCCCGGGTGTCCGGCAGAAGGGTGATTGTGATGTCGAGAGACAACCTGTTGGCGGAGGGTGGGGTTTTCAGGGACATAGGCTTGATCTTTGTAGAAAAGAACCCCTTCTTCAAAGCGCCAGTCAGAGAGGTTCGATTTGAATGGGAGAGGCATGTCCACTCCTTCAATAGCCTGTAGGGCAGTGAGGACCACAGGGTCTTTGGCAGATGATTCTGCAAGCTTCGAAGAGAGGGCAGTGTCTATGACATTTACAAACAGAGTTTGGGGCAGGAGCGTTACTCCTTCATTGTCAGTTTCTTTGGTAGTGACATGGTCGGGTTGGTGGGAGAGTGCATCAGGTGCACAGAGTTCCTTTCCTGGTACATGTGTGAAGGAAAGGTCGAAATCGGCCAGGTCAAGGAGCCAGCATGCTTGGCAGCGGTTCAAGTTATGGGGTTGGCGGAAATAAGTCAGGTTCTTGTGATCAGTAAGGACCTGTACAGGAGTGGTGGTTCCTTGGAGATAGTGTCTCCAGGTCTTAAGGGCTCGGATGACCCCTAACAACTCTCTGTCATATATATCATAGTTTCTCTCAGCAGGATTAAATGACTGAGAGATGAAAGTGCATGGGCAGCACCGTCCATTTGAGTCTTCTTGCATAAGGACACCTCTGGTGGCATATTTGGAGGCATCGGTGGAAATTGCAAATGGTTTCGAGGGGTCAGGCATGAGTAAGACCGGTTCTTTCACAAAAATCTTTTTCAGGGTTTGGAAAGTGTTTTCAGCCTTCTTTGACCAATCCCAAGCTGCATTTTTCTTTGTGAGGTCAATAAGGGGTCGAGCGATGACGGAGTAGAACAGGACAAATCTTCGGTAGAAGTTTGCAAACCCTAGGAAAGAGCGAACATCTTTGACCTTTGTGGGGGTTGGCCAGTCTGTGATTCCTTGGACTTTGACAGGGTCCATGGTGACAGTATCCTGTTTTATGATCATTCCAAGGTACTCTACCTCAGAGAGATTGAAATGGCACTTTTCCAGCTTTAGTGGCAAGGAAAGTTCCTTCATTCGTTGGAGGACCCATAGAGTCCTGAGTCGATGTTCTTCTGGGTTATTTGAGAAAACTAGAAGATCATCCATGTATACAACCAGCCATCCTTCAGCGATGAGAACTCGGAACGAGTCATTCATGAACCATTGGAAGGTTGCGGGGGAGTTACATAGACCAAAGAACATTATGGTTGGTTCGAAGAGCCCTTTGTGCATGATAAACACTGCCTTCCATTGGTCTCCTTCCTTGATCCGGACATTGTTATACCCAGATTGAACATCCATCTTTGTGAAGATAGAGGCTCCCTTCAGTTTGTCTACCAAATTGGATATCAATGGTAGTGGGTAGGCGTCTTTGACCATGTGTTTGTTTAGGTAATGGTAGTCTTGGCATGGTCTTAGACTGCCATCCTTCTTTCCTACAAAGAAGAAGGGTGCCACTTGAGGGGAGTTCGAGGATCTGATCTTTCCCTCTCGGAGGTTTTCTTCAACAAACTTCTCAGCAGCGAGTTGTTCAGAGGGAGTTAACAGGTAGGCTTTAGCCACCTTTGGTACAAAGTCCTCGACCAGGTTGATCAGGGTGGTCGTAGGGTCGTATGGGGGGAAGGGTTCCATCTGAGGGTTTTTCAAATACTGAGGCAAACTCAGCAAACTCTGGGGGAAGGACTGCCTTTGGCTTGTTCTTTTCTTCTTTCTGGGCAAGCTCTGTTGCCAGATTAAGCTTTCTTACCCATTTGTTGTTCGGGGCAATCAGGGTTGCGGCCTTCGCAAACTGGTTTATGAACATACAGTTGTATGCTCTGGTCGTGAAGGCATCGGGTTCTTTGTGGTCAAGGTAGATGTTAACCCCCTTTCTTTCAAGGGGTTCAAGGAGGGATTCTTCAGGAAATTCTTTGGGCGGAGGAGTGGGAATTCGGAGTGCAGCAACATTGGTTGACTCATCAATGGTTAGCATTCCATTTTGCCAGTTTATGGTGGGGTTGTTTTTTTGCAACCATGGGATGCCGAGAATGGCATTTTCTGACCCACAGTTCATCACATAGAATTTCTCTTTGTGGGTTATTCCTTGTATTTTGACAAACAAGGTGGCAGGTAAACAGGATTCGTCCCTTTTCATTTGGGGATCCATTGGCATTGGTGACTGAAATGGGTCTGGGGAGTCGTTCAGTGGGGAGTTTGTTCTTTCAGATGAATGTCCAGTCGATGCAAGATATTTCCGCCCCAGAATCTACTAGGGCAGTGGTGTTGACGACTTGTTCTCCAGTGGCTCTCGTGAAAACAGAAACAGGGATTTTCATAACTCTCTCAGGGAGAGAAGATACTTTTACAGGAGAGGCCACATATGAGATATACTGTTCGGGGGTTCCAGGCAGTCAACTCTGGTTCCCCATTCAAAAACCCTTTCCAAGGAATTTGGTCAATTTGACCAGGGCCACAGAGGCCTCATCTTCATCGTCTGATTCTTCCTTCCTCACCTGCTTAACCTTTTTAGCAGGGGTCTTGTTTCAGCTAGGGCAGTCCCGGGACATATGTCCCTTTTCTCCACATCCGAAGCATAAGCCATTTTTGAGATGGCGGTCTCTTTCTTCTTTAGAGAGCTTGACTGCATCAATGTCCATAGCATTGGGGTCTCTCTCTTCCTGTCATTGGAATCAGGGTTGGGGATAGGATTTCCCTTTTCCCTTGTTATCAACTCTTCCTGTGATGGCATGAGCTTTTTGCCATTGGTTTTCGAAGTGCATGGCCTTTTCATACCATTCTTCGATCTTTGTTGGTACTTTGTCCATTCCATAGATTGGGTGGACAAGTGCAGGTTTGAGTCCTGTGGCAAAGAACTCCATGAGGGCTGCATCTTCTTTGATGCCACTGCGAGCAGTGGCAGTTCTGAATTTGGAGATATATTCTTCAATTGACCCTTTTTGTTTCAGGGTCCTGATCTTGGCTATGGCAGCGCCAGCAGTGTCAGCTGGGGTGAATGCCACCTTGAAATCCTTTTTGAAATCTTTCATCATCCCAAAGCTGGGATTCAGTTTCTCCAGGGCTGCCTGGTAGAAAGTTGTTGCCCATGCTTGGGCTACCCCCTTCTTCATGTGAGAGAGGGCATAAGCGACACATTTATCGTCATTGTCATAGATGTCCTGGTTAATCAAAAGATATGCCTTGACTGAATACAGCCAAGACATAGCAGTTTCATGGCTACTGTCATATTCAAACAGCGTGCTGATCTTCAGTTTGGTGGGTCGGGCTGGAGCAGCAGGGGCTCCACCCTTTGATCCTAGGCCAAGGCCACCAGATCCAGATCCTGACATGGTAAATGGGCTTCCGGGTTTAAGGTGAGGTTGAGAGGTAAGGGGATGGGGTGATCCTAAAGAGGACAGTACATTCTGGAGGGTGTTCTGGAGGAAGCCGGTGTCATCCTCAGATGGTGAGGGATTCGGGTCAGTTGGGGTGTGTGCTTCAATGGCACTATGTTCGGTGTCTGAGCTTGATGACTCAGGTTCAGGTTCACATGGTTTGAGTGGGCTTGCCCACAATCTGTTCCTTCGAGGGAAAATGGTGTCTCGCTAAACAGCGGACAATCAGGCATGATGGCCGGGATGTAGACTAGAGCTTTTGTTATGCTGAGACCGAAGTCTGTAACGTAGGTCGAGCCCAAATAGTTGTTCTACGTTGCAACGATTGTAACCTTCTGTCTGAAGGATTTGTCGTAGTTCTGAGTGAGAGCTGGAAGCTTCAAGTTCGAAGTTCTGAGGAACTAGCTGGTAGATTGGGCAGCTCTAGTCTGAGGGTCTACTCCAGACTAGAGGGAACTATATATAGTACAAAGAGAGAGGCCTCAAGGTGACCTCATGTAGCTAAGGGATAAAGGCCATTGGCCAGAGTCCTACACACATTGACCATGTGTCAAGAGAAGATATTACTATTGGCTGAGCCAAAGCATGAGTCAACGGAACAGAAAAGAAAGGCATAGAACAAAGCTAACAGTACCAAACAGTTAGAAACAGAAAGAAAGTCCCACAGCAGGGTGTGAATCGTAACACCCAGTAAGTGTAAACTTCCTCTACATTAGTAGTGTTGAAAGTCGGTGGTCATCATAGATGGTCATGTCACTGCCATCCTCAGGAGGGTTGGATTGGAGTGGTATATGTGCACCACACTTGCAACTGGGCAATAGTTTCACCAATTACAATGGCCATGGGTCATGCCCCTGTGTCGATTGGCCAGACATGGTGGGTGACTTATCATGTCTGAGGCAATTCTTTCATGAAGGCCACACATGCAATGTGAAGGATTGGGGCGTTGCACTCACTGAAATGTCCCACCTATGGATCATGGTATGGATTGAGGTGGCAGAGAGATGCAGTGAAGGTATTAAAAGCCCATCTGTGCAGTGGTCTTTTCAACCAGATTTTTCAACCAGATTTTCCTAACCTGCCACCACTGCAACGTTATCTGCTCATGGCAGACCACCTCCAAGTCTCCACCCAGTTCACTGAAGACACATTTGCCAAGCAGGACCACTACTGCGAATGGCCCAAGTGTGGGGCATTGATATGTCAGGGAGAACCCGAATTCTACATTGCTACAATTGACCCTGGCCAACATGGGCGATGGGTCTGTTCTTCCTGTAACCTCCATTATTTACAGAAGCCCTCTACTACCATTTGCAAGCCAGGTATGTGGACCTCCTTTTGGCCTTTAAGCATTTCTGAGGCTATGTACTTACTTTATTAGCCCCTGCACAGCCCAGTCAGGGTCAGGCTTTACAGCCACCTGCCAATAGTGATCCAACCTGTCATGCCCGGCCTGACGCTCTCAGAATCCAGCAATCAGTTAATGCCACACAGCTGTGGATGTAAGTTACATGAATATTTGTTGTATACCTCCATCTAACTTAGTGTTCAGCGTCAATCAACCCACCCTGGGTTGTAACTGTCTCATGCAGTCCAGATGTACAGCCACCTGCCAATAGTGATCCAACCCATCATGCTTGGCCCGACGCTCTCAGAATCCAGCAATCAGTTAATGCCGCACAACATGGATGTAAGTTACATGAATATTTGTTGTATACCTCCATCTGACTTAGTGTTCAGCATCAATTGACCCACCCTGGGTTGTAGCTGTCTCACGCAGTCCAGATGTGATGGTCCCATCTGCATGGAAAGCAGATCACAGATTGTTTCCACCATCTCGATCAGGCCCTGGACCTCACACAGCATGCACAGGTGGGACAAATACCTGCAAGTCGACAATGTTACCACCTCCTCTTGGTTACATGCCTCAGCATTCTCGCTACAGTCAAGAATACGATCAGTGGGCTCAATGGAGTTATGCCTCTCCCCCAGCAGAAACCATCTCACTCAAGATATTGGCACACTATGAAGGCAGTTCAAAGCACAGGCACAACCAAAGCACTGCATTTGGTGTGAGTGATAATCCTGTGAAGTTACTAATAAAATCTGATTATAGTATACAGAATATATGTCAAGGGAAAAAAGATATCGATGCCCTCATCTCCACCCATGATCTTGTCCCGATCACACTCAATATGATTATCCCTAAAGTCAGGGCATTTTGTCCACTCTTCCCTTGGCGATATGACGAGTTGACAGTCCGTGATACCAACTGGGTCGATCTTGCCATGCACCCATCTCCACTGCCATACTTTTATTCTCAGTGCATCCAGCCTGTGCACAAGAACCCGAAGGCTGTGGTGTTTAAGCCTAAGCAGTTCACATTGTATGTAGTTGTTCCTGCTGCACAGTGGCTCAAATACAATGCTTTCATGGAGAAAGTGGAGACTGCCACCTCAACTTCGAAGGATGCCCATGGGGTCTCAAGTGATGAAGGAGACGATGAAGCAGCAACCACTGCCTCCCATGTACCCTCAACAGTACCCTCAATATCTACTGGGAATGCAGTCACTCAGCCTTTCCATATGTGGCTTGCTCAAACCACCTCCATGCCTACATGTATAGGTAGACAATTTACACCACGTAGTCACGAAGTTGTGGATCGTGTTGACGATACTACCACACCCCTGACTACTGGGAAACAGAGTGTCATTAGTCCAACACCCATGACATTGTTGCCACTAAGGAAGATACCCACACTGACTCCATTCGTATCTCCTAGCTGGGCTCATCTAAGGGAGGCTCTGAAATCTGGTGGAACGTTGGAGCTGAATGTTGACAATGGTAAGCACATTGATGATCCTTGTTGGAAACTACTAACAGGAATCTGTAGTTCTAATGCAGGCATTCGAAACCATTCACTTTTATCCCATTCCTACACAACCTCTTACCGAGATCTTGGCCAATCCTCAGTATTGCTCCTTCAATCTTGACCTATCTGATTCATATCCTGGTAGGTTGAGGGTGGATCAAATGTCCAAGTCATTTATTGGCATTGGGGGTTTCAAAATGGTGCAGTCTGGTTTGTTAATGCTTACTCCACCTTCTCCATCTGGCCTAGGTTCCAAAGCGCATGATAACATTGTTGTGAAACACCTGTTCCTCAGGCCTCCCACCCTTACTCCAGCATCTACCACCAGCTCTCCTTTCAGTGAGGAGAAGCAACAAATCATATGTTTTTCCCTGGGCAATGAACTGCCAAAGCTCCATTGTGAAGCGAATACTCTCTATTGGGCTAAGGCACTCCTTACAATGACCTACAACTTCATTGACGGTGCAATAGCATCCACTAACTCTCCCCCTCCATTCAAGATTCCACGTCTGTGCTTCATAGAAGCTGGTTTGGCATTAGCTCATTCGCAACTCATGAAAGGTCCCACCAAGCCCAAGCTTGGTGGCATGATATGTGGTGTTTATTTGTTAGAAGAACGAATCGAGGGCGGTAGTGCTGCGTTTACTAAGTACATCCATAACATGGATTGCGGGCCCTCGATGTCTGTGGATATGCATGGGTACAATATTGCAGAATTCCTTGCATTTACTCAGCATATCCAGTACTCCAAAACTGGAGGCCTTGTATTCATTTCTGACTATCAAGGCAAGTTATGTGAATGGTGACTCATTCATACTCACTAACTACCCTCACAGGGAGTGGTATGCTGCTCACTGACCCTCAAATTCTGACAGTCCCATTTGTCCCCTCAATATCTTGTCTTTTTTAGTTCTTACACTTCAGGTAGCTCGGTGGGTGATGGGCTAGATGTTTTCAGTGAAGGGAATGTGGAGTCGACCGTCACTTCATTTGAGAAGTGCCATGAATGTAATCAGTTCTGCAAGTGGCCAGGCTTTAGCTTGAACCATTTTGGGGACAAGGCCACAAGCAGCCACGAATTGCTGCCAACTCCATGAACTTGCCTTCTGTTTTTGCTAGCTGCATACTCTGTCCATTTCCTGTGTACTTTGGCCATCATTTCCATCTGCTGTACTACTTTGTACATAAGTGCCACATTATCGATCTTAGCAATACTCTTGTACAAAAAAGTCAGACTATGTATGAGAATCATGCAATTGCTTGCTATAAAATATGAGCACGGAGTGAGCTAGTATGCCAAGAATCATGGATGTACCAGCAGCTACACACTCAGAGTACTGGGTTGTAATTGGTGGGGATAAACCTGGCATATATGCTACATGGTGTGTGGGTGCTACACTAACACAACGCATGTACTTACCAACATACAGTCCCACTCTGCATTGCAGTTGTTCCTCTCCACCACTCCCTGTTGCCATTCAATGCTTGTCATCGACCAAAGCCAAGATGATATACGATTGCTTGCAACCTATCTTGAAACAGGCACCACAGAGTCCACATATGAGTGAACTTTTGACAATTCTTGGCCAATCAGATGTTGTATGCAACCTATTATCTGACCAACCTGGAGAGTTTTATACAGTCACAGTTGGCCAACCCATGGGCATCCATCGTACAAGGTGCTTGACACTAAACCATTTCTATCTCGCACATCATTGACATGTGTTCACAGGGCGTTGGCATTGAGGTCTCTTTGTGGCTTTCTCTTTCCATGCTGGAGGGAACTGCCCACACTTTGGGATGCTCTAGCATTCATGATTGTCAAGGGCATGGATGAGCATCTACTGGCCATTCATGATTATAATGGTAGTAGCATCCATTTAATTTTTCTGATTCATCTGACTTGGATCCAGGTGAAGTCAGCGCTGTACTGGCTACACTTCCTGTGACATCAAGCACAAGTGAGGATAGTCTTGTCAAGGGATTTGATGAACTGATATTGGATGCTCCCCATTATCAAGGTTATATCATTCATTTTCATTTCTCTGACTCGTCTAACTTGGAATTAGGTGTAGTCAGTACTCCACCAACTATGCACCCTGTAACATCAACAACAAGTGAGGATATTCCAGCTCCCAGGTTACCTGTTGCATTGTCCATGAGTCAGAAGAACCCAGCCTCTGTCAACACAGGTAAACCTTTTTCCATCCTACTTGTGGGAACCCTGCTTACATTGTTCAGGTGCACAGGGTGTTACACACTGCCCAATCATCTACACCCACATGTGCAACTTGCATGGGGTCATAGAGAGTCGGTTCTACTCGTCAGATTGGGCTTCTCCTCCACAGGCTAGTGCTGAGGTTATTGGCATTCATGCAGTGAAATAATTAGAAGCTCACGGTTATGTGGAGTCTGCCACTGCAATCATTGTGGAGACTTATTGTACCTCACGTACTGACTGTGAATTTGCACTGGAATTGGCACAGGCTGGCCTCCCTCTCGCAGAGGGTTTTTTCATGTGGTACTTGCTTAATCTCTAGTCTGCACTTGTACTTGAATCTATTCTGTTCGGTCCCTTTCTTGTCAATCTGAGGATTCCGAGATTGCATAAATCCTTAAATCCTTGACTGCGTGACCCACTACTGCACTACCACACTACTGCATGACTGACAAATGCACAACTGCGTGACTGCACAACTGCATGACTAATGACCGCACTACTGTGTGAGTGCGTGACCACTGAGTGTACTACTGCAGTGTCCGGAGTCCTTCTTGTGAACAAACTTCGAAACTTCGAAAGTCGTGTTGCACATCCACCATGCTGCTGAAAAACTTGCCTAATTCGGATGTGCCATAGCATGATTGTCCAGCTTTCCATACTCTGGAGCACATCTCACATGCCATGTTTTACATATCCCAGATGAAAGGGGTAATGCCCCTGGCACATTCAGCAATACGAGCAGCAGCCTACCTGGTGCAAGACATCTCCATCTCTGCCACAACAGCAGCAATAACTGTGAATGTCTCCTCGAAGCTCGAAAACTCAGTGGTGGCAGCAATCTCACCTCAGATCGCCAAGGTCCTCAATGCAGCTGAATCTCTGAAGGATATCAATGACAAGCTGAACACAAATGTTGAGGAACTGAACAAGAGCACAAGATACATACCTGACCAGAATGATGATGCTAATCACACACCAACAGATCACTGATCGCCAAACCTGCAAGATGAGATTGCATCTATCAAGGAAGTGGTGGTAGAATTAAAGAATCTGGTTTCCACCACTCCACAATCAATGCCAGTACCAGCCTCATACTGGAATGCCCTCCTGTCTCAACTCCAAGAGGGCACACACCCAGCAGGAATGAGCGGCAACCCCCCAGCAAGCATCGCAAGAGCACACTCAGCCATCAAGGAGTGACAAATCTTGCTGGACCCAGCCCACAATCACCCTAGAATCAACAACAACACCCCAAAAGACGACCTCATCAACCTGATGAAGCAGGCGCTGTCAGCAGTAGAATCACCCAAAAGCCCCAAGATTCAGTTGAAGTTGGTCACTCGCCTATGCAACAACAGTATCGTAATTGAGCTCAACAGCCAAGAGGCAGTGGCATGGGTAAAAGATCTGACGAATAAACTAACATTCTTAGAGAAACTCAGCAGCAACATCAACATCAAGGACCATGCTTACAACATCATTGTTCCGTTCTTCCCTGTGTCCTCTGAAATCACCAGCTCAGGAACCCTCCACAGTATTGAAAGTGAGAATGACATCCCCAAAGGCTCCATAGACCATGCAAGATGGATCAAGGACCCAGCAAAACATAATAGCAGACAGAGAGTAGCACACGTCATGTTGTCCCTAACCTCTCCAGAGACTGCCAACAAACTGTTAAAAGAAGGCATCTACGTCAACATGGAATGACTTCGCCCACATAAAGACAAGAAGGAACCAATGTGCTGCCTTAAGTGCCAGCACCTCAGGCATATGGCCAGAGACTGTGCCCACCACGAGGACACATGCAGCACATGTGCCATGCCACACTGGACTGCACAGTGCAGCTCACCCTGAACCAAATTCTGTGTTAACTGTGAAACTGACACTCATTCCAGCACAGATCGACAATGCCCAGATTTCATCAAGAAGTGTAATGCAATGGATGAGTGGACCCCGGAAAACTCGATGCCTTACTTCCCAACAAATAAAGCCTGGACACAAGTCCTACTTCCCCCATGCCCAATGATGCCCCTGATCCTGACCAGAGTGGTGGTCACAAACACGAGTCAAGACAACACAAGAAGCATGACCCACCAAACAACACTCAGTGAAGCAATGACAATATGCCAACTGGCTCCTTGCAGAGGGCAACCGAGGTGACAGGGTGGACCCCCAGTGACCAACCGCTACACACAATCACAAATCAACTTCCCACCCCAGATGGCTCACCCATCGACCACTCAGAACAATGAAGTACCCATGATAGTGGATCCCACCCCCCCGATGACCACACCCAATGCCTGAAAGAAATGAACAAGGCAGCAGCATAACTCAGCTAAGAATATGGCAACAAAACCTTAATAATTCTCACATTGCACTGTTTTCACTGACCAACGGCCCCCTAGCAGACAACTGGGACATCATAGCATTGCAAGAACCCCTGATAGACGTGCTGGGTAACACGAAGGCCAACAGCCACTGGAGGGTTGTGTACCCAACACACAAGTTGGCATGGGGTGAGAAGCCTCGAGCAGTAACCTTCGTTAACACAAGGATCAGCACTAACTCTTGGGAACAGGTTGACTTCCCATCAGCAGATGTAGTGATCATAAAGATCAGAGTATCCGGAGGAACGTGTGTGGTGATCAACACGTACAATGACTGCACCCATGATCGCACTCTGGAGGCAATAGAACACTTCTTGATGCAGAACATAGCTGTCATCAGACTGAGAGCTGATGACCACCTGGTGTGGTTAGGTGATTTCAACAGGCACCACCCACTTTGGGATGAAGAAAGAAACAGCCATCTCTTCATGCCAGCATCCCTGGAAGCATCTCAGAAGATACTTGATCTAGTAGCCGACTACAGACTAGTACAAGCACTGCCCAAAGGCATGCCAATGCTACAAGCATCAAGAACAAGGAACTGGACATGCCCAGACAATGTCTTCTGCACAGAGTCAACAATGGACAACCTAATATCGTGCAACATGAGTCCAGAAAACTGGGGACCTAACACAGACCACCTTCCAATTCTCATGTGTATCAACATCGAACTAACCAATTCATCCAGCACTCCTATGCTCAACTACTGAGCAGTAGACTGGGACAGCTTCAAGAGCAAACTTCAAAGCGAACTGGACGCTCTAGGCCCCCCAAGAGCACTAGGCAGCGAAGATGAGTTCCAAAGATTGGCTAGAGGCCTGGACAGAGCCTTGCACAACACAATCAAGACCAAAGTCCCAAGAACAAGACCTCACCCTCATCAGAAGTGATGGTGGAACAAGGACTTAACAAAACTATGCAAAGAGTTAAAAACGCTAAGTAAAGATTCCCACAAGTTCAGAGCCATCCCTGATCACCCGTGTCACAGGACGCACAAGGAAAAGGCCAGGGAGTACAACAACGCCATAAAGAATGCAAAAAGAGAACATTGGAAGGAATGGCTGGATGAGGTGGACAATGGCGACCTCTGGACTGCTAACAACTACATAGCCAACCTGGTGGGTGATGGCAGCAAAGCCAGAGTCCCTACCCTGAGGACGACTGACAGAGTGGGCAACGAGATAATAGCCAGCTCAAATGAGGACAAAAGTCAACTACTGGCCCAACTGCCGTTCCCACCCCCTCCGGAAAGGTCATCAGTCCCTGACAACCCAGAGTACCTGGAACCAGTAGCAAGGTGGCACAAAATCACACATGAGCAACTAAGTAGAGCAATCAAGAAACTTAGCCCGTACAAAGCCCCAGGCCCTGACGGAGTGGCCAACATAGTATTCCAACACTGCCCTGCCCTCTCAGAATACTTACTCCACCTTTTCAACACAGTGTTCATGTACAAGACCTACTATGAGCTGTGGCATGAATCAATCACGGTCATCATCCGCAAACCAGGCAAGCCAGACTACTCCACACCAAAAGTGTATCACCCTATCGCACTGCTCAACATGACCACCAAACTGCTATCAGCAATAGCTGCCGACAGAACCTCCTATATATTAGAGGCCCACAACCTTCTCCTGCCCACCCACTTCAGGGGTCGACCAGGTAGATCAATGGAAGACTCCATTCTACTCCTGGAGAATACGATATGCCATGCCTGGAGGCAATGCAAAGTGGTATTGGTCCTGTTCCTGGACATCGAAGGTGCCTTTCCTAATGCGGTAACTGACTGCCTCCTCCACAACATGAGGATGTGGCAACTCCCCAAAGAAATTGTCAATTACACCAGCAGAATACTCAAGGACAGAAAAATGAAGCTCTGCTTCAATGACTATGAGTCAACATGGATCTCTATCATGAATGGTATAGGCCAGGGAGACCCTCTATCAATGGCCCTGTACATCATCTACAGCGCTGACCTGGTAGATATAGTGGAAGACAAGAATGAACTAACCCTCACCTTTGTCGACAACATGGTGCTTCTAGCAGTGGGGGACACGTTCTTAGACACCCACTCAACCCTCAATAACATGATGGAGAGAGAGGGCGGTGCCTCTGAGTGGTCGGACAACCACAACTCTCAGTTCAAGATGAATAAGTTCACGCTAATGGACTTCACTCTTAGAATATCGAAACAGAGAATCCTGATAACCATCCGCAGAACCCAAATTGCTCCGTCCCCTACTCACTGCTTCTTAGGTGTACAGCTTGATCAGGAACTCAGATGGAAGGCCCACACAGCATATGCGATTGCAAAAGGAATGAAACATGCCATCATGTTACGTCAGCTCTCTGCAACAATGTGGGGCATCCCACTCAAATTGATGTGACAACTGTACCTGGCAGTGGTCCTACCCAAAATAACCTACACAGCAGGTGCCTGGCTCAGACCACCATACATGCCAACCCTCGACACCCTGAAATGAGGTTCATTAGGCACAATCAGGAAGATCACAATGGTGCAATGTGCAGCTGCTCTGGCAGCATCAGGCACTATGCATACTACCCCCACTGACTCTTTGTTTGCTCACATGTTTCTACCCCCAGTGTCTCTGACAATCCAGAAGACTCTCTTCAACATGGCACTGCGACTAGCCTCACTACCTGACAAACATCCGCTTCACTCTGCACTATGGAAAGTTGCCAGAAGAGATGTCCACAAACACAGATCAGCTCTGCACCATCTCACTCACAACACTGGAGTCTCGCCATTCAACATCGAAACCATCAAACCATGCCTGCTCCCCCCAAGCGCTGTAGCTCCCCACAGCACGTCAATAGCAGCAAACAAAGAAGTGGTGATCAGGGCACTAAACGGGCTATCAGATGGTACACTGGTATTCACAGATGGCTCATCCATCAATGGCTCAGTGGGAGCATCTGCAGTACTATATGTGGACTCAACAAGAATAGCCACACTCTGATACCATCTAGGACTGGACACTGAACACACCGTCTTCGAAGCCGAAGCCACAGTGCTTCTCCTAGCGGCACACCTCCTCACAACAAACCCCGAGGTAACCTATCCAGCCTCAATTCTGGTGGACAACCAAGCTGTGATACAAGTGAGTGAGCACCCATCCTCTAAACCAGGCCACCATCTACTGTTGACTTTCAGGAACATGTTGTGCAGACTCACCAAAAGAAAACACCTAACCAGAGACAGCATAACGCTAAGATGGATAGCCAGACACATGGAGGTGGAAGGTAATGAGCAGGCTGATGAGGAAGCTAAGAAAGTGGTGGAAGGCAGAGAGGCATCTAGCTCACTGCAAGAGCTGCCCACTATGCTTTGCAGTCCCCTGCCACTGAGTGTGTCAGCACTCAAGCAGCAACACAATGCAAAGCTAGCATCCACATGGAAGCAGGACTGGAAACGTTCACCAAGATTCCAATGCATGTCCAACATAGACGACCAACTCCCATCAAGTTCGTTCCTCAAGCTAACAGGCAAGCTCCATAAAAAGCAAACCAGCTTATACATACAGCTCCGCACTGGCCATGCCCTGCTCAATCAACACTTGCACCACATCAGCCACAGCAATACCCCACTCTGTCTACAGTGCAGAGAAGTCACCCCAGAGAACGTACACCACTTCCTCTTCCAGTGTCCAAGGTACAACAGAGAACGTCACATACTAACACAAAAGCTATGCAGAAATGCCACGTCCCTGTCCTACCTCCTAGTAAACCAAGAAGCCCAAGCAGAATTGACACACTTTGTCAATGCCACCAAAAGACTTAGCCTCCCATTTGGTGTAGTACCTGTCCATCAGCCACAGCAGTAGTAACATTTGTCATAGGTACACCAACAATCAACAAACGAATCAATCTCAGTACAAAACTGAAAGTACATGCAAATGTCAAAGCATGTGAGGTCACATGACCCTCAACCAATCCTCCTATCGGCCCCGCAACTCCTCAAGACATCGGCAAAAGAGAATAGTCAAGCACATAAAGCCATATTGAAGGCTGAGCAGAGAGCAATAGAGTGCGACCATACTTTCAACAACACCTGCCCTCAGGGCAATTGTACACTTGTAGTCCCAGATTCAATGTTTAACAACAAATGTAAGCCTCCTCTACCTCAAGGTGGTGTGTCTAAAATGGCCAGCGGGAACGGCGGACTACTGGGGAGTCAACAACTCTGCCAGTAGGGCATTCACACACTGGTAGAGGCAGAGTGGCCCACAGGGGGCCTGGATTGGAAGTCATGCATGTATAGTGCGATATAGAGCTAGCTGCTCTCATGCACTTTAATTTAAAATTAAAAATAAAAAAAAAAAAAAATGTTGTGGTTGGCATTTGTTGATAGTGAGGGCCATTTGTACAAGTGCAAAGGATGATAACAATGAATCTGGATATGCTTTTTCCGGTGTGTATACTACGCGATTTGTGCGTCTTGTTAACATGGGACACCCAGTGAACCAATGATGCTGGTCCCTAAATCGCCCGCGGTGAAGGGGTTTCGTTGAAGAATCACATGGCGAGGTTGCAGGTGTGGATCCTTTGATCCTCCCAGCCTCTTGGTCCCTTTTGAAGTAGTGAGTTCATGGAGCATCTACTACTACCCGCGTCGAGAGAGTCATGACTTTGCGCAAGTGTTTCATATCATGCACAGCACACACCCGGGAACTGAAGAACGGCAGACGCCTCGGGAACATAGGTTAGTCAGTTGCATCTGCCAACGTATGTCATAAATAATACAGACTGAATCATGTGAGATGTTTCTGTTTACCACTGGCCCTCAACTTCCAGCTATTAGCGCATGGCTGATTGTCTTCCCATTATCTCTGGCTTCCCGTAGTTTGTATTCCTGAATGGCCAGACACGATAGATGAATCCATGATAACCTTGTGCCCCCACGCGAGAAATCAGGGCATTACATGCTCGCGAGACGGACCACTGTCACCGAAGCCCTTCCACCAAGACAAACAGGACCAACACTTAGCGTAAATTGTAATCCTTTCAAGGACGGAAGAGCGTCGTACACGAAGTCAATATGTCCGGCCATACCTGGTACATGATGGCGAATGCAGGGTAAAATAAATCACACCTTTCCCGCTCTTCGCCACTCTGTAGTCTTATCATGAACCGGAATGGCAGTGATATCGACAACAACCCCATCGTTCACGACGAAATTCCTTTCTCCATTCTTTGAACTCCGTCCGCCCTCCCAAAGGTTCTGCAGGTTGGCGAAGTGGAGAGTATTGACGCGTACATCTGGCTCGGCACTTGAACCCTGGGATCGAAGGTGTTGCCGGGTGTTCAGCGATGCTAGAAGGGAGTTGGCGTATACTACTCAATAGTTAAATGAAGTGGTCTGTCCACCGCTTAAAAGACATAGAAGACTCACACTTCCCAATGATGAAATCCAATCCCATTGTCCATCCAGGTTGGTCCTCGGCGTCCTGAGCGAAGTGTGAGAGTAATATAGCCGCCACAATATGTCATGCGTACTGTAGTGAGTTCGGCAATGGCGACGAGCCTACCACGACCAATCTGCATGAAGTCACGGTTACGAAGGACAGAGGGATGAAACTTACAAAGTCAGCAAACACCGATTAACAGCATATATGATAAGTGCGGTCAAGAGACGTTGCGTTCTGTAGAGCAGCCTTCATTAGGAATGAAATACCGATACTGACCGAAGTCACCTTGGGACCGCGGAGCGCGAGCCACTTTCATACAAAAGTACGCAGAGTGACATCGTAATCAAAACCTCAGCTAGTACGACGGCCGCCACAGCAGGTATCACAGTGTAGAACTAGGAATAACGATTCGTGAGCCGTTGTACCAATCTCTATGTTAACGAAATTACCCTAGTCCGAGAGGCGGTGCTGACCTCGTTACTGACAAGCCTACAGGCGGAGATCAGTACTTCAATGAAAATGGTTGAACGGGTTGCAGTACATCACAACAGCTGTCGCTGCTTCTTGGTAAACACAGGTCTTTCGTGGTCAAAGAAATTCACGAACCCATGCCAAATCCTGTTGAAATATCATTAGAACACCCTCGCAAGTACAATTAAACAAACTCGCCAAGATGAGCTAGTACAAACAGTATCTATCATGCACTTGTCACTGGGGGATATCTTTGGCATCACAAGTAAATGTACTCACAATTGGGGCCGTCACCAACAACTTCGCTTTACGGCGACAGACTGAAGACCGATTAACAAACTCTTGAGTCCCAGACCTAACATGACATACGGTAATATATTTTATGTGCGAAGAAACTAGTGGCATTCAGTTTATGAGTATCGTCATGTAAAAGAGTGTCACTCACAACTGAACTATGGTAATCGCAAGCAACTGAAATAGAATTAAATCTCATAAAGGCTAGTGAGTTAAAAGCGACGTACATTCATCAGAAGCGATGCCTAAGCGGAGCAAACATCCGAATCAGGGTCTTATGGGTTGTAGCAAATTGGGTGTGCGTACTGGAAATGACCTGCCACGTCTCATCAGCGAGAAGTGGCTTTGAAATGGAAGGTATACAGACCAGACAATATACTCCAAGCTCAGGAAACCGCCGTAATTGGTGATCTGCAGCAGTTGAGCGTGATGGTTACAAGGAGAGGATGCATCGAGTTCACCAGGTAGTGATACAAGGTATGACACACTAATCGCCCTGTTAGTCATGCTTTCATGTGGATTGTGGAAACACCAAACACTCACTGAACGAGATATGTAAAGTATCAACAGTCCTAGATTCGCATCAGCAGATTTGACGGCTACCCCGGGGTAGCCTAACTCACCATACGGTAGCAACGATCAACTTCATGATCGTGGTATCCTCGGAGGAGTGCATGTAATATACGTAAGTCTGTATAACCAGTAAGCAGGTCACAACCCCGGACATTCCGTATAAAGCGTTCCTGGAGAGTTGTTATGCCATACAACCTTTGACATGAGTCGTGGACATCAGAAGGGAGATGCGACAAAATCAAACAAAGTAATACGTACATGGCAGAGACCAGACCCCCGATGAGGGAAGCACCTACACGACCAATTGAGCAGACGGGACCATACTTGCAGCATGACTATGGAAGGTCTTTACCGAACGCGCTCGAGATGTCCATGTCGTTCAACTTGAGTAACTTGTGTTACGCGAACTCTTCGACAATCTCGTTGCGGGTTGTGAGTAGAGAAGCAGTCAAGGGCGGCAAGGGCGTATCGAGCTGGCAATGAGGCAATCAAACTCAATCTTTTAAACGGCGAAGGTTGCGACGATAGGATCAGAACCTGCATTGCCCTGAGCAACGCGTGTTACGAGGTAGACTAAACCGTCGAAATATGCCGTTGATCCATCCCCATCAGGAATATCACGCAAGGCTGACTAACTCCAATAATCTCACGATTTCTGTGGTCACACAGCCTGGCAGATTTTTCATCTTCTGAAAAGTGTGATACGGGGGCCGAAAACGAAATACTGGATCCGACAGGTCACTTTGGATTATCCTCTTATTTGTAACTTACCGTATAAGTCTACAAACTCCGTGTATTGCGGACCAACAGGAAGGTGCTTTCGGTGTTGGACTCCAAACCCGCCCATGAAATGGAAAGCTTGGAATCACTCTGGAGACTGAGAGGGAACGGAATATATGAAATAGTGGCACACCCTCATAGTCGAAAGAGAACAATTATATTCTGTTGAGTCCTCGGCGTGGCTATGGGAGATGGATGCTCGCAACACCACGACGCCGCCTGCGGCATGTACCGCGCATTGCTAAACATCAGGAAGACTCCTGCGTGCGAAACAAGTCGACAGCCCGTCCTTGGATTTCATTAACATATCACTGGCCGCTAGCGGATGCGCTTCACTTCCCGTAGAATATCTTGATATTCCTCAATTATGCCCTTGGCATTCAGGAGCGGGCTTGGTTTTGCAGTGTTAGGCAAAGCCATACTCACCTATCCAGACACGGTCAGAAACTGCAAAAACTGCCGACGTACTGAGCCCCATGAACACAGCTGTCGCCACCGATGCGCAGTATCGTCCTTTGAGAATGGGAGCTTGACCTTACTTGTCAAAAGGAGGTTCAGTGTCAACTTCGTCGTGCACACCGGACCCTACCGGACCCCCTCCTTCAGTCATCACAAGCACGTGACCGTGACATATTGACTTGTGCCCGCGGAATTGAAGCCCTCAAAGCGACCGTTCTACGTTGGAATCGCCGTCGCCACGTCGCGGCCCGAAACGCCGTCATCGCCCTGCGCGTTGTTCCAGCAGACTCCCGAACCAACCTGCTCGGTCGAATCCGTCGGTTCACCTATGGCATCACGCTCCAGTTTCAGCTTGTTCAGTACAGCACAACTTGGTGTTTCTCCTTACCATCCGTGCTCCACAGTACGAAGCCCGCCAACACCGAGATGGTGGATTTACTGTTAGCTCTAGCATGTGTCACGGGAGCAAAGTGCGTCCTTCAGGAACCTTGCATACGAGCGTTCGTTGACCCCGAAGCGCACTTGTACAAGTGCGCAGGATGACGACAATGCTTTCGGATGTACTTTGTCCGGTGTATATATTACACGCTTTGCGCGTCCTGTTATCGTGGGACACCTAACCAATGATGATGATCCCCAAATCGCCTCGTTGAAGGCGTTTTGTCGAAGAACAAAGCAGCGAGATTGTAGGATATGGATTCCCTAATTTTCCGTCCTTTTTGAAGTGGTGGGTTCCTGGAGTACCTAGGGGAGGCTCATGACATTGTGCGGGTGTTTCGCACCATGCACTGCACACATCCAGGAACTGAGAAACGGCGGACAACTCGGGAACACCGGTTAGTCAGTTGCATCCGGCGTACATCACAAATAATGCAGATGAGATCATGTGGTCGTCTGACTACCCAGACACGATAGGCCATGAAATGGGAAAATCAGGCATACTTGGCGAGGAGGACCATCATCACTTGGGCTGTTTCGCAAAGACAAATAGGGCCACCGACATACGTGATGGCGAGACTTACCGTAACTCTCTAACCTTTTTGTAGCCTCACGGGGCAGGATAAGCCTTATGCGGTGCATGATATATCCAGTCCTACCCTGGAACAAGAAGGCGAATGCAGGACGTAACTACTAGAATCACACCTCTCCCTCGCTTCGCAGCCCTGTAGGCTTATCATGAACCGCCGGAACGGCAGTGATATCAACGACAGCCTCCTTGCACACATCGAAATGCCCTTCTCTATCACTCGAACTCTGACCATCTTCCGAAAGCTTCGGCAGACTTGCAAAGTGGAGAGTATTGACGCGTACATGTGACTCGGTACCCGAACCTCTAGATCGAAGGTGTTGCCTGGTGTTCAGCGATGCTAGAAGCGAGTTGGCATATACTATTCAGTGGTTAGATGGGTAATTCCGTACATGGCATCTAGGGAACGAAAACTGACGTTTTCCAATGATGAAGTTCAATCCGATTGTCCATGCATTTTGGTCGTCAACGTCCTGAAGGAAGTGAGAGTGCTATAGTCATCTTGCAAAAGGCTGTACGTACCATAACGACCTGGGCGATAGCAACCAGCCTACCATAGAATGCCTTAATGAGATCAGTTACAAACGAGAGATGGACGGAACTTACAAAGTCAGCAAACACCGGTTCACAGCGTACACAATAAGTGTGTCCAAGAGACGCTTGGTCCTAAGAAGGGTTCATTAGGAATGAACTACTGAAATGGACTGAAGTCACCTTGGGATTGCAGAGCGCGAGCCACGATCATATAAAAGTACGCAGAGTGAAACCGTAATCAACAGCTCAGCTAGCATGAGGGCTGACACAGCAGGTACTACGGTGAAGAACTAGGAACAACAATTCGTGAGCCGTTATACCAATCCCTCTGTCAACGAAATTACCGGAGTCCGCGAAGCAAAACTGGCCTCATTATTGACAAGCCTAAGGCAGGAAATCAGTACTTCAAGGAAAGTGGTTGAGCGGGCTGCAGTACGTCATAACAACTGCCACTGCTTCTGGTTAAAGTAGGTCTCTCGTGATGAAGGAAAACCACGAACCTACGCCAAACACTGTTGAAATACAGTTAGAAATCCTTCGCAAGCACATTAACAAACTCACCAAGGTGAGCTAGTACTAATAGTATCTATCATGACCCCGTCACTGGATGACACCTCTACCGTTACAAGTGAATTTACTCACAATTGAGGTGCCTCACGTTTCGGCGACAAACTGAATACCGGTCAACAAAGTCTCGAGTCATAGGTCGAATGTGACATACGGTGATATATTTTATGTGCAAAGAAGCTAGTGACGTTCAGTTTACGAGCTTCAACCTGCAAAAAGAGTGTACACGTACAACTGAACTATGGTAATCACAATTAACTGGAATACAGTTAAAATCCCATAAATGAAGACTAGTGAAACGAAGGGAACGTACATTCACTAGAAGTGACACCCCAGCAAGGGAGATATTCGCAATTAGGGCCTCCTCTCTATTGTAGAAAACTAGGTTTCCGCACTGGAATTGAATGACATAGCATGTCCCATCAGCGAGTAGCAGTTTTGAAACGAAAGGCATACGAACCACACAATATACTCCAAACTCATCTGATCGCCGTAACTGGTTATCTGCAGTGATTAAGTACGACGGCCACAAGGATTGAATGGATGCTTTAGTCTCACCAAGTAGTAATATAACATATGACACACTAATCGTCCTGTTAGCCATGCACTCACGTGGACGCATCAAATACTCACTGAACGAGACATGTAGCGTATCAAGAATCCTGAATGCCCCATAAGCACATTTGACGGCTACCTTAGTGTAGCCTGTCTCACCATATGGCAACAAAAATCAACTTTATGGTCAAAGCATCCTCAGAGTAGTGCATGTAATACACGTAAGTCTGTAGAACCAGTAAGCACATTACGGGTCGGAACATTCTGTATAAGGCGTCCCTGGAGAGTTGTTATGCCATACAACCTTTGGCATGACACGTGAACTTCAGAGGGGATATGCGATAAAATCAAGGAGAGCGATACATACATGGCGGAGAGCAAATCGCCAATCAGGGCAACACCTACCAAGGACAAATGAGCAGACGAGACTACACTGACTATAAACACAGTCCCCACCAAGATGCCCATGTCGTTTTGGTAACTTGTTACGCGAACTGGTGGGCAAACTCGTTGCGTGGGTGAGGAAACAATCGAGGGTGGCGATGGCGTATCGGGCTGATGATGGAGCAAATCCGCCTTATATTTCGAACGAGAAGGGCCGCGTTGATATGATTGAAGAAACTTGCATTGCCCCAGGCGGCGCACTGCATTTCACGAGGTAGATTAGACTGCTCTTCATCCCATCTCCATCGGGGATATTGTGGAAGCCAGACTCCTACTGTAACTCCGATAATTTGTAGTCACACTGCCTTTCCTGCAGACGCCCGCCTCCGAGTCGGAAAAAATCTGAAACATAGACGGAAGACGAAAAATACTGAATACCGACAACGCATTTTTTGTATTAGCTCTTACTTACAACTACCATCCAAGCTATTTTCGGTGTTGGGGGACTCGCAGTCCTAAGGCGTTGATGCGACTTTGTGTGGGCATAAAAGATGTTATTGAGTTGTTGACTCCAAACCTGTCCATGGAATGTAAAGCTTGGAATATCATTGGGATCATATTTTTACGCCAGTGTTATATAATCATCTGGCAGAAACCATATAGTACTCAAAATATGTAAAATGCCAAATCGAGCCCTATATAGCAGTATAATGCTTTGAAGCAAGAAAAATATATATAATGTTCAAAATGTGTAAAATCTCAAATATAGTCCTACATAACATTATAATACTTTGCACCATTGGCAATATCTATCAGAGCTTTACCTATTCAGTTGTTCTTTTATATAATAATCTCAATATTATTGTATATGGCCTGTGCAAAGGTAAACAGACTTCTATTAAGTAATTAAATAACAATAAACCAATTAACTACTATTTATTTAACCATGACAGATGGAACTTGTGGTGTATTACCTTGCTTGCAAGGTTTCTGTCCAAGCATAATTGCATGGGAACTGTCCTCCATCTGAAAGACCTTCCTTTTTCAGCACAACATGGCACTTGCCAACCTCAACAGGCATCTACCTTCGTATGCTTTGCACAGCAGTGACAACAAATGTGTATACTACATGAAGCACTGTGTGCACTGAACATGCAAAAGTGGCAGCAGACCAATGACAAAATGAGAACAAGTGGGTGGTTGTCAGTTATCTGTCATCTGTACCCACCACTTCCAGGTCTCCTCATCCAACAAATGCAGGTGATCATCCTTGGCAAGCAAGTCCATGGAGTGAGCAGTTAGAAACAATCTCTCATCAAAGTCTCTTACTGTAAAAGGTGAATAGTATTGTGCCCTGAGCTTCCTGACAGAGTGACATAAAGGTTGGAAAGATTGAGGGTTCCAGATGGCAATCAAGCAATGTCCACAAGTACATAAGAAATGGTCTGATCCTGTGACTGGTAATTGGTGAAAGCATAGGCTGCAGTCATCGGAAACTGCAGTCACCACATGGGGAGGGTGACACCTCCCTTGTGTATTTATGTTGGCCTGGACCTTGGTACTGTACTTGATAGATGTCTCTTGTCACCCCCATGAGCAGCATCTAGATGTGGACTATTCTACTTTGTTGAGACAGCAGTCTCAACAATCTGAGTTCAGAACACAAAAATAGAAATATAGTGATGCCCATATGACAGAGCACAACAGATATGACAGAATATCCCCAATGATGGGACAAAGATATAGAGTGGGTAGAAGGGTGGAAGATGCCCCAACACAATGAATAACAAAATAAGATAAATGTATAAACAAGATATGCTATGATGTACTACATGAAACATAAGAATGAGGCACCAGAACATGTCAAAGAGTATGTCAATGTGCTGGAAAGGCAGCACAATATTGTCGCAAAATGAATTAGATGCAACAACAGGAGAGAATACATCAACAACATGTTAACCTCCTGGTGCAAAGATAAGGGCATCATGCTTGAGCCCACAGCACCATACTCGCCACAACAGAACAGCATCACCAAGAAATTCAACTGCACTATTGTGGAGCTAGGCCATGCCATGATAACTGCACAGGACCTACCCACATCACTATGGTGCGAGACAATCAGCCACACAGTGTACCTATGCAATCAAGCATGGACACACACCTGTGATAAGACACCCTACAAGGCCTGGCATGGGCGAAAACCCGATGTAACCCATCTACGAGAGTTTGGAACACCCATGTGGGTCCTAGATGAAAGCCTGATGACATCGAAACTCTGGGCGAAGTCACATCCATTCCCATTTGTAGGATTCCTAGATGGACCACAAGCAGTTCAGTACTTTGATACATGAATGAAACAAATAAAAACCTCATGCAATTACCATTTTCACAAAGATGAATCACCGCCCATGCCAGACTTACCACCCGCAGGGGGAGTGGAAGGGAGCATGCAGAAGCCTGGCAAGACCTTGAAGCTCCGACTAAAGAGAAAAAGAGACAAGCCACATGATGAGCCCATGAGGCTGGACAAGAGATTAAGGGACATGCCTGATAATAACAGTGATGTCCCCATACCCAATTTAGACAACAGCATGGAAGTAGATGATGAGCCAGACAACTGGGAACTCACATCTGCTGAGTGAGTCTACCTAGAATTCAACGAGTCTACATGAGGACAAAATGATCCTAAGACATTAAGAGAGGCGAAAGCAGCGCCTGACTGGCCAGAATGGGAGAAAGCCATAGAGGCCAAATTGAAGCAACTACGAGATAAAGGCATGTGGGAGTTAGTTGACCCACCAGAGGGCCGTAAGCCTGTATCCAACAAATGGGTATTCACCCAAAATACAACAAAGAGGGGATACTCCAGAAATATAAGGCAAGATTAGTCACCAAGGGGTACTCCCAAGTACCGGGCATGGACTACAATGACACATATTCACCCATCATAAGATTGGAAACTATCTGTCTTATCTTACCACTAGCCATTGCCCAAGATTGGGAGATCCAACAGATGGATGTAAAGGGCACATACCTAGATGGTAAACTAAAGGAAGAAATATATATGGAACAACCCAAAGGCTATGATGACAACACCAGACATCTATGCTGACTAATAAAAACATTATATGGATTAAAACAATCCAGACAAGAGTGGAATGAAGAGCTCAACGGACAGCTACAAACTGTGAAGTTCACCCGTCTGCAGTCTGATCCATGTGTCTATATACAGAAAACTGAGACCATGATCGAGATAATAACTGTATGGGTAGGTGACCTAATACTTGTCACCAATACAATTGAACTAATGAATAAACTAAAAATGGAACTACAGAGTATGTTCGAGGTAACAGACCTCAGAGACCTGAGTAAGATCATCAGGATAGAAATCATGCAAGCTGAACCATACCACTCTTAGAGGTTATGAGCCCCAGCTTGAGGGGGAGTGTTGAGACAGCAGTCTCGACAATCTGAGTTCAGAACACAAAAATAGAAATATAGTGATGCCCATATGATGGAGCACAACAGATATGACAGAATATCCCCAATGATGGGACAAAGATATAGAGCAGGTAGAAGGGCGGAAGATGCCCCAACACAATGAATAACAAAATAAGATAAACATATAAATGGGTAGCTACCACATACGAAATAGATAACTAAGATGAGAAGTCTGCTCATCGCCCCACACCTTCGTCCGAGCCTTGAGACCATGCCCTAAGCCTGCCATACAAGCCTCTGCACTGCCAGCCCTAACTGAACCATACCACTCTGAGATACTTAAACACACTTTCGATCTCCATATGGACCATGCAATGTACAAACTTCTTCATCTATGTCATCCGTATCAATGTTGATATGGGATGAGGTCCTGCACTGAACAGACTTTGCACAGTACATATAGAATCTGTTTGTATGCTGCATGTTCTCGAATCAGGCAAGCAAGGTTGTTGCCACCTGTGGCAGCACTTCCAAGTGGCATAATATCTGCACTTTTATTTTTGCCATGCTACCCCACTTTTCCAACTGTGTTTTATCATGCCACGTTGCACACACCACATTCTATCTGTTGCATTTCATCACACCGCATTCTCTGTTCATCCCCCTGCATTCTATCTATTGCATTTCACCACACACAGTGTTCCCCATTCTTCCCACTGTGTTATTTAGATAATGATGGCATAAAAGTTTTGTGTACTACCATATAACCTGCATCTCACACTTCATGCCATTTGGACTGGTTCCTACCGCACCCATATGTGCTGTGGGAACTGTCTTATGACACCAGCATTGGAGGACAGTGTTTAGATTGGTTGCTTACCCAGACCACATGTGGACACACCTTTGCCAGTTCCACTGCAACCTCCTGCAGGCATCCTTGGAGTAGCCATATGCAGCCAAGTCAGTGGGAACCCCACTGGGGAACCCTGGTGGAGAGCTGGAGAGGTTCTCACAGCTCTGAGAGGTTGATCATCCCCAATGCGACCCAGATCACATATCTGAAGTATGAACTCAGGCCTACCAAAACAAACTGACATGGAATACCCCATCTGATGAGATCCAGGAGACGGGGTGCACAGACATGCTGGAACTGGTTGGGGGGACAGCGCAAACATTGAGCCAACAGCAATGAAGCTGGAGGTAAGGGCAATCAGTGCCAAAATGGCAGAAACCACTGAAGCACCACCAGACTTACCACAGGTGGAAAGACACCCAACAGCGCCTGATAAGGGCAGAATGGGCACTAGCAGGTTCGATGACGCAATTAGCAAGGACCTCGCCAACTCACAATGAGTCGAGAAAGCAATGCTAACTAGTAGCAGCAGTCAGTATGGCAAGTGAGAGGTGAAACAGCAGAACGGCTTACCTGCACCACCTGAATCACATCCAGCTGGCATCATGCTCAGTCCTCAACTCTACAGGGCCCCCATTGTCATGGAAGAACCAAAATGGATGCTGAAAGTGTCAGCAACGCTCAGAGGAAGCAGCATACACACTGGTGTCATGCCATTGCCATGCCAGCATTTCCACTCCCCTTAATGCCCATGGAATGGTTCAAACCTCTTATGGGGGTGTCCACAATGCCAGGAATATGCTACAACAACATCAGGAGCCCCAGAAATGTTGAAACAAAAGGCTACCTGCACCATATGCACAGTGTCACCATGCAGCCACTATCTGCCCTCCAAATGGGCACCAAATGGTCTCATATGTCCATCACATAGTATTGGACAAACTACAGGAATGACGGCACAACTAGCAGTGAGTTCAGTGACTCGCATGGCATTGAAAAAGCCCTGCTAGCTAACAGCAGCAGTCAGTATAGCGAATGTGAACCCGAACGGTCAAACGGCTCACCTGCGTCACCAAAACTGCCTCCAAATGGCCTTGCACATATTCATAGGACCCTCAGGGACCCACGCTGATGTGCAAGGATCAAAACAAAACCTGAAAATGTCAGTACATCTGGACAGAGAGGCTGCAAGCACCTCAGGCTACTCAGCATTCCCATTTCGCCTCCTCGCCGCCTCTCAAAACACCTCTGGAATGTCACAAACACTTACTGGCTGCAGGGGGTGCCTCCTGGATTGGCACCGATCATTGACAAATGCTCTACAGTCAAAACAGCCACTTCACGACTGTGGTATAAGGCAGGAGCGCACACACTACACAATGACTTCCGAAACGGGAAGTTGCCACAACGCAGTGCGGCAAACATGGCCACACAATGCTCGCAGTACTATTCCCTCAGTACAGCCCTTTTCTACAGGTCGTGATTATCTTGTTAAGAAACTCATACCTACATAGACTTCTATGTTCTGTGAATACCTTTCAAATATATCATCACTGTGTTTCATTTGAACATATGTATGAAGTCCAAATGGCTTGAAGCACAAGATACAGGTGATATGGTAGTACACAAAAATTTTATGCCATTATTATCTAAATAACACAGCAGGAAGAATGGGGAATACAGTGTGTGTGGTGAAATGCAATAGATAGAATGCAGGGGGATGAACAAGGAATGTGATGTGGTGAAATGTGACAGATAGAATGTGGTGTGTGAAACATGGCATGATAAAATGTGGTGGGAAAAGCAGGGTAGTGCAGCAAAAATAAAAGTGCAGATATTATGCCATAGTGGTGAGCCCCAGTTGCCCTTTTCAGGGCACCCATGACATCACAAGTAAATAAAATTTACATAATATGGAACTTAGCTGTATGAATAACCAAATAATGAAGACTTACCAATTTGGACATACTTGAACCAACTTACCTAATTTAGAGCATACTGACTTACCTAATGTCACTGACCCCATACTCCAACTCCAAAGATGAGAGTCAGAGACAAGAGTGAAGAACATAAAAAGCTCCCCCCAGCACAGATTATATATATTGTATGTACTGTACAGTTATTAGTGATCATTTTCCATGCTTTGACCATCTCCATAAATGGACAAATACAAAATATTCATTAAGTGATATATCCTCTATGGGTGACAGATGTTACCTAATACATATAATATTAGAAGAAATCTACAATGTCTTCCAAATATCATTCCTTTTAGTCACACTATGCTTGTCATTCTAACTCAGGTAGCTGTTGATAACCAAATGAGATGTATCATATCTTGGTATATCATAAGCCAAATGGATGGTACATATGACCAGTCAATCTGCCTGAGATCACATATGATATTGCCATTGTATGAGTAAATATTACAATATATTACAATTTCTATTTGATATCATTTGGGAACAACTACATCAACATACAATGTTTTTATGGTCTCAATGATAGAATCACTCTGAATACTGAGAGGGAATAGGATGTATAAAATGGTACCTCACAACTGTCTTCTATGGAGTCTTTCACTGGACTCGGTCTGTTAAGAATAAAGGTTTAGCTCAGGGACAGCTCAGCGGGTGTCACTAGAGACAGGGCCAAGATCAGGGATAATTCGATAGAGACCCTGTCTCTATCGTCCCTGGCTTTATACACTTGTGTTATCTATACACTACCAGTACATGTACACACATACGACGTCATAGATAAGCTTATCAAGATAAGCCCGTACTGCCCCCAGATAACCGATACCGATATTTCCAACATGGTCATGTACCATGTTGCTGCTTGCTGGCCAGGCATGACGAGTTAGAGCTACAGTGAGCAACAAAAACATTGCAATGTTTGCAACATTTTGGTTGTGTGTAAGATAGCTTGGGATTGGTTGTGGCTGTGCTAATGCCATAGGGAGGACAATTGTAGCCCTTGGTCCCAGCTTTCTATTGGTGGTCTTCCCAAGCTCAGGAGTGAAGTGGCTGTGATGGTATGGGCAAATTACTAAGGCCTATGCATTGCAATGTTTTTGTTGCCAACATCATGGTGGGTGCAATCTACAGTGTGGAGTATGTATTCATGGTGGGAATGTGAGATATTGCTTACATAATATATCATATGATCAATCCAATGATTTGTTAGCATGCAAACAAAGCCAAACATTGAACTTGCATCATTTATCCTCTATCCTGTACCACAACTCCAAAAACTGCCTACCTGGCTCATCAGGGTTACTCTCTCAGGGAAATGTCAGCAAAATCCGGTCCTCACAGCATCACCATGAGTAGGGTGTATGGCCAGCACCATTTGTTCCTTAAAAAAGTCACCCCTGTGCTGTTTCCCCTACTAATGCCTGAGGGGTCCTGATGCTAATCCATACTGGGAAAGCTGGAAATTCCATGGAGGTCAGTCTGGCACTTCAGGACATGAAGAGTGAACTAATATGCTCCCAACTAATGTATTTCTACCAAAGAGAAGCTAGCACCTGTTACGCGCAGGGAATCTCACCAGCTGAAGTCGACTAGTGTTGGCGATGAGGCGTGGTGCATCACCGCTCTTGCGATTCTCCTGGGTTGACCTCGAGGGCTTAATAGTTTTACCCCTCCTATGGCCAAGCGAGCAGTTCTGAGGTAGTGTTTGTCAGAGAGAAGCTAGCCTGGTTGCAAGGTAGCTAAAAGCTAAGGAATACATCCATGTCCCTACGGGTATATATACTACTCGAGAGCATTTGGATGTGTTTGCGTATACGCGTCGAAGACGTGTCACGACACGCTCCAAATGAGGGAGGATGACTCGAGATGAGTACATGGGCATAGGGTATTCCCTAGGAAAGGAAACGAGTCCAAGAAGGGGGATATAGCTACACGTTCGTGTGAAGAACGCGTCGCGCATATCTCATTATAGTCCAAAAGGGGAAAGTGACTCGATGCGGGGAAATATGAAATAGGAAGCGTCGAGTCGTGTCGATCGGAGAAGACCGATCGAGGGAAGGGAAGGCCATATAAAGGATGGCGTATAGTAAGCGTCTATAAAGGGAAACATAATTGAGTAAGCGTCGAGTGACGCGTCTCAAGTACAAGAGAAAGAGAAAGATAAAAGAAATAGGAAGTCTGCATGCGCGAGAGGGCTGATCGGTTAGGCGAAAAGATGATAGGGCATATCATTACCCCCCTCTCAAGGTCAAAACAGTGGAGAGACGGGTAAGAGCTGCCTGGGGGAGCTCGATTTTAGGTCGGGAGCTCGACCGCGAGTGTCGGGAGGAGGAACTAAAGGGGGCCCCCGCGCCTAACCGATGGGTTTGTGGGGGAGCGACGTCTTTGGCGAGGGTACAGTCGAGGGAGGATGGTTCCCGGAATTGTCCATTTGGAACCTTGGCCATTGCGACAGAGCAGGTTAAAGGAGGTTGTTGCTATTGGCAGAGGGAACCTGGAGAAGACTGTAGGGTAACCTCAGTAGTCTGGCAAGCTACTATTATATTAGTATGTACCTGTAGGGTAACTACAGGGTATCAGTGAGATAGGAATAAACCTAAGTAATGAATGTACTCACCCTCAGTAGTCTGGCAAGCTACTGAGGGACTAGGAAAATAGTCTACTGCTATGTGCGATGCAAGGTGATTAAGTAAGCAAGTAAACACGCGCCAACAATGGCCGGTTGCATAATATTCCAACACTCCCCCTCAAACAGCATGGGGGAATTCTAAGGCAAAACATAATCCAAAAACAAAGGAATGAAATATACCAGATGTATAATAAATTGTACGATTGGAAACTTGAATTCCGTGTGTGCGTTTTGGGTCTGCGAGAGGAGAGTTTCGAAAGGTTGAGCGCGATTGCCCGATTTGGCAAGTCACGTGGTGCGCGTGATCAGCGCGTCGTCACTTCGTTGATTGCAACGCTTGCGGGGCCGCTGCACGGTCTCTGACATGCCGTTTGTGATCGCTCGGCTTTGGGAAATCGACGGTGAGATTCTGAACTTGACGGCGAGGTCCTGGCATGTGCCGATGCCCTCTCGATGGCGCAAAATTGGCCGTATCGCGTTACCAAGTCGTTTGTGGGCGTTTTCGAGCTTTCGAGGCTTACTGACATATCTAGATACATCTTTGATTCGTCCTCGGCGACGTTTCGGTCGGATGAGTGCGTGGGAATGCTTTCAGCCTGGTCTTCAGCTAGCAGTCTCGTTTCGACTCGTTTTGAGTCGCAGCGCATGCTGCTCGTTGTGTCACCCATCTGGCACCATCTCCCATCCGTCTCAACATGTCCAAGTGCCTTGTGGGCCTCCCCTTGACCTCCCGGCCCTCTGGGTCGTCTCAACATGTTCGGATTGACATTGTATCGGTTTTTGGCATGTCGTCGGTGCTCCCCCTGCTTCCAGCGCTCGAAGGTAGGATCTAGACATGTTCCTATGCCTTCTCGATGGCGCAAAGTCAACCGCATCGCATTCTCGACCATTCGTGTTGTACTGACGTTTCTAGCTTTGGATTTGATTCTTCCTCAGCAATGCTTGGGTCGGATGAGTGTGCAGGAACGTTTTCGACAGTTCGCAGGTGGACTGGGCGACACAGGTAAGTCGCTGCATGAGCTCTGGCCTCGACATGCACGCTGACTCTCTGCAGCCAGCAGCGCTGTTTTGACTCGTGCCGAGTCAACGCTTCCACTGCTCGTTGTGCCGTCTTCGCCATTGCTTCGTTTGCCGTCACCACCAGCCATCTCCCCCTCAACACCACTGGTAGCAGATCCCTTGTCTGCGCTTGCCGGTCCTCCAAAGGTAACAATTTGATTTGGGGTGCTCGATGTCTCGAGCAGCGCATTTTGTGGTATGGATATGTCAGCGTCTCCAATGCCTACTCGTTTCCATGGTGTAGTATGGTCAGGCGACTCGTTTTCAAGCTCTCGAGGTGAGTCTAACTCCATTTGACACATTCTGACGTTCTGACGTGCGTCGCTAGCTGTCTTCATGCCGTATGCGTTACTGACCATGTCTGTTTCATTGTTCAACGTGTTTGTATGGCTCCCCAGACTGTCTGCATCCTCTATGTGCCGTTGTGGACCTCTGCATGTGCCGGCGTCGACATTGCATGTCTGCGGTACTGCCGCAATCACTTCTCCTTCGTTTGACATGCTCGGAGTTGCCGTTAGGCCTCTTGGTCCATCCGCATGGCCACTGGGCTCGTCAGTGTGCCCATCTGCAGCTGTGTTCATATCGCTGCCGCTCGCACAACCAGCCTGCTCCCCCTCGAGCGGCAATCTTCGTGCGTCAGGTATGTCGCTTCGAATAACTCCGATTTCTTTCTTCGGCATCATGGAGCCCATCTGTCGGCTCGCTTTGGCTTCGCTGACACCCACAGTTGTCGTTTTGAGTCGTCCGCGTTCATGACAGACTCCGAAGATTTGTTGGCGGCATTTCGTGCATTCGGTGGGCAGTGTTCGCAATGCAGGTGCATTTCTCGTCTGCGGCCTTTCTCGTTCGGCATGCTGACTTCGGCTTGCTGGTAGTAACCTCTTTTTGACTCCAAGTGAGTCAATGGTCTCGTTGCCCATTGCACTGGCCCTGCCGTTCGTGTTCCCCTTGGTGGCATTTTCCCTCGTTTCGGCATTTTGTCTGCTCGCCATGCAGACTGTCGACTGCCCTAAGTATCCACCTGGGTCGTGAATAGTAAATCGTGGCTTGTCGTTGTTGCCGCTCTGCTCGTTTGCGGCATTACTGCTTACACAGCCATTCTGCTCCCCTTCGAGCAGTGCAGCGGCAGCCCCCGGCGCATTCTGTGTTGGGCCATATTCAGGTTGCGAGTATGCTCCTGCAGGTTGAGCTTCGATCCAGCTTGCTGCTCCAGCATTCGCGGGTTTGAGAATTTGGTAGCAGGACTTCATGTCTCCACCGTCTTGGCTTAGGTACAGAGTTCGAGTCACGATCTCTTTGCTTGCAGCTATGTCTGTGGCCTCCGCGCCCAGACTTCCTTCTGCAACAATCTCGCCACTGACTCCTTGAGACTTGTCGCTAACTTCCTCCAGCTTGGTTGGGATTGTTTCAGCGTCGTTAGGCATACTTGGGCTCTCTGCCTTGTCGGCGGTCATATCCATACTTGTACCACATCTGTGGTTGTCATGGTTGACGTCTACGAGCCTTGGCTGTTCGTGCAGACTGTCCTCGCACCCAGCTGGTGCCGTTGACGTGTCCTCAACACTGCCGCTCGTACACACTGCCTGCTCCCCTTCGAGCGGCAATCTTCGTGTACCTGGCAAGTCATTTGGTGTGCTTCCGTTGCACAGTTTCGATGGTAGGTCTTCGCTGGCCATCTCGTCGCTCGTGTCAACTCTTCTGGCACGTCCTGCTGCCTCGCTGGCTAGCTCCACTGCCCTGTCAACATCCTTGACCTCATACGGTGCCTCGACCATCCCATTTAGCACTTGTGGGTGCTCGCTTTCGAGTGGCCTTCCTGCCCTCGAACTTGGCTGCTCCTGCAGCTCGCTCTGTGCCGTGCGCAACTCGCTTGGCACTTCAGGTTCGTGGTCTTCGACCTCAATGCTTCGTGATGGAACCTGCTGGGCCACACCAACTGCTGCCACAGCCTCGTCATTGCTCCTCGCCTCGGTAAGTTCGTCCTCGAGCCTCTCCTCTCTCGGCAGCTCCACTGACAACTCGTTAGGCCTCGTGCATGACTCTCGTAGTTCATCTTGCATCTCGTCACCACTGGCATGTGCTTCGAATGCACTGCCGTCCTTCTGTTTGGGTAGATGTTTGGTACTCGGTGGCTCGTCTGCTGCCACATCACCATTCGAAGCCTCGATGCGCTTCTCGGTGGGTAAAGGGATTCGGGTAGAGTCTCGGAATTTTGTCGCTAGGTAGTTAAACATCTCGTGAGCTGTTTCGAAGTGTCGGATGTGCGAAAAAAGTGAATCGGGGATGTTCCACATAAGTATGGACTGTGCATTGCTATTTTGCCGCAGCCATTCGTTTCGCTCGTTTCCAATGACCTTCGGCTTCTGCTCCACACCAGCTAAGTGTCCGAGAAGATTTTGTGTACTGGCGACTTCGAGAATACATTCGCGGTATTCCTTCCAATTCCGTCCATTCTTCTTGAGCTCTGGGATATAGACAAATCCCTCCCCTGTGAAGTACCTCTTCACTGCCATTTCTTCTCTCCAGGTTCTGGCACTAGGCGGGGCTCATAACCTAAAGGAGGTTGTTGCTATTGGCAGAGGGAACCTGGAGAAGACTGTAGGGTAACCTCAGTAGTCTGGCAAGCTACTATTATATTAGTATGTACCTGTAGGGTAACTACAGGGTATCAGTGAGATAGGAATAAACCTAAGTAATGAATGTACTCACCCTCAGTAGTCTGGCAAGCTACTGAGGGACTAGGAAAATAGTCTACTGCTATGTGCGATGCAAGGTGATTAAGTAAGCAAGTAAACACGCGCCAACAATGGCCGGTTGCATAATATTCCAACACAGGTGTCCGCACCTTTGGCAATCGTAGCAGTGCATTTCCCAGAGGGGGTGGCTCCAATCAAGTGCCTTTCTTCCTGAAACGACCTTGGGGAGATCGTCATCGTAAGGAAGAACGATGAAGGAGGGGGCGGCTTGGGGAGTAGGGAAAGGGTTGCGTGTGTTTATTGCAAAGGGAAGGTTAAGTGTGCGAGCTCCTGCATTAAAGTAGGCGGAGTGAAGGAAATTCCACCAGTCGTCATAGTTGACCTGGTTCCCAATGGATCGTTCGGTAAGGAGAGAGGCTGTGTGGTCGAGAAGGACCTTGACGCCTCGTTCTCTTGGGGAGCCGGCCAAGTCGTCGGGGACCTCGACTGTCTCCTCGCTGGTTGAAGACGTTTCAGAGCTTGAATATTCCTGTTCGAGGCCATCTGCACTAGCCACTCGAGCTCTTCTCTCGTCCAGTCTTCGCGGTTGAGGACTGTTTGTCCTGCTGAAAGTCCACGATGGCAGATGTAATCCGCTGAAGACAGGAGTTTCTGTTTGTTTTTCTTGGAAAGGAGATTGAGCTCGAGGAGATTGTCGGCCCTTGCACTTATCGCTGTTGAAAGCGAGTGCTGGGTCAACGGCTTGAGCAGAGTAGGGGTGAAAGTCTCGAAAGGACTGCCAGACTTCTTCTCCAAACATGGTGTGTACGAGGTTCACAGTAGCTTTTTGGATGTCCCTGAACTGTGGATGTCTGGGAAAGGAACATTTGGTCATTAGTGACCAATGGAAACACTGAGGGACATATTGCAGCAAGGAATTTGCACCCTGGAAGCCCACTAGGCTATCCCACCCATGACCACCTAGTTTGCAAAGGAGGCTATGCCTCAACCCAACCTTGGTGCTAGCTTCTCTTTGGTAGAAATACATTAGTTGGGAGCATATTAGTTCACTCTTCATGTCCTGAAGTGCCAGACTGACCTCCATGGAATTTCCAGCTTTCCCAGTATGGATTAGCATCAGGACCCCTCAGGCATTAGTAGGGGAAACAGCACAGGGGTGACTTTTTTAAGGAACAAATGGTGCTGGCCATACACCCTACTCATGGCGGTGCTGTGAGGACCAGATTTTGCTGACATTTCCCTGAGAGAGTAACCCTGATGAGCCAGGTAGGCAGTTTTTGGAGTTGTGGTACAGGATAGAGGATAAATGATGCAAGTTCAATGTTTGGCTTTGTTTACATGCTGACAAATCATTGGATTGATCATGTGATATATTATGTAAGCAATAGCTGGCATTCCTGCCATGAATACATACTCCACACTGTAGATTGCATCCACCATGATGTTGGCAACAAAAACATTGCAATGCATAGGCCTTAGTAATTGGCCCATACCATCACAGCCACTTCACTCCTGAGCTTGCGAAGACCACCAATAGAAAGCTGGGACCAAGGGCTACAATTGTCCTCCCTATGGCATTAGCACAGCCACAACCAATCCCAAGCTATCTTACACACAACCAAAATGTTGCAAACATTGCAACGTTTTTGTTGCTCACTGTAGTTCAGAAACCATGACTTTTGCAAAAGTCCAACTTTCTTGATTTGTGTATGTTTGTGCTACCTGACTGCACAGTTGTATGCTGAAGCTGACTCTGACACAATCCTGTCTTCATCCCATATGGATTTCAAATACTTAGATTGTGATCTGGACCGCTTCCAACTTGCATGGGTTTCTGTCACCTCACTTGTAGTCCTTGCATCACAATATACTCTTGACTCCCTCACCAATCCAATGCCTCCCAAGCCACCCAGTCCAAAAGCAATTTGGAATGATCAAGAAGTTAATTCGCTCATTCACTATCTCCACAAGCATTGAACTGAGGCAGGGGACAATGGCAACTTCAAATCATCCATTTACAATGCTGCTGCTCAGCATATATCCCAGCATCTGACAAGTGGGCCAGCAAAAACTAATGCCATGGTGAAAAATAAATGGGTCTCCCATGTAAGTTATACTGGATTATAATTGATCAGTGAACTGATCTTTCCGATTCCTAGATATGAAAGATATATCAAGACATTGAGGAATATCAGGGAAAGTCTAGTTGTCATTGGGACAACATACATGGGGCAGGAGTCCAAGGCAAGTTTGACGAGCAGGTGTTCGAGAATTATGCAAAAGTATGTTCCCCACACAAGAGACCTAGATGATAAGTAACAGATACATTTGTTCTTTTAGAATCATCTGCTCATCCAGCCATTTAAAAATTCTGGGTGGGAGTACTACGAACTCATGCTCAACATGATGCCCAATGGCATTTCCCATGGCAACAACACATTCGCTCCAGGCACCTCTACCTTCCCTACTGGTGCTGCACACCATGTTGCTGATCATTCACCTGCTCTCAATGGAGAAACCGCACTGGACACTCCTGACCAACTCGGGCGCTCTCTCAATGTCAATGAATGGTGTGAGACGCTACCCAGAGACAACCCTCCCCACCCCATGTCTGTACCTGGTGCTGTGATATCTGACATGCCATCCAGTGAAGTGTCTGCCCCCCCCCCTCCAGTGCCCCACCATTTAGTGTCAGAACATCTGATCAGTCCATCAAGGTGCACCCGGTTCCCCCAATGCCACAAGGTGATATCAGAACCAAGCAGCAGTGGTTAGCAGGACACAAGTACGTGTGTGTCATTGATTTTGCATCAGGATTCTATGTGATTGAAGTAGACAAGGAAAGCCAGCTGTACCTATCCATGTACACAGAAGGGCATGGCTTCCAGTGCTATTGCCACCTACCAATGGGCCTACTAGGCTCACCAACATGCTTTGTAGAAATGATGGCCAAGGCATTCAAGGATTTACTAATACAGCTAGGACTGGAAATGTTCATTGATGACAATGGAATGGCAGGCAACAATTTCAATGAGCTGCTAGGCAGGGTGCACCAGTTCCTGTTAAGGTGCTGAGAACTAGAGTTGTCAATAGCACTGTCAAAGATGCAACTGTTCATGTCCAAGGTGGTATTTGGAGGAGCATGCATAAGCCAAGAGGGCATCCACCCAGATGTAGCAAAGCTGGAGGCTGTTGCTAAGTGGCCAGTACCAGAAACCTTGCTAGCACTGATGCAATTCTTGGGACTTACAAGATACTTCAGGTCGCTTATCAAGAACTATGCATGTATTGCAGCTCCTCTCACAGACTTACAGCGCAATTTAGAGCTACCACAACCAGTGGCAAAAATGGGGAAAAGATGATACTGCCAATTCTTGCAGGATAGAAGGCTAGCCACATACTGGACAGCACAGCACACAAAAGTGTTCTTATGCCTGAAACAGATACTGGTGGCAGAACTAGTACTGAGAGCACCAAGGTTTGACAGTATGCCATTCATTCTAACCACAGATGGATGCAAAGAAGGGTTTGGAGCAGTTTTGTCACAACACTTCGAGAGTGTACTCCCTAACAGGGAGACAGCAGTGATGGTACACCCAATAGGGTTTGCTTCGAAATGGACATCACTAATGGAGGAATGATACAAACCATACATCCTCGAGTTTGCAGCACTGAAGTTCGGGTTCGACCACTTCAGCAACATCATATGGGGATACCCAGTAGAGGTTGAAACAGATTGTATAGCCCTCCGGGATATGCTGTGCAATGACAAACTGTCCTTAGTACATGCAAGGTGGAAGGATGGTATCTCTGCATATCAACTAACAGAGCTTAGGCACTGAGCAGGCAGGTCGAATGGGGCAGCAGACACACTAAGTTGGAGAGCAACGGGAATCCCATGCTCAAATGAAGATGGCAGTACATGGTCCATTAGTGAAGACTGGGAGGCAGCAAGAGGCATCATAAATGATCTGTTCACAGTAGCAGTGGACCCATCTCTCACCACTCTTAGAGAATGTTTTACTGATGAACCATTGTTTCTGGAAGTGATCGATGCCATATGCAATTTGGACAAGGACAAGCCCAAGAGAGACCAATGATGAGCACAACACCATGCCCTGGGCTACAAGATTGAGGATGGTCATCTCTGGTGGATAGGGAATGGGAAGTCAGTACAAGCATGGGTGGGCATAGAGTGCTGCTTGAGAAAGGAGGCGGTAGAAATGGCCAAGAAGGAACATGCCAACAATGGACATTGGGGACACAACCTCATGAAACTCAAGCTCATGGATAAGGTCTACAGCCCTAGGCTAGACCAGTCAATTGTAGCTGTGCTTCTACAATGCCCACAGTGCAAGAACTTCAGATCAACACATCTACATGTGTTGATGTATCCCATCACACGTCGTCATCCATTTGAACTCCTAGTAGCTGACTACCTCCCACTACCAAAAGGCAAAGGTGGGTTCCACAATGTTCTACTAATACTTGACACATTCTCCCAGTTTGTGTGGGGATTCAAGCTAAAGGTACATGGAACGGCAAAAAACCACTGTTGATGGCTTGAAAGCAGTTGTGCACACGTTCCATGCACTGGAAATGTTCATGTCAGATGGAGGGTCCCACTTCAACAATGGAGACATATGGGCATGGTGTGAGGCAAATGGAATGGAACAGTGGGTGGTCATGGCATATGCACCATGGATCAATGGACTCATGGAAAATGCCAATGGGAAGTTGTTGGGAAGGCTGAGGAGACGGTGTAGCCTGGGATTGGGGGAAGACGAGGATGGAGGTGCCGAAGCAGCAGAGATGAGCAGAGCATGGCCAGACCACTTTGACATGGTGATATGCCAGCTGAACAAATGCGTGGTTCCAGCATTCAAGCTCTTACTGATGGAGCTCTTGTTGGGCTTCATAGTCAACATGTCATGCACTCCAGTGGAAGCAGCAGTGTCGGAGCTGTCAATTCAAGAAGTGGACATACAGCTAGCCTATGTCGAACAACAGTGCCTGGATGGCATGGACCTAACAGCTCTACATGCAGCTAAATGGAAGGCTGCATTCAATTGCAAGGTGACAAGGATGCACCCAGGAGAAGTTGTGTTCACAGACAAACAACTAGTACAGGTGTATGACAATGCCCTTGAGGGTACACTAGTGACAGCATGAAAACTACGACCTTGGTGGTCTGCACCACACAGGGTGGCAGGCAGAGTGGGAAACTTGTATAGAGTGATGACTCTCAAAGGGTTTCCAGTGAACGGCTTAATCCATGCACAACACCTACGAAGCTTCATACCTAGAGAGGGGACTGCACTGGCAGAGGTTCAGAAGGGAAAGGAGGAGACACAAAAGGAGGAACAATGGGAGAGGGTAGAGGGTGGAGGTGAGACAGACAAGGATGCAGAAAGGGAAGGATGGGCAGAAGGAGAGGAAGTGTTGGAGGACAAGGAGAATGGGTAGAAGCATAGGGTGCGAACCCGGAGTTTTGCATAGAGTTGAGGGGCAGATGTAATGGGGACGAGTGAGGGTAGGCTGCGGGCAGAGCAGGGATGGCCAAGGGAGTTAGAGGCACCAGAGCAGGTCGGAGAGCAGCAGTGGAGTGGTGCCAGGGGTATGGGGTGCACAGGGTCAGTGTACATGTTTAGATGTAGACATGACACAGTAGATCATCATCATCATGCTATCGAGCAGAGGCAGTCCAATGCCTGCCCTTTCATTCCCTCTCACTGTGGCCTCTCCAACGTCAATGATAGTGACTACGAAGAACTTTGTTGACAACGAATGCTCCAGTATATCGCCCTCATCGTCAGTGTCATTATCTGTGCTAGTACTCAACAAGCTGCCTTGATCAGGAAGGCACCAGAACCGTATCATACTTCAGCTCTTACTGGTGAGGCCTGGCTCATCAAACTTCTTACTGGTCACCCAGAACGCATCTGATGTGAACTCGGCATCCATGCCCATGTCTTTGGATTACTTGTGGACCATCTTCGGCAGATGGGCCATGAAAATTCTCGGTTTGTTTCACTTGAAGAACAATTGGCAATCTTCCTGTATATGAGTGTCACTGGCCTGACCATCAGGCACATTGGGGAGTGCTTTCAGCACTCAAATGAGACTATTTCTCGGTATGTCTGTTTACCTGAATGCGAGTCCTTTCTTACAATCAGCATTTCATTCATACAGGTACTTCCACAAACTCCTGTTCATTTTTTCCTCATCACCATTCTACCCCAAATATGTCCGCATGCCTGCTTCTGATATGATACAGCCTGAAATCAGAAAAAATTCAAGGTTTTGGCCATTCTTCAAGGGTGCAATCAGTGCACTGGATGGAAGCCATATCCATGTGGCACCAGCAGCAAATGACTGGGCAGCATACCAAAATTGCAAAGGCTTTGTGTCACTGAACTGTTTATTTGCCTGCGATTTCCAACTCCAGTTCACATATGCACTCATTGGATGGGAGGGTTCTGTGATGGATGCATGTATATATCAAGATGTGCTCTCAAAGGATCTGAAGATTCCAGAGGGAAGGTACTTCTTGGTGGATGCCAGATTTCCCCACTGTCTGGAACTGATGGTTCCCTACTGGGGTATCTGCTACCATCTTGCCAAATGGCATTGTGCACAACTTAGGTACATTCCAATGAGTTGATCCATAAAATTGTTATACTGAACTGGATAGGCTGAAGAACAAAGAAGAACTATTCAACCTTCATCACTTGTCTGCATGCAATGTCATTGAGCACATCTTTGGTGTGCTCAAACACTGTTTTCATATCCTTCTTTTAAGCCCTGAATACAACATCGAAATACAAGCACAAATTCCAGCAGCTCTACAGTGACTCAAAAAACTGTCCAGATGTTTGCCACTTTTTCAAAGATTGGCCTGTACCTCTGTCAATACTTATCTATAAATCATGACAAAATAGGGGTAGATAGCCATTGGTCAGGTGATCATAGATGCCAAATATGGTTATGATCATGTGACCCAATCTGTTACAATTAAATCCACAATGGCAAGTACTCATCTGGACAGTTTTTTTGCAGGTGGTTGGAAGTGTGGAGATGGCTGTGGCTGTGTTGAATTATGGTGTGGCTGTGCTGAATTTCAACAAATTAATATAACTCTGTTATGAATATACATAAATCAGGTGCAACCTCTGGACATTATGCTCCCTATCCCCCATGAAGCCCATCTCCCCTGAGACTCAGCTAGCTGTGCTGTCTATGCTTCAAGATGGTCAATCTTGTCATCAAATTGCTACCAAACTCCACATTGGTCATTCTACTGTCTCAGAACTTCGTTCTAAGGCCATCTCACCCCTTCCCATCAATGCTGGTGGTCATCCCTCTAAACTTACCAACCATGATTGACGTCATCTTGCTTGCCTAATCACCTCTGGGCAAGCAGATACTGCCACCCAAGTCAAGAAACTTGGTGGGCTTGATGTCAGTACCCAGACCATCAGGAATCACCTCAAGAAGGAGAACCTGAAGGCTGTTGTGAAAGCAAAAAAGCCTCAACTTCAGCCTCGGCATGTGCGACAGTGCTATGCATTTGCACAGAAGTACCAACACTGGACTGAAGAAGACTGGGCAAGGGTTGTTTGGTCTGATGAGACCAAAATCAATCGTCTGGGGTCAGATGGGAGGCTTTGGGTGTGGAAAAAGCCAGGGGCTCCTCTTACAAACCAACATGTTCAAGGTACTGTCAAGTTTGGTGGGGGGAGTTTGATGATTTGGGGCTGCATGACAGTGCATGGAGTGGGTCAAATGTGCAGGATTAATGGGAGGATGGATGCAGCACTCTATACCAAAATTATGGGGGACCATCTGTTCCAATGTGTGGAGCAACATGGGATGGATTCCAATAACTTCATCTTTCAACAAGATGGAGATCCCAAGCATACATCAAAATTGGCCAAAAAATGGTTCAGTGATCATGGTGTTGAGCTTCTAGACTGGCCTGCACAGACACCAGATCTCAATCCCATTGAACACCTTTGGAATCACCTGAAGAAAAGGCTGGGAACCTACCCAGTACCCCCCAAGGGCATAGAGGAGTTGTGGAAGAGGATTGAACAGGAATGGAAGGAAATTCCCAGGGATGTGTGCCTTAATTTGATCAACAGTATGCCTAGAAGGGTTGCAGCAGTGCTTAAGGCTAAGGGTGGATACACAAAGTACTAGATATATTATACCCATTGTCATTTGGATACCCTGCAAAAAAACTGTCCGGATGAGTACTTGCCATTGTGGATTTAATTGTAACAGATTGGGTCACATGATCATAACCATATTTGGCATCCATGATCACCTGACCAATGGCTATCTACCCCTATTTTTTCATGATTATATAGATAAGTATGGACAGAGTTACAGGCCAATCTTTGAAAAAGTGGCAAACATCTGGACAGTTTTTTGAGTCACTGTATGTGTAATCCATAACTTTATCTGCATCCATGATGCTGCTGAAGACCCCATTATAATAGGAGACTCTGATGAGGATCGGGAAGGTGTAGGAGGAGACATGTTGATATCGGGTGTTGACATAGATGGCACAGACACAGCAACACTGCATGCAGCCTGTGCCCTGCATGATCAGATTGTGCAATGAATGTGGACTGACTATCAGGATAGGATCTGTGGGGAGGACTGGGAGTTATCTGATGAAGAATTCAGCTCGGATGATATGAACATGATGTTGTAGTAGCTTCCATCGCATGAATGTACGATTTTGTTGGCTGTGAGTGCACTCATTTGAACACAAACACACTGGCATGAAATACAGTACACTGCTAACTACAACAGCTTGTGTACAGAACAAGAATGCATACATGATAGCAAGCTACATACAGCAATGGTGATCTAAGTATTGCTCTGGCTCCCACCAGTCCCAAACTTCAGCTGGTACTCAAGTTCCACATACTCCAACCGATCATCCTTGTTGGTCATCCAAATGTAAACATCAGCAAAGCCCAGGCTTTGGGCAATCGAGGATTGGATGAATGCTCTGAGTGGCCTGGGGAAATCTCAGTCTTCTCTGTCAAGTAGGTGAAGTGCCTGTGTCCTTGTGGTCGATGGCAAGGTCATCGAGGTTTGAATCGAGGAGGTAAGATAATTGATTGTTCCTTGAAGACCTGCCACCATAGGGTCTGATACAGCAGGCACTTTGCAGGAACAGTGGGAACTGGCATAATCCATGGCTGCAGAGAGCTGTAAGCATTTGTTGGATGAGGTGACAGTATCAATATCGGATGCATTCACAAATGGGTGAGTGGATATGGTGTTGTCATTGCTGGTCATCTCACTATGCACTCGCTTCTCGACAGTGGATAGTGGGGTGGGATTACTAACTTGTTGAGCTTGTTGAAGTTTTGGCATAACCTCCACTTCATTTTAGTTGGCTTCGCTGCTGTATGCAGAGGTTCATCCCGTGTGACCTCTGGCCTGGGTGGTAGGCTTGGATCTGGTGCTTCCCCATTGCTAATGCACTGATCCTCAACCATCCACCATATTTCTTCCATACTTAGCCCTGGTGTTCTGTGTGCCTTCTGTGTGAGTACTGTCAGATTGACTGCTTTTACCTCATGCACTGGGATGTCTCACATGATACCTGCTGTGTTGAACTCATCCAGGACTGGGAATAGAAACTCCTTCTGTGGCTGGGTTAGCAGCTTTTGATTCACCCTCCTGGAGAAGGTCACCTCCTTGGGTATGTCCAAGTGGAACTTGTGGAAGGTTACTGGTTTTACCTCATGCACTGACAGTGTGAATGTGTCCACAAACTTGGTGACTTTCTTTTTTGCCCAGTCCAGTAGGTCTGGTGGTAGTGGTCCATAGTTGACCAGTTCCACAATTTCCCTGACACATGGGGGGTACAATGGCCCCTTCTCCATTAACCTGGTGAAAATATTATCATTTGAACCCAGTACATTCTGTTCGTGTACCTCACCGACTTCCACTAACTGTTCTGTGACATCCCAGTCTCCCTCATTCACCTCCAGGCCTTCATTTTCCACATGGTAGACCGAAGTTAATTGATCCTGTGACTGGTTTTTGAATGATGCAGTCAGTGTGACATTGAATGGTAGAGGACTCTCAGTGCTCCCTTCTGCTAATGTGATGGCTAGCATGGGGTTCTGCTCCACAGCAGCTGATGCCCTGCCTGCCTCTACCTGGATCAAGGGCATGTACTGCACTATGGACAGAAATGGGACCGCTGTTGGGAGGGTGGGGATTGGTAGCGCCTTGAACATGCCTAGGTTTTTCAACCTGTGCTTCATGGCTTTGACCTGTAGCTCTATGGCATCTGACCCATAGTCTTGTACTGCCTTTACCTGTTCTAGTAGCAGTTTTCCTATTAGCATTTGCCATGAACCTCCACTTGGGAACACCTTGAACACCATTTGAGCTCTAACTGGGCCCCATTCTAACATTCCTGACCATATGCCTGTTGACTTTACCAGCATGCCATCTGCCATCCTTAGAGTGCGATTTGATGGGCTCAGTGGTGACAAGCACCTTGCTACACATTGGTATGCAGCTGTGTCCATCGTGTTGATCATCGCTCTGCTATTGACAATGGCAAGGAAGCGGACCCATTCACCTTGTGGTCCATATGAGCTAGGGACTGTCAAAAAAGGGTTGCTCATGTGCGATACCACCAGTCTTCCTGTCTTGTCCAACAAGTAAACATCTGTAACTTTGTGTTGCATTGGTATGTGTACATTACACGTTTGTCCAATACACCCTGTTTGCACTGTTGTGCACTGTTCTGGAAGACTATGGAAGACCTTATTCATATCTGTACATGCTGCTGACATGCTGCTCGTCTCTATAACTGGTGGAGGAGAAAACATAGCTGTGGATAAACTGGAAGAAATAGGAAGACTCAAATTTTTTATACATGTACTGCCCCTCGTTGTGTCCAAAGGGTTGGACGAAGGGGGTGGCAGACTCTCTATAGGGATTACTGCTGGTCCAATGGCAGCAGTGATCCCAAGTAGTTTTCCGACTCACTCCAGTCCCATGCACTGCTCTGGTGCCCCCTTTGTCCTTCGAACCCTACATCCATGTTTGTGCTCTCTTCGAATGCATTGACTGCCAAGACTGGTGTGACCCCTTGTGGATATGTGCCTGGCATTTGCAGTGGCCATACGTACTGCACTGGTGCTGGTGGGCAGACCTGCAAGGCTCAGCATAACATGCTTGCTACCAGACCCCCCCACTGACCCTCCTGCTGATGTATCAGCTCTGCTGAGGTGCATGTATTTCCGACATGTGATGGCTCTGTTACCATGCCACAGTTAAAGCACTTGCCTGATCCCATGACTGCCATCCCCAGTTTGAGGGGGTATGGTCTCTCCAATGACAGGAAGGCTTCCATTCCATGGCTCTGGTGCCATGTTTCGACATCTGCCTGCCTCCGTGTTTGGTCTTTGCAGTGTTGCTGTTGCCTTCTCGAAGATTTGGTTTCTAGTGAGTGCTGCTCTTACTGGCATCGTTCCTCTAGTCCACGGTCCAGGTGAACTTGTGTTTGCATTAGCATATGATGCTGCTAAATTGTTTGGTGGCATGCTTGGCAGCATTGCTGGGGCATGCAGTGGCATATGGACAGACGCTGTTGGCGACCTTGTTGATAGGTGCAGAAGCTGCTGTTGCAGGTTTGCTACTGCTGCATCTCGAGTATGTTCCTTTGCTAACTCTTCCTGTCCTCGCTGTAACTTGTTAGTTGGTACACTCCAGATGGCCTCTAGGAACTCCTCCCAGCTGTTGTACTCGCACGTGAGGTGGTCCTTGAGTAGGTCAGGGACCTGGTGTAACACATCATCGATGAGGAAGCCACTCGCATCCCCCATGCTCAGCACTAATTTGACGACTCATTCTGCCCACAGATTCTGTCCATAGTTGCTCACTTGCTCCTCTTCAATCCACCTGCCTATGTCCTCCAACCTGAGGACCTGGTCCTTTACTCATTCATTCTGCTGCATTCTTGACCACTTAGGTCTCCTCATCATCAGCCACCTTTGGATGAAGGCATCCTTGATATCCATCAAGCTTGTTTTCTCAGTTGAGTCCAGGTCCATAAACCATTCTTCTGCTAGACCCCCTGGGTATAACTGACACTCAAAATGCATCACCTTTTCCACCTCTGTTAGACTTGATGTGGCCAGCTGGAACAGTGCAAACCACTCCGCTGGGTCTTCCTTGTTGCTGTAGTCTCCTCAAAAGAGTGGTAATGTTTTTGTGTTGTCTCGGTTGTGTGTCATGATGCTGGAGGCTGGTACCAGTACCCATGTCTGCTGTGTGGGAGGCAGTGGTGGCAAGTACGTTGGCAGTTGCTGTGGTTCTGAATGCTGCAGTGGCCAGCTGCCTATTGGTGTTGGTGGGGACAGGTGTAGTTGACTATTACTGGGTGCCTGGCTTGTGGCCAGGGATGGTGTGAACACTGCTGGCCTGAGACTGTATTGTGGAACAACTGTCACTCCACTTGAGCTGCATCAGTTTCTGGGACCTGGTAAGAACAATGGTGCTGACGTGTTTCAACAATGCAGTGTGGATAGAAGTTCATCTTCTGTAACTGGCGAGGTCATTGAAACTGAAGAAACGCTATTATCAGATGACTCAACACTGTCTGTACCTCCTTTTCTCAGTAGCCCCCTCCAAGTGGCTATTTCATCTATAGAAAGAGAGACCATACAAGCTCTAAACTCGCTCTTGTCACCAGGTGGAGAGGCCACAGTGAGAGGGAATGAAAGGGCAGGCATTGGACTGCCTCTGCTTGATAGTGTGATGATGATGATCTACTGCATCGCATCTATGTCTAAACATGTACACTGACCCCATGCACCCCATACCCCTGGCACTGCTCCACTGCTGCTCTCCGACCCACTGTAGGGAAAGTATCCTCCCTACCAGGATATTTCATTTATTTCATTGTTTTTACTTACTGATTTGTTTTCTTTTATCTTTTCTTGTCTTTTTACTTAGTGTTTGCACGCATTGTGGCTTATGTAAGCCCACGCGAGTACTTCGAGTGTACTGTACATACTTAAAAAAATAACAGATGAGCTACCCCAGACAAGAAGCCAGAAATAAGACGAAAGAAGACTCGGAATAATAGTTCTTCATTCCCAGACAGTCCCTAGACATTATCACAGCTTTTATTTGGATTACTGGGCGCATTTTTGGTCTTTTCCCTATACTCTTTGACCCTCCACCAGGCAACTCCAGCCTCCTGGGACAAATTCCCCCCCCTCTTCTCACTAGGAGACCTTTGACCTTTTCCCAGGGTCCCCATCTCTCATCTCTACATCTGGAGCCCACCACGAGGGGGCTGTTTTGCTTGGTACCCCTACTTCTCCCCCTTCCCTCAAGCTTGTACACGCGTTTTCTCGAGAACCAACGCGCCGGACCTCTCGCTTTTCTGGAATCTGATTCTACTCGACGAGACCTTTCGAACGAGGTCTTTTTCATCGCGTCCGCTGCAGTACTTGCGGAGATATTCTTATTTTTGTGGAGAAAGGCTCTGTAGGACTAAAATTGGAATAACTTGGGACTGGGTGCGCCGTTTTCTCCGGTTTCTTGTTCTCCCACTTCTCCTCGCACACCTCTACCATCTCCCGAAGTTTCGGAGAATTCCATCCAGCGGTTCTTCCCCAGCGCACTGCCGTCCTCCTCCCCTGCCACAGCTTAGCTCCCTGGCACCTCCCCTTCGCATTTTGAGCCATTTTGAGTTGTAGGAAACCCTCCCCCACCATCATAGAGTCAGTAGACGACCCCTTTGAGATGCCATCAGCCCCTTCGAGACACCCAGACACACTCCGAGCCCTTTCGAGACGTATTCAAGACATAGACAGCTTCATTAGACACACCCGCTTCGTTCGTAGACATAACCGGACATTATATCATCGTTTTTCTTGCACGTATTGCAGTCGAGCGAGGCTGCAAAATTGAGAGTTAGGTGTTTGAGTCACAACAGTGACTGGTTTCAGTTTTGGTGGTCGAAACCACCTCGAGATGTATCATACGAGGTTTCTGCATCCTCTTCCCCCCTTCGTGGTTCGTTGCCACACCCCCAACCCCCCATAGACATTCGAGGTCGCATCGAGGCGACCCCATCTCTTCATTTTACCCTTCGAGACTGACTGTTGACAGTCGAGGCTCGCGTTTAATCCCAGTACTGCTGTCAATTATCAATTATGACATGATATATATTCTTTTGAGCTTCGTATATACTACTCATGATGGAAGAAGCATCCAGACTGTCTTGAGCCCCACTTGAGTCCCCCCCAGAGTTCTTGGGGCAGGCTGAGGACTTGCCACATTACCTCGAGGATGTAGTGGAGTATGGTAAGGCCCAGGGTGCAACAGATACCTCATCACTCATCCAGTTTGCAATCAACAGAGCACCACCCCACACTGGAAGGCTCTGGAGCTACCTCGTGGCCAGTGCCCCAATCTTTGAGCAATGGGAGAACTTCCAGGTGCTCATAACTCTCCAGTACCCTGAGATTGAGCCAGTCAAGGATGTCCTCGAGTACTTTGAGGAGTTCTATACCTTCCTCAAGGGGACTCGTCACAGCAAGCTAAGCTCAGTTGCAGCTCTAGGGGACTACCTTCGTCATTTCCAGGTCTTGTTCTTGGCCCTGGTGAGTTGGAATGTCTTGGAGTTGAGCCATCAAGGCCAGCTATTCCTTCGAGGCCTCCCACCACAAGTCAAGCTCAAGGTTTCGAGGAGGCTTGCTTCCAGGTACCCCCTGTTTGAGTTGGGCTGCCTGTGGCCTATTGAGGTCATTGTTCATGTTACAAAGGAGGTTATCGAGGAGGGGGTAGGTCACTCACCCCCTCATCTAGCTTCGAAGGACCCCTTGTCAGCTCACGAGTTCCCCGAGGAACCCTCTCAGCATGTGCACTCGCCCTCGATCAGTTATGAGTTGGACATCCCTGTGGAGTACTCTCAGTCTTGTTCTAGAAGATGCTCCCAGGGAGAGGCACACTCGAGCTCGAAGCTTCCCCCTCGTTCCCCCTTCGAGGCATGCCCTTGACCTTTGAAGACTCCCCCTCCTTCCCCTGAGCATGCTTCGAGCAGCTTGTCCCCTTGCCGAGTCACTAATGCAGGCTCGTGGCACACTGTGGTTCAGCCACAGCGGTGTGTCCTGGATAAGCAGGCTGGTGAGTCAGCTTCAAACTCACTTCAAGGCTCGAGAGAGGACCAATGGTCGTGTCCATGTCGAGTTGACCATTTGGAGAGTACAAAGGTTTCCCCCCCTCATTCCCAGTTCATGTCTACTAGGGCTCGTGACCTCGGTTTTGCCTCGACTCGCTCTCATCAACCTTGTGAGTCCTCAAACACCCCCTCGAAGAGCTTGTTTCGTCTTGCACCTCCCTCGAGGCACTCCCTTCATCCTGTCCCTCATTGTGGGTCATGCCTAGGGAACTCATTCTTGCTTCGAGGGACCCCAGCCTCACTGTTGAACCCTGCCCCTGCGAGTTTCGAGTCCCTTTCAAGAGTGTCAGGTCGCTTGCTTCCCCTTCGAGAGGCTATGGCTTCGAGCAGGTATCCCTCTGCCTATTGAGAGGTCCCGAGGCACCAAGTTTGGCCTCGAAGATTTGGTTTTTGTTTCTTCTGTGGTTGCGAGGGGCACATTTGAGTGCAGTGCAGAGTTTTTGCCTCATATCTAGTGGCAGGAAAGTGTGGGGTGGTTCAAGGTCGTGTTGTGCTACCTACAGGTGAGGAGATCCCTCGTGAGGCACTTGGGCACACATTACAGGCTCGTTTGGACTTCTGGGCCCTCGCTCATGGCCCAGGAGGGTTGGCTTCTTGGTTACCTTTCCCTCCTTTGAGTTCAGGATCAGTCCCACCCCTCACCACCTCTCGAGTTTGACCCGAGATGACTCTGAGGCATCCTTCAAGGTCGCGAACTACCCAGTCCCCTTTGAGGGTTGAGTGGTCCCCTCTGAGCTACCCTCGAGCTCCCCCCGAGCTTCGTTCCCCCTTCAAATCACCCTCGAGTCACTTTGAACTGCATTCCCCCTTCAGCTGAGTAGTAGTTTTGTTTCTTTTATGTGGTTTGTTTTGTTTCAAGCTCGTGTTTTCACATTTCTAGCTAGAGTTTTGTTTCAAGGATGATACCCTTGCCTCAGTTTATGATACAGCTCGGTAGGTGATGACTGGGGACAGTCATTATTTAAAGCCACCCTTGGATGTAGGGAAAGTATCCTCCCTACCAGGATATTTCATTTATTTCATTGTTTTTACTTACTGATTTGTTTTCTTTTATCTTTTCTTGTCTTTTTACTTAGTGTTTGCACACATTGTGGCTTATGTAAGCCCGTGTGAGTACTTCAAGTGTACTGTACATACTTAAAAAAAATAACAGATGAGCTACCCCAGATGAGAAGCTGGAAATAAGACAAAAGAAGACTTGGAATAATAGTTCTTCATTCCCAGACAGTCCCTAGACGTTATCACAGCTTTTATTTGGATTACTGGGCGTGTTTTTGGTCTTTCCCCTATACTCTTTGACCCTCCACCAGGCAACTCCAGCCTCCTGGGACGAATTCCCCCCCCTCTTCTCACTAGGAGACCTTTGACCTTTTCCCAGGGTCCCCATCACTCTTCCCTACACCGCTCTGGTGCCTCTAACTCCCTTGGCCATCCCTGCTCTGCCTGCGGCCTACCCTCACTCGTCCCCATTACAACATCCTCATCCATACTGATGATAATCCATGGATAATTAATTTGAGACTCAGCTTCAGTATGCGTCAGGTAGCACAAACATACACAAATCAAGAAAGTTGGACTTTTGCAAAAGTCATGGTTTCCAAACTAGCTCTTAAGAGCTTGTTATTCGCATAACGGACAAAGTATCTACTGTACTAGGTAAGTGGAGTATGTACAAGGTTTGTTGCTGTGAAGCAAGTCGGCGATCTCCGACAGTATAGTGAGGACACGAACGAATCCAAATTCCAACACTAAGTACGGGAGATACCCACACCTGAGAACTCCCACATGACTGCTTTTCAATATAACCTCCGTCGCGTGTCAAACAGATTGACCCTTATTATGTCGTTGAGCAGGAATACAGAGAAGGCCGGAGGAATTCCCGTATCGCCAGAGCCTGTCAGGCACCTCATTGCTGTGAAAACAGCGGCAGATGTGGAAACGACCCGCGGTCGTTGGGTGCGGAGCGCTGAGATCGTGCATGCACAACTCGGCTCTCCGCATCTTTCAATACTGCATGTTGAATTTTGATCATTGAGAATGTATGTTGCATGATCTCTGAAGGGTGCGCTCCGTGTGCGTTTCTCGTACAGTGCAACTTGGTGTTTCTCCTTACCATCTGTGCTCCATAGTACGAAGCCCACCAACACGGAGATGGTGGGTTCACTGGTAGCTCTAGCGTGTGTTACGGGTGCAGAGTGCGTACTTTACGACCCTTGCACACGAGAGTCATAGATTGTTTTTGGCTGTGGACAGCGTTCGTTGACAGCGAGGTCCACTTGTACAGGTGGGCATGATGATAACAATGCTTTTGGATGTGCTTTATCCGGCGTGTACACTACACGCTTCGTACGTTTTGATCGTTTGGGATGCCCATGCCGGTTTGGTAAGTTGTATTGCATCAACTGGTCGTTGCGTGGATGAGACACAATGGAGGGTGGCGATGACGTATCGAGCTGATAATGGAACAAACCCATCTTTTATGGAGGGCAGCGTTGATATGATCAGCAGAAGCTGGTGTTGCCCTGAGCGGCGTACTGCACTTCACGAGGTAGAACTAAACCGCCCAAGTATGCTCTTCATCTCATCTCCATCACTCAGGGACATGATGGAAGCCAGACTAATAAGTCCGATAAATTCTCATGTAGTCACACTACCTATTTTTGTTGATGGGGAGGCTTGCGGTCCAAAGATGTTGATTTTTTGTATGGACATGAAAGATGATGTTGACTTCCAACCCGTGGACAGCTTGAAGTCACTCTGGACACTGGGAGGGAATAAAATGTAACACAGTACCTGACGATGGTCTTCTGTGGAGCCTTTGGTGACCACGCCAGGGGAGATGTCCACACCTGACCAGAACTTCCACACGAAGAAAAAGTTGACAGTTCTTCCCCGCTTTTCGACAGCATGTCCCTGGCTGCCAAGGTAGAAGGGGAAGGCCTTACGATGTCATGTAAAGCCATATTCGCCTACCTGGACACTATCACACACTGCCCGCGTACTGACACCCCTTGATGACAGTGACGGTCGCGGATCGTAGTATCATCCTTTGACGAAGGTACACCGGTGCTACACTGAGTGTAAACACATGACTGTCACCTGACGGCCGCCAAGGTGGACAACCATCAGTCGCTGAACTCTTTCACAGAGGAAACCTAGACCAAGGCGAGACTTAACGTAAATTATAACCTTAGGGGAGCCTCACAAAGTAAGAGGAGCGGCTTGCAGGTAGGAGACATTTCGTATCAGCACTACACCGTTTTAACCGCATGGCAGACGCGGCACGGATGTATTCGAATCATACCTCTCCCTCTCTTCGCAACGTTCGTAGTCTCGTTGAATGTTCGTTCGGTGGTGACATCGATAACAGTCCCTCCGTACGCTTCGAGCCACCCCCTTCCATCCTGATAACTTCCTACCTCCCCCGAATGCTTCGACAGGTTTGCGAACTGAACAGTATCGAGGGGTAGATTGGGCACGGTATCCGAAGTCCGCGACCGAAGGTATTGTCGGGTGTTCAGCGACGCTAGAAGCGAGTTGGCGTATACTATTCAACAGTAAGATGGGATGCTCGCGAGCAGAGCATGGAAGACCGACGCTTTCCAACGATGAAGTCCAATCCCACTGTCCATGCATTACCTTGGTTACCAACGGCCTGAAGGAAGTGTGAGAGCGACATAACTCTCTTGTAACATATCATACGTACCCCAGCAACCTCTGCAATGGTAACGAATCTCCCACGAAAAGTCTGAATCAAGTCACGACCAAAAGCCAGAGAACAATCAAACTTACAAAGTCAGCACACACCGGTTAATAGCATAAACGATAAGTGTGTTCAAGAGACGCTTCGTTCTAAGCAGGGTTCATTGAGAATGAAGCGGTGATCGTGGAAGACTGGATTCACCTTGGCAATGCAGAACCAGCGCCACCGTCATAGAAAAGTGCACAGAGCGATACGGTAATCAGAATCTCACATACAACTCCAGTAATCCCACAGGGTATATTGGTGGAGAACTAGGAATAACAACTCGTGAGCCGATGCACCAGTGTTCCTGTTGACAAAACTACCCTAAATAGCATAGTGAAGCTAACCTCGCTATTGACGAACCTACACGCACACATCAGTATCTCAGCGAAGACTCATGGTTGGACAAAGTACAGTACCTCAAAACAACCATCCCTGCTTATTGATTAGAATACGTCTCACGTGGTAGAAAAGCAGGGCAAACCCATGCCAAACCCTGTTGGAAAATGATTAGAATACTCGCGTGAGCGCAGTTGAGAAAAGCTTACCGAGGCGGGCTAGTAGTAATAGGATCTATCATTACCCTGTCACTGGATGATATCTTTGCCGTCACGAGTAAATGTACCCACAATGGGGGCGGTCACCAACCATCTCACTTTGTGGCGACAAACTGAATACCAATTTACAAAGTCTTGAGTAGTAGGTCAAACGTGACATACGGTAATATATTTGATGTATAAAGAAGCTGGCGACGTTTGTTTATGAGCATCGACATGCAAAAGGGTGCCACTTACACCTGAACTATGGTAATCACAAATAAATGGAATACAGTTAAAAGCTTATCACAAAGGCTAGTGAGACGAAGAGAATTCACGTTCACCAGCACAGACGCCTAAACATTTCAAATCAGGACCTTGTAAGTTGTAGAAAACCAGGTCTGCGTACGGAGAGTGTCCTGTCATGTCCCATCGGCGGGAAGCAGCTCTGAAATGGAGGGAACACGAACCAGACGAGATACTCCAAACTCGTCAAATCGCCATAATTGGTTATCTGTAGTGATTGAGTACGACGGGTATAAGGGGCGGACATTTCGGTTTCACCAAGTAGTGATACAACACATGGCACACTTATTATCCCATTAGCCATACATTCACGTGGATGCGCCGAATACGCACTGAACGAGACGTGTAGTGTATCAAGAATCCTGAACTTGCATAAGCAGATCTGACGGTCACCCCAGCGTAGCCTAACTCACCATGTCGCAGCAACGATGGACTTTATGGTTGAAGCATCCTCAGAGTAGTGCATGTAATATATATAAGTCTGTATAACCAGTAAGCAGATCACGAGCCTCGGAATTCTATATAATACGTCCCTGGAGAGTTGTTATGCCATACAACCTTTGACACGAGACCTGAACGTCAGAGAGACGCAAAAAAAATCAAGCCAGGTAATACTTACATGGCGGAGACCAAACCCCCGATGAGGTTAACACCTACCACGAACAATTGAGCAGATGAGAACGAGGGTACACTTGGCCATGAAACGTCTTCACCAAACCCGCCCGGGATGCCCATGTTATTTTGGTGACTTGTATTATGCGAACCTGTCGATGAGCTCGTTAAAGTTTGTGGACGGAGAGGTGATCGAGGGCTGCGAGGTGTATGGAGACGATGGGGCAACTAAGCCCTGGTTTTTAAATGACGAAGGCTGCGCCGGTATGATGAGAACCTGCACTGCCCTGAGCAGCACATATCACGAGGTACACTAAGTTGTCCAAGTATGCGCTTGATCCATCTCTATCAGGCATAGCACGCACGGTCAACTAACTCTGGTAATCTCATCATTTCTGTGGTCACACAGGCACCCTCGACCTGGCAGATTTATCATCTTCGGAAAAGTCTGAGACACAGATGTGAGAAGTAAATGATATCGAACACCGACGGATCACTCATTGTATTATCTCTTACTTACATCTACCATCCAAGTCGGCAAACTCCGCATGTCGCGAACCAGGAGGAACCTACTTTTCGGTGCTGGACAAGCTTGTGGTCCTAGGTATTTGATCCGAATTAGCATTAGCGATCCTAGCGGCGTTCAGGATGATGCAAGCACAACTGCGCACAAAAATTAATGTTGACTCCAAACCTGTCCATGAAATGGAGAGATTAGCATCACTCTGCACACTGAGAAGGAGCAGCATATATGAAATAGCACCTCGCTTCCATAATCGAGGAATAACGTTTGCCTGCTGTTGAGTCTTCGACCTAACTAGGGGAGGTAGGTGCTCGCGATACCACAACGCTGCCTGCCACATATACCGCGCATTTCCAACCCCGACCCCCGCGTGAGGGACAAGCCGAGTGCTTTGCATTTCAGTAACATGCCCCTGGCTGGGATGATTTTGCCCTTGGCCGGTTTGGTTTTGCGATGTTATGTAAAGTCATATTCGCCTAACCGGACAGTTAGACACTGCCCACGTACTGATCCCCCTTGAACACAGTGGTCGCCACTGATGCGCAGTATTATAACCACAAGCACGTGACAAGTCAATTTACGCACTCGGAATGCCCCCAAATTTGCGACCGTTCGCTGCCAGTCCCGTGTCCACGAGCATACCAATGTCATGACCCTCCCAAAAAAATTCTGCTTCCACTTGGTCAATGCTTTTAAACGCCCTGCCTAATGGCACCCTCATCCTTGATTTTGAGGTCTTTTTCAGAATCTTAAGCTTAGCGCTGCGGATTTTCGCAGTCAAATTCTAAGACTGAAACGTCTAGGCCGGATAAAATCGCCACCTTGAGCAAAGCTGGAGGAGAGAAAACCCCATTCTCCATTTCTTGGTGATGTCAAAAATGTATCCCGTCACGCAGCATGCACACGTATTTGTTGGCAAGTGGCTTCCGAACAGTACGGGAAGGAAGCACTGGATCATATGTGCGCCCGAGGTTCTTGGCTATCATCAAAGGGAAAGCGTACCATGCCGCTCGCCGTGCTGTGACTGAAAACTGATCAGAATTTCTCTCCGGCTGGCATGACTTTACTTCTAGCTTAGGTACATGTGCAGTGCGCAGCACTAGGTGAGCTATGTGCCGGGACAGGACATCCCACTTAGAGGCTTATTCTTGGCAACGGGCGGTTTTGAAGCTGCAAAGAACCATATCTTGGCATCTACGCTTACACTGAAACATGGCCCCGCTGGTGGTGAGATTTCCGTGAAGCCGCGACACCACTCCGGGATGTAAAAACGCACCCGCTCACGATCCCAGGCACATACAGTTGCAAATATAACATGCGTCACATCATCATTTTACATCCTTTTATCTTTTCGGGAACGCAGCATGGAACTATTAGAATCACGCCTCTAATGCAAAGTTATATTCTCATCTGATGCTGGTTCGGTGATGATATCGATAATAGCCTTGCCAATTCTTGGACGACTAGATGTTGAACCAGGACCCACTCAGCGTAAATTATCATCCGCGTAGGCGATATGTTTGACTATGCGTGGAACACGATGGCAAATGCAGGATAAAACGAATCACACCTCTCCTCTTTGCCACGCTGTAGTCCTATCATGGGGTGGAGCGGCAGTGATATCGATGACAGACCCATTGCTCACGACGAAATTCCTTTCTCCATTCTTGGAACTCCAGTCCGCCTATTGTTACATATGAGTTTTCCCTCTAGTTTTCTCACTTTGTACAGCTTACAACGGTAATGTCTTACTTAATCTGAACTCCGACTTATAGGTAGAATCTTTTTTCCACCTCACCTCAGTCTTCTACTCTGAGAAGCCTGAGGTAAGGTTTCTGGTTACTTTCACTAGTTTCGTGATATTAACTACATGTAGTCTTTGTTCCCTAGGTTAGTTTGAATGTCAGTCTTCTACTCTGAGAAGCCTGAGTCTTTGTTCCCTAGTCTCACAACAAAAGGTTATGAGCCCCGAGCAGCTCTAACCACAGTGAAACTTTAGTCTTGAGACATCCCTGAAACTCTACCAGCAAATTCCATAATGTTGAACCCACCTTCTGCTTCTACAGTGCCTCGAGCTGCTGGTCCTTCAACTGTGACTGCCACATCACTTTCATCCTCTGGAAAAATTGTTGCACCCTCTAGTCGACTTTATGACATCCCCTCACTCGCAGACGATGGATCGAACTATCAAATGTGGAAGTATCATGTCCAAAAGGTCCTAGAAATTCGAGGGCTCTGGGAGGTCGTTGGCAGCACAGATAAGACTGCCCCAAATGCAGCCACTCACCCAGACGAGCATGCCGAATGGTCCATCAAGGACAGAGAAGCATGTGCCCAGATCACTCTTACTCTCAAGGATGAGCCTCTGAGCGGAGTCATGTATGCAAGGTCAGCAGCAGAATCCTGGAAGAAGCTCAGCGAGCGCTATGAAGGAAAGGGAAAACAGACCATTGCCTACCTCATCGGAGAACTCTTCCATGGCACCTTGGTCGACGACAGTCCCATGGAACCCCAACTAAATGCTATGCGACAAAAATCATTAATCTTGAGCTCACTCGGACAGTCTCTCGACGAGTCCTTGGTTGCAATAGCGATGGTAATCTCCTTACCCCAGTCATACTCCACTCTTCGCACAATCCTCATGTCGACCAATGACAAGTTGACGGTCGACTCCGTAATATCCCAAGTTCTAATCGAGGAATGGACTCGCCAGGGATCGCAGTCACACTCTGCACTCGTGTCGAAGAAACCTAATAATGGACATAACAAGAAGAAGCAGGGGAAGGGAAAAGGGAAGTCTAAAATCACTTGCTACGGATGCAAGGAAACTGGACACACAAGAGACAAGTGCCCACAGAGAAAGAACGAGGACAGTAAACCTTCTGGTGACCCAGACAAGGACAAGAAGGAGAAGACGGAGAAAGCTGATCTATCAGCAAAGGTTGCACAAGTGGCTAAGGACTTGGACTTACGCCTCTTCATGGCACGTGCAAACCTGAAGGTATCCTCGCAGGAATGGATTGTCGACTCTGGTGCCTCCGCGCACATGTGTTGCCATAGAGAGTGGTTCGCCACATACCGGATCTTGGAACCGTCTGAACCCGTAGTTATTGGGGACAGAAGATCAATCATGGCAATTGGTAAAGGTCAAGTGGAACTTGACATGAGTGGCACCTGTGATGGAGGAAGTGCTACGATGCTACGTGACGTCTACCATGTCCCGGACCTGGATGCAAACCTTGTATCGGTACCTTCCCTAGCAATGAAGGGCCTCCAGGTGGTTTTCAAGGGAAATAACTGCCAAGTCATGGCCGGGAATGAAGCTGTAGCAGTCGCTACCAAACGAAACTCCCTGTATATCTTGAAGACATCGGTCATATCTGGGAGCCACTCCGCCTACATCGTAAATCAGCCAGATGAAGTCGATGCATCAGAAGCCCTTACTGCTCTTGCATGTCGCAACCCCACATCGAAGGCTACTCTAACCACTTGGCACCGACGTTTCGGACATGCGAACACCAGAAGCATACTGAGCCTACTAAACCACGACATGGTTGTAGGAATGGAAGTCACTGGATCGCGCAGTCACGACAACAAAACTTGTAAAGGGTGTCTCGAAGGGAAGCAATCTCGAAATGCAATACCCACTGAGTCGAACCTAGAAAGCCCACAGCTTCTACACTGAACCTATTCAGATCTTTGTGGCCCAATGGAAACTCAAGCTCGTGGGGGGCACTGGTACTTCATAACGTTCATCGATGGCAAGTCGCACCACCTAGTAGTCAAGCTCTTGAAGTCGAAGGATGAAGCATTGGCTGCGACGAAAGAGTACTTCGCTCGAGCAGAGGCTGAAACAGGCGAGCACCCAAATTATTTTCGTACGGATGGTGGTGGCGATGTAGGGAATGGGTTTTCCCTACCAGGAGATTTCATTTTTATTCTGTGTTTCTCATATTCTAACTTGATTTTCTATTTCTTTTATGTTTATTACTTTAGTGCGAAGTTTTATTGCTTAGTCAGCATTTTTTTTACTTACCTAGCATGTACTTACCTTTCTAACAATTGAGTTACAAGTCGTGAGTTTCGAGTTTCGAGTTTGAGAAGGTTGAGAGTGGCCTTTCTCAGTGTTTAGACAGCCTCAGACAGCCTCAGACGTTCTCAGACTGCTTCTCTCACCAGACTATAGAAGCCCCTTTGGAAGTCCTCTCCCCTTCAGACATCTCTACCCATCCCCAGCTCTTCTCTCTTCTTTTCCTACAGCGAATACTGCTCACAGGAATTTGAGAACTACCTAAGGTCTAAGGGGATACATCATGAAAAAACGAATGCATACATGCCCCAGGAGAATGGTGTCTCCGAACGAATGAATCGCACCCTCATCGAGTGCGCACGAGCCATGCTTAGTGACACAAAGTTGCCGAATAAGTACTGGGGAGATGCAATACTGCATGCGACACACCTGGTAAACCGGCTACCAACGAGGGCACTTGAGGGACAGCTGACCCCATATGAAGCCTACACCGGAAATAAACCTTCGGTGTCCCACCTTCGAACCTTCGGGTGCACTGCACATGTCCACATCCCGAAGGAAAAACGCCACAAACTCGATGCAAAATCGATCACGTGTACTCACCTCGGATTCGCCGAACATTGTAAGGCATATTTGTGCCTGCATCGAGCCACAGGTCGAGTATTTGAATCGAGGGATGTGGTCTTCGATGAAACTGAGGGTGAGGGTCTCGAACGAGTCGTTTTCGAGGAGAACGGCTCAAGGGCTAAAGGGGAAGGAGCATTAGGACGAAGGGGGAGCCTGGTGAAGCAGGAGGATGGACCCACCTTGCACGAAGACGCACAGGGTTCGTACGAAGATGAAGCAGTGACGAGCATACCCCAAGCTGAACCAGGAAGCTCAAACGAGCCCCCAGGGAGTGGAAATGAGGAAATCGAAGAGGAAATTGATGCAGACCGAGCAAAGGCGACACCAGCGCCTAGCAGAGAGAGTGCTGCTGATAACGAGTCAAATGCCTCGCATCCAGTGCAAAAATTGGTGGCTACGCACCCACAGACAGGCCAAACGGGCCCCCGACCCATTGCGAGACGCCCAGCACCTCAATTCAGACCGCCATCGCCCTACCCGCACCCCATTCCACCTGTAAATGTTCGAAGATCCTCGAGAGCTAAGCGCCAACCAATCAGAGACGACGACCCGAGATTCTTCGTCAACGCTTACCAGAAAAGCACCTTGCAGAATGCTAGCACCAAGGAAAAGGGAGGAGAGCATAGGCAGAGCGTTGAGGGAGATAGCGAGAGCGGGCATGTGGCTGAAGTGAGGCTGTCACAGAGTGACAGTGATGTGACTCCACAGCTATGCACTGCTTACCAAGCGAGCATAGCCTGTGAGGACGAGCCCACCAGCTTCGAGGATGCAATGAATCGCCCAGATGCTGACCGATGGTACGACGCTATGACACTAGAGCTACAGACCTTTCAGCAGCTTGGCCTGTATGAGGAAGTAGAGCACATACCTGGACGCAAAGTGGTTGATTCGAAATGGGTCTTCAAGATAAAGCGAGGACCTATGGGCGAAATTGACAAATACAAAGCACGACTCGTTGCGAAGGGGTACACGCAAGTCCAAGGGGTTGACTACACGGACATGTTTGCCCCTGTTGCTAAGTTTGCTACTATCAGAGTCCTCCTTGCACTCGCTGCTAAATATGATTTCGAAATCCACCAGATGGATGTGAAGTCCACGTTCTTGAATGGGACACTCGATGAAGAGATATACCTACGTCCCCCCCCCAGTTTTCGTACTTCAGACTCGGTGTGGCGCCTCTATCGAGCCCTCTATGGACTCAAGCAAGCCTCTAAGGCATGGTATGCACGACTGCGAGAAGTCTTTGAGGGACTTGGCTTCACACGAAGCAATGCAGATCACAGCCTCTTCTATAAGTTCGAAGGGGGTATCCTAATCATTGTGGCAGTGTACGTCGACGATAAACTCATCTTTTCGAAGGACTGTGCTGCCATCGATCGCCTCAAACTCCAACTGTCGAAGGAGTACGACCTCTCGGATCTGGGCGAAGCACGCTGGATTTTAGGAATGGAGATCATTCGTGACCGCCATGAGGGTACGATTAAGCTCTCGCAGAAACGGTACATCGAAGGTATACTACAGCAAGCTGGCATGCAGGATGGTCGAAGCGTTGGCACGCCAATCGAGTCGAACTTAAAATTACTGAAGCTCGACCAGCCCGAGGTTGATGCTTCACAGTACCAGAGCGCTTTAGGAGCACTAATGTATGCCATGCTAGCCACTCATCCAGACCTCGCATTTGCAGTGGGCGTGCTAAGTAGGCATGCAGCGAATCCAGGAGAGCGCCACTTGGTGGCACTCAAACGAGTCTATCGTTACCTTCGTGGGACGACAGACTCATGTCTATGCTATACTGTCTCCTCCGAGACAACCCCAGTCTGCTACGTAGATGCCGATTGGGCAGCCGATGTCAACGATTGAAGATCGATAACTGGCTATGCTTTCACCTTATGTGGTGGCGCAGTGAGCTGGTCGTCGAAGAAACAATCCTCGGTGGCCCTGTCGACTACAGAAGCAGAGTATATGGCTGCCGCAGCAGCCACGAAGGAAGCTGTTTGGATCCGCATGCTACTCAGAGAAATAGATCCTATCGCACGAGCAAATCCAACCCCCCTCCACATTGACAATCAATCTGCCATCTCATTAGCCAAAAATGCGATGTTCCATGACCGCACGAAGCACATCGCCATTCGTCACCACTTCATTCGTGAAAAGGTCGAGTCAGGGGATATCTTGGTGATGTATATATCTACAAACGAGCAGGCAGCGGATGTCCTAACAAAAGGTTTGTCACGAGACAAGCACCTTCGTTTCTCTGGCCTCTTAGGTATCACTTATTAAGACACCTACCGTTGAGTGGGTGTATTGTTACATATGAGTTTTCCCTCTAGTTTTCTCACTTTGTACAGCTTACAATGGTAATGTCTTACTTAATCTGAACTCTGACTTATAGGTAGAATCTTTTTTCCACCTCACCTCAGTCTTCTACTCTGAGAAGCCTGAGGTAAGGTTTCTGGTTACTTTCACTAGTTTCGTGATATTAACTACATGTAGTCTTTGTTCCCTAGGTTAGTTTGAATGTCAGTCTTCTACTCTGAGAAGCCTGAGTCTTTGTTCCCTAGTCTCACAACACCGCCCTCCCAAAGTTTCGGTGGGTTTGCGAAGTGGAGAGAACTGACGTGCACATCTGGCTCAGTACTTGAACCCTGAGATCGAAGGTGTTGCCGGGTGTTCAGCGATGCTAGAAGGGAATTGGCATATACTATTCAGTAGTTAAATGAGATAGTCCGGTCATCGCGTACAAGACATAGAAGACCTACGCTTTCCCATGATGAAGCCCAATCCCATTGTCCATCTGGGTCGGTCATCAGCATCCTGAATGAGGTGTGAGAATAACAGCCGCCTTACAGTATGGCATACGTACTACAGCGAGCTCAGGTGATGGCTACAAGTCTACCACAAATAGCCTGAATGAAGTCACAGTTATACACGAGAGAGGGATCGAGCTTACAAAGTCAGTAAACACCGATTGACAGCATATATGATAAGTGTGTTCAAGAGACGCTTCGTCCTATAGAACAGCATTCATTGGGAATGAACTATGGAAGCGGACTGCAGTTACCTTGGGAATGCGGAGCGGGAGCCACTTTCAAAAAGTATGCAGAGTGACACCGTAATCAAAACCTCAGTTAGTACGAGGGTGGACACAGTAGGTGTCACTGGTGTAGAACTAGGAATAACGATTTGTGAGCTGTTATACTGAGTTTCTCTGTTAAAGAAACTACTCTAATGTGCCAGGCGAAGCTAACAGCGTTATTAACAAGCCTACAGGCGGAGATCAGTACCTCAATGAAAATGGTTGGATGGGTTGCAGTACGTCATAACAATTTCCGCTGCTTCTTGGTTAAAATAGGTCTCTCATGATGAAAGGACACCACAAACCCATGCCAAACCCTGCTGAACCATCGTTAGAGATCCCTCGCAAGCATAACTAAACAAACTCGCCGAGATGAATTAATACACATAGTATCTATCATGACCTTGTCACTGGGTGATATCTTTGTCATCACAATTAAGTGTACTCACAATTAGGGTGGTCACCAGCCATCTCACTTTATGGCGACAAACTGAATACTGATTAACAAAGTCTTGAGACCCAGATGCAATGTGACATATGGTAATATATTTTATATGCAAAGAAGCTAGCGGTATTCGGATGATGAGCATCAACTCGTAAAAGTGTCACTTACAACTGAACTATAGTAATCACAAGCAACTGGAATACAGTTAAAATCCTATCATGAAGGTCAGTGAGTCAAAAGGAACGCACATTCATCAGGAGTGACGCCTGGGCGGGGAAAATATCCGAAATCAGGGCCTTATAAGTCGTAGAAATTAGGCATGCATACTGGAAATGACCTGCCATGTCTGCATCAGCAAGAAGCGGCTTTGAAACAGAAGACATATAAACCAGATGGTATACTCAAAACTCATGAAACTGCCATAATTGATGATCTGCAATAGTTAAGCATGATGGTTACAAGGAGTGGATGCATCAAGTTCACCAGGTAGTGATACAAGGTATGACACACTAATCGCTGTGTTGGTCATGCTTTCATGTGGATTGTGGAAACACCAAACACTCACTGAACGAGATATGTAAAGTATCAACAGTCCTAGATTCGCATCAGCAGATTTGATGGCTACCCTGGGGTAGCCTAACTCACCATACTGGTAGTAACTGATCAACTTCATAATCGTGGTATCCTCCGAGGAGTGCATGTAATAAATGTAAGTCTGTATAATCAGTAAGCAAATCACAAGCCTGCACATTCTGTATAGAACGTCCCTTGAGAGTCGTTATGCCATACAACCTTTGACATGGAATGTGCTCATCAGAAAGGAAGTGCAACAAAATCAAGCAGAGTACATACACGGTGTAGAGATTGATTTGAAAGGACCTTGGGATATAGGCCAAAGTCTCCTAGTGGGGGAAGAGTGGTGAATTCATCCCAGGAGGCTGGTGTTGCCTGGTGGAGGGTCAAAGAGTACAGGGAAAAGACCAAAGATGCGCCCAGAAACCCAAATAAAAGCTGTGATAACAGCTAGGGACTGTCTGGGGATGGGGAAGTAATATTCCGAGTCTTCTTTCGTCTTATTTCTGGCTTCTCGTCTGGGGTAACTCGTCTCTTATTATTCTAAGTATGTACAGTATGCTCGAAGTACTCGCGCAGGCTTACATAAGCCACAACAGCGTGCAAACACTAAGTAAAAAAAAACAAGAAAAGATAAAAGAAAACAAATCAGTAAGTAAAAACAATGAAATAAATGAAATATCCTGGTAGGGAGGATACTTTCCCTACATCTGAGGGTGGCTTTAAATAATGACTGTCCCCAGTCATCACCTACTGAGCTGTATCATAATCCGAGGCAAGGGTATCATCCTCGAAACAAAACTCTAGCTAGAAATGTGAAAATGCGAGCTCGAAACTGAAACAAACCACATAAAAGAAACAAAACTACTACTCAGCTGATGGGGGAATGTAGTTAAAGCGACTCGAGGGTGAATCGAAGGGGGAACGAAGCTCGGGGGGAGCTCGAGGGTAGCTCAGGAGGGGACCACTCGACCCTTGAAGGGGACTGGGTAGCTCGTGACTTCAAAGGATTCCTCGGAGTCATCTCGGGTCGAACTCGAGAGGTGGCGAGGGGTGGAACTGATCCTGAACTCAAAGGAGGGAAAGGTAACTGAGAAGCCAACCCTCCTGGGCCACGAGCGAGGGCCCAGAAGTCCAAACGAGCCTGTAATGTGCGCCCTGAGCGCCTCACGAGGGATCTCCTCACCTGTAGGTAGCACAACAGCGACCTCGAACCACCCCACACTTTCCTGCCACTAGATACGAGGCAAAAACTCCACACTGTGCTCGAATGTGCCCCTCGCAACCACAGAAGAAACAAAAACCAAATCTTCGAGGCCAAACTTGGCGCCTCGGGACCTCTCGATAGGCAGAGGGATACCTGCTCGAAGCCATAGCCCCTCGAAGGGGAAGCAAGCGACCTGACACTCTCGAAAGGGACTCGAAACTCGCAGGGGCAGGGTTCGACAGTGAGGCCGGGGTCCCTCGAAGCAAGAACGAGTTCCCTAAGCATGACCCACGATGAGGGACAGGACGAAGGGAGTGCCTCGAGGGAGACACAAGACGAAACAAGCTCTTCGAGGAGGTGTTCGAGGACTCACAAGGTTGACGAGGGCGAGTCGAGGCAACACCGAGGTCATGAGCCCTAGTAGACATGAACTGGGAATGAGGGGGGAAAACCTTTGTACTCTCCAAATGGTCAACTCGATGTGGACGTGACCATTGGTCCTCTCTCGAGTCTCGAAGCGAGTTCAAAGCCGACTCACCCGCCTGCTTATCTGGGACACACCACCATGGCTGAACCACAGTGTGCCATGAGCCTGCATTAGTGACTCGGCGAGGGGACGAGCTGCTCAAAGCATGCTCGGGGGAAGGGGGGGGAGTTTTCAATGGTCGAGGGCATGCCTCGAGGGGGAAACGAGGGGGAAGCTTCGAGCTCGAGTGCGCCTCTCCCTGGGAGCATCTTCTAGAACGAGACCGAGAGTACTCCACAGGGGTGTCTGATGGGGAACTGAGCGAGGGCGAGTGCGCGCGCTGAGAGGGTTCCTCGGGGAACTCGCGAGCTGATGAGGCATCCTTCGAAACTAGATGAGGGGGTGAGCGGCCTACCCCCTCCTCGATAACCTCCTTTGTGACACAAACAATGACCTCGACAGGCCACAGGCGGCCCAACTCGAACAGGGGGTACCTGGATGCAAGCCTCCTCGAAACCTCGAGCTCGACTTGTGGTGGGAGGCCTCGAAGAAATAGCTGGCCTCGATGGCTCAACTCCAAGACATTCCAACTCACCAGGGCCAAGAACAAGACCTGGAAACGACGAAGGTAGTCCCCTAGAGCTGCAACTGAGCTTAGTTCGCTGCGACGAGTCCCCTCGAGGAAGGTATAGAACTCCTCGAAGTACTCGAGGACATCCTTGACTGGCTCAATCTCAGGGTACTGGAGAGTCACGAGCGCCTGGAAGTTCTCCCATCGCTCGAAGATTGGCGCGCTGGCCACAAGATAGCTCCAGAGCCTTCCAGTGTGGGGTGGTGCTCTGTCGATTGCAAACTGGATGAGCGACAAGGTATCTGTTGTGCCCTGGGCCTTACCATACTCCACTACATCCTCGAGGTAACGTGGCAAGTCCTCGGCCTGCCCCAAGAACTCTGGGGGGGACTTGAGTGGGGCTCGAGACAGTCTGGATGCTTCTTCCATCATGAGTAGTATATACGAAGCTCAAAAGAATATATATCACGTCGTAATTGATAATTGACAGCAGTACCAGGGTTAAATGCGAGCCTCGACTGTCAACAGTCAGTCTCGAAGGGTAAAACGAAGAGGTGGGGTTGCCTCGATGTGACCTCGAACGTCTATGGGGGGTTGGGGGTGTGGCAACGAACCACGAAGGGGGGAGGAGGATGCAGAAACCTTGTATGATATGTCTCAAGGTGGTTTCGACCACCAAAACTGAAGCTAGTCGCCATTGCGACTCGAACACTTAACTCTCAAATTTGCAGCCTCGCTCGACTGCAATACGTGCAAGAAAAATGATGATATAACGTCTGGTTACGTCTATGAACAAAGCGGGTGCGTCTAACAAAGCGTCTGTGTCACGAGTGTGTCTCGAAGGGCTCAGGGTTTGTCTGGGAGTCTCAAAGGGGCTGACGGCATCTCGAAGGGGTGGTCAACTGACTCTAAGATGATGGGGAAGGGTTGCCTACAACTCAAAATGGCTCAAAACGCGAACAGGAGGTGCCAGGGAGCTATGCTGTGGCAGGGGAGGAGGACGGCAGTGCGCTGGGGAAGAACCGCTCGATGGAATTCTCCGAAACTTCGGGAGATGGTAGAGGCGGGCGAGGAGAAGTGGGCGAACGAAGAAATACGAAAAACGGCGCACCCAGTCCTGAGTTATTCCAGTTTTCGTCCTACAGAGCCTTTCTCCACAAAAATAAGAATATCTCCGGAAGTAATGAAGCGGACGCGACGAAAAAGGCACCGTTCGAAAGGTCTCGTCGAGTAGAATCAGAATCCTGAAAAGCGAGAGGTTTGGCGCGTCCAGTCACGAGAAAACGCGTGCACGAGCTCAGAGGTAGGGGAGAAGTGGGGTCACCAAGCAAAACAGCCCCCTCGCGGTGGGCTCCAGATGTAGAGATTGATTTGAAAGGACCTTGGGATATAGGCCAAAGTCTCCTAGTGGGGGAAGAGTGGTGAATTCGTCCCAGGAGGCTGGTGTTGCCTGGTGGAGGGTCAAAGAGTACAGGGAAAAGACCAAAGATGCGCCCAGAAACCCAAATAAAAGCTGTGATAACGGCTAGGGACTGTCTGGGGATGGGGAAGTAATATTCCGAGTCTTCTTTCGTCTTATTTCCGGCTTCTCGTCTGGGGTAACTCGTCTCTTATTATTCTAAGTATGTACAGTATGCTCGAAGTACTCGCGCGGGCTTACATAAGCCACAACGCGTGCAAACACTAAGTAAAAGAAAACAAGAAAAGATAAAAGAAAACAAATCAGTAAGTAAAAACAATGAAATAAATGAAATATCCTGGTAGGGAGGATACTTTCCCTACAATGGTGGAGCCCAAACCCCCAACGAGGGCAGCACCTACGACGACCAACTGAGCAGACGAGACCATACTTGACTATGGAACATGTTTACTGAATGCGCTCGAGATGTCCATGTCGCTTGGGTAACTTGTGTTATGTGAACTTGTCAACAGACTTGTAGGCAGGTTGTGGATGGAGAAGCAATCAAGGGTGGCAAGGGCGTATCGGCTGGCAATGAAACAATCAGCTCCTATTCTTTAAATGACAAAGGTTGCACTGATATGACGAGAGCCTGCATACTGCATGCCCTGAGTGGCACATGTCATGAGTACGCCACACCGATCCATCTCTGTCAAGGATCCAAGGATGGTCGCGCCACAATTTTTTGCATCCCATGCGTTTCTCCCGCAGGCCTACTAGTACTTTGGGAAATGACTTTCTGTGAGACCCCAATCATCTTTACCCAAATATCTGATGACAAAGTCTTAAAGAAAAAAGAATGGCACCTTTAACTAAATATCACCGTATGAGCACCCTTGGCACCAGTTCTAAGAGGTTCCCACAGTCTTCAGATAGGGTTTCATTGTAGGATGAAATATGTCTAAAAGATACCCCCCCTCGGCGTCATGCCCACCCAATTCCTGATATGGTTAGTGTGTTTTGTAACCCTCTGTGACGACCCTTGTAGTGGATTTTTGCGGTCATGCCCGCACATACCCCCGAGGCTATGGTTGACTTGAGTGTTCCGTAATCCATCATACAAGGTCCGTCAGAGCCTCTTCCGAGGTTATCTGCCAACACAAATCGACATGTTATATGAGACTTTCAATGTTATGCCAGACCCTCTTACGAGGTCCACCTGACCCTTTTCTGAGGTTATCTGCCAACATGATTTATCTAGCAATGAGACCTTTGGTGTTAGACCTCTGCGCTCGCACCAGAGGCTCGGGGGAATGTCATAAAGAGAGTGGCCACAACATTTCATTCAACACCAATGTATCTACACAGTTTGCGCCACATAATGGGACTGGCATCCATACATAGAAATGAAGCAACAGGCTGGACACAGTAACTGCTGTTGAAGCAATTCCTTGGGGTATACGAGTAACAAGTAATATAAAAAATGGACGTGCCTATAGCTCGCAAGCAGCCATGGAACTTGGAGACATGAATGTAGGTGTGAACATGCCATAACTACCATTGATGCAACTATCCTGGGGCATGGATCAAGAAAGAGGAAAAAAGAGACATGCTCATATGTACGTGTTCATACATCACTGGTACTTGGAATATTGCCAGCTAGATCAGACGGATCTGGTGTGACACCGAGACTGGTGACAGCGGTTCCCATAGAGTGTTTGGTGCCGCCTCGAGTATCTGGGAATGCCGCAGCATCAGGTTGCTTCGGGCCATAAACCTCAGTGCATCGATAGGGCCCTGCAGGCAACTCACGGCCACCACTGGGATTGGCGTAATCGGCATTATGCACGCTGTGGAAAGGGAGAGGCGCATTGGTATAGTGCGCAGGTCCCCTCGTGGGGGGTTGCCGATGTATTATAGGATTATTAGCATACCCCGGGTAATGATGTGCGGCAAATGGAGGTGGAAGGATGTACTGGGGGTGATAAGGGCCATAGCGGACATCTGACCCTCTGGCTGACGGGTCATACCACCCGGAATTGATACCGAGAGGGTAGGGAATCCCTTCATAGCCAAACTGATCATCGCCGTGATACATCCTGTCAGAGTTCAGGTGCATGGGTTGATCCTGGTCTCTACTCATAGTCATATCGTAGTGATAGCGAGGCAGAGGCAGGTGGGTTTGACCGTGATTAGGCTCTCCAGGGCATTCACCTGCAGGGGAGTCTGTCGCCATCTCTCCATCCCCAGAAGAGCCGCCAACATAACCCTCCTCAGCAGCTACTAGCCTGGAGGCTGTAGAAAGGGAGGTCGTGGACTTAGCTATGGATCTATCAGGATATATCCTTCGAGATAGGTTGAATGCTTCGTCTGGGTCATGGTTTCGTCCTACTCCCCGCACTGGCCGTGGACCTGGCCGCCCGGACTGAGGGTGAGACCGTTGGGTAGGTAGATCTGCAGTGGGGTTGGTCTACAACGATGCAATTGTCAGACGTGACAATGTACGCGGTGAAGCGTTAGGCATTTTTTCGAGGCTCCTTCCACTCTCCATGGGGTCAACCACTGGCAGCGATACCGTGACATCAGGCTGTTCTCGCCGAGACTCATATGCTATGGAATAAAGGAGTTAGTCCCCGAAGAGAGTTCACCTTCTCACAGATTGCTACCTGTTTCATGTGGAGCAGCTGCACACTCCATTGCTATAGTACAGGAGTCAGATCAGTGACTACTAGGAAGTGCTAGTGACTTACGTTTCATGCTACGAACATCCTCTAATGGTACACTGCATACTTGATCATGTTGGGCAGATTCTTGCGTGTGCTGTAAGTGCACCACTGCAAAGTGTCACCCGTTGGACGTAGCAGTAACTGAAATCCATAACAACTCACATTCGTCGTGTCGAGGCACTTGGGAGGGTACACCTCGACCCTTCTGACCTCCCACAGCCAAATCACATTCCATCACTGCCACTCAGGTACATGTTAGGCCAGCGATAATATACAAGTGACAGTTACCTACATTTCTCATGGCATTCATGGTGAGGCATAGTAGTTAATGGAACTTCCTGGGGCTGTAGCGGTAGACTGTGTGGGGACTGCATCGCTAAGGAGGGACCATTAGATTATATATATTGGCACTTGTACGGACTAACTTTCGGTGTAGCAAGGCTCTTGGTGTGGTGCAACTGGTAATTGATTTCCAGCAGGCTCGTGCGATGGGTCACCTGCAATGGGTTTGCCTCCAAGGATATGTGGTGGAGTGACTTGCGACGGCGCTGCTAAAGGGAGTCTATTGTGTGGGGAATGTATTCAGATCTTTTGATGTCTTACCTTCAAGCCGAGGGGGCTCCTGGTATGGCCCACTTGGTAATCGTTGATTTTCTTGGACCCGAGATAAAGACCGCCAAGTTTGCATTACTAAGGAGGCTCGATTAAGCAGAACGCGAAGCTGACACTCGTAGTGACTCACCTTCATCGCATGGAGGCTCTCGTGAAGGGAGGTTTGGACGTTGGTCATGACAGGATCCTGTGAAAAGGCATGCTGGATAGTTGATCTCCCTGGGGTGGTGACAGAGTGGCTTGCAATCCCATTGCTGAGGTTCATGTGTGAGCTGTTGAGTATGCATCCCATGTAAATGGCAGCTTACGTTTCTCGACACGGAGCTCCCCCGAGGACTGTTGGTGTTCTACAGACACCCTTGGTGATGTCACATTCAGCTGGTCTCCAGAAGGATGGGTCTCAACCTCTTCTTCGCTAGACAATTCAGAGCTTAGTGGTGAAATGGACCGAAGTCTAGGTTTCTTGATCGCTGGTCTTGTTTGTGGTGATCCTTTCACGACCTTGGGACTGGAGGGCTGAGCGGTGTCTGTTTCCAGCAATGACGCCGGTTGTTTCATAGGGCATGAGGACCCTTGCGGTTTTTTCTCACATTTGTGGGTGGATGGGGCTTGCTCATCATCTGAAACAAAAAGCTCAGTGGCATTGCCACAAACCTTGCGTCTGTCCACAACATTTACTTCGTCTGGCCTAGAGGAGTTTCTGGCTGTGATAGTTCTAGGTAGCCTCTCTTCGCTCGACGAGTCAGAACTGAGCGGCGAAACAATCCGAAGTCTTTTCCTTTTCTTCATTGCCGGTCTTATCTGCAAGGATGCTTTCCTTTTTGTAGGGCGCAAGGACTGTGGAGACTTCGCTTTCTGTTTGTGGGTAGATGAGGCTGGCTCGTCATCTGAAAAGAAGAGATCACCGGGGTCGCCTGAGTCCCCCTTGTCTTTATCCGCAACATTTGTTTCATCAGGCCCAGAGGAGTCGCCGACTGTGATAACACTAGGAGGTCGCTTCCCCACCTTCCTCGCCATCGTAGGAATCACCACTTCCACTCTCTTGCAGCCATATATAGATTTTGGTGCACCTTTTACTAACGACTCCCTTTCCCTGACTGCTCCCATGTGCAACGTAGAACGTAGTGTCCTTGGGACAGGTGATGAGGATAAGCTCGAATGTTCATCGTCCTCAGCCGTCCTATTAATAGCCTTTCCACCACCTCCTACCTGCCTCTTAATTCGTGTCCTGGCTGGATTAGGAAGGCGCGCTGGGCCATCGTAGTCAGTCTTGCCATTGTAGAATATTCTCTTCCCTTTCGATGATTTTGAATCATGCAAAGGCAGTGTGCCAAGAATGACAGGCTTCTTTGATGTGAGGAGGTCGGCTAGTCATAGGTTAGCCTTGCTAGCAAGTAGTAACATTGTGTCCACTCACATTTGCTGTACGGATCAAACTTAAAATGTAATTTATGCGGTCCATTATCTTGTATGGCTGCAATGATCTGTGTACATTCCAGGATAGTCAGGTCCGAGATGCCTTTAGGCTTGCTACGAGACGAGCGCTCTTGGCCAGGGAACAATACTTCGTCTGGCCAATTTACACAGACAAGCGCATTCTGACCCAATTTCTGCGGCAGTTGTTTCCAGGGAAACAGTTTTCCTGAGGCCCACGACTGACCATGATTCTCTGAATTCCAGTCAGAGCGACGCATACTGCATGGAGTAATATAGCAAACCGATCATCGAGCTGAGGAGCTTCTTCACCAAGTTGTGATCCTCTCGTTCATCACTCCCATTGTCTGGGGCAACGCCATCGTTGTCAGATGTTAGGTCAAGAATATCGCATCCCGTATCATTGCGATCCTTTGCTTTTCCTTTCTGGTCCGACTTGTCTGTGTGGAATGTGTCTGTCACACATGCTAGAGACGACCGGTTGCTGATGACACCAAACAAACATCAGATTGGGAAGCAGGGCTGAAGGGTCATACTTACTAAATGTGAGCTTTGAAGTGTCCGATGATTGCATCGGTGTCAGCACGACAACGCTCCATGAAAAACTACACATTGCCGGACACCAATGAGCTTATTGTAAGAGTACAATGTATGAACTCACATCCTCTGCACCAGGCGTGGTGTATACATATCCCAGAGATGCGTCTTGGTTCACAACACTACCTGCCATTACAAACGCTGCTTCGATAGCATGCGCCTTCGACAGAGCTGTAAACTAGAATTCCGATCAAAGAGTGCTTGTAACACTGTCATATGGAAGCTCACCAACTGGGTGAATCGCTTCGCAGATTTATTGAATAACTGTTGCCGTTGGGAGACAGTCTTCCCGGTTTCGGTATACTGCGTACTTTCCTCAAATTTAACGAGTATCTCTTGCCATGTATCGCGGTACTCCTTCTTGAACAACTCATAGCACTTTTTGCGCACCGTGACTGCTGTGATTTACTTAGAAGATAGTAGTATAGCATTTGGATGGGCCCTTACATGGTGTACTATCGATGGAGCCCATGGATACTCCACTCATTCGCAGGCGCTCCAGTTCCTGCGCTGTGTAGTGGGTAAAATACTTGGAGTACCTATTCCAGTCGTTTGTGGGGTTCGATCGGGCATATTGTTTGAGGAAGCGATCAATAATTTGCTGAGGAGGTTGTCCAGAATGGGTCGCAAGGTCAGTAAGGTATGCATTGATATGGTCCAGGCCCTCCTGGATCATGTCTAAAACAGCCTCCGAGGGTCTTCCTACTGTGAATGTACACGCATCGAACATCTCATCCAGATTGATATTGTTATCCCTGAGATGAAGGTCCTGGGATGAAGCAACCGGGCTGTTGCACCAAGGTACAGAGAGGGTGTCTGGGATGTTTGTAGTTGACCGTGAAGCCAGGGAGCCTCCTGTAACATGTTCAGGCGCTGGACACACACATGATGCACTGATGATAATCAAACCTACCAGCTATGCTGGGCACTCGAATAGTGCCTGAGGGTAAGGACACCTCCACACCTCCAGTAGCCGGGCACGCATACGTGTCATCACTACGAGCCACCGAACCTCCCCGCCCATGGCCAGGGGACTTCTCCTTCAGTGTTGGTGAATCGCAAGACCCTAAGCGAGTGTATGGAGCCATAAAACAATAACAACAGGTAGGGACAGCCAAACATACCAACAGTATCACCACATTCTATCGAGCCCCTCTGTTCATGGCCAAATAGCTTCGCCTTCGGTGTTGGGGAGTTGCAAGAGCCTAAATAAGTGTATGTGATCAGAGCTAACAATAAGAACTAGGGACGACAGCCAAACATACCAGCAGCAAGGCCGGTATCACCACACTCTATCAAGCCTCTCTGTTCATGACCAAATAGCCTCGCCTTCGGTGTTGGGGAGTTGTAAGAGCCTAAATAAGTGTATGTGATCAGAAATAACAATAATAACCAGGGAAAAGCAATTATACCGATATCAACGTCAGTGCCTGTAGTGTTACCGTGCTCTGCCGAGCCTCTCTCTTCATGGTCAAGGGGCAACAACCCCATTGGTGTTGGCGAATCGCAAGAGCCTAGAGGAGTGCACACAGTCAAATAAAACGAGGATAATTAGGACAGTCAGCCATACCAGTGTTAAGTTTGGCGTGCATGTTACCACCGCCATCTGAGGAGCCTTCCAGACCATGACAGAAAGACATCTCATTTTCCATGTCTTGAAACAATTCTGAAGTGCATCGAATACCAGGCGATGCAAGAAAGGGATCTTCACTGGGGGATGGGCCAAGAATTTCTTTAACGGGTGCAGGTAAAATGGTTTGCTGAGTGTGACGAGCTTGCGCCTTGGATATGAGACCACCGTCTCGATCCGTCGCTTTGATGGCAGTCCGAAGGCGAGTGGGAGTCAAGACTGGAGGTAGAGACACATTCGCCTGGCTCCCACCGCCCACCTGCAACTCAACAAAATCCAGGTCCAATTCGACCATTGCTGAAATTCAGGTTGGGAGGTCAACGAAGAAAACTATGGAACGAACTGCCTAAATGAAGATCAGGTTGAGTGCACGAAGGCGGGTGCACTTACTATGAAAAGACTAGTCACAAATCAACAATGAAATGCCACCATTGCAACATCTGATCAGGTCATCAGTGATTTGTGAACCTAATCATTCCCGTGCAGAAGTCACCTTACTTGTACCTGACTAAATGAAGACCGTCTGATGAGTTAGATCGGGTTGGCTGCGCAAAGGCATGTGCACTTACCATGAACAAAATAATCACATATCAATAATGTAAACCCTCCTTCGCGGCGTCTGATGGATCGTCGGTGATTTGTGAACTGGATCATTTCTGCCTGATGACAGATGATGGTGAGGTGGTAAGGAGACAGAAAGGTGTCTCAATCAGGAGCTAGGAGTAACCTTAAACAAGAGAAGACATCAATATGAAAGTAAAAATATAAAATGCAAGCTACTCATTGAAATTGGGCGCCATACATCTGCCAGCAAATATCAACGAGTAACGGGGGGCAGAAATAACTGAAATGGGCGACATATGTCTGCCAACGACTATCAGCAAGTGCATGACTGAAGCTACTCCTTGAGAATGGGCGACATACGTCTGCCAGCAAATATCAAAGAGTGGAAGGGGGGAGGAGGAGCAGCTGAAACGGGTGACATACGTCTGCCAATGACTATCAGCGAGTGTATGGGATAAACTACTTGTTGAAAATGGGCGACATACATCTGCCAACAAATATCAACAAGTAGCAGGGGGAGGAGCAACTGAAACGGGCAACATATGTCTGCCAACGACTATGAGCAAGCGTATGAGATAAACTACTTGTTGAAAATGGGCGACATACGTCTGCCAACAAATATCAACAAGTAGCAGGGGTGAGGAACAACTGAAACGGGCGACATACGTCTGCCAACAACTATCAGCAAGCATATGAGATAAACTACTGGTTGAAAATGGGCGACATACATCTGCCAACAAATATCAACAAGTAGGGGAGAAGAAACAGCTGAGATGGGCGACAAACGTCTGCCAACGGCTATCAGCAAAGGTATGAGAGAAACTACTCGTCGAAAATGGGCGACATACGTCTGCCAATGAATATCGACAAGTAGAGGGGTGCCCGACAAAAGCGCCAGCGCGCAACGACGCGTCCAAGCGCTCTGTCAGCCAACACCACTATGTCCAAATTTAGTCAGTAAGAATTTGTTCTTGTTTACCACAACAAAAGTTTAATTCGATCACGACAAAGGTTTGATTCGATCACGACACAGGTTTGATTCAATCACAACCTAATAGCTAAATGCGTCGCTGAGCATTGTCTAAATAGGTAACATGGCCAGGACATCAATGAACGCGAAAAAAGCCATGTCGGGTGCTGCTCCACGCATTAAGCTGGGGCTCAAGCCGACCTGTGCGACTGCTGCCAGAATGCCCAGAGCTAATTCCAGCCAAGCAACCAGAGGCATGTCCCATAGAACAACCAGGCGCGCGTCTGTGGAGTCGATTTCGTCGTTAAGTTCCCTGACAACGGCCCCCCCTTCTCCCGTGCACGATGGTGTACTATTGCCCCAACAGATGGTTCAATGGCCAACTAACCGCGTAAGTTCTTCATGTCTTGCGTTGCCACAGAATACTGACACCATTAGTATTGTTACCTCTGCCATGATGGCAGTAAGGTTTTGTTCTGCTGTGACTTCTGCCCACGAGTGGTGTGCCAACGCTGTCTTGGTTTGGCAGAGGTCAACCCAGACCTCCTTGCTGCAGACGTCACCTTCAAGTGTCCCGGCTGCCATGAGCTAGGAGAGCGCGATGCCCAGTGCAAGCTATCACCTTACCACGTAAGTCAACATCTATGAATAACCCGATTGAGTCTAACATTGATCCAAGGCATTCATGTGAAACGTCGATGGGAGATCCACCCGGGTACTTGAAGGTCCCATTATTATTTGAGGCATCTGTGAAAGGGTCTCCAAGACTCAAGTATGTGCCAAATCAACTCTTATCCTTCACCTCGTTTGTGTGGGCATGGACCACAGCGGATCACTCCCAAAGCTGCTCCACACCTCCCTCGAGGATTACCACACAGAAGACTCGTTGGTGTACGAAGAAGTATTTTTTGATTTTGGGACAGATAAAAAGCTTCGCCAGTGGAATCGGCAGGCAAGTGTCCTGGGCGTGAGGCTCGCTGTGTGGAACTTCGGGCGAAAAATCATCTTCATTATGGTCCACAGCGAGATAAACTGCGGTGACTTGTTTGCAGGGAAGGACAAAGCTGGCGGTGATGTTGCCATGGAGGTGGAAGATGTACGTTCTAGCACCGTCTACAATGTTTCATTTCAAATCTTTTTTTCAGTTCATGAAGTGTATCTTTACCCCACCTCTTGATAAGGTAGTGTATGCATCTACCTTATTCATGCTTACGTGCGGTCACCTGGTCGCATTCGACGAATCGTATACAACAATGAAACAAGCAATTATTCGGTAAGTTATCCTCCACTAATATTCAAAGAAGTCTACTGATATCCGTCAGTCTCCGACCCGAATACACGATCATGTTCACCGCCCCCGACTTCATCAGCGCCGTTGCCAAAATGTTTGTCGTGACATACTTGATTCAAGTCCTCATTCAAGGACACGACCTCTTCGCCGTTTTCCAAGACCTCTTGAATGTTTCTACCGACTTGCGGATGCACACCAACATGCTTATATTCTATATAAGAGGTTTACTGGCTCCGAGGGCCCCATTTGGTTCGAGATCCTGTGCACCTAATGCCGCTGAACCCCCTTCAATCAGTGGGTACAGATATTCGTGGTACCACAGTCATCAGCGCCCATGGGGCAAGGCTTTGCCTATGGGATGCTCAACGTGCGGCACCATTCGTCCGTGGTCCCGATTGAAACGTGCAGAAGGTTCACGTGCGAAGTCCCAAAAGGCCAAGGCGATGACTGGGTTTCAGCGCGAGGAGGAAGGTATGCATCCAAAGGCCCGGGTGTCTACTTGTTTGGGATGCTCATCGGTAGTGCGTTTGGAGCCTCTGCATGATGAATATGAGATGCAAGGCGACAAGTTCTCTGGTTGGATCAAATATACCATCTGGGTGGCAGAAATTATTTGATGTCTTATTTGTGATTCGTATACCCTGTGTCTAAGGCGCCGAATATCATGACTCTGTCTGTAGGAGTTTGTTCCCCTGTTCTATTTTCCCGTGTACTAGGCTGATATCTCTTCAGTTCAAGACAGACCGAAAAAATCAGTTCTATAATTGACATAAGGTGAGGAGCCAAAAACAATTTACTATTCATCTTCAACCAGCTAACACCCGTGGCTTCGCCACGGGGCATGATGACCCGCCGGCTGGGGGTGAGACCACCGGCTGAGATGAGACCACTTACAGAAAGGGCAGTGCTTTTTGTGATGCACAAATATATTACAAATAGATTACAGTTGTCACATGTCACAGTATATGTCAGAGATGATATTATGAGCTACATAATGGCACACATTTTAAGAATCTGTTAGAGGGAGTAATGTTGATAGTGAGCATTATATATAGATACCACCAAAAACTTACCAATTCAACTCTAAATTATTGAGTACTTCATGGAACACTGCATCTTATTAGACCCCTCATACTCTGGAGGAAAGAGGACTTCAATTCTCTCCCCAGAAGTGCAGCATGACAGAACAACATAGAGTTGACCATGTGAGAAGACAGGAGTGCAGAGATCCAGACCAACATAGCAAACAGATTGACCTTGAGGTTTGTTGATGGTCATTGTAAATATGACACACACTGAATTGACAGTGGGTGAATGGAATGGGGATATCTTCATTGGAAGGCTGAAGACTAATGTGTGGGATGAAGACTTCATTGCCTGCATGAGTACCTCCAAGGATGCAGCACTGTAATACCCTTTGTCAGATCTGCAATAGGACCATCCTGGTACCATTGCATAGCCGTTGGTAGGGTCAATGTTTTGGGGTGGCATCAATATTCTCCCTCCTCACTGTCTTCATGTGTGTAAAGAAGCATCATCCTGCCTGTGTCAGGAGGCATCTGTTACATTCAAGAACTAAAGGCAACCTCATCATGTGCCTTGGGCTACCTATGGGCCCTCCCTGTTTTAGGGTGTGTGCTTGTTTAGTTCTGCTTGGCTCACCTTTCCCTGTCTCAGGGTTTTTAATTTACTGGGCATAATACCCCCCTTTATTTGTGCTACCACACAGGGTGGGTGAACTCTATCATGGAAGGGTCCTATCATCCTGCTGCAGCTGAATGTCATGCCCACTTGCTCTTACCCATTTTTGTTTTGGGCTTGTGCCCACATGAGCCTGTCCTTGTGGCCATGGCCACTTTCATAATCATTTTCTTAGATATCATCATCACTAACCCCTGCTGCATCCTCCATTATCCTGTACCCCTGTGCTGCACACTTGCTTGTTTTAGTATCCTTCACCCTGTCTTCAGCCAGTAGTATATAAGGGCCTTTCATTATATCAGTGTATATCACTTTTGTACCACTTTGCAACTTATGTCATACTCTCCCCTTGCTATCTACATGAGTGCCAATCAAGGTGAGCTGAAGGCAGGTAAACCCATTGTGCTGCTGAAGTCAAGTCTACCAAAGTCTCCTGTCTTAGGGGTTCATTCTTGGTCACCCTCCTTGAGTCTCACTCAGTCCTCCTGTTTTAAGGGTCCTTGTCAGAGCATACTAACACTGGAGTGTTTCATCTGGGTCAAAAGTCTACTTCATACTGTATAGTCCCTGCATACCACAGTGGGAGTATGAGACATTATGAGATTATTCAATAGTTAGGCCATTGCATGTCATTCTTCCTGTGTTGTGTCTACAGTTAACCTGCGTGTACTGTTCTTTGTGTTTCAGTCTGCTTTTATTTTGTGCAGCTACCCACAGCATATCAGGTGTTGCCCCCCATTTATGGTTGGCAGTAGTATTTAGTTAAACACATATAAGACCCCACAGGGATAACCATCATTGGATGTACTTTAGTGTCTTGCTACCATGCTTATATACACAATATACTTTCCATCTCAGAGGATCACCTGAGTGTTGGCCAAGAGAGATTGTAAACTATCACACTCTAGAGTTCCTCATGGGATATCTTTGGCCTATATCCTTGCTTCATCTCATAGTCATCATCACCACTCATGATCCTTTTAGTTGCACTGTGGTGCCCTTAGTAGTGACTCAATTACTGTGGAATGGTGGGAAAATATACACTGTAACATGATTGTGTAAGAAAGTGGGGACCACACCTGGCCAGAGTGAAGGAAACAGGGATGGTTTGCAATCTCCAATTGGGGAACATTCCTATTGGCTGCAGTTGACAGTGCACTGTACATATCTTTCAGTATTTTGGTAATTGATGGTGCAATTTTCTGATAATGTACATGTATCATACCACATCACACCACTCCAATCACACACTCAAAAGACAGATTTGTGTAATAGCCTGTGTATCTCACAATTTGTACTGTGTTGTATTGTTTAGGAAAATACCATTGTGTGATTTGCTGACCAATTGCTGTGCACACGCGGCTGGAAAATACCATGCACACGCAGGATTCAGACGGAGTTTTAACGTTTGGTGAGCAAGGTCGTAGGAGTTCGAAAAATAGAGAAAAAGCACGTGGCAGTGGTTTCACACGCATAGTCCCCTTATAATAAGACAAGACTGGGTTAGACTGAGATTACGAGATGATAGGAGTTAGAGGTGAGCAGAATGATCTAGATCAGGAGCTAGAAGTAAGGCTAATGCGATGGCGCATCAATGCCCACATATGTAAATATTGCAGGCTGCTCTCAACCAACCACATTGCCGAGAAGTTGGGGGCTAAAGTGAACAAGGAAGACGTTCCCAATGGCGGACAATAACCACACCTCGGACAATCTTTGGAAAGAATTCACTGAGTGGTTGGACATGCTAGATGAGACATCACAACAATTCGTGCCACCCGTGGTAGCAATCACTCCAATTGCCCGTTGCTCATGCTGATGTTCTTACCAGGTTCTCTCCACAGCCTCTGTTTTCCAGGAGATTGAAATGTTTCACCCAATAGAGCCAAGTATGATCCCCCAGAACATGCTCGTCTGTGAGAGCATACATCTGTTTCCTCAAGTATGCTACATAGTGTGAAATATCTAATCGTGTTTTACAACACTAATTCACAAACTGGCCCTAGGACCCTCGTGGTTTCCACTATTGGATTTCACGTGCACTGGTTAGTGAGAGGAGAGGGCTACAGTTGCATCTCCTAGTGAGCCCACCAGTCGTGATGGAAACGTGGCACCCTCTCTGCGATGCAGAGAGGCCACCACTGAGTTGGCTTCAGCATACCCCTGGCCACCTTACTACCACTTTTGTTTGCATCTGTCAACTCATTCCCCTCTTCACAGCTCTTGCATTCTGTGAATCGGACAACTATGCTAAAGTAAGTTTGACCATATGATATACTCTGTTAGTTGACCCACACTATGTTACAGCGTGCTGCAATCCTCCAGTGGACAGCAGCCTTTGAGGTCAGTACTCCTGAATTAGAATGGCGGCTACCCTAATCCATACTATGTTACATAGCCCCAGCTCTTTTACAGGGGTTTAGCCATTATCCATCAAGCTTACTATACTGACGATGAGGGGATTTTCGTGGTATACTAGATGTGTAATATCTTAGACACTGCCTGGCCATAGTGTAGTCCCTACTGCAAATTGGACATGTACCGCACCATCCATGCATTGCATGCGTGCTCTCCGCCCTCAGGGCCTCACCGCCTACTCTCAAGCATGTTCCAAGTCCATCTGACTGTGGACGTGAGCCTCGGGATTTTAATGGTGTCGGCTCGAGCTGGAGTGAGTAGTGTCAGCGATCGATTCGTGTGGTAAAAAGATGGATGCATTACACAGTATTTGTTCTTGTGATAACGCTGCGGACGATAGTCGTGGAACAACCGTGGACTCCCTGAGCATGGAGGCTCGACGAGGCCCACGCATTTATGAGCCTCAGGGATTTAGTGGTGTCGGCTCCAGCTGGGGTGAGTAACGTCAGCGATCGATTCGAGTGATAAGAGAATGGATGCATGACACGGTATTTATTCTTATGATACTAGCATCGAGGATGACAGGGGTGGAACAGCTACATTTGAGGTTGGCGTACTATATGTAGCGTTGCCTCATCCATGTGTGTGGCCAACCAGTGCAGCCAGACCGACCCATATCCTCATCAGCAAAACCACCCAAACCTAGCAAGACCTAGCAGAGCCCGGCAGAATCCGGCGCGTCTAGGATGACCTAGCTAGGCCTAGTTAGGCCTCGCAAGAGTCACCAAGGCAGCTCATGGAACTTGCTGGCCACTGCTAGGTCACGAGGTGACCTTGTGAGGACTAGCTAGGCGATGAGAATGTACAGCTCCCTTGATAGATTCATAAATGTATATTATAACAAAATACCTCAACAAAACAGAAAGTATCCATACGGATAACAGCAGCCACTAGTGACTGCAAGTAAAACTTAGACATAAGTTACCATCCACATGGTTGTTTATCTGCCTGTCTCTTACATGATCAAACCGTCACTGTGGGCATCTGAGACATTAGTGAAATAAATTGTTGTGAAGTCCGTGGAGACCTACCCTAAATATCATGTGACCAGTGATGATGTTTGAAAACCGCTGACTTACAATACCTCTAGTACTTCTACCACTTCCTACTACCACGAAAACGCATGAGGGACAGGCAGTTATCCAGCAATCCGACGCTACCCGCAAATGAGACTGTATGTTACCTTTCTACACTTTTTTCTTCTCATTTAACACCTGCAAGTGCCTCAGCTGACGTTCTCATGATTATATGTGCCGGAAATGGCTCAAATCTGTGGTATGTCCTGCCTTCTGCCTTCGTTAGTCTCATTCCTAGCATTGGCCTATGCATGTAGGTCTTGATAACCACCCTAAGCATTGCTCACGGCATACTGTGAGTCACACATTGTCATAGTCCTTTGCCATTGAAGCTGAGGTCTGAAGTCATTTGTCTTCATGCTCAAATAGCAGATTAGTTGCCCAGCCACGTTCGAAGTCATTCATACCTGGCAACATGGTCTCCCTCACGCGCGCATTTACCCTCACATTCGCAAGAGACACCCATGTAAGTCTTGTTGTATCCCTTCCCCTCAAAGCAGTCGCTTGTATCCCTACATGATGTGTTTGTAGTTGTGTATAATTCGTACTAATATATGTGATTTGGTGATCGGAATCATTCATAGTAAGGTCTAGTAAATGGTAGTAAAGGTGGCAGGAGCTAGCAAGCCTAGCAAGCTTTGCCAGGCTTGCTTGGCCTAGCGGAATGTGCTAGGGTAGCTAGCTGGAGTACATCCTTGCTAGGCACTGCTCGGACTAGTACCTTCTACTAGGCCGAGGAGTGCCTAGCAAGGCCTCGCAAGGGCTAGTTAGGCCTTGCTAGATCTGGACACTTTTGCTGATGCTGATGCCGAGAAAGTAATAGTACACCTGTATGTCTGGTGGTCATTCAGCATACAGGCAGGTGAGAAATCCTTACGGTATAAATGGATGATATGTTGAACCATCTGGACGGCAGATTAGGTTAGTATGGACACATGATCTGTCTCAAAATTGTATGTCGAGAAATTTCCGAAGGTTTGAGAGGATTTCATGCAGTTTAGATCTTGGTACAGAAAGGTGCGTGAATATATCTGACCGTCTGTTTTGGTACAGACAATCGTCCCTGATCTAATTATTGTATTGACATGGACAGAATCCTGTTTCCACAGTGACTGTATATCAGCGTCCTGGGCACTGAGGTCATGGGTGCGTCTTTTCAGTACTGGTACCATCTGACAATGATCCTAGGTCTTAAACTACATAATTGATTTTCGGTGTCAGTCGAGGAAGTCACCACCATCTCGTTGGAATGCAGTCACTGGCAACAACATGTCGACTCTGTTGGGAGCGCGGATCCATCCCCGAGGTTGGTGTCTGTGCCATAATTGTGGGTCGTAGTCAAAGCTCTTGACAAAATGCACTGCGCCGTTTGTACCTCTAACAACTGCAGCATATGCACAACATAACAATCTATATCGACCGCCTTTCCCTCACTCCCTACTCTGGCTCTGATGAGCCTTTCTAGTATAATCCATTGCCACATCAATTTTCATGTATTGGTAATGCCACAACCCCTAGATCCCACTGACACTCCACTAAAGCAATTGGTTTGTGCAGGGTGTGCATGTCGTGTACTCAAGTATTGGTTGTTGATCAGCAGCATTGGTAGGACCAGCTTCACTTACCCTTCCTCTCTCACAGCTCGGTAGTGTCCTCTCAACGACCAATTCTGTCAAAGGGTGGTCACGCTTTGACTCTGCAACACTTCACGACCATCGTTGTTCGTGGGGACCCTCACCTGCCAACAATGAAGTGTCCACTCCATTCGTTCTCATACAGACATGTCTCCCCCATCCGAATTACCTGAGGTTTGGAGAACTTTCCATTTGGTGCGTCTCCCTCACTGCAAGCATTTCACAATTTTTCATTCCAAAATATGTTGAAAAAATTGAAAGAAGAGATACTGTTTTATTTGGGCTGTCTTCACAGAAAAAATGCAAATAAAATATTCTGTTTTCTTTGTCTTTTCTGTGCAAAAACATGAATTGATGGTAGTGCTGATTAGCTTCTACACTAATGGGTATTACCATCAATCAATGTTTTGTGGCAAATCATGCAAAGAAAAGAAAATATTATTTCTGCCTTTTCTCTTTGAAAACACTTGTCAAAAAAGAGTATCACTTTCTTCAATTTTTTCAGCATGTTTTCAGAAGAAAAATTGTGAAATGCTTGCAGTGCCTGGCTATATGATTTAACTCAATGCCTGGTTCAGTTTTGCTTGGTGCCTGTGATTGCGTCGAGAGGGACACGGAGGCCTGCCGCAAGTTCATTGATCCAACTGTCAATGACACTCTGGAAAGTCCACTTGCTCCTCAACAGATGGACGCCCCAAAACACGGCTGCAAGGAGTCTCTCAGCGTAGCTGGGAGTGCTAGAAGACCAACCATTCTCAATTATCTATGGAGAAGTCTGGCTGACAAACGAGAAGGTCAGTCGACACCAAGGCTGCTAACAGGGTTTTGTATAGATAGTTGAGTTAAACTTTTATGTTTAATATTGGCTTGCTCAGGTCATGTACCTTGACGTGACTCAAATGCAGAGCCAGTGTATAGCTCAATCGAACCTGCAGGTGGGTGGGTCTTTCAGTGACTGTCTGTAGACATGCAATGCCGTCTATATCGATTGTGATAATACTGAACATAGGTACTAGAAAATGGCACTACCAAAACAGAAGCTGAGTGCTTGTGTTATCGTTAGGTCACGACATGGCAAACAGCTACAGAATGCTGTCAATCAAGGTGTAGAACACTTAAGCACAGGCATCTTGATTGTTTATAGTGTGGACGTAATTTAAGTTAGTACTGCAACACGGTGGATAAGAACAGTAGAGGAAATGTCGGAAATGATTTATGTCATGCTCTCTGATGCCAGTAACCTCATATCCCCTTAGAATGGCAGCCATCTGCGCCAATACCCAGACACCACAATCATGGCTGTTGGTTTGGCTCAGTTCAAGCTGGGATGCTAATTAGAGGTTATACCACCACTTTGTCAAGACTTACCGACACAGGGTAGGCTGTCCAGTCGCCCTGATCTTGACGAGCAGTTCCCAACCTCCGAGTCGCCATGCTGGAAAGACGACAAATGAGCTGCATGATATCCTTCGAACCAGTTAGAATAGAATTGACTTGCGAAAGACAACCGACCTTAATGTCATTCCTCCAAGGTTTCTGTTGGGCAAGGCTATCAAACAGGAAGAGCTGCCGAGAATGAAACTTAATAGTGCAAAGAACCCAGTGCCCCACGGGCAATGAACGATGGATTGGAAGGATCCAGATGGGATTTTCCCAGAATTGCGTCCACAAGAGGTTGCGCCAGAGTACGTCGTCTTCGGTGTTAAAGCGAATGCGGGGAAGGTCGTGGGTTGAAAGAATAGCGCAGGAAGCCACGGTGGGACGGAATGCTGAGTACAACAAAGTAGCACAGCCGTTGATGCAGGTGTCGTTGAGTCGAGTGGTGTAGGGAAAATAATCTCCCTACTGGAGGATTCAGTATATTTTCTTTCTTTTACTAGCAGTTTTGATTTTTATTGTTACTATATTTTTATTTAGTGTTTTTGACTTCATGTTTGGCTGTGTTGTGGCTTATATAAGCCATGTGCAAGTCAAGTCTTTGTAGTTACACTACAGTACATCATCGAAGTAATAGACGAAATACCAGAGACGCAGAAAGACGAAAGACGAAGCCCGGCGGAATATTTACCCAGCCTCGGACATTCTTTAGACGTTATCTCTCGAACCCTACAGAGTCTCGAAAGCTGGTTTTCATTTATTTCCTCCCCATCTCCTCACTCACAGGGCGTGTGTTCCATAGCACTAGAACCTCTTGGGTCGAACTGACCCCACCATCACCAACAGGAGACTCCCCTAGTCTCCTCCCACTTTCATTTTAATTCTCTTCATCTGGAGCCCACCGCGAGGGGTTCTGTGTTGCTTGGAACTACCCTTTCCTCCCTCCCCTCGACATTGATCACGCGATATCTCGTGCATCGACGCGTCTAACCTCTCGCAAATCGGGATTCTGATTCTCCTCGTCGAGACCTTTCCAACGGTGCCTTTTACGTCGCTGCCGCTACCGTAGTTCCGGAGTTATAGGCGTTTTTGGTGGATAGTGGGACAGTTGGACGAATTTGTGGATATCTCAAGATTGGGTACGCGTATTTCCCCAATTCCTCGTTCTCCCTGCTCTCCACACCTCCCTCTGTTGTTCCCTCGCGTTTTGTAGCGTTGCGCTCAGGCGTTGGTCGTTGACACACTGTCCTCGTCCCCCTCCTCCTACCTCCGTTCGTGGTCGACGCATATCTTGCCCAATTCCACGCCGAACCTCTCGATTTTTGGAGAGACTCCTCTAATCGACGCTATCTACCGAACGACACCAGAAACGTGACGTGCCCCCGCCTCATTCCCGAGATATTCCATTTCTCGTCCCTACGGGGTGCAGCGAGCTTAGGACCTCTTATCGTGCTCATTTCTACCCCGTCTCTCTCGCTTTTCGGCACATTAGTAGTACTCGGCGACAGCTCCCTGGGAATATATTTCGTGTTGCGATACGTTCAGCCGTGCAAGAGATATTTTCGTTTTCGTGCGCCCCCTTCGAGAACCCTGTTGAGACACTTCTGAGACCTTCCTGACCCGTTCGAGACGCCGTATCACCACTTAGACGTTCGTAATCACCCTCAGACGTTCCAAGACCGACCCAGACGTTTCACATCCGTAATCTTCGCGTTCTGCAGTCGAGCGAGGCTGCATATTTGGGTTTTAGGTGTTCTCAGTCGCACGAGGCGATTGAGGACTTCTTTTTGCCTGTCGTAATCATATCCGGAGCTCATAAGCTCAGTCATATCTACCCGCAGCCGTGGTACCGTTGCCGTTGTCGTCTCTGCCACCTGCCGTCGTGTTTTTTCTTCCTTTCGAAGTCGTTCTCCAGTCTCTGAACAATATATCCGCTTTCCTCAGTCTCGTGCGCTTGTTTTTTCCTTGTAGCAATTCCTTCAGTCGTTTTCAGCATTATGGAGAGTATATTCGAGAGGCTGCGGTGCTGCCTCTCGTACTGGCCATTGTACTCGGGACAGCCTCGGGAGCTGCCTGAGTACTTCGAGGATGTATATAAGTGCTGTTGTGTTAATGGCATACTCGAAGATCCCTTGCTCATAGCAACTGCACTTCTGGGTGCCCCTGCAGATGTAATGCCACTCTGGGCATACCTCGTCGAGCCCGCAAACGGGAACTGGGAGAGTTTTAAGTTGCAGGTTGTCCAGCAGTACCCCGAGATCAAGCCGCTGTCCCTCCGAGCTTCGAAGGACCCTTCCCTTAGTCGCGAGCATGCTTCGGGCAACTCGTGTGCCGGTCGTGTCTCGGGTAGATGCTCTCGGCCCTCGAAGCTGGTTTCGAGGCCTCCCCTCCCTCATCGAGATGCAGTGGATAGTCTTATACCCGAGTGGCAGGTGCGTTACCTGGCCTGGAAGGAGTCCCACCCTTCCATGTTTGCTCTGAGTAGCTGCCCCCCTCGAGTTTCGTGCAGCACTTCGCCCACACGAGCCTGTGCCTTCGAGAAAGGCCTCCCCTCCCCTTGTCCCTAGATCGAGCGACTTGCCCCCTCGTTGTGAGCCTGTGAACCCAACCAGGTGCCCCCCTCGTTTTGCCTTCATGATGAGGGCCTTGCCTCTGTCCCGTAGCTCAGATTCGAAGGGTTCTCCCTGTCAGTCAGCTTCGAGGGAGGGCTCACCTCCTCGAAAGTTCACCTTTTGTTTCTTCTGTGGTCGCGATGGGCATATTCGAGCACAGTGTAGAGTGTGTACTTCATATCTGGCCGTGAGGAGGTGTAGAATAGTAGGTGGTCGGGTTGTGCTACCAACTGGTGAGGAGATCCCTCGCGAGGCGCTCGGGCGCACTTTACAGGCACATTTGGACTTCTGGGCTCTTGCTCGTGCCCATAGAGTGTCGGATATGCAGATACCAGCCCCCCCTTCGAGTTCTCTGTCACTGCATGCCCCTGCCTCTGTTCGAGATCACCCCGAGATGGCCGAGAAGGAACTGTCGAGTTTGAAGGTCACCGAACCTCCTTCAAGCCCCACCCATGCTCTCGTTCCTGAGCCCCGTGCACCCATGATGAGGCCTAGTCAAATTCCGGGGCTCGTATCTGCTCATTCTAGGGCATCTCCATGGGATGATGGTACCCATCTCCACCCCCCTCTGCCTTCTCCGGGTAGCCCTCAGCTTCGGAGTGGCTCCCCCTCGCAATCGTGGCGGTCGACCCTGTCTGTCTTGCGCCCCATTCTACATGCACTAGTGCAGATCTTAGCTGAGTAGCATTTTCTTTTGGGTTTTGTTTTTGCCATGCTCTCTTTCATTTCCCTTTGAGTTCATTCTTCTCTTTTTATATTAAGTGTTTGTTTTGGATTTTTCCCTTTGAGGTCGCAACTGGGGACAGTTGGATTCTAAAGCCCCCCTCGGATGTAGGGAAAATAATCTCCCTACTGGAGGATTCAGTATATTTTCTTTCTTTTACTAGCAGTTTTGATTTTTATTGTTACTATATTTTTATTTAGTGTTTTTGACTTCATGTTTGGCTGTGTTGTGGCTTATATAAGCCATGTGCAAGTCAAGTCTTTGTAGTTACACTACAGTACATCATTGAAGTAATAGACGAAATACCAGAGACGCAGAAAGACGAAAGACGAAGCCCGGCGGAATATTTACCCAGCCTCGGACATTCTTTAGATGTTATCTCTCGAACCCTACAGAGTCTCGAAAGCAGTTTTCATTTATTTCCTCCCCATCTCCTCACTCACAGGGCGTGTTCCATAGCACTAGAACCTCTTGGGTCGAACTGACCCCACCATCACCAACAGGAGACTCCCCTAGTCTCCTCCCACTTTCATTTTAATTCTCTTCAGCGGTAGGCGACATTAGTATGCTGATATCATTCAGAAGGAAGGTTTGTCGTGGGAAGCCAGCGGGTGTCCATATTATAGGTGTCGTAATGGCTGGGAGATTGACGTCCTGTGCCAAGTCAATAGTACAATCAATATTCAGCTCCTGTAAACATGTCAGAGAGGATTAATAGTAGAAATGCACCATACACTGGGAATCTCCCATTTGAATGATACTTGTGACAAAGTTTCAGCTTCGAGCTCGAGGTCGTCCTGGTCATCAAGACGGCCAACTCCAAGGACATCCGAGAGAGCGATTTGTTCCGGTTCAAGGGACAGGTCTGGCGGGTCAGGCCCTAGCAAATCAGTAACTCCCCACATATCCTCATCCTCAGCGCTGTTGGTGTGATCGTCGACAACCACTGGCGAAAGCCAAGAGAGAGGGGGGAGTGAGGCTCCTGTAATAGCATTTGCGAGTTGGATGGAAACTTGTGCTTGGTGAGAATAACGAGAGGGCGAGCATAGAACTGTCGGCCATCGCTCCTGCAGCTCAAGTATGGCTTCAAGGCGCTGTCTTAAAATTAAATGATAGTTGCCATCTGCAATGTAATTGATTCATGAAAAGGACTTCTAATTAGTAGTGGAACTCACTTTCGGACTGTCATAAGGCCACTTGAATGGCAGAAAGTTCATGTCCAAACCAGCGGCACATATTGTCCGCTTCTAAACCAAGACGACGTTGTTCTTCCAGACAATGTTCTCGCTTGAGAAGCGCTTGGATGCCATCTCGCATGTCAGCATCTTCTAACCAACGGGGAGTCTCCCCTGGAGAGGGAGCGATCCAGACATCTTCCATGAGGCTCACATCATTTCGTAAGTCAACAAGTTTGGTAGGCAGTGAGGAAGGGAGAGGAATTGCCCAAGAGGGGTCATATAGTTGAGAGAGCTGCTCACAGTAAGCGTTGTACTTGCGGATGGCAGCCATGAGCATGGGTTGGCTGTTTCGCAATGGCCTTGCACATTTGCTGATGAAGCTTTGTACCTAATTAATTATACCTTAGACTCTAGCGGATAAAGAACTCGTTACCAAGGACACACCTAATGGTTTGTCTTTACCTGCCAACTGCCCGGTCCAGTTTATCCCACTCAAAAAAACTACTGATTGCCTGCTTGCGTATGTTTATTTTCAAGTCTCGAGCCATGAGCAGCGTACGCACGAAGTCGAGGCTGATGTTCATGAGTTCTGGGAATTGCTCGTGAACGTTGAGGGAGGAATAAAGAGCCTCCGCCTTGGTAATGAGCCTCGCATGACTGCGCTCCATGCTTGCAAGAGCATCGAGGATCCCGGGACTTACATTTCCCCGTTCTATGGTTGCCCGGGCTACTTGGATGACTTTGGTGGTGGTGTCTAACTCAGCTTGCAATGACAGCACAGTGTCAAGCTCTTTCTTGAGCTTCATGGGGGCATCTAATCACATCAGTTAGGAATGGGAAGAGTTTGGATGGTAGGAACAGATACATACATGCTCTGATTGACAGCTGTGCTGCTCGTTGATTGGCCCATTGTTCCTGGAGTTCCGCGATACTCACACCACCAGTTGTCAAGGACTTCTTGCGTGGCGGAACCTTGTTCGCACACTCCCTTCTTGAGACGGCGCCTAGCCCAATCCCCGAGATCAGTCCGCAATCTGTAACCAATTGCCGCTGCATGTTGATCGAGGAGCCAGATGCTGGCATTGATGCTAGGAAACAATGAGCTAACAATATGACATGGTTATGATATGAACCCACAGATGATACACGTTCAATGCCAATAAGTTTGATGAAGCGGGACCACAAGCGCTCTGTACCTTCACCATCAGATAACCCTAAGCCTGTAATGAGGCGTGGGTTGTAAACGAGTTGACAGGCCCATTCATGACCATACGCGTGCATCGCTGTAGTTGCAAAATGAAGGCGGGACATGATGGCTTGGTCAAAGATGTCAAACTGTGAATGCCAGCATTCAGCAGGCGAATAGGGTAGTCAGTCCAACATACCCGGCAGAGTGAGCGAGCTAAGACACAACCCACATCATACAGTACCACTACGTTAGCCTGGGGTGGAAGAAGAGAAAAAAGGTGGTCAATGAGAGTGACACTGTACTTTTGCTGCTCGCCTGGTGTATCTATGTTTGCAAAGAAGAGTGGAATGTCATGTCAACATATGAGCGCCATTAATCCAGTGTCGTCAAAACCATCCATAGATGCCTTTTGCTTTTGGCCGTCCGCGGCTTCGTATGATGCTTCACACTGGTCGATGGCCTCATCAGGTACAATGGATTTGGTCCTCTTTGATGGATGTCAGCGGGCCTGAGCAATGCGGCGTCCAATAGTATCTACCTGTGCCTTGGGAAGAAAGTAAGAGGGCTCGTAGAATGATGGAGAATCACCCGCCGAGCGTCGATGACAGGTGATGAAAGTTGCCATCCATTGCAACATGGATATCACCGCCTTTATCCAGTGATGTCCCAAACAAGACACCGCCGAAGCAGGCCGGACACCGTTGGATGAGGATATCAGCACAGGTGTGGGAGAGAGGCTCCTGCTCGGCGGCCGGCAGGTGGGGATGATGATGGAGGATGATGGGAATGAGATACAACAGCAGGAGGCTTGACAAGACGTCGACAGCGCTGGAGGATGCTGTCCACTTGCTTCTCCACTTCAACTTGCAGGATAGCATACCATTGCACGGCCTGACTGAGACCACGCTGGAATGGGTCTTTCACAGTTGTCCCCTAGTACCAGTTAACATATGGTGGCGCTGTAGAGATTGATTGGAAAGGACCTTGGGATATAGGCCAAAGTCTCCTAGTGGGGGAAGAGTGGTGAATTCGTCCCAGGAGGCTGGTGTTGCCTGGTGGAGGGTCAAAGAGTACAGGGAAAAGACCAAAAACACGCCCAGAAACCCAAATAAAGGCTGTGATAACGTCTAGGGACTGTCTGGGGATGGGGAAGTAATATTCCGAGTCTTCTTTCGTCTTATTTCCAGCTTCTCGTCTGGGGTAACTCGTCTGTTATTTTTCTAAGTATGTACAGTATGCTCGAAGTACTCGTGCAGGCTTACATAAGCCACACCGCGTGCAAACACTAAGTAAAAAAACAAGAAAAGATAAAAGAAAACAAATCAGTAAGTAAAAACAATGAAATAAATGAAATATCCTGGTAGGGAGGATACTTTCCCTACAGCGCTAATAGAGAGGAGCATAGTTTCACCTACTTTTTGATTTGTCACGCGGAAACCTCGCCTGCTGTAGTATGTGCTGAGAGCGGCAGCGAGTGTGTTGATTGCGTTGCACAACCGCTCGAAAAGCACACGATAGAAAGATAGAAGCTCCACTGACACGGCCATCCGGGGCTGGGATGGTGCAGTGGGAAATAGTCCATGGGAAATGAGGGTTTGAGGAAGTGTGGAACAGTCGCAGCTGGTAACGCTAATAGACAAAAAGCCTGATACACCCCACTGTTGAGCAAGAGAAGAGCGCGAAGCCACAGAAACTCACGGTCAAAAAACAAACACAGTAGATTAGTGACCTTCTGTTCTCAGCATTGCACAGTACATGATGAGAGAGGTGAATGGAGTAAAGGCAAAGGTTTGCCCAGCGTCGCTGTCGTGTACTTGATGAAAGGCTCTATCATAGTCCGGATGACAGCATGCCAGCTCTCACACAAAGAGATAGACTTCTTAGTAGGACATGCGATAGAAGTGTATTCGACAGTCACGTCGGCAGGGGACACCTCCTCGCTGTCAACCATGATTTCCTCTGGTTCTATCAGTTCTGGCGGCTCCATGGGATGGTGGATAGGAGATGTCGCATCACTGTGGACATGTAACCCGGACTCAGAAGGCGGAGGAGCAAGTAGACTGGCCAGTTCGTCGAGGAGCTTCTGGCATTTGAAGGCATGCACAGGAACTGAAACAGTCGCCAAGGTTTTCTTCTTATTCCTTGCCTTTCGAGGGCTGGAGAAGTGTCTTCCCATTCCTTTGGTCGTAATAGGCTGAGACGATCGGGAAACATGACTCGCAGACATGGTAAACTGTCGGTGAGTGCAAAGAATAAAAGGCGTTCGTGATAGATCATACCAGTGAGAGCCGAACAGCCATCATATTTGTGGGAGCCGAACAGCCCTCTGAAGAGGCTCCCGGAGGTCAAACAGACCTCCGAAGAGAATCTGCAGAGGGTTGGTGTGTGCATATGGAACGTTTGAGAGGAGGATATGCCAGAGGGAAGCTGACTGAAATGAATAATCAGGACCTGGCCAGGTAGTTCCAGTGCAGATGGTTGGTCTCTTAGATACATTTCTCGTAACATAATAACCCCATCTACATGACCACTATTGATACCGAGAACTGCTGCCTTAGGTGTCTCATCTCTGATCATGTTGTCTTACATAATCACCATACAGGCACTTCTATCATTCTTTTATTGCCAACCTGTGAAGCACAGAAAAGTTGTGAAAATAGAAAAGGGCAAGAGACAGCAACCCTTGACTTCAACCTTACAAAATTGTGACTCAGAAATGGAGGAGGTTGTCATCGAAGCCAGTGAAAACTTCTTGCCTGAGGGAGATAGTGAACTTGCTGTGCAACACCTACTAGAAGAAGAGATGCATGATGACCAGGGCCAGGATGGGTGTGTTGAGCCAGAAGTGGATGAGGCAAAGGAAGCACATGATGAGGCTGCAGTTCACTCAGTCAGTGCTCGTGCAGTCCATGAGATGGGGGTTATTGGTATCAAGATGACTGCGGCTGATGAGAAAGCTGCACTCAGTGTCATGCCCAAGGCAAGTCTACCTAGGGGCTTTGTCTCTTGATGCCAAACTAACTGTAGTCAGGTTGCAGGGCTTGCCCACAGGGTAAATGATAGTGCACACCTTCAAGAGGAATTTGAGCGGATTGTTATTTCCCTTTCAAGCTCTGGTACTTCAAACAAAGTCTGGCTTGACCAGCATGTTCCAACCCACTGGAACTCAGACTACACTTGCCTAAAATCACACATGTGCTTTAAGAAGGCTGTCATGATTCTCACCTGCCAAAGAAGAATTAGGATTGGAGAAGTATGCATTGACGAAAGCTCAGTGGAAGATTGCTGATGATTTGGCTGCCGTCCTTGAGGTATTGTGTGTCACCTGTGAACTGACATCAGCTTATTCATCACTTGATGCAGTTATTTGAGGAGCTCACACTGCGGTTTTCCAGTGCGAATGTACCACTTGTACATGAAGTTATCCCAATGCTCGAATGTCTAGAGCACATGATGACCAGAGTGCGTGATGCACCATGTGAATTGCCAGTGATTCGGATTGCGGCTAAGGCAGCCCTCCTCATGATTGGCAAGTATTATGCATTAACTGATGACAGTGAAGTCTATCGGATTGCTATTGGTATGTGTCCCACTTATGATTGTGTATCTCTGTACTTATTTAAAACAGTAATGTGTCCAGACAGGAAGGCAGAGTGGTTTGACAAGAATCCTGACTGGCATCCTGAAGACCGGTTGACAGTTCGGCAGGTGGTGCGGGAACGTTGGGAGAAGTCATATGTAGTCACATCGCCTGGACACTTAGCAACACAGGATGTAGTCACCACCCATAATTCCTCCCCCCTTAAGGTCAGTCACCAGCAAACAATTTTTCCACTGATTTTCATGTACCCTTTCACTTCCAGCGTAAGCGTTCCAAGTGGGCAATCGACGACTCCGACAATGAAGGCGATGATTTGTCATCGAACCCTGACTCGATTGATGCCTATCTCGACTCACCAACAATCACCAAGTCGGAACTGAAGGCAGCGGGCGGTGTGTTGAAGTATTGGGAGAACCGTCGCACAATAACTCCTCATTTGGCCCAGATGGCACTGGACTTTTTATCTGTACCGGGTACGACCACACTGTTATGATGACTTCACAGCTTCTCTCACTCCAATTTGTAGCATCTTCAGTTGATGCCGAGCGTGCATTCTCAGGTGGACGCCTGCAAGTTAACCATCTGCAACACCGAATTAGCTCTCAAAGCTTCAAGGCTCAAGTTGCTGTTGGATCATGGTATGGCTCTCCGGTGCTTCCTGATACAAAGTCCATTGCTGGGATAATCAACAAGAAGGTGCAGCGGCATAAAACTACTAAGAAGCCTAACACAGCTATAGACGCCATTGTGGAAGAGTCTGATTAACGGCTGGTAACTACCATAGACACGGATTTATGTTGCTTCCAAATACTATCTCAACATGCTTGTAAGTGACGCCTGTACTACCTGCAGGTCAATACCTACATCTGCGGGTACCTGTGAGTTTACCCAGATAAATGACTACCCGTGGGTTGACCCGGGTACCTGTGAAAATACCTGTGGGTTAACCCATACCCACCTTCCAATACCCGGGTCGGGTACGGGCATGCCATGGAGACACTGTGAACCTGCGGGTATAACCCGGGTATGACCCGGGTTAACCCATGTTACTCCCTACAGTGGGTTGTATATACTTGTGCTGTTTGCAGCATGTAAGTAAATGTGTCGTTGACATTCATATTCAGCATTGTTCCAGCTAAGACTCTCGACGAAATGGCAGTATCAGATAGGATTCAATATTCGAGTTACCCCTGCCATTGGTTTCCACTATCTCCAGTGGATCAAGCAGACGCTTCGAGGATTTGGTTAGATGCTGCGATGCGAGGCGATGCAAGTCGTCCCGATCATACAAAATACAACCATCCTCGTTTAACAGACAGCACCGGATTTCTCCACTATCAACTTGATACAACCTCGCCACACTTACTTCTCCATCCACACCACGCAGCGAGTTCGTCGACAGCTTCCCACTCCCAACGACATGGGCGTCATGGACGGGTTCGGTGAAACCCTTCATAGCAGAATGCGGTCTTGTCTTCTCATCTGTTCGCCATAGGCTCTATTCTTGTCGGGGGTTTGGTCGCCGCCATGTATGTATCGATTCCCCTGATCTTGTCATGTTCACCCCTTTGATGTCCACCCCTTTGATGTCCTTGTTTCTGATCCAGGTTATATGGCATAACAACTCTTCAGGTGCGTTTTAGATGGAGCGTTCAGACTAGTTTTCCTTACTAGTTATATGGACTTATGTGTATTACATGCACTATTCTGAGGATGCCTCGACCATAAAGTTCCTTGTTGCTGTTGTATGGTGAGATAGGCCACATTGAGCCACCCATCAAATCTACTTACACGAAGTCAGGATTCTAGATACCCTACACGTTTCGTTCAGTGAGTTCTTGGCGCATGCGAGTGAATGGATGGCTAACGGTTGATTAGTGTGTCATATCTTGTATTACTACCTGGTGAAACACACGTCTATTCCTTGTAATCGCTTTGCTCAATCACTGTAGATAACCGGCTATGGTGTTCCGACGACTTTGGAGTATATCGTCCGGTACCTGTACTTTCCATTTCACGGTTACTTCCTGCTGATGTGATTATGGCAGGTCATCACCAGTATGCATACCCAATCTTCTGTCGGGCACAAATTTAGGATGTTTCCCTTTGTTAGGCGTCGTTTCTGGCGAATGTGCGTTTCATCTCAGAATCGCTTACGGTCAGGCTTAGCTATGTTGCAGTTACTTGTGGTTATTGTAGTTCAAGGGTAAGTGCCTACCGTATGACCGTTGACGCTCGTAATCTGAATGCTATTAGTTTCTTCGTACATAAAATATATTACCGTAGGTCCCGTTGAACCTGCCAGGTACTTCTCGAGACTTTGACGGCATTCAGTTTGTCGCCCTCGAGTCAAGTGGTTGGTGACCGGTCCAATTGTGAGTACATTTGCTTACGATGCCGAGAATATCACCCTGTGAACCCTGTGACATGGCTGCGATAGATGCTGCTCTTGCTAGTTCAATCCGGCGAGTTTTTTTAATGAAAAGAATCCTATTATTACGCCCACGGGACGCCTCTAATGATGTTTTAACAGGGTTTAGCATAGGTCCGCACTTTTCTTCTACTGTGACAGATGTCTAATCAAGAAGCAGGGATATCTCTTCTACTGTACTTCGATCTGTCCTACCACCCTTACAGAAATGTTGATTTCTCCGCACAGGTTGGTCAGTAATGATGCCAGCATCATGAACCAGATTAGGGTAGTTCTGTGAGCAGACACATTGGCACCCCAGCTCACGCATCTTTATCACTAGTTTTATGCCTCGATACCCTCTTCGGCCACCTTCGTACTAGCTGAGATTCTGATCTCGGTGTCACTCTGCATACTTTTGTACGACCGTGGCTCTCGCTCCCCTTCCCCAAGGTAACTTCTATCCGTGTTGAGGGTTCACGCCTGACGTGTCCAAATTAGAACGAAACGTCTTCTGACCACGCTCATCGTCTACGCTGTTAACCGGTGTTTAGTGATTTTGTGAGTTAGACCTTTCTTTAGTTTGTGACTGTGCCATGACGCAGGCTTTTCATTGTAGACTAGTTGCCCTTGCAAAGTTCGTCACCGTGCGTACTAGTGATGAATTGCACTATGATTATGGTACTCTCACGCTTCCTTTAGACTGTTAAGGTCGAGAACGCATGGTCAACGGGATTGGACTTCCTGACTGGAAAATGTTAGTCTTACCGTACCCTGCAAGCGATGGACAGCACACCCCATCTTACTATTGAATAGTATATGCCAACTCGCTTCTAGCGCACTGAACACCCGTCAATACCTTCAATCGCAAGATTTAGGTGCCGAGTCAGGTGTACGCATCGATGTTGTTCACTTCGCAAACGTGGAGAATCTTTCGGAGGACGCAGAGAGCTCAAAGAATAGAGAAAGACATATCGACGTGGATGAAGCGGCTGTTATGGATAGCACTGGTGATTTGGCACGTGATAGGACTACAGCATCGCAAAGAGAGGGAAAGGTGTAATTCTCGTAGCTCTATGCTTTTCCCGCCATACGATTTCTTTTTTGGTTTCTGTATCTTGTTGCACGGAAAGAGCACAATTCCCAACAATACCCCGGGCCGAAACTCTACTAGTGTGTGAATGTCCTGATTGGCAGAGCCGAAACTCCCCAACAGTCCACCAGTTTATCCAACGTCGCATACTGTCTCGTCCAGTGATAACTAGCTCTGCGATCTGCGAAAGCCCTTGTGTGCGTGGATGTCCCACTGGGTCTCCCAACCCTCTGTGTGCTGTGGGAATATCAAGTACAACAATTGCACCAGTCAATTTCCAAGCTAGCGTGTCCCCGCCGTATTCAGACTCATCCCGTGGTACGATCTGAACATGGGCGAAGCTGGGCATGTATTCAGCGGCTGTCCCCTCGGACGAAAATTGGACAATTTCGGACTCTCAAGTCGTACAACATCGCCTCTCAATGGAGTGACAATGCAAGGCGGAGCCGGCCGCTCGCCAAATGGGGTGCTAGCTCATCCAGACTTGTCATACATGATTCATCCGTGGATGTTAACCATGAAAATGTGAGCTCGCTCAAACAGTGTGAGGGGTCTGCTGGCGTACCCGCTGGGTTGCCTAAGCCCAAATCGATACATGATCTTCGAGAACTCCTGGACATCCTGTTGTGTCCTCGGCCGACCTAATGAAACTATGCATGCCCAGCTCGCGTGCGAAGGAGAATGTCTATGTCTTCGTTACCAATGAATAGCTCGGTACACACGTAGAGGTTTTGGGTTGTCTTGGAGCCGTGCCTAACATCGCAATACCGGCGTAAAAGGGTGCAGGGTGGCAGTTTTCGATACCAAAGCAATCGCACCAAATACTTAAGTGACATAGGACATCACGCGTTCCGTGGCCAAAGGCTAACCGAGTGATCGGATCCAAATAACGCTTTAGTCATTCCTTGTTTGGTCACGGGAGAAGCGATAGGGTGCTCCCAACCTGGGACAAACAGTTCCGAAAGAGGGGAACAGGTCCGTAGGATCCACAGTTAGGTGGGGCAACCTCTTTTGTACCTCGGAAGAACAAATTGTGGATGTACAGATATAGCCTCTGGTTGCTATTGGCCACAGTAAATGCCTTGGACATGGAGAGGACACGTGAAGGAGTGGCAGCGGGCGAGTATTGCAGGTTATGGAGCTACTAAAACCGCAGAGGAAGCCGTATTAAAGGAAGGTGTACTCAGTTCGTGTTGGTCGAAACTGAGGTGCATCCGCAGGAGGCGTCTGCATGGTGTAAGTACAGTATTGCGTAATACGATTCGCCGTGAGTGAAATGTAATATCTCCTACAGCGAAGCGTCAGATGATTAGGGGAGGCGGAGGGAAAGCGTTTACTGGTCTGTTGTAAACTGCCCGAACGTTCAGGTAGTTAAGGGACAGGTGAGAGCATTATGGGAGCACATATACTCTGCACACGCGTGGTGGGGTTCTGCGGTATGCGACTGGCGGTGCCTGTTTTTGCTGCCCATGACCATGACGTCGCTCTGGCTGTATCAGCTGCAGAGCCCCCTTTGCAGGCCACTTCCTAGGCCGTTGCTACTTGAGGTTGGAGATGATGGAGTCTACAATAGCATCTGATAGTTGTAGTCAGAATCCGAGTTGAACGTAAGGGATGCTCGAATGCAATTTTCTAGCCCGCGAAGCGGCGGCACTTCAGTGAGCTGAAAATGACCTTCGCAGGTCGCCGGGGCCCTATGGCGGGATTGTAATAGCTGGGAGTCCATGTCACCAGGGGTTGCTGACTTGGATGATGGTAGGGTGTGCGCAAGTGCCGAAACTTTAAAGATACTAACAGGGAAGCTCAATGGATTATGAAGTGGGAGGGACATATTCCTTTCAATAATCAAGTATGGAAGACGAGTCCCGACGAACGCGAAGCCAATCGAGAGCAAGTGCGGTTACACAACTACGGACTTCCGATATGGTGGGAGGATCCACGCTGAGGTTCAAGGGACGACTGCCTGGGGCGACAGAATGTGAAGTTGGCAGCTCCCAGTTTGCAGCATCATCAGCGGTGATATGGCGAATTGATGGCGAGCATGACCCTGAGTATGCACTTGAGCTGTGACTTGTGCATGAGTACGTCCAGGCTGCCGCTGGCATTCCAACAGTTTGCAAATGTTTGCTCTTAGCAGTACTAGGCCTTACATATGCTGTCAGCCGGGACGGCTCATGCCAGCTTATCTCGATACATCAGTTATGAAACTAAGCGCCCGGTGGTTAATATGAACCAATTATGTAGGTGAACCGACCGAGTGCCTACACAGAGCATGCGATAACACTGAAACCGCTATGGTCCACGTACTCACCTCACTTGCACAGTACTGCTCATACATATACCCACTTGCCTAATTTAGTAAATAATTGTCGCCACTTCGAATCTCGGATTTAAAAGCTCGTACATATTAGCGCCGACCACATCAATGTGCAACTTGACATCAGAATTCTTCCATTTCGAGTTCGTGACTTAATCTTGCCAACCCGCCCATATTGATACAGTACTACACTTGGGGACTCCAAACTATGCCCAATTTATCAATCATGCGGTAAGCTTCCTCTTCGTTCCTCGACGTTGTACAGTTGTTTGCACCTCTGTTATTTGCAGTTCGTGAGTGAAACTTCTGAAGTTCAGCATCTATTCAGCCGTGTATGCTTCAGACTTTGCGAGGAGTCACGACGTTGGTATATGATTATGCCTTTCATCAAGGCCAACGACCAGCTGTGTAGCTATGTACAGCAAGATTATTACCGTTGAGACTTCCATCATGGCTGATCGATCAAGCGGATATGCTTCAAGGTTTAGTCTATCTATAGTAGTAAGAAATGCTGCTCGGGCAGTCTACTCCGGATCACGATAATACTGCCTTTGTCCTTTAAAAGCTGGGTAGGGTTTCACTACCCTCCCTCCATTACTTCTTCATCCACAGCCCACAAGAAGTTCATCGCGAGCTCATCTTGTACAAGTTATACAAACGACATGGGCATCCCGGACGATTTTGGTGAAGACTTTGACCTTTGGTAGGCAGACGCGACATTGACTACTTGACCATTTCTTTGCATAGGTTGTATCCTCGTTGCGGGTTTAGTCTCCACCATGTATGTATCATTCGCTTGTTACGCTGTATTACCCTGATGTCCTTATACCTCTTCAAGGTTATATGGCATAACTACACTCCAGGGGCGTGTCAAATCGAATGTTCACCCTAATACTCTGCTTACTAGCTATATAGACTTATATGTATTACATGCACTACTGTGAGGATGCCTCGACCATGAAGTTACTCGTAGCTGCCACATGGTGAGTTAAACTACTTTGGGATCCATCAAATCTGTTAATGTGAAGTAAGGATTCTTGATACGTTGCATGTCTCGTTCAGTGAGTACTTGATGCTTCCAAATCAACGCATGGCTAACCTGCGGGTAGTGTGCCATATGTTGTATTACTACCTGGTGAAACCGAAGCGTCCACTCCTTGCAACCATTGTGCTCAAGCGCTGCAGATAACCAATTACGGCGTCCCGACGAGTTTTGAGTATATTGTCTGGTTTGTATGCCTTCCATTTCAAAGCTGCTTCCTGCTGATGAGACATGATGCATGATAGGTCATTCCCAGTACGCATACCCAACTTTTTGCAAGGCACTGGTTCGGAATATTTCATCCACTTAGGCATCACTTCAGATGAGTGTGCGTTCATTTCATCTCGCAACCATTTAAGATGGGATCCGATGGCATTATAGGTACTCGTGATTTTTGTAGTTCAAGTGTGGGTGACTCCGTTCTGGGGGTTGACGTTCATAAACCGAATACTACTAGCTTCTTCGCGCATAAAATACATTGCCGTACGTCACATTCAGCCTCCTCTCGAGACTTTGTTGATCAGCATTCAGTTTGTCGCCCTCGAGTGAGGTGGTTGGTGACCATCCCGATTGTGAGTTCATTGTTTGTAGTGACAGATGTATCATGCAGTGACAGGGTTGTGATAGACATTATTCCTGCTCGCTCATTTAGGTGAAAACTTTATTGAGCCTACCAAATATTTCTAATGATATTTCAACAGCGTTTGGCATGGGTCCGTGCTGTTCTTCCACTACGTGAGATCTATGCTAATCAACGAGCAGGGATGGTTATTTTGATGTACTCCAGCCTGATCAACCCATCTTCATTGAATGCTGATATTCGCGCATAGATTCTTCAACAAACAGATGAGCATAGTTACACAGACTTGGGTAATTCGCTCGAGAGAGAGAAATGTGTGCACCCGCTCACTTGGTATTCCTAGTATTATGGCATGACACCTGGCGCGGCGGCTATCGCACTAGCTGATGTTCTGACTACTGTGTCACTCTGCGTACTTCTGTATGATAGTGGCTCTCGCTCTGCTTTTCCAAGGTGACTCCACTCCTCACTGAGGTGCATTCCTAACGAACCTTGCTTAGAACGAAGCGTCTGTTGAACACACTTATTATCTATGCTGTTAATCGGTGTTTGTTGAGTTCGTGAGTTTGATCACTCTTTAGTTTGTAATTGTGACTTGGTTCAGACTGTTTATGGTAGACTCGTCGCCGTTGGCTTGCTCACCGTAGTACGTATGATATGTATATTGCAATGGTTATATCACTCACGCATCCTTTAGAACATCACTCAACGGCCTGGATGGACAATAGGGTTAGACTTCATCCTTAATAAGTGTGGGTCTTCCCATGCATTGCATGTAATGGACAGAACACCCCGTCTTACCATCGGATAGTATATACCAATTCGCTTCTAGCATCGCTGAACACCCGGAAATACCTTCGATTCCGGGAGTCAGGTGTGGTGTCCAATTCACACCTTGGTGTTGTTCGTTTCGCGAACCCGCCAAAGCATTCGGGAGACGTAGATAGTTCTAAGGAAGGAAGGAGGCGGTTTGTCGTGCCCGAGGCAGCTGTTATTGATATCACCGCCGAACCGGAATTTGATACGACTATGACGTTGCGAAGGGAGGCAGAGGTGTAATTGTAGTAGTTCCGTCCACCATGCAGTTAAAACAGTGTAACTTCGGTATGAAATTTCCCCCGCCTGAAACCGCTCCACTAGCCTTGTAAGTAACAGTTCGCCTGCACTCGGCACGTCATAAACACCAGTCTTGCCGCTGCTGGCCTTCCTTTCTTCTGTACCTGCGCGATGTAGGCTCTCTCTGCTCTCTTCGACCTTCTTTGCCCATGACCTTGATTCAAATCTAACAAGTCAAGGCCGCCGAAGGTAAACTCGGCATCCGACGGGTGGCCTATCAAAACTTGCCCAGCTCCAAGTTAACTCGCACCAACTGTGTTTTATTGATACCACGAGACCTCCAGGGACCAAACGAGCAGTGAGGTTTTGAAACATGGTTCTTTCGTTCAACACGAACTCCTGGCAACTCGTTCAGGTAAATTTTGCTTGGGTGCGAGTTGGGATCCGAAGGCTTAGCTACACAAGGCACGGGCCAACTAGTTACAAGAAACCCGATACTTCCTGTGTTGTTCGAAAGTCGTATGCGCAATGAGTACGTATGCATGTTGCATGGCAGGATGCATTCTTGCCATCGTGATATACTAAGCACGAGGCTACGAACATAATCGTAAATCTACTTGCATTAGAGCCCTGCCACACACCTCCCCGTCGATCGTCCTATCACCTTCTCCCTGTGCGGTGAACTAAGCACCCTTCTCGCTCTAGAGATACCTGAATCCTCAGGGAGGCTGGTGATTGCGTATGATCGTGTTTCTTCGACTGTGTGCTTCAATGAATATGGGCTGAGATCGTCGAAGACCCAATTGCGCAATAACCAAAGGTAACAACTCCCACCACAGAGAGTGCATGTTCTGTAGGAAACTCGTCCAAGCTTCATTTTCATGTATCAGGGCGTACAACAGTGCGTGAGTGGCGCCATTCAAGGGAGCCACAATGCAAGGTAGTGTCGGTCCCTTGGCAAACGGGTGCTAGCTCTTCCATGCTTGCCACACACGGTTCGCCCACGGATCCTAACCGTGAAATATAAGCTCGGTCCAATGTCCATAGAAGTCTCCCAGCGTACCAACTGGTTTTCCCAGGCCCAAATCGATGATCCTCGAGAACTGCTGGACATCCTGTTGTGTTTCCGGCCTCCCCAACGAGACAATTCGCGCCCAGGTTACGCACGAGAAGGGGGTCTATGCCCTATCAATGAATAGCTTGGCACACGTGTAGATGATTGGGTTCGTGTTATGGTAATTCCGCAGTACCAGCTTGCAAAAGTGTAGAGTGACGATTGTCGACACGAAAACAATCAAAGGCGCGCGTTAAATAAGTAACAGAAGACATCGAGTGTTCCCTCAGCCAAAGGCCATCCGAGCGACCGGATCCATGGCGAGGCTTTGCAGTCATTCCATACAATGACTTCGCATCGCTTGGTCACCGGAGAAGTGATAGGATGCTCTGGCCGCGGCAAGTGCTTTGGATATGGAGAGGACACGTTGGAGTTGGAATGGCAGTAGGCAAGGCGTCAAATGATAGGAGAAGTAGGGGGCAAGCATTTAATCAGTTACAAACTGTTGTCACACTTGAGCGCTCACGGGTGGTTGAGGGGTGGGGAGTATAGCAAGAGCACATGTATGCGGCCATAGGATACCGGTACATCTTCAGAGACGCATGCTAGGTTCTTGGATATAACTGGTGGTGTTCGTTTTTGCTACTCATCGGCGGGAGGTGCGGAAAGCACCCGAGCTTTGAAGATACGGACGGAGAGACCCAGTGTTGGTGACAAGTCCCTAGGAATACGAAGCCAATCGACGGCAAGTTCCCCATCACTGAGCAAAGCTGAGGGAGCGGCTTCTAATACGGGAGGAGTATGCTCGCTGGGATGCTGAGGTCCAAGGACTATACTAGCTCGTCGTTGTCGGAGCGGTGATATGAGATAGCGCGTGATCAAAGTGGTGAGTACCCCACATGGCTGCATTCAAATATTTCCATTTCGGGTTTGGAGTGAGCATCATGATGTTTTTCATCTGCGCCCAATACCAAAAAAGAGCCTGAAGCCATTTTCTCTCCGTTGTATTTACAGACTTGTAATACAGTCACTGGCGATCCCCGTTGTTTGCAGTTGGTGCGTGAACGTGCCCCAATTGACGCTTAGCATTTTTCTGGCTCAGGTTTTCCGAGGAGGATGATATGTTGTGCCTTTCAGCCATACGAAAGGCTATACTGCTACAGGGTCGTTGCCCATCATGCATCGCCCCTGATGCGTTCGACAAGTTAGATAGTTGCAAAAATGCTTGCAAGTCAAGATCACGGTAACGCCGCCTTCGTCCTTTAAAAACGAGGCAGGGTTGCCTCCCCATCAGATCGATCCTGCTGTCCTCCCCTCGGTTACTTTTCTATCCGCAACCCGCAACAAGTTCGTCCCGAGTTCACCTTCTACAAGTTACCCGAACGACATGGGCATTCCGGACGGTTTCGGTGAAGAATTTTCGTAGGCGAACGCGGTCTTGCCTGCTTGATCATTTGTTCGCATAGGCTCTATCCTCGTTGCGGGTCTAATCTCTGCCATGTGTGTTTTGCTTTGTTTGACTTTCTCACACCGTCCCCCCCTGACATCTTTATTCCGCGTCAAGGTTATATGGTATAACAATACTACAGGGACGTGCTGAAGGGAATGTTCACGCTGGTGTTCTACTTACCGACTATACAGACATATGTGTATTACATGCACTGCTCTGAGGATGCCTTGATCATCAAGTTCCTCGTTGCTGCTACGTCGTGAGTTAGACTGCATACCTCAAGATCCATCAAATCTGCTCATGCGAAATCAGGATTCTTGATACGCTACATGTTTCATTCAGTGAGTACTCGACAGTTCCAAGCGAATGCATGGCTAACCTGTGGTTAGTGTGCCATATGTTGTATCACTATCTGGTGAAACCGATGTGTCCACTCCTTGTAATCGTCGTGCTCAACCACTGTAGATAACTAATTACGGCGTTTCGACAAGTTTGGACTATATTGTCTGGTCCGTATGCCCTCCATTTCAAAACTGCTTTCCGCCGACGAGACATGACAGGTCATTCCCAGTACGCATACGTAGTTTTCTAGAAGGCGCTGTTTTGGATTTCCCCACTTAGGCATCCGTTCAGATGAATGTGCGTTCCTTTCATCTCACAGACCTTTATGCTCGCATTTAATGGCATTCTAGGTGCTTGCGATTTCTGTAGTTCAATCGTAAGACTCTGTTTTTGTGGTTGATGCTCGTAACTGAAAGCTGCTAGCTTCTTCGCGCATAAAGTACATTACCGTGTGTCACATTCAACCCCGTTTCTGAACTTTATTGACCGACATTCAGTTTACCGCCGTGAAGTGAGGTGGTTAGTGACCGCCCCAACTGTGAGCACATTGCTTATGATGGATGGCAAATATATCGTGCTCTAACAGGGTTGCAATAGATGCTATTCATGCTCGCTCACTTAGGTAAACTTTATTTATTGAGCTCATGAGGTATTTCTAACGATATTTCGATAGGGTTTGGCACGGGTCTGTACTGTTCTTCCATTGCGTGAGACGTATTCTAATCAACGAGCAGGGATAGTTATTTTGATGTACTACAGCCTCACCAACTGTCTTCACTGAAATGCTAATCTCCCTGTGTAGGTTCGTCAATGACCGGATGAGCATAGTTACACGAACTTGGGTAGTTTGCTTGAAAGTGAAACCGGTGCACCCGCTTACTCGTTACTCCTAGTATTACGGCGTGACGCCCGCCGCGGCCGCTATCGCACTAGCTGATGTTCTGATCACGGTGTCACTCTGCATACTTCTGTATGATAGTGGCTCTCGCTCTACATTCCCAAGGTGACTCCAGTCCCTGTCAATGGTTCATTCCTAACGAGCCTGCATAGAACGAAGCGTCTCTTGAACACGCTTATCATCTACGCTGTTAATCGATGTCTGCTGACTTCGTAAGTTTGATCACTTTTGGTTTGTAATTGTGATTTAATCCCGACTTCTCGTGATAGACTCGTCGCCTTTGGCGTGCTTACTGCAGTACGCACATGTGACATATTGCAAGATGGTGATGTCACTGACACTTCCTTCAGAACATTGATCAACAACCTGCGTGGACAATGGGAATGGACTTTATCCTTGGCAAGCGTTAGTCTTCCATGCCTTGCACGCGATGGACAGAATACCCCATCTCACTGTTGAACAGTATACCCCAACTCACTTCTCGCATCACTGAACACCCGACAATACCTTCGATCTCAGGGTTCAGGCCCCGAGTCAGATGGATGCATCAATGCTGTTCACTTCGCAGGCCTGTCAAGGGTTTTGGGGGACTCAAGAAGTTCTGAGGATGGAGAAAGGCAACTGGACATGCGCGAAGTGGATGTTCTCGATATCACCACCGAACCGGCTTTTGAGAAGCCTACGACATCGCGAAGAGAGGCAGAGGTGTAATTATAGTAGTTCCGTGCTGCGTCCACTATTCTTTTTTCTCTTCGGGAAGTTAAACGGGTGTCACGCTGATACTGCCACATGTTATTATATGTTTTCAACTGTGCGCCTCAAATCGCGACTCGAGTGCGTGCCTTCGATTCTGGATTGCGGCGTCGTGGCCTCACCAAAGTGTCATTACCAATCAGGTCAGGAAGCTTTCATGTGGGGTGACCTGTCCCAACGCCTAGCCGCATCCAGCGTGGAAATGAGGTAAAGCGATAGCCAAGGACGTGGATTTATCTGGATCTAGCTGCACAGTTTCACTATGCCGTGCATTTGCACCGCATACACAATCAGGCTGCTGGTGAAGTGATGCCAGTCGGAGACAGATTCTGAGCACTGTCCAATCACAGCACGGTGAGGGGCATTGTTTGCTTCTGCTATGATGACGGCGAAGTACTTCGCATGCAAATATGATCCGGTACTTCCTCGCCGCGCTGCTCGAGAGCCGTATACACAATGAGCAGTATGCAGGCTGAGTGACGAGATGCATCCTTGAGGTTACGAACATAATCATGCATTCGACAAAACACGCACATCAGAGCATTGCTATACATCAACTGTTGGGGAGGGCTTAGTCCACCCATCGCATTAGTCGGTTTCTAATCCAATGCGGACGCGTGTAGCCAAACTGGTTCTCTGAAAACATCTGCCGTGAAGGTGCGGACCACCTATCTAGCAACTGTCCGTTTTGAGAGTGCCGCGGATAGCCAGTGGTTGAGGTCAGTTCGGCTCTAGGTAATTGCTCAAGTGAGGGGGATGGGCTTCGTGTGGTGCGATCATATCGTCATTCCGTCGGAGCTAGCTCCTGTGCAACATAGTTACTGTCAGTTAACAATTATCTCCTACAGTTGAGCCATACCTACCCGCGTCGGTTAGGAATAGCGTGGGGCCGAGGCAGATTATATTTGCATGCCACCTCAAAGACTTCATGAGTCTCCAACAGTTTTTGACCGTACGTACTTCGGGTTGTGGGTGCAGATGTAACATTTGATTGCCCGTGGCCATGGTAGGCGTACAGGACACACCGCTAGTCAGTCACAAAACGTCCCTCCGCACTTGTGCGCTTGAGGGGTGAAGCTGGGGGTCGGACTTTTCCAAGGCACATCTGTCCCACTTGTTCGCAGCGATGGGGGGTTGCTTACTGGCTTCAGACAAGTCAGGTAGGTGTAGTAGGTCGCTGGGTGTGCGAAGGGGGGCGACTGCTTCCGCCGCGCATGACTATTTGTTAAATATCTCTCTGGTTTCGTCGGCTGTAGAGCTCCCCACCGGGGGCTACTGTCCAGGCTGCTGCTACTTGAGGTCGACGAATTAGATGAAATCCCGCAGACCTGGTTCTGTCCAATATGGCGTGTGAAGGGTATTATGTCGGAATCGGAGTTGGATGCATCCGTGGGCCGCTCATAAATGCACCCGTCGGGGGCGTAGGATGGAAACAAATGTACCGTTGTAGTAGGGGAGCCTGGGGTAGCGAGGAGGACAGAGGCTTAGTCAGCGAGGGCAGGACATGGACACGCATGTATATCTGTAGTCATCTCATCATACGACGACCGGCGAGTTCAGCTGTTCCATCGTGGTGACGATAGTAGATTCAATGCACGCCGTAGCACCGCATCACCGTACCACCGCACACCGTAAGGTTCCCGAACCAACGCTACCGAGTTAGACCACGCAGACAATGCACGACGGACACGTGTCGAAGAAAATAAAAAGCTATGTACAGCACAACGACCAACAGGACTGACCAAACTGTCTCGCAGGCTCTGCAACCGTGACACTAGGGGACACTACGTATCAGCGAACCCCGTTACCCCACTGACAGTGTCAACACCGTTAGGCACTACGCCAACGGACAGCGAATACGTGTTCCCATTGGAACCCCAGTCCCCAACCCAGTCACCCACGTCCCCACACGAGTGTGCGTCCACGAGGGCTCTTCCACCGACCAGGGCAACATCACCGGTCTCAGAAACGGAAGAGTACCGGGGAACATACCCAGCAGTACCACTGAATACGTCGATTTCAGCCATCCCACTCAACCGAAGGGGACGGGCATTCACAACGCCGCCAACAACGACCTCAGCGCTATCAAGTATTCCAACCCTCACGAATACAACGGCACTACCGACACCGCCAATATCTCTAGCACCCCCAGTCCCACCAGCTCTACCAGCCCCACTGGTTCTACCACCCCCACCGGCTCCATCGGTAGCAAATCGCGCACGAACGATGGCAGAAGTAGTACCAATCTTTTATGGAGACAGGTCAACGTCAGAAAACGCTAGTGACTTCTTGAAAGCGTTTAACAGAAACATCCTGTTCTCAAACCCGGTTGCAACCGACGCACAAAAGATATCGGCACTATCGAACTACCTGGGGACAGGATCCCCGGCAGAAAGATGGTATCAGGGACTACAAGGGTTGCAGCTGACGTCTTGGGACGACCTCACAAAGGCATTCAGGGCTAGATGGCCGCCCATCGAGAGCGCAACGCAAACGTCAGAGGAATACCAGGCGGAGTTACTGGCGCACAAGCTGATGGAGGATGACGTCGGGGTAACCAAGACCGTAGGTCGACAGAAAGTATGGGCGCACGTCAAATGGGCAGAAGAAGCTTGGGAGTTGGCAATGCTGGCGGGAATAGAGAAAGGGTCAACTTTGATATGGCAGGTGAAGAAGCAGTTGCCGAAAGCTGTACGAAAACAGTTGGACGATGAGTACGCGGACTGGAACGCATTCGTAAAGGCGGTGAAGGATGTAAACACGGCGAGGCTAAAGCAAGAGAGAGAGGACATCGAGGAGAGAAGGAGGAACGAAGAAGCAAGGGATCAGAAGCTCCTCCAGAGGTTGGAAGCGGTGAAGCAGGCGACAACGGCAGACCTGACCGCCCAGCTCCAACGCCTCACGATAGGACAGGTAGCGGTGAACCGAGCCAACCCACGAGTAACACCCACAACGACGTCCCAGACAACGAGGTTCGCAGTACAGCAGATCCCGAGACACACTGCACCGTATACGCCGCCATCAGAAGAACTTAAAGAAACGGTACAGAAAGCGTTAGAGCAGTTCCCTCACGAACAGCCCGACGAAGAAGGACAGAGGAAATACCTGGCACAACTCGCGTCATGGACGGCGAAGCACGGGGAAGTGACCCGAATCACGGAACATACCCCATACCCGTTGAGGCCAGGCACGGCCATGATATGCTCGGGGGAGTGCTTCAGATGCGGTACCCACGGACACGGGAGCAAGAACTGCCCCACCTCAGAAGGAGAGGCTGCGTGGCTGAGCCACAATGAAACCGCATGGCGGGCACTGTGCAACAGGACACTGGGGCCGTTTAACAGGAGCGTCGCATACAACATCAGGCTCATAGAGTTAGACGACCAGGGAAACGAGACAGGGTCGCTGTGAAGGACAGCACAACGACCCCAGTGCTCGCAGTATCTATGGTAGCAGCAGCCGGTCTACATGTACTACGCACCAAATCTCACGTCAACAATGTCATCGACTTGTATTCCGCAGTACAAGAAAGGCAAGGCCGCGTACCAGATACTACAAACAAAACTGTCCCATTCATACACACCATCACGCTCAAGAACCCAGACGGCACCGGAACTCAAATAAGTGCCTTGTTCGACGATGGAGCAATGACTGGCGCAATGGCACTGTCAACGTTCAACCAGGTCAAACATAAATTAGGAGGGTGGCAACCTTCCAAGCAGATGCTGCGCATGGCAAACGGAGCAATAGTTCCGTCACAGGCAACGTGGAAAGGCACGATAAACGTGCAGGGAGCAGAGGTTAGCGGAACCTTCGAGGTCTTCGACAGTGCTGGAGGCTGGTCATTTCTGTTCGGCAAACCTCTGCTGAGAGCATTCAAGGCGGTACACGACTATGCAACAGACGAGGTAACGATCACCGACGGAACCACTGCAACTACGTTGCAAAACCAGTTTACTACCATGCTCAAACCGTCGACAGACACGGAATGCAATAGTACGTTGCACCACGCCGAGCAAGGGCACAACAACCCGAAGGGCACCAGCGGAATTACAGACCCTAACAGCATGTTCACACGGCAGACAGACCCATTCGCTCCAAAGAGAGTCGAATTCATATTGCAAAACGCCAAGATCGGCGAAGATCTAACGGCGGATGAAAGGGAGGAGGTGGTCAAACTGTTGACAGAGTTTGCAGATGTGTTCGCATGCTCGCTCAGCGAAGTCTTGCCAATACCAGGGGCGAAAATCGATCTGAACATACCCGATGACCTTACCTTCCGCACCACGGTACATCAACGGCCGATGAACGCCCCGCAACGACAGTTTATGAACAAGTGGGTCGACCAAATGTTGCAGGGAGATTTAATTGAATACGCCGATATACCGCGTATCAAACACGTCGCGCCAACAGTGCTCACGCAAAAGACACACGACACTGGGGAAGGCATGACGCTGGAAGCCCTGCAGCAGGAGGTGAACAGACAGTGCGACGAGGCAAACGTCGAACGCCCATTCCAGGCGATAGATGCCATGGGCGAACTGCAGGAAGAAACCCCAAAGGCACCAGGCGAAGCGCCAAAATGGAGGGTGACACAGAACTTCGCGGAATTAAACAAGGCCACGCAGATACCGCCGATGTTCCAAGGGGACATCAGAGCTAAACAGCAATGGTTAAGCGGGTATAGGTATGTGTCAGTCTTCGACTTCGCATCAGGTTTCTACGCCATCGAAATTCCAGAAAAATGGAGGCTGTACTTCACGTTCTTCGTAGACGGCAGAGGCTACCTATGGTACAAACGGATGGCGATGGGATGGACAGGAGCACCGACAATTTTCTCAGCAACAGCGACGCGTTGCCTACACGACATTCTAGCAGACGATGTGATAGAATTGTTCGTCGACGACGGTGCATGCAGAGACAACATATTCAAGGGAATGATAGAGAAGCTTCGGGGAGTCTTCGAACGTTGCAGACGCTACAAGTTGTCGCTAGCACCAGCTAAGTGCAGGTTCTTCATGACAGAAACAACGTTTGCTGGGGCAACAGTAGGGCCACAGGGAGTCCAACCGGACCTCTCGAAGCTATCGGCAGTCGTCAACTGGAAGCAGCCGGACACGGCACTGAACTTAGCGTCCTTCCTAGGACTCACAGGTCATTTCAGGGACCTCATCAGAGGATATGCGAAGATCGAAGGGCCGCTACGCGATCTAGTCAAAGCGGTCAAAATACCTAAGCCCATTTCGAAAGCTACATTCAGGAGAGCGATGTCTAACTACAAGTTAACAGACGTGTGGTCGCACAAACACACAGAGACATTCCTAAAGTTGAAGGTCGCGCTAACTAGCCAACCAACATTGCATGCCCCGAGATACGACGGTACATCGTTCATAGTGACGACAGACGGATGCCAAGAAGGGTTCGGTGCGGTCCTAACGCAACGAGTTAAAATGAAAGCCCCGAATGGCAAGACCGTCAATAGAACAGTCCCAATTGCCTTCACATCCAAGCGGACATCATCAGCTGAGCGGAATTACAAACCGTTTTTACTTGAATTCACAGCGCTGAAATTTGGACTTGACCACTTCTCAGATACAATATGGGGATTCCCAGTCGAGATAGAAACAGACTGTAAGGCACTCAAAGATGTCTTGTCGAGCGACCGCATATCGGCAGCACATGCCAGGTGGCGGGACGGAATTATAGCGCACAATATCGTGGCAGTACGACACGTCCCGGGCCGCCTCAACGTCGTAGCAGATGGACTAAGTTGTCAATGGAGCGACATTAGCCATACAACGGACGACAGCAGCCAGTGGATGGTTAGCCCAGACGCAAACGCAACGTCCGGCTTGGTAAACGACATTTTTACTCTCGACAACCTCCCAAAGGACAGTCAGGAACTACGGGAACGCTTCAAGCAAGAACCGCTATTCCTTGAGGTGATCGATGCAATTCTCAATACAGACACTAATACTCCCATTAGAGACCGTAGCAGAGCACGACACCGTGCAACGCAATACACAGTCAGCCAGAACAAACTGTGGAGAATCCACGGGGGTACGAGCGTCCGGCCGAGACATAGGGTAGAGTGCATCACTCGAGAGGAAGCATTCACAGAGGCGAAACGTCTGCATGAAACAGGGGGACATTGGGGCAGGGATGCACTGAAGGTAGCGATCATGGACAGATACTACTCACCCAAGCTAGATGTCTCCATAATGAAGGCGATCCAGGACTGCGCAAAATGCAAGAACTTCGGAACGCCCAAGATCAACACATTACTCGAACCGATAACAAGAAGACACCCGTTCGAGCTGCTAGTCGGGGACTACCTGTCAATGCCGGTTGGTAAAGGCGGATACCACACGCTGGGTCTCTTTCTAGATACATTCTCACAACATCTGTGGGTAACAAAGTTCAAGACAGCCGGAACTGCAAAGACAACGGTGGATAGCCTGGCTAACATCTTTAGCAACTTCACAGCAGCGGAGACGTTCATGACAGACGGTGGACGACACTTCAATAATGAGGTGGTCAGAGGCTACTGCGCTAAGTGGTCATGTAATCATCACATCGTAGCAGCATACTCACCTTGGATTAACGGCCTAGTGGAAGGAACCAACAGGTTACTACTCCACGTGTTAAAACGGCTGTGCGCACCAGACGTCGGGGAGGACAATGCAAACAATGAGGATTGGGACAAGCTACCAAAATCATGGCCGGACCACCTCGACGACGCAGCACGCGCACTGAACAACCGCTTACTACCTTCCCTCAAATTCACGCCGAAAGAACTGCTGCTGGGGTTGGTCGTCGACACCAAACGCACGGAAATCGCCCATAGCATGACCGCACCAACTGCAATAGATGCAGCAATCCATATGGCATATGCAGCGCAACAACAGCTCGATGGGTACGACAAAGCCGTCAAGCATGCCATTAGAAGGAAAACAGCCTTCGATCGCCGCGTACTGAAACGGCATCATGCAGAAGTCGTCTTCACAGAGGGACAACTTGTGCAAGTCTACAGAAGCGATCTGGACTACACGTTCAAGACAGAACGGAAAATTCTCCCTAAGTGGTCACAGCCGTATTGGATAGCTAGGCGACTGAGAAATTCTTATAGGTTGGAAACGCTATCAGGTGCTCAGGTAGCAGGCAAATTCAGTGCACGGCGTCTGCGAGCATTCGTGCCAAGAGAAGGAACGAAACTACATGCAGACCAACATAAGTACATGAGAACGCTACATGAGCGGGAGAGAGGACAGAAAAGAGCGGAAGCGGACAGAGGGGAGGACGAAGAAAATTCGAATGAAGAAATGGACGAGGTAGAAGAAGGAAAGGAAAAGGGATGCTATGAGGACGAAGAAGATGAAGCAGACACGGGGAACGAGATAGAGGAGAGAGCAGATAGCGCCATGCAAACGGAATTAGGGGGGGGCCACAACGAAGGAGTGCATGAGGGTGCAGGCTAGACGACGCGGACGTCGTCATTTTTTGAAGGGGGCACATGTAGTAGGGGAGCCTGGGGTAGCGAGGAGGACAGAGGCTTAGTCAGCGAGGGCAGGACATGGACACGCGTGTATATCTGTAGTCATCTCATCATACGACGACCGGCGAGTTCAGCTGTTCCACCGTTGCGATCTTGACGGTCTGCTGGACTTTGAGGAGGTACTCTTCAGTGAGTTGACAATGACCATCCCCCTTGCACCGGTGGAAAGAACATAATTTTTTCCTTACTTAACTAAGTGGCGGCAACAAGTCCTGGAAATTGGGAAGCCATCGAGGGCGGCTCACCTTGGAAGAACTGAAGCCGCCACTACAGTCTGTGAGTAATAAGGGAGGGCAAGTTCCATCACCGAGTGCATCCATTATATCAAATCTTATACGCCCAGGCCAAAAATAGATCGACCATCGGCTGCGCATTCGACTCGCGACCTTGCAAACATGTATAGAGGCGCGCACACGTGTATGTTGTTTGCAGCTTGTAAGTAAATAATGCATCGTGGACATTCCGTATTTTTGCAGTTATGTTTGACATATGTTCTGCAGACGAAATGGCAGTGCCACTACAGAAATCGCGAGATTCAACACTTATTGGAGTTACTAGTCGTTTCCGTTGGAGTTTCCACTATCTCCGACGGATCACTCAGAAGCGCCTCGAGGATATGGTCCGAAGATTTATGGACTCTGCAATTCGAGGCGATGCAAGTTGGCCAGTTCATACAAATGCAGCCATCTTCATTTAACAGACAGCACAGGACTTGTCTATAACAACTTGATACGACCTTGCCACACTCGCTCTCTATCCACGCCACGCGGCGAGTTGGTCGACGAGTTCACTTACACGAGTTATCCAAACGACATGGGCATCCCGGGCGGGTTTGGTGAAAATCCATCATAGCCGAATGCGGTCTTGCCTGCTCATTTGTTCGCGACAGGTTCTATTCTCATCGGGGGGTTGGTCGCCGCGATGTGTGTATTACTTTTCTTGATCTTGTCGTGTCTGCTCATTTGATGTCCTTGTTCTTCATCAAGGTTATATGGCATAACAACTCTCCAGGGGCGTTTTAAATGGAATATTCAGCCCAGTGTTGTGCTTACTGGTTATATAGACCTATGTGTATTACATGCACTATTCTGAGGATGCCTCGGCCATTAAGTTTCTTGTTGCCACTGTATGGTGAGTTAAATCACCTCGACCCACACATCAAATCTTCTCACACGAGGTCAGGATTCTTGATACCGTACATGTCTCGTTTAGTGAGTAGTTGGTGCTTGCAAGTAAATAGATGGCTAACGGCCGTTCAGTGTGTCATTTCTTGTATTACTACCTGGTGAAATAGACACGTCTACTCCACGTGACCGCCATGCTTAGTCGTTGCAGATAACCAACTACGGTGTTCTGACGAGTTTGGAGTATATTGTCTGGTACTTACACTTTTCCGTTTTAAAGTTGCTTCCCACTGATGAGATATGTATGGCAGGTCATCACCAGTATGCATACTCAATTTTCTACCGCACTGATTTGGAATGTTCCTTCCCGTTAGGCGGCAGTTCTAGCGAATGTGTGTTCATTTCATCTCAAAACCACTTATGACAAGATTTACCTATGTTACAGTTGCTTGTGATTACTCTAGTTCAATGGTAAGTGTGACTGCCGTGTGTTGGGTAATGCTCATAAGCCAAATGCCACTAGTTTCTTCGCACACAAAATATATTACCGTAGGTCCTATACAACTTAAGATGTAGCATGGAGAGACTTTGACGACATTCAGTCTGTCGCCCACAAGTCAAGTGGCCGGTGACCGCCCCAATTGTAAGTACATTTGCTTACGATGATAAAGATATCACCCAGTGACATGGCTGCGATAGATACTGCTCGTGCTAGCTCACTTCGGTGAGATTCTGTTAATACGAGAGAGACATTTCTAATGATATTTCAACAGGGTTTGGCATAGGTTCGTGTTTTTTTTTTTTTTTTCACTACGACAGATACCTAATCAAAGAAGCAGAAACAGTTGTTCTATTGTACTCCAGTCTGTCCTACCTTCCTCACAGAAGTGTTGATCTCTTTGTATAGGATCGTCAACCACGATACCAACGCCATTGGGCAATGGACGGTACTTATGTTAGCAGACATATCGGTACGGTAGCTCACGAGCCACTATTACCAGTTTTATGCCTCAACACCCTTTGCGGCCACCATCGTACTGGCTGATGTGCTGATTACGGTATCACTCTGCGTACTGTTGTACGACAACGGCTCCGGCTCCGCCTTCCCTAGGTGACTTCTGTCCATGTCGATGGCTCATACCTAACAAACCCTGCACAGAACGAAACGTATCCTGACGACGCTCATTATCTACGCTGTTAACCGGTGTCTGCTGACTTTGTAAGTTTGGTCCTTTCGCTTGTAACTGTGACTTGGTTCAAATTTTTCACCACAGACTAGTCGCCCTTGTAGAGTTCGTCACCGTGCGTACTAATAACGTATTGCACTACGATTGTCTGACTCTCTTACTTTCTTTAGACTGTCAAGCTCCAGGCTTCATGGGCAACGGCGTTGGACTTCACAATTGGAAAATGTCAGTCTTCCGTGTCCTGAAAGTGGTGTGCAGATCAGCCCATCTCACTATTGAATAGTATATGCCAATTCGCTTTTAGCATCACTGAATACCCGTCAATACCTTCGATCGCAGGATTCAGGTGCCGAGTCAGGTGAACGCATCAATGTTCTTCGCTTCGCAAACATACGGAAGCTTCCGGAGGATGTAGAGAGTTCAAAGGATGAAGAAAGACAGATCGATGTGGGTGAAGCAGCCGTGACTTGATAAGAATGCGGACATCGAGAAGAGAGGGAAAGATGTAATTCTAGTAGCTCCATACTACGTCCGCCATGCGGTCACAACGATGATGCTAATACGAAATTCGCAAAGCGTTCGGGCCTCCTGCCTGGTGAGACTACGAGTTATGATTTGTGGTAAGCCTCACCCTCACAGTTATGACTATGCCCAGTTGGGCCTCCATCACATATTACGAAAGTCTTAGTCACAAGCCCGCCCAATGCCAAATTAGATGAAGTTCGATGCTCACTGGCACCAGTCCCACAACACACAGACTTTGTTACATGCACATCGGTTCGATACACACAAGTTGCTAAAGCAAATGAGTCGAGACTCAGCATATAATAGGTTCTGCGGACAACAAACCAAGAACCATAGGAATAGCAGTGCTGGTGTCACGACAGAAAAGGCGAAATCATTGGAGTTCGCCGCTGCCGTTGGAGTTTCCACCATCTCTGCGATTTGATGGATCAAGCAGGCACTTCGATGGTCTGGTCCGGTGAATTATGCTATCGCCGTGGCGATGCAGGTTGTTCCGATCATGCGAGATTTGTTTTAAGAAAACAGCACTGGGTTTCTCTACTATCAGATTGGTACGACCTCGCCACGCTCGCTTCTCAGCCATACCCCTCAGCCCCTTCCTCCACGATATCCCCCTACGCAAGCTACCCAAACGACATGGGCATTGCGGCCGGGTTCGGTAAAGACCTTTCATAACCAAATGCGATCTTGTCTGCTCACTCGTTCACGATAGGTTCTATTCTAATCGGCGGCTTAGTTGCTACCATGTATGTATTGCTTTAGGCCTGGTCATGTCATGTTCGTCCCTCTCATATCCATATCTCCTGTCAAGGTTATATGGGATAACAACTCTCCAAGGGCGTTTTAGATGGAATATTCAGACTAGTGTTCTACTTACAGTTTATATAGACTTACTTGTATTTCATGCACTACTCCGAGGATGGCTCAACTATGAAGTTCCTGGTTGCTACCACATGGTGAGTTAGGCTACCTTGGGACATCCATCAAATCTGCTCACGCGAAGTCAGGATCCTTGATAGCCTACATGTCTCGTTCAGTGAGTATTTGGTGCATATGGGTGAACGCCGGTTAACGATCGCCTAGTGTGTCATATGTTGTATTACTATCTGGTGAGACCGACGTGTCTCCTTGTAACTGTCGTGCTCAATCGCTACAGATAACCAATTACGGCGTTCCAACCAATTTGGAGTATATTGTCTGGTTCGTATGCCTTTCCATTTTATAACCGCTTGCCACTGCTGAAATATGGCAGGTCATTCCCGGTACGCAAGGAGAAGTTTCTAGCAAGAGGCACTGATTCACATTGTTTTCCTCGCTCAGGTGTCGATTCTGGTAAATGTGCGTTCCTTTCATCTCTGGGACCATTTATCACCAGGTTTAGATGTGCTGCAGTCAGTCGTGGTTTCTGTAGTCCAATGGTAAGTGGACTGTCTTTTCTGGGCTGATGTTCGTGAACCGAATATCACCAGCTTCTTCGCATATAAAATATACCACCGTACGTCTCAACCAACTTACTTCTCAGGACATTGTTGAGCAGCATTCAGTTTGTCGTCGTCGACTAAGGTGGCTGGTGACCGCCCCGATTGTGAGTACATTTATCTATGATGGCAAAGACGTGATTTAGTGACGCAGCTGTGATAGATACTATTCACACTCACTCACTTTGGTGAGTTTTTGATTGTGCCCGGGAGACATTTATAATAATATTTCGATAGGGTTTGGCGTAGGTTTGTGCCTTCCTTCCACCATGACAAGCCCATTCTAATCAGAAATCAGAGACGGCTGTTCTGATGTACTTCAACGTGCCCTACGATTATCACAGAAACATTGACGTCCAATTACAGATTTGTCCACGACACATTCAGCTCCGTATCACAAATTAGGGTAATTCAGTTAACAGAGAGGTTGCTTTCCCGGCTCATGAGTTCTTATTCCCAGTTTTACACCATAGCACCCTCCGTAACCGCAATTGCACTAGCTGAAGTTTTGATTACGGTGTCACTTTGTGTGCTTTTCTATGACGGTAGTTCACACTCCGTATTCCAAAGGTGACTGCAGTCCATCTCAATGGTTCGTTCTCAATCAACTCTGCCCAGAACGAAGCGTCTCCTGAACACGCTCATCATCTATGCCGTTAACCGGTGTTTGCTGACTTTGTAGGTTTGCTTCCTCTTGATTTGTAACCAGGAGTTGATTTGAACTTTTCATTCCAGAATAGTTGCCATTGCAGAGCTCGCCACGGTATGTATCATGTAGTGCACTACGACTACATCATCCCCACACCTCGTTCAGGACGTTCGGGACCAGCAGGCATGGTCAATGGGGATGGACTTCATCATCGGAAAACGTCAGTCTTCCATGCCTCACATGTGATGGACAGAGCACACATCTAACGATGAATAGTATACGCGAACTCACTTCTAGCATCATTGAACACCCGGCAATATCTTCGATCCCAGGACTTAAGTGCTGAGTCACATCGGTGCACCAATGTTGTGCAGTTTGCGAACTTGCGGCAGTTTTCGGAGGACGTAGGGAGTTCGAAAGATGGAAAAAAACATTGATGGGCAGGAAGCGGCTGTTATCGATATCACTGGTGAATCGGTATCTGGCAAGACATCGACGTTGTGAAGAGACGGAGAGGTGTAACTGTTGGTTACATTCCGGTTTTTTTTCCAGAAGGTCGAAAGACGTCGTAATATTGATATAAAAAACCACATATACGTGTGCAACACCCTTCCCCCATGAGGCCACAAGAGGGTATAGTTTATGCTAATGTGTTTCTCATGCATAGCGAGACCCTGACTTGATACTTTACTCTGGTTGGCGCTCCTCACTCCACCTACAACAGTATGTCGTTCTTACCGATCGATGTTATATATGTTTTTGTATGGAGGGCTCTGGGAAAAGGAGATTTAATTCCGCTCTTCTTCCGCTCTACTGTTATCATGCTTTGGAGGTGATTTTACCCTACACCGGACTGGCTTATCTGGTGATTAACTAAGTAGCTCCGTGACCCGCTAGCTCCTCTGTGTGGAATTGGATGCCCCTCTGGGTCCTCCCAAATGGCCCACATGTTTCCGCTGCATGCTTCAGACGCACTACTAGATCTAAGGCGTACCCTTAGTACTGTACTGATCAATTTGTAATGTAAGCAGACCTGGCATAATATGACCTTTCCCCCGGTACTATCTGCAGTGAAAGAAGCTGAGCATACTATAGCCAGAAACTATCTCCTCCTCAGGAAAATGTCGTTTGAAAATGCCTGCAGAGCGGTTCTTTCTGTATTATCGATCGTCTCTAAGGTGACATTCAAGTGGGGTGATGGGGGCTTTGAACGACCCATCATTCTGTCATAATTGATTCCAGTTGTTGGTCATCGACATTTAGGGGAAATATCAGAAGCCCACACTCTACGGTTGAACTATGGCTTCTATGTTCGCTGTAACGCAGCGCTAGGGAAAATCAAATTCCCACACGGAACGAGGTGCCAGCGCAGCTTGCGACCGTAGCGTAGAAGAGACGGGATACTGTTAACCTAGGCCGAACAATTCCGGAGGGAGGGGAGCAGGCTCAGAATGGAAGAGTTGTGGAGGTACAGATATATGTAGGATGGCCCGGACATGCAGAGGATCATGTGTCCAATTAATTGGCGTATATGAACAAGCGTGTAGTTGAACGGAACCAGGATGAAATGGTGCTAAACGCCCTTGTCATCTGAACGAGGATATAGGAGCTGAAGGGTCGTCCGAAAGACCTTGGAAGGGGAAGCATGGTACCATAGGTCCGCACCTAGGTAAACCGGCGGATACTACCGCGGTAGAGTCTGGTGGGACGGTCCATGCTTGTGCAGCGACCGTCAGAGACAGACAGGGTGATGATGGCGTTTTGGCTAGATGAAGGAAAACTGGCAATAAGAGAGGTCGCTCTCATTAATGGAGGCATTCGTGATTTGTGATTCGTGGAAGAGCTATCGTCACTGAACTTTGGAGCTGGCCTCGATGCTTTTTTCCCTTCCCTGTGGGGTCCCTCGTTAGGGTCGAAGTACCTAAACACTGAGGCAGAAGCATGAAAGTCCTTCAGGTGGTCACTAACGGTCCCTGCATTTGAACAGGGAACTGATGGAACTAATTGTTGAGGGGAGAAGTGTGTCGCACTGGATATGACACTCACTTTCCCTTCGGTTTCTAATAGTTCAGCGGACGTTGAGGACACGTATCAACACAAAAACAACGATCTTGTAGGCTATTCTGAAGCATCGTCTCACATTAAGACTTATATGTAAATATTCGCTGCGCAGACGTCACACAACATCGGGAACACACATTTATCATACCAGAGGGAACAGTGGTCACAGCCCCCAAGCTCCCAGTTGTAAAACGTAATAGATCATTGTCCTTAGTACGAGTTAAGTATGTTTCGTCGTGGGTCGGCCGGATCCAATTTTCGTCGCAATTACGGTACTTACGTGTTCGAATAGCAAATTTGCAGTTGCAAGCCTGGTGATACGGCATACATTAACACCAACCAGATCATGTTCTGGGACTTTAAACCTTGCCCAGTACGGCTGACCTATTGGGCCGCCCGCTGTGTCACTAGGGTTTGATCATTGATTGGTATGCATCAGGATAGTGCGAGAGCTTGCAAATATTCTGGTAGACGTTCACATTCCCCCGGTTCCAGCGATTCGTAGGTGAGAGATACATATCACGAAACACGAGCTGTTGATACTCAGTGGAGTACCCCATTTAGTACCGACTAATACTACAGTAGTCGGGTTTCCATCATATCTGATGATCAAACAAATCCTTCAACGATTCAGTCTACCTAGTAAGGAATGCCGCTCGGGCGGCGCAAGTCCTGCAGATCTATCATAATGCAAGTTTTGCCCTTTAAAAACAGGGTGGGAGATCGGTACACCCTTTCCACAGTTGTCGCTTCTTCGAGTTCACACTCCACAGCAAATTCATCGAAGATTCCGCGTTAAATAAGTGACCCTAACTACATGGGCGTCCCGGGCGAGTTCGGTGAATACAATTTATACCCGAGTGTGCTCTTGTCTGCTCATTTGTTCATGACAGGTTCTGCCCTCATTGGGAGTTTGGTGTCGGTCATGTATGTGTTTTTCACTTGTTTCGTCGAACCTCCCCTCTGATATCCGAATTTCACATGGAGGTTGTATGGCATAACAACTCTACAAGAACGTTTTAACCAGGCCGTCCAGCTTAGTGCTCTGCTTATTGCTCATACAGACCTATGTGTATTACATGCACCACTCTGAGGATTCCTCGACCACAAGGTTCATCGTTGCTGCTACATGGTGAGTTAGACCATCTTGCAGCACCCGCCAAATCTACTCACATGATGATAGGGTTCTGGATACCCTGCAGGTCTCCTTCAGTAAGTTTCTGGTGCATATAAGTGAATGCACGGCTAACCCGCGAATAGTGTGTCATGCCATGTATTACTATTTGGTGAAACTCCCTCGTCTAATCCTTGTGACCGTCGTGCTCAACCACTTCAGATAACCAATTGGGGCGTTCCGACGAGTTTGGATTCCATTGTGTGGTTCGTATACCTTCCACCTCAGGGCTCCTTCCCGCTGATCAGACATGGCAGGTCATCCCCAGTACGTATACCCATTTTCCACAGGCACCCGTTTTAAGTGTTTCCTTACTCAGATGTCAGCTCTGGTGAATGTGCGTTCCTTTCATCTCATGAGCTTTTATGATTTGACTTTGTTCCAGTCGTTTGTGGTTACTTTAGTTCAACTGTAAGTGACCTTGTTTTGGGTTGATGTTTATAGACCAAATGTCGCTAGCTTCTTTGCGCGTCAGATATATTATCGTATGTCACATTCAAACCGTGACTCGATACTTTGTTGATCGGTATTCAGTTTGTCGCCACCAGCTCAGGTGGTTGGTGATTGTCTCGATTGTGAGTACACTTACGTGTGATGACCAAGGTATCATCCAGTGACAGGATCATGACAGATAGTTTTAGTGCTAGCTTACTTCGGTGAGTTTTTTTATTGCGCTCACGTGAGATTTCTAACGATGGTTCAACGTTCAACAGGGTTTAGCATGGGTTTGTGGTTTCCCTGTACCGTGAGAGACCTATTCTAACCGTGAATCAGGGACTGTTGTTATAGCGTAATCTAGCCTTTCTAACCAATCTCGCTGATATATTGATCTCTGCATATAGGTTCGTCACTGACGAGGGCCCCTTCCCCCCGTCCTTTGCGGTAGTGTCGTTAATAGAGCCATCAGTGAACCAGCTTACGATTTGTTATCCCTAGTTTCACGCCGCAATACTCAGTCAGGCCGCCGGAGCTGTGTGTGAGGTTCTGATTACCACATCACTCTGCAAACTTTTGTATGGCAGTAGCTCTGGCTCTGCATTCCCGAGGTGGCTCCAGTCCGTAATGATCAGTGGTGCATTCCTGACGAACTCTACATAGAACAAAGCGTCTCTTGAACACACTTCTTGTCTACGCTGTTAACCGGTGTTTGCTAACTTTGTAATTTTGCCTGCTCCTTGGTTTGTAATTGTGACTTGACTCAGACTTTTCGTGGTAGATTCGTTGTCATTGCCGCGCTTGCTGCGGTACGTGTGACGTATCGCAAGGCGGATATATTGCTCTCACACTTCCTTCAGACTGTTGATAACCAAGATGGATGGGTGATGGGATTAAACTTCATCTCTGGAAAGTGTGAGTCTCACATGCCTTGCACGTGATCGATGAATAGATCACCCCATCTTGTTGTCGAATAGTATACGCCAACTCGCTTCTATCATCACTGAACACCCGGCAATACCTTCAATCCCTGGGTTCAGGTACTAAATCAGATGAACCCATCAATACTCTTCATTTCACCAACTTGCCAAAGCCTGCGAGGGACGTAGAGAGTTCAAAGGATGGAGTTATCGGCTTCTCTGTTGCTCCGTCCCGTGCTAAGTCTACAGCATTGCGAAAGGAGGGAGGGGTTTGAACACGGTGGCCCCCACGCCATCCGCCATTCGTTTTTTGTCGTTACAACATAAAGCAGTGTAATGCTGTTATTAGATACCCACTACCTGCAAGATGCTCCTCTTATCTGGATTATGATGTACGGTCAATCTCACCCTCACAGAAGCGAATGTCTGAGTCTCCTTGGCTGGAAGAGCTTGTCCTGCTAGGGTCCGCTGTGAAGTGGCAGAACTATTCGTCATCCAATATGAACCCTGGGTTAGTCGGCCTGTTTACAGGAAACTGAGAAGGAACAATCTTGCTTTTTTTTTCTTTTTTTGCTTCTACCATGATGATAGCGAGGAACTTCGGACACAGAGATGCAGCAGCGTTCTTATGTAACACCTCGAACTCATTGAACAGGGGCCGCATTCCGCAAAATTGGGGAAGCCATCCATTTGCGGGGATATAAGCATCAAACGCACAACAGAAAGTAAACCATAAGACCTACCGTGCCAGCCGCGAGACGACATAGTCCAAGCCCTAAGTGCCGCGTCTGGGGTGATCACAATTCACAAAGGGCATGCCCCAGATCGATCTACTGCGTGGTATGCCTCAGGGGTTATATCCAACCTTCCAACCCAAAATACGCGTACGGTATTACAGTTGGCCTGCACCAGGAACGTCATTTTACCGTTGGTGGCCTTCCTCTCTTCTGCGCCTGCGTGATGCATGATCCTTCGTCTGCATTCCTCGACCACCCTTGCCTTGCCCACGACCCTGATTCACATTCAAATCCAATAGGTCAAAGCCTCAAAAGCAGACTCAGTGTCCGACTTGTAAAGCTTGTGCAGCTCGAAGTTAGCCTCCAATCATGCTTCAAAACAAATACAATGATACTGTTGGGCCTCCTGGGACCGAACGAGTGGTGAGACTCGGAAACATGGTTCCTCCAGCAACTCATTCCACCTATTTCATGCGAAAGAATGCCAAATGGCAAACTACAGATCTCAACTAAGAGTTGGATCCGACGGCTTAACGGGTCCACAAGCCACTGGGTTACCTGGCAGCAAGACATCCTATGGAAAGGCGGACACGCTCGCTACGAACGAGCAGTCACAAATTGAAGCGAGAATGTGCGTGTCAACATACTGTGTCTCGATTTCACGTCGGTTGCTTCAACATCGACACAAAGGTAACCACGTTATATTTAGTGTGATCGTCTCACGTCAAAAAGGAAGTGCAAACTTACAAATATTTATATTCACTGCAGTACAGATGTCAGTCGCACAGCTGAGCTGTGATACATACATATTCACCGTACAAGATTGATGCGTGATGTTTCACTACATATTAGTTCATCCCAGAGGGAGCAGCAGTCACAGCCTTCAAGCACCCAGTTGTGGATCATTGTAGGGGTAGTGTTTCGACTTGACGGGAGGAACCCGCAGTGATGCGGCGGCCGGCCCTAATTTTCCTTGTGTTTCGGCTTCACTAGCAACTGCGGTATGTATTCGAACAGCAAATTCGATGTCGTGGAGCTCGGTGCCACGGCATACTAACACCGATCAGTTCATATTCTAGTAGGACTTTAAACCTTGCTGAGTACGGCTGACCCATTGTGCCACTAGGCTTTACGGTTATCGATTGGCATGATCCTATCAGGACTGGGCAAGGGACTGCAGACCTGGTAGACTTGCACGGTGGTTGACACTCCTGGGTTTGCAAATCGTAGGTGAGAATTACATATCACGCAGCATGAGCTGACACTCAGTGAGTCTTTCACCCACTAACTGGAACCCGAGCACCATGTGAAATACAGCGCTACTACGGCAGTGGGCCGATTATCGGACCTGGCCATTTCCCTGCCGTTGGACTTCCGTCGTCTCTGATGATCAAGCAGATGCTGTTCAGTCTATTTAGTACGAAATGCCGCTCGGGCAACGTAACTCCTGCAGATCTTGGTAATGCACCCTTCGACCTTTAAAAACAAAGGGCAAAGTTACTCTACTAACAATCGATACGCCATTTCCACTCTTTCCACTTCTTCGATTGCACACCCCAGAGCGAATTCATTGGCGAATCCCCGTCATACAAGTAACCTAGACAACATGGGCGTCCCGGGTGGGCTCGGTGAAGAAGTTTAGTAGGCAAGCGTGGTCTTGTTTACTCATTTGTTCACGATAGGTTCTGCCCTCCTCGGGAGTTTGGTCTCTGCCTGTGTGTATTTTTTACTTGTTTTCGCCATGTTTTCCCTCTGATGACCACATTTCACGTGAAGGCTATATGGCATGACAACTCTACAGGGGCGTTTAACCCAGCACCTCCAGCTTGGCGCTCTGCTCACTGGTTGTATAGACCTATGTGTACTACATGCACTACTCCGAGGACGCCTCGACCACAAAGTTCATCGTGGCTGCCACATGGTGAGTCAAGCGACCTGAGGACACCCATCAAATCTGCTCACACGATGTCAGGGTTCTGGATACCCTACAGGTCTCGTTCAGTGAGTATCTGGTGCATACAAGTGAGTGCAAGTGAATGCTTGGCTAAACCGCGACCAGTGTGCCACATCGTGTATTACTATTTGGTGAAACCATTATGTCTAATCCTGGTGACCGTTGTACTCAGCCAGTGCAGATAACCAACTGGGGTGTTCCGACGAGTGTGGATTATATTCTGTGGTTCGTATGCTTTCCATTTGCAAACCTCCTCGCTGATAAGACATGACAGGTCATCTCTAGTGCGCATACCCATTTTTCTACAAGGCACCGATTTAGAGTATTTCCCTGCGTAGGCATTGACGCTGGTGAATGTGCGTTCCTTTCATCTCACGAGCCTTGATGATGAGATTTAATCCCATTCAAGTCATTTGTGGCCACTATAGTTCAATTGTAAGTGACATTCTTCTTTGGGGTGATGCTCATAAACCAAACGTCGTTAGCTTCTTTGCGTATCAGATATATTACCGTATGTCACATTCAACCCGCGATTCGATACTTCTTTGATTGGCATTCAGTTTGTCCCCGTCAAGTGAGGTGGTTGGTAACTGCCTCAATTGTGAGTACATTTACATGTGATGGTAAAGGTATCATCCAGTGACAAGATCGTGATAGGTACTTTTAGTACTAGCTCGTTTCGGTGAGTTTTTTTAATGTGCTCACATGAGATTTCTAAAGACGTTTCAACAGGGTTTAACATAGGTTTGTGGTTTTCTTGCACCACGAGAGACCTATTCTAATCAAGAGCCAGGGACAGTTGTTATAGGGTACTCCAGCCTTTCTAACCATCTTCGCCGACATATTGATCTCCGCGTGTAGGCTCGTCAATAATGAGGCCAGCTCCTTCTCATACATTAGGGTAGTTTTGTTAACGGGGGCGTTGGCGCACCAGCTCATGAATTGTTATTCCTAGGTTTACGTTGCAATACCTGGTCAGGTCACTGCAGCTTTGTGTGAGGTTCTGATCACCGCGTCACTCTGCGCACTTTTCTATGACAGTGGCTCTAGCCCTGCATTTTTGAGGTGACTCCAGTCCGCAATGATCAGTGGTTCATCCCTCAAAACCTTTGCTTAGGACAAAGCGTCTCTTGAACACACTTATTGTCTACGCTGTTAACCGTTGTTTGCTGACCTTGTAAGTTTGATCGCTCTTTCGTTTGTAATTGTGACTTGATTCAGACTTTTCTTGGTCGGCAGATGCGTTGTCATTGGCGAGCTGGCTGCAGTATGTAGGACATATTGTAAGACGGCTGTATCGCTTTCACACTTCCTTTAGACTGTTGATAACCAAGATGGATGGCTATTGGGATTGAACTTCATCTGTGGGAACCGTGAGTCTTACCTTGCACTCGATGGACCAAACATCCTACCTTACTTTTGAATAGTATATGCCAACTCGCTTCTAGCATCGCTGAACACCCGGCAATACCTTCGGTCCCTGGCCTCAGGTTCCGAGTCGGATGAACTTACCAATGCCTTTCACTTTGCGAACTTGCCAAAACTTTCGGGGGTCGTAGAAAGTTCAAAGGATAGAGTTATCGATATATCTGCCGTTCTGACCCTTGATAAGACTACAATGTTGCGAAGAGAGGGAGGGGTGTAAATCTGGTAGAGCCATGTTATCCGCCATTCGGTTTTTTGGTTACCACAACATAAAACGGTGTATTCTTGCTATTAGACATCCGAAGTGTCAGATGATTAGGAGAAGGCCAGGCACTTGGTCAGTTGCAAACTGTCATGACAATTAAGCGTTCAAGGGCGTTTAAAAGGTGAGTGAGGTCACCTTGTTGGCTGCGATGCGGTACAATCATAGCTCCAAGGTACTTTGGACACGCGTGGTGGGTTCTTGGGCCGGGCACGTGACTAGTGGTGGCTGTTTTGCCGCCCACGACCACAGGATGGGCGTCGCTCAGGTTGCATCAGTTGCAGAGAAGATGGAGTCTACGCTGGCATGTGACAAGTGTAATCAGACTCGGAGTTGGATGTAAGGAGAAGTCCGAAGCCAGCCCCCGTCACGACGCAGTGCGTGTGAACGAGGGAAAGGTCGGCATCACAGGACATTGAAGGTTGAGCCTGAGGAAGGAGCGAAGTAGCCACGATTGACCGCCTGGCATCCACAAAGGAAGAGGGCGTCTGGGCTACACAAACTGTGGACGACCGTGCCTGGCGCGACACCAAGAGAAACTGGCAACTCCCTACTACTAGAACGTGCACATCGGCGGTGATGTAACCAATGGAGGGCTAGCATGACGCCCGGTTACTACATAATAAGTCTGTTTTGTTATTTCATTTCAGGACTGGAGTAAATGTCTCATGGCTAGTCTCAGCCGCTGCCGCCGTGCGTTCACACATGCTCATTTTCGCACATTGATTCATTTGAATCATTAATATACCCTCGGTTTTACCTTGCACGCCAACCAGCCCAATACCAAAATACACCCGTGGACTATGAACTATATAAAATGCCATCCTCTTTCGACCTACAGCATTGACAGACTTATACGGTCGTTTGTTCCCCTGTGATTTGCATGATATGTTGTGCCTTCCATGAAGGACAAAGATCATAGGGAAGGTCATGTTAGCAGCACCAGCGAGGTTATTAGATTAATTGGTTTCCGTTGGGACTTCTATCGCCCTTGATGGATCAAGCAGATCTTGCCGTGGACGGTTTAGTCCACCTGTCGCAGGAAGAGACGCTGTTCGGGCGATGCAAGCCTCATCCTTTAAAACAGGTCATGGTTGCTCCACTATCAGATTGATCCTGCCGTCTCCGCCTCCCTCAATTGCTTCTCCAACTACAACCCACAACAAGCTCGCCGCGAGGCCACCTCATATATAAGTTGTCCAAACGACATGGGCATCCCGGACGGGTTCGGTGAAGACTTTTCGTAGGCAGCATGATCTTGTCTGCTCATTTTTCTCGCGTAGGTTGTATCCTTGTTATGGGTTTAATCTCTTTCATGTATGTATTGTTTTGCTTTGATTTTGTCATGCTGTCTCCCCCTGATCACCTTATTCCACGTCAAGGGTGTATGGTATAACAATCCTCCAGGGGCGTGTTAAACGGGTTGTTCAGGCTACTGCCCTCCTTACTGATTATGTAGACTTACGTGTATTACATACACTACTCTGCGGATGCCTCGACCATCAAGTTCCTGGTTGCCGCGGTATGGTGAGTGAGACTACCCTGGAGTGTCGGTCAAATCTGCTCATACAAAGTCAGGATTCTAGATACCTTACATGTCTCGTTCAGTGAGTTACTCGGTGGTTCCGAGTGAATACATGGCTAACCCGTGGGTAGCGTGTCATATGTTGTATTACTACCTGGTGAAAACGAGGCATCCGCTCCTTGTAACCATCGTACTCAATCATTGCAGGTAGTGAATTACGGCGTTCCGACGAGTTTGGAGCATATTGTGTGGTTCGTGTGCCTTGCGCTTCAAAGTTGCTTCCAACTGATGAGACGTAACAGGTCATTCCCGGTACGCATACCCGATTCTTTACAGGGTACTGTTCTGGGATACTTCCTCCGCCTAGGTATCGATTCTGTTGAACGTGCGTTCCTTTCAGCTCACAGGCATTTATGGTGGAGTTAAGTGGCATTCTAGGTACTCGTGATCTTCGTAGTTCAATCGCAAGTAACACTGTTTTGTGAGTTGACACCCGTGAACCGAATGCTACTAGTTTCTTCGTGCATAAAATACACCACCGTATGTCACATTCAGCCACCTTTCTGGACTTTGTTGATCGGCATTCAGTTTGTCGCCGTCAAGTGAGGTGGTTGGTGACCGCCCCGATTGTGGGTACCGTCGCTTGTGATGGCGTATATGTCATGCGGTGACAAGGTTGCAATAGATACTATTCGTGCTCGCTCACTTAGGTGAACTTTTTTTAGCTGAGCTCAAGAGGCATTTCTAACGATATTTGAACAGGGTTCGGCATGGGTCTGTGCTTTTCTCTCACCATGGGTGACTTATTTTAATCAGGCTGCAGTGTCCACTGTTGTAACGTACTTCAGCATGGTCAACCACCTTCACTGAGATGCTGATTTCCGTATGTAAAAGGTTTGTCAATAACAGGACAAATATCCTTACACAAACTGGGGTAGTTCCCTTGGAAGAGAAATTGGTGCACCCGCTCACTCGTTCCCTGTAGTTTTACGACGTGATACCTGCCGCAACCGCTGTTGCGCTAGCTGAGGTTCTGATTACCGTGTCACTCTGTGTACTTCTGTATGACAGTGACTCTGACTCTGCATTCCCAAGGTAACTTCAACTCTCGCTGATGATTCATTCCTAGTGAACCATGCCTAGAACGAAGCGTCTCTTAAACACACTTATCATCTATGCTGTTAACCGGTGTTTGCTGACTTTGTAAGTTTTATCGCTCTTTGGTTCGCAACGGTGGCTTGATTCGGACTTCTCGGATAGACTCGTCATTATTGGTGAGCTCGCTGTAGTACGCATCACATTTTGTCAGGTGGTTGTGTCCCTCTTACACCTCCAGAACATTGATCAACAGCCTGCATGGACAATGGGATTGAACTTCATTGTTGGAAAGCGTGAGTCATGCGTACAAGGGAAAGAACACCCCAGTTTACTGTCGAATAGTATACACCAACTCACTCTTAGCCTCGCTGAACACCCGGCAATACCTTCGATCCCAGGTTTCAGGTACCGTGTCCAATCCAAACATGAGTGCTGTCTTCGCGAACTTGCCAATGATTTCGAGGGACATAGAAAGTTCTGGGGATGGCGGGGGGCGAATTGACGAACGCGAAGTGGCTGTTATCGATATCACTGCCGAACCGGCACTTGACATGCGAAGAGTGGTAGGGGCGTAATTCTATTAGTTCCGTGCTGCATCCACCTTGTATGTGCTATATCTGCGACCGTATGTGCCTCCAACGAATTGTGAGCGCGTGCCTTTCATATTCTGCATTGTGGCGTTAAGGAGGCCTTACTATCAAGTAGGCCATTCAGTGTGGACGTAAAATGCCAAGGTATGATTCTTTGTGCCGGTAAACTGCCCAAGCACCTAGTCCATCCAGCACTGAATGAGGTCAACCAGCTGTCAAGGAGTGTGAGGTTTACCTGGATCTCGTAACGCCGATTTCACTATGCCATGCATCCGCACCGCACACGTGGCTAGGAAGTCATGCCAGTCGGAGGAAAAGCACGCTGCGCAATTACAGCACGGAGAGCGGCATTGTTTGCTTCCACTATGATGGTAGCGAAGAACTTCGCACGCAGATGTGATGAGGCACTTCCCTGGTGCGTCGCTCGAAAGCCATATGCATGCTGCGTGACGGGATGTGCTCTGGTTATTATGATATACCAAGCATGAGATTGTGAACATAATCACACATTCGACAAACCACTCACATTGGAGCACTGCCATGCATCAGCTGCTGGGGGAGGGCTTGGTCCATCTACCACGCTAGTCCGTTTCCCATTTGATACGGACGTGGTGTACTCAGACTTCTTCTTTGGCAACATCTGCAATGGGCGAAGCGGGGCACGTATCCTTTTGGGACTGCCGCGCAGTGCCATTTTTGGTATTAGCTGGTGGGTGGGTAAATTCGGCCTGAGTAGTTGCCCAAGTCAGAGGGGTAGGCCTTATGTGGTGTGATCGTGTATAACCCGTGGCCAAGTCACAGCTGACCCTTGTGCAACATAGTCGTTGTCAGTCAACAAGTAAAGGAATACGAGAAGCCCACCCTCCAAATTCGAGCCATGCCTTCTAGGTAGCGTGGTCGGGGCGGATTATATTTGCATGCCATCTCACGGACTCCATGAGTCTCCAACACAGTTTTCAACCATATATACCTCGGTGTGCCTTCTCGCATTCCACAATGCGGCATTGTGACCTCGGAAAATCTCACTGCCTACATCACTTGGTGAAGTGACAGGATGGTCTTAACCAGGGACCAACATTTCCGAAAGGAATAGAAGTAGGTCCATATGATCTACCATCAGGTGATACCGCGTTCTTTTGTAACGCAGGACGAGCAAGTTGTAGAGGTATAGATATAGCATCTGGTTGCCATCGGCTGAAATAAGCGGTCTGGATGAGGACAAAATACGCTGGATCGCCTTCGATGTGGAGCGGTGCAGTCCTCAGACGATCAGGAAAGATAGAAGGAAAGCACATGATGGTCAGCTGCAAACTATCCCTGTGCACTTGAGCCGGCCAAGCGCCCACGGGTGAAGCAGGAGGGACATAAACCCTGCGAAGCCACATCTGATTCACTTGTTTACAGTGATGCAGTTACTCCTTTGTTTCGGAGAGGTCGGGAAAGTGCAGTAGGTCCCTGGGTACGTGAATGGCGGGGCTTACCTTTGCTATCCATGATGGACGTCTCTTTGGCTGCGTAAGCTGTCGAAGGTTGTTGCTACTAGAGCTTGACCACTTAGTCGTGGCACTAACGTACTGTTGTGATTTTGGTAGTCTGCCGGACCAGCGTTATTGTGACAACTAGTAATGCACGCTACCCTTACTTACTATCAACGGATGGCTGCTGACTTGCATGCTGGTAACTGGCGAGGCGGTGCAGAACGTGCCGTAGCTTTGAAGATACCAACAGAGAAACCCAGTGGACGATGAAAGATTTTTTTCCCAGTGTTGGCAACAGTTCCGAAAGTCGGGAAGGCAATCAAGGGCGACATAATTGAAGCCCTCATTATGGTCTGCGCATGGAGTCCATCATCGAGCGGCGCCGAGGAAGAAGCGACGAAGTACGTGGTCGTAAGTGTCCGGCTTCTGGCTATGGGGTTACCATGGCGTCTTCTTACAACAGTCGACCCAGTGCCAACAATGCATACCAAGGCAGTCCAAGATACAATGGCACCGCCCAGGGTTACTGCAGAACCAGCTTTGTCGGATTGGTTTGCATACACATTACTTGCAGCCCTCATCCGACAATGACAATACACTGAGGCCAAGGATCGTAGGAATGGCAGTGCTGTGCCGTCACAGTTTCCATCAGAGATGATGGATTCCAAGCGGATGGTTCCATAGCTCAAGGCAATGCAAGTTTTTCCGATCATACAAATTCAGTCGTTGTTTTATGAAGTAGCACTTTTCTCCACCATCAGATTGATACGACCTCGCCATACCCACCTCTCCATCCACACCACGGATTCCCCTTACACAAGTTACCCAAACGACATGGGCATCCCGGGCGGGTCTGGTGAAAACCCTTCATACCAAAATTATACAATCTTGTTTGCTTATTTGTTCACAACAGGCTCTATTCTCATCGGGGGGTTAGTTGCCGCCATGTATGTTTAATTTGATCTTTATCAAGTCCGCCCATCTGATGTCCTTATTCTTCATCATCAAGGTTATATGGCGTAACCACTCTCCAGGGGCGTTTCAAACGGGATATACAAGCTAGTGCCCTACTTACTGACTGTATAGACTTATATGTATTACATGCATTATTCTGAGGATGCCTCGACCATAAAGTGTCTTGTTGCTGCTGTGTGGTGAGTTAGGCCACCTTGAGCCACCTGTCAAATCTGCTTACACAAAGTCAGGATTCTTGATACTCTGCATGTCTCGTTCAGTGAGTTCTTGGTGCTTGCAAGTGAATGGATAGCTAACAGTTGATCAGTGTGTCATATCTTGTATTACTACCTGGTGAAACCGACATGTCTACTCCTGTAAACTGTCATGCTCAATCGTTGTAGATAACTAATTATGGCGTTCTGAGCTTGGAGTATACTCTCTGGTACTCATACTTGCCGTTTCACGACTGCTTCCCACTGATGAGATATGGCAGGTCATCAATAGTATGCATATCCATTTATCTACAGGGCGCTCATTTCGAATGTTTCTCCCCATTAGGCATCAGTTCTGGTGAATGTGTGTTTATTTCATCTCAATGCTATTTATGACAAAATTTAGCTGCATTGCAGTTACTTGTGGTCACTTTAGTTCAATGGTAGGTGACTACTGTCTGTGCATTGACGCTCATAAACTAAATGCTACAAGCTTCTTCACACATAAAATATATTACCGTAGGTCCGATTCAGCCTACCGGGTGCCTCTCGAGACTTTCTTGGCATCCACAGTTTGTCGCCCTCAAGTGAAGTGGTTAGTGACTGCCCCGATTGTGAGTGTATCTGGTTCGATGGCAGAAAACACCACCCAGTGACGTGGCATGGCTGCGATAGATGCTGTTCTTGTTAGCTCACTTAGGTGAGATTCTTTTATTATACCTGCAAGCCATTTCTGATGATATTTCAACAGGGTTTGGCATAGGTTCGTACTTTCCTCCACTACGATAAACCCCCAATTAAGAAGCAGAGACGGTTGTTCTACTGTACTTCAACCTGTCTACCATCCTCATAGACATATTAATATCTGTATAGGTTGGTCAATAAAGAGGCCAGTACCATTAGGCAGATTACGGTAGCTCTGCTAACAAACACATTGGCACACCAACTGACGAGTTTTTATTACCAGTTTTATGCCTCAACACCCTTTGCGGCTACCATCGTACTAGCTGAGGTGCTGATCACAGTGTCCCTCTGTGTACTTCTGTATGATAGTGGCTCTCACACCGCCTTCTCAAGGTGACTTCTGTCCGTGTCAATGGCTCATACCTAACGAACCCTCCTTAGCACAAAACGTCTCCTGACAATGCTCATCATCTATGCTGTTAACCGGTGCTTGCTGACCTTGTGAGTATGGTCCCTTCGTGGGTAACTGTGACCTGGTTCAAGCTTTTCCCCGTAGATTAGTTGCCCTTGCAGAGTTTATCACTGTGCGTCCTAATGATGTGTAGCCCTATGATCATGTCGCTCTCACACTTCCTTTAGACTGTTAAGCTCCAGGATGCATGGACAACGTCACTGGACTTCACAATTGGAAAATGTCAGTCTTCCATGCCCTGTAAGCGATGGACAAAACACCCCCATCTTACTATTGCATAGTATACGCCAACTCGCTTCTAGCATCACTGAACACTCGGGAGTACCTTCGATCTCGGGATTTAGGTGCCAAGTCAGATGAACGCATCAATCCTGCTCACCTCATGAACCAGCAGAAGCTTTCAGAGGGTGTAGAGAGTTCAAAGGGTGGGGAAAGACAGATTGACGTGCACGAGGCAACTGTTATCGATATCACTGCTGATCCCGCGCTTGCTAAGACTACAGCACTGCGGAGAGAGGGAGAGGTGTAAGTCTAGTATTTCTGTCCTGCGCCTGCCTTGCAGTGAAACGATGTAATCTGGTATGAAATATTCCCTACTTGCCGGTCGTCCCTCTTTCCTAGCGAGGCTGTGATAGGGTTATGATTCACGGTGAGTCTCACCCTCACAGAGGACAATGGTCTATTTTCCTTCGTGAAGGAGCTTCGACGATGGTTGTCTACCTGGGATTTCCTGTGACAACTAATCCTATCCGAGGTTGCATAAATCAGTGTGCTTCCCCCCCATCACCTATCTCGGACCACCAAAAATGTATTGAGTCGCACCTGCATCCGGGCATACAAGACCGGCATGAGCGCTTGGGTATGCTTACATTGATAATGATTAACCATGAACACTACAAGTGTGATGGTCCGCTGCATAAGTATGTGAATAGCCTTCGCTCAGGGGACCTGACGGAAGGATGCAAAATCAGTCTTCTTTCGGGGGAGATTTTACGCTATATCGCACTGTCCATGTAGTGCTTAACTCCTGCTTGGTCTCCTAACCCACATTACGCTGTGGACATACCACTGGATCTGGTGTTGGCTTAGTATGTCAACTGCACTGGGTGATTTTCTAACCTGACGTGAACTCGGCATAGTCAGACTCATTCTTTAGCACAATCTGAAGAGGGCAAAGCTGAGCATGCATCCAGTAACTGTCCCTGTCTGACAAGGTCCAGTTTCCCAGGAACGGACCGTAGCTTCAGTACTAGCTAACAATCACTGCCAATTCGGAAGCCATCATCCTGTTGTGAGCCTTCATTTGGCTCTGGGGAGTTGTCCAAGTCAGGGGGGAAAGTTTCATCTGGTGGTGCTATCTTGTATGAGTCGTCACCTCCCCCAGCTGCAGTGGTCCCTGTGCAATATACAAGTCAACATTCAGGGAAACAGAAAAAGCGCACCCTCTGTTGTTAAACTATCCCTCCCTACATTTGCTGGGTAACATGGAGCTCCACCTCACTGAAACAGTTCGCGACTGTGTGCGCCTCAGATTGCGAACACGTGGCTTCACACATTCTGGATCGTGGCGTTGTGGCTTTGCGGAAATATATGAGCGAGTCATGGAGGCACAGGTATAGTATCTAGTTGCCATTGACAATGATAAGCGCCTGCATGTAGACCAGATACATTTGATCGCCTTCGATGAGGAGAGTGGTGAGGCCTCAGACGACCGGGAAAGACGGAAGGTGAGAGCTCTCTGGTCAGTTTCAAACTGCGCTTACACACCCGAATATTCACAGCTGCATGGGGGGTGGGGCGACATAAGCCTTGGAAAGACATCTGCAGATTTTTGGCAGCAATGCATTTGATGGACATCCCTCCATTCCGTCAGTTGCAGAGTTCTTGTTGCTACAAGAGGTTGATGAATGACATGCAAATTAAACGGAGTCTATGCCATTTCTGTCCAGTGGCATCGTGTATCGTCAGAATCAGAGTCTAATTTATGGGGACAGTCATCAGAGACCCCGCTACGATCTGTGCGTGAAGGGGGGCGACTTCCACCGTGAAGGGATGCTTTGAAGTGCCACAAGCGCCCGTTAAGAACGGGAATGGATTATCTGACTATGCTACAGGGTAACTCGTGTACAAACATGTCGTCTTAAGTCGCCTGCGTTTAAATTGTGGCAGTTCTGAGGTTTAAACGTTTAAGCCTCCTAACTACCACGAATGCAGTAAACAGACCCAGCTAGCAGTGATCGCGCCTTATGCGATAATCCAGTCGGCAAGCTTATCGTCTGTGCAAGAGTCTGAAACACGATGTCAAAGGGAAGACGAAAAATACTGAATACCGCCAGCTCAGCTCGGTATTATCTCACTATTTTTGGCGTTAGGGAGGCTTGCGGTCCCAATACCCCGTCTGTCTGTCGAAAATGCGGTGTTGAGTTTTACTTGAATTCCGAATAACAACATTATAGCGGGTGTATCAATGTAAATATCCGTGAGACCTGTTTTCGCAGGCAGGTCTGGGTGAGGTTGAAGCATTGTGCATATGTCACGTGGGTGGACACAAGTTTACGTGATCTATTATGGGCAACCGTCCAATGCCAAAAAGAGATCAACCACTCAGATCAGCACCTCGGCCCCTCTGCAAATATGTACAGTTCGCGCACATTCTGCCTGCAACTCGTAAGTAAATGAGTAGTTGACATTCGGAATCTTTCCAGTTATGTCGCAGACGTTCTGCAGATAGCGCACAGGATAAGGCCATAAGACAAGCAACGCCTCTACAGAAAAGGCGAAATTAGTGGAGTTGGTCGCTGCCATTGAGGTTTCCACTATCGCTGGGATCTGATGGAGCAGACGTGTTGGGGACTTGGTGATTTAATGTGGTGAAGTATGCTGCGGCCTGGGGCAATGCAAGTAGTCTCAATCGTGCAAATGCAGCCGAGGCTCGTGTTCAAAAACAAGGTTGGACTTCTCCACTCTCAGACTGACACGACCTCGCCACGCTCACTTCTCATCCATACTTCTCAACCCGTTTTTCAACGACTTGCAAGTTACCCAAACGACATGGGCATCCCTGGCGGCTTCGGTAAAAATATTTCATAGCCCGATTGTGGCCTTGCTCGCTCATTTTTTTTTTGCGACAGGCTCTATTCTTATGGGCGGGTTGGTCGCCACCATGTATGCGTTACTTTTCTTGATCTTGTCATATTCATCCCTCTCATGCCTTATTTCCGATGAAGGTTATATGGCATAACAACTCTTCAGGGGCGTTTTCAACGCATTGATCAGGCTATTAATGCTCTTCTTACTGATTATATAGACTTATTTGTATTTCATGCACTATTCTGAGGACGGCTTGGCGGTTGCCGCGATATGGTGAGTTGGGCTACCCTGGGGCATCCATCAAATCTGTTCATGCGAAGTCAGGATTCTTGATATTCTACATGTCTCGTTCGGTGAGTGCTTGGTGCATGCAAGTGAATGCAAGCTAATGGTCGATTAGTGTGTCATATGTTGTATTATTACCTGGTAAAACAGACGTGTCTCCTTGTAACTGTAGTGCTCAATCAACGCAGATAACTAATTATGGCGTCCTGACGAGTTTGGAGTATATTGTCTGGTTCGTATTTCTTTTCTTTTTTTTTTCCATTTTAAAGTTGCTTTCCACTGATGAGATATGGCAGGTCATTCCCCGTAAGCAAGGAGAAATCTCTAGCACAAGGTACTGATTTATATTGTCTTCCTCGTTTAGGTATCGATTCTATTGAATGTGCGTTCCTTTCATCTCTCGGGCCTGCTATCATTAGATTTAGCTGTACTGCAGTCAGTTGTGGTTTCTGCGGTTCAATGGTAAGTGACTGTCTTTTCTTGGTTGACGCTCGTAAACCGAATGCCACCAGCTTCTTTGCATATAAAATATATCACCGTACGTTACATTCAACTTACCTCTCAGGAAGTTGTTTATTGGCATTCAGTTTGTCGCCGTCCACTAGTAAGGTGGTTGGTGACCGGCCCAATTGTGAGTGTATTTGCCTGTGATGGCAAAGGCATGATCTAGTGACACAGCTGTGATAAATACTGTTCATGCTCGCTCACTTCGGTAAGTTTTGATTGTGCCGGCGAGGCACTTATGATGATATTTCAACAGTGTTTGGCGTAGGTTTGTGCCTCTATCATCACAGCAGACCACTTCTAATTAAGAAGCAGAGACGGCTGCTCTGGTGTACTTCAACATGATTTGCCATTTTCACAGAAATATTGACGTCACGTATAGATTCGCTGATAACGCATTCAGCTCGGTTTCGCAGATTAGGGTAGCTCTGTTAAAAGAGAAATCGCTTTACTGGCTCACGAGTCGTTTTTCCTAGTTTTACAGCATAACACCCTCCGTGGCCTCCCTTGTACTAGCTGAGATTCTGATTACGGTGTCACTCTGCGTACTTTTCTATGGCAGTGGCTCTCGTTCTGCATTCCGAAGGTGACTACAGTCGATATCGATAGTTGGTTCCTAACGAGACCTGCTTAGAACGAAGCGTCTCCTCAACACGCTTATTATCTATGCTGTTAACAGGTGTTTACTGACTTTGTAAGTTTTTTTCTTTGGTTTATAACTGTGACTTGATTCAAGCCTTTCGTGTCAGAGTAGTTGCCATAGCAGAGCTCGCCACGGTACGTATCGCGTAGTGCACTATGTCTATACCGCTCACGGTTCGTTCAGGACGTTGAAGTCCAAGACGAATGGTCAACAGGGATGGACTTCATCATCGGAAAACGTCGGTCTTCCATGCCTTGCATACAGTGGGCAGAACATCCCATCTCACTATTCAATAGTATATGCCAACTCGCTTCTAGCATCACTGAATACCCGGCAATATCTTCGATCCCAGGATTCAAGTGCTGAGTCACATCAATGCACCAATGCTGTCCGCTTTGCGAACCTGCAGCAGCTTTCGGAGGACGTGGAGAGTTCAAAGGATGGAGAAAGACATATCGATGTGACTATCGATATTAACGCCGATCCGGCACTTGATAAGACTTAGTGATGCAAGGAGACGGAAAGGAGTGACGATGGTGGTTACATCCCGCTTTTTTGGCCATCGAAACGTGTAACGTTGATATGAAATATTACATACATGCGTGACGGTCTGCCTCGTGAGGCCACCAAAGGGCTATGATTTACAGTATTGTGCGCCCTGGAACCTGGTCCGATACACACTTCGGTTGGTGCCCCCTACCCTACCCAGCATGTCACTCGTATCGATCAATGTCAGTAGATCATCCCTTGCTTATCAATAAACGTGTCGCCATGCCCCAGGCGTAGTCTCTGCATCCCGAGTGCTTTATACCTTAGCGAATACATCGTTATCCCTTGTACCCAGTTGGCTGCTATCATTGGCGGAGGTACCCATATCGCCCGAAGACTTCGGCAGATCGGATAGGTGGATGGTGTTCAGGAAAAATTCAGCGTCCCCGGAATCCCTACTTCGTCGAACGAAGTTGCGACTGTTGAGGGACGCCAAGAGTGAATTGGCGTACACTAGGGATAGAAGATCTCAGTTATACAGCATGAAACTCGGTTGGGTGCTGGTCAGGGGCTTACACTTTCCGATGGTGAAATCAACTGCCATAAACCACGAGTTCTCCGGGTTAACCGACCACTGTAGAGATACATAAACAATACTGAGAGACGGAACAACCTCTGCTTACCAAAACCACCTCTACGATAGCAACTAGTCTGAAAGTACATCTAGTTGACGGCATGGTGTCGCAGCGATCGTGGGAACTCACGAGGTCAGTAGACATCGATTGATGGCATAGATCATTAGAATGTTGATGAGACGCTTCGTCCTACGCAGCCGTTAGTGACATGACGGGGCTGATGTGAGTTGAGGCACCTTGGATATACAGTGCGGGAGCTATTTTCCCGTAAAAGGTAACAAAGTGCTACGGCGATAAAAATATCGGATACAACAAGGGCCGCACCGAAGGGCGTTACAGCGTAATACTACGAGCGGTGGGGTGAGTTGATGCTTGCACTCATTATGCAGGAATGAGCGGGGTACCGTAAGTTGCGAAAGCGAACTCAATTGCTTCTTGATGAACCTATACGTCGTTAATACATTGGTACAGACAGGGGGGAAGGACCATACATCAAAACCACAGTCTCTGGTCCTGGTCAGAGGAATAATAATGCAATGGGAGAACGGAGCGTACCTATGCCAAAACCTTCATCGATGATCATCAACATGTCGATCTAACGATCAGATTGTTGAACTCACCAAGATGAAGCAGCACGGTTATGATCTATTGGGATAAGATCTTTAGACGAAATCAGTATGATAGTGTCACTTACGATAGGCATAGTCACCAGCCACCTGAGCCGAGGGCGGCAAACTTAATTTCATCACTACTACTACCCTCGGTACACAAATAAAACGGCACATACGATAGAATATCTTCACTGTGAAGAATCTGAGGAACGAAGGCACGTCATGTTCTGACATCAGGACGGTTGCCACAATACTTACGCCTGAACTGCACATGCAATAGTTAACTACGCGCACCTAAAGTTAGTCAAACAACATGTGTTTTTGCAACAAGCTTACATTGACGGCCACCGAAGCCTATAGAAATGACACAAGAAGATCTGTTATGCAGTGCGACTGTCCCTATCTTATATTTGAATGCTTACGAATAATGACCTATCACGACAATAAGTAACGATGACAGTTGAAGTGAGAGTCGCGCTTACCATACACCATAAGCCAAGGTCGTCGTAACACCGTAACCTGACACCTGTAACTCCGTCACCTAAGGAGATGGATTATGCAACGTGTCGGACGCACTAAATAATAATACAAGGCATGGCACACTGGATCATATACATATCAGCCTATAGTAACACCCCACGAGGTGACGGCCTTACTGAAGATGACATGTGTAGTATCCAAAGCCCTGTAAGAGTTCATGAGTGTGTCTATTGTCATACTCGAGAAGCGGCTGACCAAATCACAGCCACAAATAGTTTCGTGGGGGCATCGTCATTCGGAAAATTCATGAAATATAGATAGGTCTGAAAGATCATCGGTCGTGATATTGATATGCAAACGGCTGCTTCAGGCTGACCTGTAGTGTCGTGATTCCATACAGACTTGGCATACGTGGTAGAAAGTTAGCAAGGAATGTAGTCAGCAACAAGTAGAGCATACACTGTAGTGACCATCCCCCCGATAAACGTGGCGCCTATTCAGGGACATGTTGAATCGGTAGTACAATCCATAGCCACGAACTATCCTCACCCCATGTGTTTGTGAGGTCTACAGAAGCCATTCTGCTCCACGATAAATGCACAGGGGACCACTTTTGATTGTGAAGTTCTTGATGATGACGTGAGCGGGTGGACGTGGGCAAGTGGTGGAGTCCCTGGTCCGAGATATATGTATGACACTGGCACTGCCGCACTCTCGGGCAGGCGCAGGACCGAACCTACTGTAAATGCCGAAGGTTAAGCCCCATGCACTTGCCTTTTCGGAGCGGTGCACCTTGTCCTCGAGGCAATATATAATCCGGACGTGCGGAGCTACGGCCCCATCAAGAGTTCTGATAGGTAAACAGTGCACTGCTTTAATCCAACTTCGGATCCCCCGTTGAGACAGACGCCTCGGGGTTCTTGACATTCCGAGCTGAAAAACTAATCATAACAAAGGACCAGGTGACTCGAATGCTGTGAAGTGGGCTCTTCTCGAGATGCAGACATTTGGAAGTAGCAGCAGGCGGTTGACACATGTGGTGCAACTCGTGACGCCCTAAGAAAGACTAGTAACAGAATACCAAGCCGCATTCCTGTCCCGCTACACGTGACAGATAGATGAGAAGATTTCAGAATTGGTCCGCGTTATTGCTGTTTCATACCTCGGTCACTACATCGTTGTCAGCGGCGAAGCGGAAGTGGAGCAGGGATGAAGGCTGACTGATGAGATCCAAATTCAAACTGCTAGAATACAGTGCTGTACCCCAACTGAGGGGAGTCTGCTACATTTTTTACCAAATCCGGACAGTGGGCAGCCAATCATACCAGAGTGACTGCTCCTGGTCACTAACTGAAGAAGACAATGAGAGAAGGGTGAGGGCCGAGCTACACGCTCGTGCCCACGTCGATCTGATTATTAGCAGACATAATACAAGAACGGATGATCACCTGCTGCAGATATCAAGACCAATAGCGGGACACTGTTGGAGGAGGTAAACTGATCGTACTAGCCTCCTGAACGATCTAGACGTACCGATTGGATTCAAACTGGGGTGCTGCCAATGCGATCTTATACGTTAAAACAAGTGGGCTGGTTGCAACTTACACTAGTAATCCAACGCGGGATGATATGTGCAGATGCGATCCAGTGCATTTACAATGTTGTAATACAAATACCTCGGTGTGTAACCGTGCACCGTGTCACCGTGAGGGCAGCTTTGGTTTTGGTTTGTCATCCTTTCATGCCATGTATATGTTACTAGGGAGGCACTCGTCAAGCTAACGGTGGATAGTGCACTTATCGTCCTCTGATCGCCGGGGGCGCAATTAAAGACCTACATGGTAAAGCCAGACTAATTATCTTGCTGGTAGAGTATGCCACAATGTAATGGTGAGGCTTTGCCCAGAGAACAACTATATAGGGGCTATTTTCCCTTTTTTGGTTTATTTTCCACGTGAGCCCGAACTTTGTTCCGGAGCGAACAAATTGAACCACTCGCTCGCGTTCGATGAGCCTTTGCGCATCCACCCATGCGACGAGGCAACCCCTTATCAGGTTTTGGTGCCGCTATTTCTCTACTCTTCCTCGCGGTCAAAGGCTAAACTCCAAGGCGTTCTCCAAGACTCTCCTTCTGCCCAAGACTTCATTTCCACTCTGGCCAGACCCTTTGAAAACAGAGTTTCCGTTTCGGAAGAAGACGTGCGATGACCTCTACCGTTGGCAGGCGCGTGGATCATTTGGATGTTTCTTCCATCTCGCTGACGTCTACGCCGAACAGGTACGACACGCTCGTGGCCCACTCTTCGTGTTACATGATGGCCCTCCGTATGCAAACGGTCATCTCCACATTGGTACAATTTACTCTCCCAGCGTACGCACGTAACTGACAAATTCACCGTTAGGACATGCCTTGAACAAGATACTAAAGGATATCATCAACCGATACCATGTCTCTCTCGGCAATCGTGTCCAGTCAGTGTTCTCGCCCCCGTGCATTTCCCTGAGTTTTAATCTGCGCGTCTTATGCTAAGTTATGTCCCCGGGTGGGATTGTCATGGTCTTCCGATAGAAAATAAAGCATTACAGGACCTCGAGGTGCGTTTCATTCGATACATATTCGGGTGTACTTCATTCATCCATACAATGTATGGATCATGTAGGGAGATCCGCAAACACTCGCTCCCGATACCATCCGCAGCGCTGCTAGAGAAACCGCTGAACGCGAGATGTTAACGCAACAAGAAGAATTCAAACAATTTGGTATAATGGCAGATTGGAGTTCAGAGTCTACTTATCGCACCCTTGGTAAGCACAGAGGGACGGATCGGCGTCTAATGGGTTCGGCGCTGATCTCTTTATGTTAGACCATGCTTATGAGATACGGCAACTGCGAGTCTTTCAACAGATGGTTTCCAAGGGTAAATTGCCTGCACCTTGGTTACATCTCTACAACTAGCTGTGACTGCCTCTACAGGTCTCATATACAGACACTACCGTCCGGTGTATTACTCCCCTTCGTCACGTTCTGCGCTAGCAGAAGCGGAACTGGTGTATAAAGATGATCACATATCACATGCAGTTTACGTCTCCTTCACGGTGGATGCCGTGGGTAACCCATCAAGCCTGGCAGAGAGGTTAGCACCCTCGGATGCAAGGGAGGAAGTAATGGGAGAGCTACGGCAGGGAATGGTAAAGTTGTTGGTGTGGACAACTACCCCGTGGACTCTCACAGCAAATATGGTAGGTTTCTGCCCTGCAGACTGCTGGAGCCCTGAATCGTGACATTTGATAGGGAATCGCAATACATCCTGATCTTACATATGTCGTTGCCCGTAGTCAGCGTCATCCTGGACTGCTTATCCTTGCAAAGGACAGGTTATCAGCACTTGAACGTTTTCTTGGATCATACAGTGAAATCAAGGTTATATCCGAGATACGAGGCACCCAACTTGTCGGGCTCAGATACTGCAGCATTTTCACATCCTCCCCCACTAGTGATGCCGTCTCAGCGCGTTCTATTTCTAGCTCTTCGCACGGGCGCCCTCTCCAAGTCATTTCCGCGGCCCACGTGACACCAGACACGGGAACTGGTCTAGTTCATTGTGCACCAGCACATGGTGCAGAAGACTACCAAGTCTTCCGTGCGCAAGGCCTGCTTAATTCCGGGCTGTTATGCCATGTTGATGGGGAGGGTAAATTCTCTAGTAACATCAGGGATATCGTATCCGGGGTCGAGGGAGGCAATGACTTGGTTGGTCTCGATGTGCTAGCGGGCGGATCTAAGGCAATTGTTGCATTGCTAGAACGTACTGGATCGCTATTATCTGTCGAGAGGTTCCGTCACAGATACCCCTACGACTGGAAGACCAACGAGCCAGTTATTGTAACGTGAGTACTGACCTGCTTCTTGTCAATGTGATGTCCGAGTTGTTCCCCAGGGCAACTTCGCAGTGGTTCGCCAACTTGGACGATATCAAGGAAGACGCTCTGGCTGCCCTCGAAAATGTCACATTTTTCCCACCGGGCTGTACGTTGACCTACTGCTACTTCTTCACCGACTTATTTACGCACCATGTAGCTCGAAACCGCCTCACATCTTTCGTTCGCTCACGCTCAGAATGGTGCATCTCTCGCCAGCGTGTCTGGGGAGTTCCGATTCCGGCTCTCCATCACTTAACGAGTGGTGCTGCAATCCTGACTGCGACATCTCTTACCCATATCCTTGATGTCCTAGATCGCAAGGGCGTGGACTATTGGTGGGATGGACCCGTCTCCGAGTTTGTGAATCCTGAATTAGCTGCCCGATACGGCGGAGAAGTCAGTGAACGAACATGGCGTAAGAGCACTGACACCATGGATGTCTGGTTCGATAGTGGAACAAGTTGGTCTATGCTTCCCTTTGGAGAAGAGCACCGGAGACCGCACCGTGCAGATGTCTGTCTTGAGGGATCCGACCAACACCGAGGGTGGTTCCAGAGCCAACTGTTGACTGCTGTGGGTGTCAGCAATGCCAGGGGAAAGAAAGCAACAAGTCCGTATGGCACGCTGATAACACATGGCATGGTACTCGACGAGAGCGGACGAAAGATGAGCAAATCCCTGGGGAATGTTGTCAGCCCCTTGATAGTTATTAATGGCGGGTTGGTGCGCATCACGTTCTTGTCAGAGTTCTCGCTATAGGAATACTCATTCATATACTTGCAGGACCAAAAGAAGGAACCTGCATATGGTACGGACGTCCTCCGGTTGTGGGCAGCGACAGTCGAGTATTGGCGGGACATGTCCATCGGTCCAACAGTACTCGCCCAGACTGCTGAATCGATGAGGAAGATCCGCAATTCGGCGAGGTTCATACTCGGGAATATTGGTGCGACAAAGCAGAAGATGAAAGATCAGGGGTTGGTAACCCTTCCCGTCGTCGCGAAGGAGCATCTCGGCTTGGTATGTGTGTGCTGTTCCTTGTTAAAGTCGCTGTTAACTGCATGGTTTGGGTCATCTAGGCAGAGCGCTACGTCATGAACGAATTGTACAAGCTGGAACAAACCGCACTTCAGGGGTACGCGACGTACAACTTTCCGCGGGGTACGCCTTTTGAAAGATCCTTGGCGCATTCTGATGATTTTCTCTGATATAGTAATGACGGCTTTGGTGAACTTTGTTAATATCACCCTCTCGTCACTCTATTTCGACATTACCAAGGACGTACTGTATGCCAACGATGTCTGCAGTATCGAAAGACGCGCCGTTGTCGATACTCTGCAGAGGGTACGTTTCGTTTTCTGGAGTCTATCGCAATAGAAGGCGGCACTTGCTAACATAGCTCTAGATCCTGCGGACTATGACATCCGTGTTGGCTCCTGTACTTCCGCATTTGGCTGAAGAAATTCACGATCAGTATGCACAGGATGCACAATTGTCATTCTTCACACAGAAATGGACTCCGTTGGTGAGATATACAGAACGGTGCTGTTGGTCTAGCTGACCGAATGGGGTGGGAGCAGAACGCCGAATGGAGTGATTATCTGGCAGAAAAGGATATGAACAGTTTGTTGGGAGTCCGCAGTATCGTGCTGGCGCTCCTTGAAAGGGCGCGTGGTGACAAGTATGTTATCGAGCGGGTTCCAACAACGAAAGAAACTGAAAAAGCATACGCAGAAATCTCAAGAGTGCCCTAGAAGCCAGGGTAATCATTGCTCTGCCCTCCGATACGAACACCGAACTAGTTGAGTTACTGAAGCGGGAGGGTATGTGGTCGGTATAATATTTCTCCAGTCTGAAGTTGATGATCCTCTCTGCAGAGGCTTTTTTGAAGACGCTGTTTATCGTCTCTGACGTGAAGTTGCTTGATACTGGCAGTTGGAGTCCTACCTCTGCAGTATGGTCATATAGTGAAACCATGAAAGCACCTGGTACGTCATAATTAGTGAAATTTCCTTGGTATCGGCATCTGAAGCGAATGAATAGGATCAACAGATACGGAGCTCATCATCCAAGTTGTGCCTGCTGCACTGAGCAAATGTCCTCGATGCTGGACATTCACCAGACCCGAACATGAGGAGCTGTGTGCCCGCTGTCAGGACGTCGTCCAAGCTCTAAAGAGAAACCTGAAAGTATAAATATATCGCGTATAGTAATATTTGATAGACCCGCGCTGTAATCGTTGCATCCCTGCTCCGTTACTCCACAAGCACCTTTTGGCCACGACCATGCGTGCGATGTTGGTGACCTTGAAACCGACAAGTTTCGTTAGATATGGTAAAAGCTCGTGTGTCCGATGTAGTAATCCAACGTTAGGCGTATCATGGACGCCAGCCAAATATGTCCACCGACGTCAGCAGTTCCAAGATAAGTTCGTCGACGCTGGCTCACAGTTAACCAGACCAGTCGTACAACTATCGAACCTTCTCATCGACAAGGATGGCAAAGAAAGCGCTTATTCTCGTCGCGGATGGCACGGAGGAGATGGAGTTGTCAGTACACCTTTCGCATCGCCCCTAGGAGGTTGGGCTGACCGCCTTGTACTAGCACGATCACTTATGATACGCTTGTCCGTGCAGGCGTCGAATGTACGTCTGCGAATGTTCAGTCCGGTGGATCTCCATACGGGACCGTTGGTACGAGCCCTGCGTTGGTGGTGTGCTCGCGAGGCATCAAGGTTCTGCCTGACACCACACTGCAGCCCCTTGAGGCTGGGCCGGTACGGAAGAGCTCATACGATCGCGTAGAATCTCCTACTTAAGGCACCCTAGGACAAGTACGATGCCCTCGTTATCCCGGGCGGACTCAAGGGTGCTGAGACGCTCTCTCAGTCGACAGAGGTGCAGACCCTCGTAAGGGAGTATTTCAACGCAGGCAAGATCGTTGCCATGATCTGCGCTGGTGAGCATTTCTGACCTGCAATCCTGTCGTAGACCCTACGTTGTCCTGCTCGAATGACGTCCGCTTGACATCATTATAGGTACTCTTGCCGCCAAGACGGCGGGTCTGCCCCATCAACCGGTGACATCGCACCCGAGCGTGCGGGATGTTTTGGCTCAGGGTGAGTAACTAGCTTTACGGAGACTTGCGTTCGTTCAGCAACGCGTTGTAGCGTTCAAGTACCAAGAAGACTCCGTGGTTGTTTCGGACAAAGTGGAGGGTAAGGGAACTCTGGTGACTAGGTACGTGTGCATTTCATGTCGAACGAGGCTACGAGTCCATGACTATGGTCGTACCGTCTAGTCGTGGTCCAGGTGAGTTGTCACGACATAACTGCGAGCCGTGTCGGGTGAACGAGTCGTGGACATCGACAGGTACTACGTTCCCGTTTGCATTCAAGTTGGTCGAGCTGTTGTGCGGGAAGGAAAAGAGCGACGAGGTTCGGGGACCGATGATGTTCCCTCCCTCTGTCCCGTACCCTTACTAGTGGTGATCTCAAGCCGTTTCGTGTCTGTAGTGCTATAGTGCCGTAGTCTGAGCTGTATCTTACGTGTAACATCGTTGGTTTGACAGCCATTTTTCGTTTGTTTTTTTTTTTCAATCTGCCAGGACGTCGCATGCGAGCTATTCAGCACGCCGTGCGATGCATCCATGGACTACATTCGCGGTCAAGGGCAGTAGTGGTCCTCCGGCGACGCGCTGGCTTGAATCTGACAGCGCATTTCGGGAGCGAGTCATATCCAAACCTTGTCAGAGTCAGCCAAAATCAGTCCCTCAAATCTGCTACATACCACACCCCAACTCCTAGCAGTAGGATGACAGCCTCTCTCGAATCCATCACGGCCTCGCTGGCCAATCTCTCGATCACTCCAGCGGCCAGCCTTATGCATGCGGACACAAACTCGCCGGCGACATGGCGTGAAACTCTGCAATCAGCAACGTCCGCACCACCCTCGTTCGAGCTTATCAAGACGCTCGTTTACAAACCAAAGACAGCGAAAACTGCCGTGCCCGTGCCAGTTGTCGTGATCGCACGCGATGACACGGAAACCAGCACATCGGCGCTCGCAAAGAAACTCGGTCTCAAGGAACTCAGACTCGCGTCAGAGGAACTTCTTGACGAGTTTTTTAACCTCGATAAAAATTCTCGTGCGTAGCGCTGCTGTTATCTGCATGCAACAATGTACTTAGATCTCTCTGGACAACTTTTACGGTTATCGGTGACCATCACTACCTAGTTTCGCTCCTTGCTCTCAATAAGGAGTCGTTCCCAAGGGTGGTCACCGTGATCGACAGCTCGATCGTGTCTACACCAGACACCACCTTCGCGATCCATGCATTGTCTTCGAGCTCGACCATCTTCCTTTCTGGAAAAGATGTCATCTCATATCTGAAGAACCTCGAGACCGACGAGCTTAAAATCCAAGAAGTCGATTTTGCTGCACTCAAAACGGAACAAGTCCACCGCTGCTCCGGTTTCTGGTGCTAACGCGGTGAGATCGGGTACGAGGGAAAAAGAGGAATCCAAGATCGAAGGTGCAGTCCAGATCGCTATCGGTGTTAAGAAGAAGTGGACTTTTCCGCTTGGTATCAGAGCGTACGTCCAAGTTGCTCACGTTCGAGAGGGAATGGGCAGTATGATTTACGTCGCTATTATAGGTTTTACTCAAGGGAGATATGTTGGAGTATTACAGTGTCAGTGGATGCTATATCCTTCGTCCCTGGTCATACAGCATCTGGGAGGAGATCCAAGGCAGGTCCTTTGTTATTTACCATTTTGTTTACTGAGCCAATGAAAACAGACTGGTTCAACAAACGCATCAAAGCTATGGGCGTACAGAACGTGTATTTCCCCATGTTCGTCTCCTCGAAGGTACTGGAGCGAGAAAAGGATCATATCGAGGGGTTCTCTCCTGAGGTGGCGTGGGTCACGCGGGCGTGAGTCTCGTGCAATACTTGTCGGTCGTCCGATCCATTGATTAGGGATCCACCAGTGGTTCTTCTGAGCTCGAGGAACCCATTGCCATTCGTCCGACATCCGAAACAGTCATGTACCCCTGTAGGTATTCTCACGTGGTATGGCTTCCCGAGGTTAATCACCACCGTCACTCAGATTACGCCAAATGGATCAAAAGTCACCGAGACCTGCCCCTGAAGCTCAATCAGTGGAACAACGTCGTGCGATGGGAGTTCAAGCATCCCCGTAAGGTCTTTTTATTGGAGTTACTGTGAATCGACTAATGGAGCACTGATAGAGCCTTTCTTGCGTACTCGCGAGTACCTCTGGCAAGAGGGACATACTGCCCACCTGAACAAAGCGGACGCAGACGCAGAAGTACTCCAAATTCTTGAGCTTTACAGGCGCGTATACGAGGAACTGCTGGCTGTACCCATGATTAAGGGCGTCAAGTCTGAGAAAGAAAAGTTTGCGGGTGCACTCTACACGACGACCGTCGAGGGTTTCATTCCTGCGAGCGGGCGAGGCATCCAAGCCGGAACCTCACACTGTCTTGGACAAAACTTTTCGCGTCCCGAGATGTTCAACATTGTGGTAGAAGACCCGAACGATCCCAGTGGCCAGGGCAAGTTGTATGCATGGCAGAACTCGTGGGGTTTATCCACGCGCACGATTGGGGTCATGGTGATGGTCCACGGAGATAATCAGGGGCTTGTTCTCCCCCCGCGAGTGGCATGTGTGCAGGTTGTCGTTGTTCCGTGCGGAATCACGGCAAAGACGGGCGACGCTGAAAGGAACAGGATCAATGATGCTTGCGATGAGTTAGCCAAGTCACTTGTGGATATCGGAGTCAGAGCCAAGGCTGACTTGAGGGAGGGTTATACACCCGGTTACAAATTCAACGACTGGGAGCAGAAGGTGGGTTTGAACGTGTATCGCATGGTAACTTCTTGATTTGTATCTGTTCCGTTCTACTAGGGAGTTCCGTTGCGGCTAGAGATCGGACCCAATGATCTTGTTAAGCAACAGACGGTGTCGGTCCGGCGTGACACGGGTGCAAAAGCGCCTATTCCCCTATCGGAGCTTAGAGCAGCCGTGCCGGCGCTGTTGGAGACCATTCACATGGACATGTACACGAAGGCGCTGAACGAGTATAACTCCCGACTGAAAGAGGTGACTCGGTGGGAGGACTTCGTTCCTACGCTAGACAACAAGTGCATCGCGGTGATACCCTGGTGTGAGGAGGAAGCGTGTGAAGATGACATCAAAGAAAGGAGCGCTAGATCGTGAGTTGCAATTGTTGCCCGCTGTCCCTATTTTCAAGGGGACACGGTCAGTTTGATCTCGCAGTGTGATACTGATTGCACCCCATACAGTGCCGAGCCACAGGATGAGCGGGCCCCGTCTGCAGGAGCAAAGTCGCTGGCGATTCCATTCGATCAAGAGCGGTTCACCCCTCTTGAGCCTGGCCAGACCAGGTGCGTTGGATGCGGAAAGGATGCGAAGCGCTGGACGATGTTTGGGAGGTCGTACTAGACGAGTGTCTCGTAGCGATTAAAAATTCCTGTATGTTCTTCATCAATTGGGGCTTCCCTCTTGAGGTTTGGACTCCGGCAATGACACCCCGTGGGGCTCCGGGAACACTTTACCGCTTATAGTAAGTTCGTATGGAACGCCAACATTTCTCCTAAAAACATTCTTTCGCACGGGGCTCGATAGGGCGACGTGCCGGCCGCGCAAAACCCCAGAGAGGGGAAAATAATGGACCCATATGATCCTGTCACCACCTCCCCATGTGCTCCTCCTCCCCCTCTGGGAGGGGAAAAAAAGTCATATGACTGATTCCGAATTCCCCTCTAGTAACAACCCCTCAACGAGACCTATAAGAACCGAGGTTCTTTGCAAGGTTGCATCGGGACTCTTCCTCCACTGACCACCACCTCTCCCGAAGTCGAAGAGTCTACAGTCACTCCGTCATGGTTTTCTCGATCATTCGCACACATTATAACAAGCGCATCGCTGCAAATCCCGTGCGTACATAGATTCTCTCGTTGCCTTCCCCCCGTCTCACTCCCCCCAGTACATTGTAGGCACTTTCGCATGCATCGGAGGCGGGTTATTCGGTCTGGACATCTCGTCCATGTCCGGTGTCTTGAGTGTAAGTAGGTCCACGCCGTCTATTTTTCCTTTCAAATCTGACAACGTCGTCCAGAACCCGGCATACCTCAAAACGTTTCACAACGTAATCCCCTCCCCTACCTCACCCTCCCCTATGTTTAACCTCTTGCATCACTGACAGCCCGGATCAAATGCGCAAGGTGCTATCGTAGCATCTATGCCGGCTGGCTCCCTTATCGGAGCACTTCTCGTTACAAAACTCGCTGATTGGCTTGGTCGCAAATTGACCATCATTTCTGCTAGTCTCATCTGGATTCTCGGTGCTGCACTCCAAGTGTGCTTCTGTGGTAGGTCGTTCGTTCACCACGAGGTCGATTGGTCTTCTTAGTAGTCTATCAATCAGAACCGTGGTATGCTAGTTGCGGGCCGTATCATCGCCGGAATCTCGGTCGGCATGTCCTCTGCTGTTGTACCTGTCTACCAGTCGGAAATCACCGCTCCATCCATCCGTGGCCGTCTCGTCTCCTTCCAGCAATGGTCCATCACATGGGGTATTATGTTGCAATACTTTGTCCAATTTGGGTGCTCTTACATTAACGGCACTGCATCCTTCCGTATTCCATGGGGTCTCCAAATGATACCCGCCATTATTCTTGGCATCGGCATGATGTGGTTCCCTGAATCTCCACGTTGGTTGATGGATCACGATCAGTGAGGCATCCCAAATGCGCTCTAGGCCAGAATGTTACTGACTCGTGTTTATAGGGAACGAGAAGCACTCCAGATTCTCGCAGATCTCCATGGTGGTGGGAACGTAGACGACAAACTCGTCGTACTGGAGTTTGAAGAAATAAGGCAACAGGTCGACTTTGAACGGCAAGAAGGTGCCAAGTCCTACGCGGACCTCTTCAAACCTGGTGTCCTCCGTCGCGTTATCCTCGGTTGTTCCCTTCAGATGTGGTCCCAGCTGTCGGGTATGAATGTCATGATGTATTACATCATCTATGTCTTCCAGGGCGCTGGTCTGACTGGTCGTCGTGGAAACCTCATCGCCGACTCTGTGCAATATGTTCTGAATATGCTTTTCACGGGTCAGTCGTTCTTGATATCGTCGCCGGTTTGTGATAGTGGCTCATCTTGCACGTGCATGTAGTCCCTGCCATCATATACATTGATAGGTGGGGTCGCCGTTGGATGATGATACTGGGCTCATTCTTCATGGGCATTTTCCTTTGCCTCGTCGGTGGTCTCCAAGGTGGATATGGTGAATGGGGGAACGTCGATGGTTCGCCCGTGTGGGTCATCAATAACCAACCAGCTGTCACCAAAGCTATCATTGTCTGCTCGTACTTGTTTGTCTGCTCTTTCGCTGTCACGATGGGTCCGGCATCCTGGACGTACCCTGCGGAGATCTTCCCCATGCGCGTGCGTGGTAAGGCTGTCTCGGTCTCCACGGCGACCAACTGGCTATTCAACTTTGCTCTCGCATGGGCTGTCCCGCCGGCGCTGACTTCCATTGCATGGAAGACATACTTCGTCTTTGCTACATTTAACTTCGCTGCTACCATCCACTTCCTTTTCTGCTTCCCAGAGACGGCGCAACGTACCTTGGAAGAAATCGAGGAGGTGTTTAACCAAGGGCATACGTTCACCGCCTGGAAGATCAAGAGAGACGTTGGAAAGAAGGATTTGGACGATGTCCTTGCCGACAAGGTTGAAAAGCGGTCAGTACAGGTTAAAGAGAGTGTTTGATGCATGGGTACATTTTCTTTGTTTTCATATCAGTCGTTTTTCCAGAATTTAATAACTTCCCACTGTCCCTCCCAACTTTTTTCTTTCTTTTTATTGGTGCGTTGTAGCTCAAAGACGAGATCGTCTACCAGCTCGTGTAATGCATGTATCCAGTAAGCATATTGACCTTGTGGATGCTGAAAGGGAGTTGACATACTCGGGAAGCGCCCTCGCTTGGACGTGTTCAGCACCCTTTCATCTGTCCACAAATTCCAGCACTGGTCGCCATACAAAACGCAGCACACAAGTCAGTTGAACATGTTATAAGTAAGGCAGTGTCCCAGACAGATGAAACATGCTATGCCAGTAGAATCCTAGCCTAGTGTGCAAACAGGCAAAATCTGTTAGGTATCGATTTTCTGGGCTTATACCATGGTCGTCGCATCGCCTACATGAGATCGGTCGAACGCATAGCAACTATGTTGAAGACACCGCGAAATCTCTGAATACGTAAGTGGTTGAAATTCACTGTCTGCTTGAAGTACAGTCATCGTTCAAGTACTGCATTCACAAATTTCATACTTTGAACTTTGGTCTTTTCTTGTGCCTCTGCAGGGACGTGTAAGTAGTAGGCTTCATTCCACAAAGGCTTCTTCAGCAATGAACCATGCAGACGGAACGAAACAACAGAAACTGCAGAGCGAGCCCCACTTAAGTGTAGGAAGTGTACCGTGATCAGAGATATCAAACGGCACCAGATCGTAATGCTAGGAACAGACTTCGTGAGTCGACGTGCGCATCTGCCTCGCGTTGACAGAACGTGCACGGATTGGTTTGTGCAGAGATTTGCAAGCATAGCCAATGTCCCATGTTTTGAGATTATACCGTACCGTTAGAGAACAGTCCGGGTGATCGTCGCAAGTACATGAACTCACGGCGGATACCCCACTTCACGGTGAAAAACTGAATTGCCTATCGGTAACGCGCTGAAACACAGGCAATTGCGAAGTGACCGTACGGCGACACACCTTCATTCCGAAGAAACTAGTATCCTTTGATGGTTGAGCGCGTACTTGATCGACTTAGCCACTTACCCAATGTCATCTACGGAAGGTTTTCATCAAATCGTTTCGGGAGGATGTACCTCGACACGCTATTAGGCGTCGGGGGTTCCATACGGGTTTGAAACCTCTTCAGTGGTGGTATGATACAGAAGCATCTGGTTCCAAAACCTGATACTTTGCAAGTCTGATGGTTTCACTACAACTATTGCAATGCTGCTTTGACGTATTCCTTCAACTTCATTTCAGCTGGTAGGGAGGATGACTTGCGGTTGTTGAAAACACACTGGGATGAAAAAAAAAGTCCAATCCCCGGTTTCATGGGGGTAAACCGTTCGCCAACTGCGAGTAGAGCATACATGCTATTCACAACCGGGTCACTTACATACTGTGAAGTAGCCCAGGTCATCTGCACACCGATGACTAGAACATCGTAGTATTCGAGAGGGAGACTTGCGTACACGGTGGTAGAGCAGAGACCCGCCGAGCGTGGTGCGCAGGCAGAGAAGTTGGTGTGTACTGTCCGCGACGACACATAGTTCACAAATGGCTGGCTTGTTGGGCACCTCTGTAAAGAAAAATTGTTATCAACTGAATATTTTTGTGAAACGAGGTGCACAGGAAGGCCTGCGACCTGATTGGATGGATGGTAACACGCGTATGTCGCCTGCCAACAGCCACGTCAAGATCAGCAGCGGTCGGGCACATATCCCCCTCATACATGCTCAAGAACTGGCATACCGCTCTGTCACCACCAGACATCTTTCTTTTGAGTCGTGTTCCAAGACATATTCTGTGCGTCTAAAGAGTACTATTTGCAAACTGTACCATCCCGGTACATATCACACAAAACCACGAAAACCGTAGATTCTAGACGATGCGCGACATACAAGCTGAGCAGTCCACATCTGCGTCCCCGCCCACCAGACAATCGTCGACATGGCACGCGATCCGTCCATGGACGCCCCTCTTAACGCTTGCCGTCCGAGAGATTACATCCGTCTCTGTGACGTTCATCCTCTCTTCGGTTCTCGATACTCGCGTTTCCGCAGCCAGTGCTAACACTGACAGAGCTGAAGCGGATCAGACTCTCGACCAGGTATCATCATCTACATCTGGGTCTGCGTCCGTCGTCACAGCTAATTCTTCCACCGCCATCTCTCCCGTGGAATCTCATCAGCCTGTCCTCGCAGACATACTCACGCAAGAACTCAGCGTAGACGTGAACGGGTCTAGTTGGAAGCACTTCATCCTGCATATGCCAGATGCCGCCGACGAAGCGATCGTGCTCATCTACGGCCTCCATCCTGGCAGGCAGTACGATATTGACATTGCGCTCGTAGGCGGGGGCATGGTTGGAAGACGGATGGTCGTTACCAGTGACGGTGAGGTCTGTCGCTTTTGCCTGCAAGGAGATTTTAAGATATGTTGTAGTTACTGACTCGGGGAGTGCTGCGCAGGGAAGTGAGGAAAACGACGCTATTTCTGCCGATTGGGATGTAAACGGTACAACTTCCGAAGATTTTACAGCGACAGATACGATAATGCCTCCTATGGTCGGTTCACTCCCGATGCCGGAAACGACCTTATCTCCTTCACCTGACCCATCATCCCCCGCGTCCCACTCACCCTCCTCCGGCGCGACGCCCACAACGACGACTCTTACACAGACCCACGAAGATCGATTCCGCGCACTTTCTAGTACGCTCACTGCGTTGAACGAAGAGCAAGCCACGCTTCAGTCTTTACTTAAATCTACAAGGCGGGATGCACAGAAGACATCCACGGCACTGAAAAGCGAAGTAGATATCCTACGGCGTGCATCGGAGAAGGCAGTTGTCGCAGAGGGAAAGGCGAGGCAGCGTGTCAGGGCTCTAGAGGATGCAGTCAGGAAGGCAAACGAAGGTAGGGATGATATGGAACGGGAAATAGACCAGAATGAGAGTGCCATGCCTGCACTGAGAGAAAGGGAGCTGAACATAGAGGAGGAGCTGAAGAGGACCAAGATAGAGGCAGACGGGGTCAGAGTTGAAAGGGAGAAAAAGGAAGAGGAAGAAAGAAAGCGGAAAGAGACTATGAGGGCTGAGTCTGTCAGCTTGTCGCAGAGGATTGAAAGGTTGAACTTGAAGAGAGAAAGGTTGGAGGGGTCTGTCATTGACGACCTCGAAACGCAGCTGGCGGAAATCGAGCGCAAGATTGAATTGGTGGAAAGGGGAGGAAGGCAACACCAAGCTGATGAAAGATGGGACGGCGACTCCAGGGGAAAGTCGCAGCGGCGGAAGTCGCACCCGGGAACGATTGGACGTTCACGATCGAATACGATGCAGAAGCCTGCTCCTCCTGCACAACCTACACAGGTTAATAGCCCGCCTACTGAGATGCACCGGCACCAACCGCGGTCACAGTCGACCTACTATAAAGGTCTAGATGGTGGGCTACTTGGACTTGCGTCCCCTCCAGGGTTCAGTTTTCAGAACGGACCCATGCATGCGCCGATTTCATCAACCCACACGACATCCGCAATTCCAGTGAATTCCGGGTTGGGCCAGTCGGGCAATTTGGTATTCAGCACATCCTCCTCAATGACATCTCCATCATCACGGTCTATTGGTTCTGCGGTATCGTCCACCCTGTCCAGCAAAGCACCTCCTTTCGAGCCAGCGCGCAGTCTGCGAGCGTCCTTCCCTCTACCCCATTCAACGGCGAAAGTGCACTCTGGAGGCAGCTTCTCCTTGGGGGCGGAACAAAATGCGTACGGGGCTTCGTCGTCTGCGACAGCCAATGCACACTCGTTCGACACAACCAGGCCTGTGCTAAATGCTACGGCTTTCGTGGACTCCCCTACCTCGCTAGTTTTTTCGAGTAATCCATTAGGGGTAGGGACACTTCCGACGCCTATACAACGCCCGTCGCATACTTCGGGGTCTACCTCCAGTTCTAGTTGTCAGAACTCGGCCTCTGTCACTGCCCAACTGCTAAGATTGGGGAGGCCTGCACCAGCGACATTACCCAAGACGGCGAATGGAGAGAATAAGACGCGGACGACGTCGAGCGGGTAGTGGGATCTAGCATACATAATTTGACATTAATTACTACAATGAAATTGCAATTTACAGCAAATGTCCCTGTGTGGAATTTATCATAAAAGTGTGGAGGGAAATTGGACACGCAGGTTACATGCTGAGAGGGAAGATGAATAGTAGCCTGTGTGGCGTCTCTTATGGCCTCGGAGGTTGGTGTTCCTGTGTATCCAGCCAGGCAAGCTGGTATGCTAGGTCGTCCACCGTGCCAACCTGACCGTGTTCATTGCTAGCGCCATCCACAGATCGCGCAGCTAAGGGTTGCTGCTCCCTGGTCGCGTCGTTTCCAGCACTATTGGTGTCGGAGTTGACACGGACGGGCATTAGGACTGCGCCATTTCCCTCGAAGCCCGGTGCAACCCTCCTAAGCGCCTCGCGTTTTCTGCGCTGCCTCTCGTCGTCGCGCGCACGGAGGAGAGCTTCTCGACGTGCTGCGTTTGTTGCGAGGGTGTTCCGCCGAGAAGATTCAAGCGCGAGGACATGGGGTTCTAGAGTGAATGGATAGACGAACTGGCAAGGTTGATGGCGTGCTCGACGGTCATTTCTGGGTAGTCAGTGCTGTTGTACTCACGTACGGTGTCACGCTGTCTGGAAGTGGGTGAATATCAGGGGGTAGTATGACCTATCTGTGTTATTAGAAAGAATTACTGTGGTGGCAGTAGGTCAACTCACAGGTGGAGGGACCCGTAGGGCTGGCGATTTTATGAGCGGTATATTGGCTGCGGCGGCGTATTGGGACTGCATCGCTATGGCCAACGAGGTACTCCAGGTTCAGACACTGGTCAATGGCTAAAGAAACTTTGAAGACTCACGCAGACTTGCTATTGACTGGCCAGCTGTACTGAGAGGCTCACGATAACTCTGAAGTGCTACCGCAATCAGCAATCAGTGACAACTAGCGACACGCCAAGTCCGCTACTATTTTTTAGTCAAATTCTCTTTCAGTCAAGAAACAACTACTGTAAGTACTGTGGGTGAATTTGAAGAAACCACTTCCAAGGTACATTTTTGAGATCTACAGAGTGTGCGGAGATCTCCCTTCAAGCAGCTCCTCCTGTACAGGTTTGTCCAACGGTCTCCAACTGGACCATTGACTTATCGCGGCCGCCGGCTCCAAACGCCAGCAGCACATCTGCGATCGGTGGTTAAGGTTATGGATTTTTTTTTCCCGGATACAAGTCTAGATGCCAAGAGCGTCGTTTTGCCAACCCCAAGTTCCGGTCAACTCCGGTAGCCATCTTACTAGTATACCAGCTGCGCGGACTACAGATTTAATATGGTCCCCAGCACTCTTCTCTATAACCGTCCATGCAGCATTTGTATAATCTGTGGCACCAGCTCTCCAAGGCCTTCTGTAGGAAGGCAATTTGCGTCTGTCTATCTCTCAGGGGCACATATTGCCATTTTAGAGGCTCACTTGGGCCCCACTGTTCTTTAGGGTCCTTTTTCATTCATAGAACCGACCAACATGCCGCGTGCGGTAGGTCCCTCTTTGCCCACAAGATAGAGGTTGACGATTTCCATGTGTACCTGGGATACTGCATTGCCCTTATCCGCGTTACGTTTGACGAGATAATCAGTGTCACATTTCCATGGCTCCGACTGAGGACTCATTGTCATTGACTGCAGTGGTGGGGACTCCGATCTGCAAGATGCTAAGAGCTGAAACAACAGGTATTATAGTGAGCATTTATTGGGTTGAGTAACACCACTTAACAAGCGCTCAAGAATCCAAAAACTGCAGGAAGCATATGTGTAATTCGGCCGTCTTGCAAGGCATTGCATCATGAAACGTAAGGTAACAGACTTTACCGTGTGGGGCGTAGACATTTAGGACTGTCACCAAGCTAACATTTTTCCAGTGTTGCTGGATTTCGGATAAAATTGTCTTGCTTCTGGCTTATCTATTGTCTTGGGGAGATTCCTTATCTTTAATAAGCCCTTGGCGTCTGACGTCCACCCAACATCCGCAAGGCTGTTGAAACTCAATTCTTCCCTCTCGATTGCACCTGCGGTAGAGACTGTCGTGGTGGGATCCCTGCCCCCTTGTTTACAAGGTATGTTATTAAACACTTAATCCCCGTCTTGATACTGAGCACTCGACAATAAAATGAGGGAGGCAGGGCTGTTGCATGTCAACGACCGCATTCTTCTGCTAAGCGAAGGTAATTTTCTGTGTTGGGCTATAGCCCCGTAGGTTAATATCGTTGGTTCGTGGCCCTGTACTGCGGGGATTATGAAGAAATGTCCGGAGTTCGAATGGGAAGTGCGACCCAAACCTACTGTAGACCATGAGTCTGCGGTTTTTAAAAAAAAATTATTTGGGGAGAAGCGTCCATTATACCTCATTCAATTCAAAAAAGCTAAGCTTATAGTTATGGGATCAATCACTGCATACTCTAGAACGTACATACACCGGCACCGATAGTTTGGGAAATTACAGCACGGGTTCCGGATATGACTTAGCAAATAGCAACACATAACTTGGGACAGCATCGGGCCAAACCTACTATCCTGAAAGCATCCTGAAAGTATTCTTGCTGCCGCTGCGTTGGCCATGTCTGCGATGTGTACGCCCCCTCTTTTCGTTCTCTCTCAACTCTCTCTGTGGGTCATCACCACCTCGTTCCATGGTCGCACCCAGTGTTTCCACACCCTTCCTCGCACCTTGTTTCTTCGTAGGTATCGGCTCGTCCACAGCTACAGACGATGAGGGTACAAAGCTCATTTCCAACCCGCCGTCTGCACTGAACTTGACGTCCGCAGACTTCCCGGTATTTGTAGTTGTTTGTCGAGATGCGAGGCGCTGGCCGAAAGTTGCATCCTTGTCACCCAATTTCGCTGCCGCTGCATTCGTATGGGGTACGAGGGGAACAAGGTTGATGTTGGGGGGCCGCCGGCGATTTGCCTCGTGGGTTCGCGCATGTTGTTGTTCGGCGCGTGCATTTTTCTGTCCAGGTCTTGTCCGGGGATCGAACTTGGTGAGCTCTGCAGAATAGGCATTAGCCAGGGCGACCAAATACACGGGATTATATACGAACCTCCAGCGTCGGAGCTATCTTCACTACTCTCATCATCTGTGCTTCCACTGAGACCATCAGACGAGGATCTATCGCTCTCTTCTTCTTCCTCTTCTACAACTGTCTTGGACAATCCAGGTCCACTTCTCTTTTGCGCAACCGCCGAAGGATTGAGGAGGGCATACTCTCGGCTGTACTCATCTACAGCAAATTCGGGATTCTCGAACAGTTCCTTGAAGCGAGGGTCATTAAGAAGTGTCGCCGGCTCCTCATCGACTACTTCGTCATCCACAGCCATAGCATCGCCCACTTCCTCGCCTGCTTGCTTAGCCTTCTTAGCTCGCTTCTTTTCCTTCTTCGTCCTCTCTCTCTCCGCATCTTTTTCGATCTTTTGTGCCAGTGCTTTGTTGACTTTAACCATGGCAGCGGCAGTGTCCTTCCGAGTGCGAATTCTCGAATCAGCCAATTTATCCATGCGTTCCTTGATAACTTTTTCGCGGTGTTCAGCATATGCGAATGGGTTGGCAATGACACGTGCGGTATCATAAAGCTTGAGGGACAAGAAGTAGCCGTGCATGTACGGTTTGAGCGCAGGCGTTCCAATCAGATGGTCTAGGCCAAGACTATAGACATATTAGGCATGATTGTAGTCTCTGGTAAATGAAATGGTCAACTTACGCCCGTAATTCGTTCCGTTCAATGAATTTATAGTCTTCGTACACGTTTCGCGTACTTTGGTCTTCCATCTCCTCAGTAACATTTTCCAAGAAAGTTGCCCAGCGTGGTGCCGGGCCCAATTGTGGGATATAATACGTTGCCATTTGTATACCCTCGTTTGCTGTAAGAAGCAGTCCGCTTCCGGGGATGTGATGGACGTCGTTAATGTCGGTAGCTGGTGTGATGGACACAAAATTCGATGAGGACTAGCAACGTCGTTGGAGGATCGGTAGCATTCATATACGAGCCAATACTCACTGTATTTCGGTCCCATATTTTCACGACTTTTCTGTCTGCGGTGAGAACCATGCCGTCACCTGCCATACGGCTTCCCCCCTCTACCCAGCTAACTTTTTTTATGGGTAACCCATACCCTTGGTCCTTGAAGGCAAATGGTTTAGGGGACCGTATGTCATAAAGGAGGGTATGACCCGTCGACGTGGCTATAGCATAGGAGAGTCCGTCTGACCTGGATGCAATGGCCGTGACGGCCAACGACCCAGAACCCGACCCTTCATCATCGACTCCAGGAAGAGCAACCACAGCACGACCCGTGGACTGCGATATCCGGCCTTTAGGGAGGTTGAGCAATCCGACCCTCGAACGGGAGCGTGGATCCCAAAACTGCACACTCGGGGTGCCATCAACACCGAACCCCAGGAGTTGGTGTGCAGGATTTATGTCTATGCAGTTTACACCAAGAATTGGATCGTCTTCTGGCGAGTCAAGCACTATAGAGTTCAGAAATCGACCCTGCTCCAGATTTAAACGATATATTTCATTCCCGGATGCGGAGACGAGAGCGTCACAAGAGGGAAAGTGATACGCAAGGGACCGACCGAAGCGGGGTATTCGCGTACGGTGGTGAAACCCGCCTTGCGTGTGCAGTTCGACCGACCTGTCATTTTGGAGGTGAACTGTTTTCGTCCAGTCATCAGAGAGAATCTGTAGCACCTCGGTTAGCGCACGGGTACTCGGGGACTACAGTGTCATAACCAAAAGGAGGGACTGACCCACTCACAGTGAAATCGACATTCTCCGCGTCAGTATGCCGTTCAAACTTCATTGTCAACTCGTCCAGATCCCATACCCTCATCTGGGGCTTATACGTCCCTGTTGCGATTACATGATGACCGTCTCTGGTAGTCCTAACTTTGTTGCTTGCCTCGGGAAATTCGAAGCCCTGTATCAGTTCAATGTGTCCTTCTTCTCTTTCCTTCAAAGCACGCTTTCCTTTCGTTTTCGCCGCACGCTTCCGGGTTATCCAATCAGGGATGGATGACGAAGAACTGGCTACTGCGCCATTAACCGTATAGACCTTGACATCACCACTGACCACCACCATAATATAAGGGCAATGGCAAGATTTCAAGTAGGCCTTATTTGCGTTTGAGTTGGTCGCCAGTGCAACTGATACGACGAACGGGCAGCAAAATTTGTGCACGTGACCCAGGCCAACAAGGTTACGTTGGATCGATTCGGAGTCGGAGTTCGGAAGATGGGTTGATCTACCTGTCTATGACACTGCACACAAAAGTAAATACCTCCGCATGGTAAATTGGAGGGAATGTCTGAATCATTTCTGATGAGAATACGGTACTGGAAATCACTGTATGTAGCCGGGGATCGCAATCCACCACCCCACTCGCTCGTCTGAGTGGGAAAGTAGCCCGATATATAGATGGTATGCACGAGGAAATCAGTAAGTTTTCTTCTTCTCATCCACAGACAATCCACCTGAAAAAATATCCTCATTACAACGTAAAGGTGATGAGGGAAGATTGTCAGCATACCTGGTCCCATGTTCACGAGTAGAATAAGACCCCCAACAATGGCTGTATACAACGTCAGTGGGAGAATACGTTAAAGCTACCAGCTAACTTACATAGGGTTTGGAAGAAGTCGTACCTGAAGGCGAGGGTCAGCGTCGTCTTTGACATAAATAAGACTAATCTCACTTGAGGAAGTCACGTTGCGCGTGCGCGCTATGCACGCTCCACCAATTGTTGATGAAGACGTTGAAGACACTCAGGACAATGACTAAGAAGGTGGCGGACCACTTTGCCTTGAACCCAACCGCCACCATGGTGCATGCCGCAAGGCCAACCAACGACGCAACGAAACGACTGATGCTCCATTCACCTCGAACCATGTATCCCAAGAAAAGGAATATGAGCAGTACACGCCCAGCGAGGAGGAAGCTACAAGACGTATAAGTAAACCCATCCAAGACACCACAGAGAACTGCAGTGACACGTACTATTTCTTGCGGTCAGTATCACTCAGACTGGGAAGGCCCGCAAAGTTTTTTTGTCTGGAAACCATCGTATCGCTCAACACCATCACCAGACCACCGATCACACTTAAGCTACGCAAGAAGAAATTGAGGTCAAAAATGAGGCCATAACCAAATCCTTGGACGATAACGACAGCCAGTAGGCCCAGGACAGCATGTTCTGTGAAGCGTTTTGATATGACAGCGGTGGAAGCCGCTAACATAACCTGCAAGATGCATCAGGCTTACTCACGAGCCAAAATTTATTAAAAAAAGCAGGTAACACGCACGACGACGTTCAAAATCAGGAATAAATGCGAGAAACCCCAGTAGAAATGTCTGTGACTGTTTCAAAGCTTTCAGCAAGTAGCACGCGAGTTTTCAACAAATACTGACGATTGCAAGTACCAGAGCTGGTCGCGCCACTGCGTGAGAATTCTCAGAGCGTCCTCGTAGAAAGTCACCACAATGAGGAAGCGACCGATGCTGGGCAAGTAGGGCTTCAGGGGTTGGGAGTGAATTTCGATAGCATCCTCCACCTGCTTGCCCACGGCACGGACCCTTTCTGATGGACTATCAGGGTCGGCGGCCCTGTAGCCTGAGGACGGCCGGGGATTAGAGAACCCATGTGGGTCTGCGTTGTAGGTGGCCGTGGCAGGACGCGCAATGTGGATGCGGGAGGTCATTGGAGAACTGTTGGACCAGACACGGCGCTGGAAGCGAAATGCAAATGTCGGACGTGGCAGTCTAACGGATCCGTGGGAAAGAGTGGCTGACAGACATCACGTGACCATTTCATTTCGTGTATTGCTTTGCCATCGGCGAGGCCTGGCAGTACTTAAATTCTAATAGAGTCCCTGTGACTTGTCAGCGGTCAACTTGCATGTCGTCGCCGGAGAAAGGGGGAGAGAAAAATTATCTCTAGTAAGTACTCTCTCCGATGTGATGCTCCTGCAACGGAGATTGACTTCTCCTCCAAGTGCTGTTCTGAACCTTCCACCCACTGCCTCACAGGGTGATATTAGGGAACGATATAGGGCTCTGTCTATAACCTTTCACCCTGACAAACAGCACGATTTGCGTGCAAAGGAAGTTGCCGCTGACAAGTTCCTCGAAATCCAGAAGGCTTACGAAGGTAAGTCATGGCGATCGCATGCTGTTCGGAAGTTCAGCGATATGTCATCTTACTTGGTCTTCGTTTTCATTAGTCCTTTCAGATCCATTCCTCCGGTGAGTCATGTCTTTTACCATAATTGCCCTGTTTATACCAAGTTCATTTGACAGCGAAGTTTATGATGTTCTAGGTGAGACCCTCATTCCATCTTTGGTCTACTCGTGGCACTCCATGACATTGTGTGCATATAGGTGAAGAAGGGTTGAGCAGGCAGTGGCCAATGGAGCTGCGATCTAAAGAAAGTGACGAAGTGCGTTCTCCGATAACCTCAGCACGAGCTGAACATTCCAACAAAGAGTCCAAATCAGATCAGAGCAGTTCTTAGGCACTGGAAGATTGATCACAGCAGCGAGGTTTTGGAAAAACTTTTACAGCCACGGGGTGCCGTGACGTGCGGAGTAAACGCGTCGTCACTTATTGCGAGAGGCGATGAATATGATGGACAACTCGGAAACTTTGGTAAACGTTTGAGTAACATCAAAGTTACCAGTTTCGGTGTTCGTCATGGTATTATGGTAAGACTTTTGATGGCATCGTTTGATTTCATTGGGCCGATAGCGATGTCCTGTTGTTATGCTGTAGAAGGCCTTGGGCCCCAAAACTATCGTCGGAGTCACCTCTGAGGTTCGCTCGGGGTCACGAGCTACCCTCGCTGCTAGAGGGACTTTCACGGGAGCCCTGCGGCATCAGTTTTCTCCGCGACTGGTTCTAGAGGTAATTTCAATTCCTCGGCACGTTCTAGCCTCAAAGATCAATGAAATTCATCGCAGCTGACAGCGGCATTCCTGAATCCACACATCATCACTGCGAAAACAACATACAGTGACAACGAAAATGCGGTGTCAGTCCAAACCAACTTTATTCCGGCCATTTGGTATCTCTTCCCCCCTGTGACCTCGGTTACCTTCACGCGACGATTGTTCCGCGATTCCTTGACCCAAGGATCAGTCACATGGACGTACTCTCCAGAGTTACCTGGCGGAAATCTCGAGTTTAATATCTTTTCTCCCAAAAACTTCGATTTCATGTCCCAGGATGACCACGTCGAGGCTATGGAAGAATCGACTTTTGGAGGTCCTGGGTCAACTAGTGGACTCGCTGCTGGAGTGCGGACCTGGTCTTTCGGATTAACATTGGCTGGCCTGAATTCGTGTATCAAAGCTGAATTCTTGCTGCGCTTTCAAGAATTGTCTCTCCGCCTTAAAGCTAGTGCAGAAGTAGGTTTCAGAAACGTTGCGTACATCGTGTCGGCAAAGTGGGTCGGCGTCCGAAGTGCATTTGGAACAGGAGTGGGGTTAAGCACTAAAGGGGTGGTCCTGAGGTTTCAGTATGTCTGCATGTCTGATCGCTGTGGGTGACCTGACCTTATGTTAGATTAACGTATTATGAGCAAAAGTGGACCGTCCCGATCATCCTTACGCCAGATTACGATTTGAATCTGGCCCTCTACACAGTCGTAATTCCCTCGGCTGCACTGGCTATTGGTTATCGATTCTTCCTAAAACCGCGCCGTCGGGCCCAACGTGCACGGTACCTGGATTTTCATTTTGTGCACCATCGATGGCTGAAATGGAGACGCAGATACTTTGAGGATGCTCGACGGGCATTGAACGACGAGAAGTCGGAACTAAAGAGGGAGATCGAGAGCACAACGTTATTGTTGCAGGACGTTGCAAGACGACACATGGATGCGGAGCGGTCGAGAGCAGGTAAAGTGCACGGAAATACTAAATTTCCTTAGGTTTTCTTACGTTCATCGTAGGCCTGATCATTCTCGAAGCAAGCTACGGACCGAGTCCGGATAATGAAGCAACGGGTTTGGACGTAGATGTGACTGTACCTCTTCAAGCACTCGTGCACAATAGTCAGCTGTACATATCAAACAGGACACCCAAGGTAGTGTTTTCTTTCCAATCGATTGGGTTGCCAGCAATTTCACATTCGGCTGATATTTTTGTAGGCGGGCATTCCAGGCTTCCTTGACCCAGCCCCGGCAGCCCCTAAATCGCTGCGTATACGATACTTGTTTCGTGATCGCACGCACTATGCCGAGATCTCTGATGCGTCGCCGGTTGTCCTTCCCTTGAAAGGTGAGTTCTGCCCGCCGCCGTGGGTGACCCTACTCACCTGCCGGTACAGACCATTTGGTAATGTAATGTGACCTTTCATTGTCGGATATCTTATTCTTCTCGGCGCCCTGGTTGCTCCCCATCATTTACATCCCACTGTCCACCTATCCGATGGTTTAATTCCTTTCCCAACTCAATTGACCTGTGCGCCACAACATGAGCCCTACGTCTCCCCTTAACGGTAGTGTCGATATCATAGGCCACTGGCGCTCGTTTTGAAAACGGCGTATTGGCAAGGATCGGGAGAACCAGTCCGTTAGCGGGACAAACTCTGTGGAGTTGCGAGTACCAAGCCAGGGTTGATACGACGAGTGGCGGTCGATCTCCGGGCATTTACTCAGTTGCATGCACACGGCATGGATGGACCCGTTGCATGATGGTAGCGGACCTGGCGCTCCACACCACTCCAACGGACAGAATCTTATGCGTGAGGCTATGTGAGGGCAAAAACGTTCCCCAAGAGACGCTGTCATCCGCGGGAAATAGCAAGCCTTTCAACGTCAAGATTACGAATAACGATCTTTCTGCCCAAGCCCGTATTGGGAGGAATCAGATTTCCAGAGAACTTTTACTACAACTCCCGTGCGTGTCAGTTTCTGCGTCCTAAGTGTACTTGGATGTCAGTAGGGGCAGCCGCCCACTGGAGAACTTGCGTATGACTGCGTTACCACGCTTATGAAACTATGAAGGACAGCGAGGTAATCCCCGTGGTCAACCCTGAGTCTGAGCAGCGGGGTGGCCTGCTGACAGCTGCTAGCTGTTGTGAGTCGTTTTTGATGCCTGGTGTTGGACTTCAGTGTAGCAGCGGTGACATGCATGAAAAGGAGGCTTGTCGATGGGCCGTTCCCTGTCAATGCCTTGCGCCTGCATTGGTGTGGCTGAAAAGGGTCCGAGACGCATTTGGGAGTGACCAAATTTCTCATGACGTACCTTCTGACAGAAATTGCGGCTCCCTAGAGGCCCCGCAGTGGCAATGAGCGACTTCACTGGACCTACAGTACCTGGTCTCACTGTGAAGAACCTCTCTGCCCATGCCGTCTGCCACGGAGGCTTCGGACATTGAATATGCGCTATGGCCGAAACCTTCGCGGCTCAACTCTCCAGCTACCGCATTGCCAGTAATGCGAACGCCTTGAGGTCGACTATATAGGTCCCTTTGACGACCATAACCCCTCTCCAAGCTGGTCTCGGTCCAACGGCTCTGATCACACTGACTTCGGCTTCATTTTCCCGGGACACGGATTTGGCTGGGTAACACCATAAAAGGAAACGGGTGTCCGTAGGCGTGTCCCCCTTCTGGCGGGTGTTACCGAGTCGAAATTAAACGTTTCCCATGGTCGACGCGAGATTAGATCAGGCTCGGATGGACCTGCATGACATTTCGAAGCCCGTTGCCGACCCGTTACCGGCGGTTCCTCTCCTCGGCAAGCAGCCCTTACATACTATTATGGGTCCTTGCAGCCTTGCGCTCATGAGTGAATTCTAGGCGTGTCGTATGGGGACAACCATACTCACGCGAGCACACGCCCCAGCTGCGTTTAAGCACATGTTTTCCATTGTACACACGTAAAACTTCACATCGACTAATCCCAGTGATCCCACCCCAAAATACACCGCTGCTTGTTCGTTTGCTGTATCCGATCGTGGGTAGTCAATCGATCGTGCAACACGTTTCGCGCAAGCAAACTTGCCAGGGAATTAACGCCCTATGTGGCTGTCAGATTCCGTTGACGTTGCCTGCCAGTATTTAGTCGTATATTGCAGCGCCCAGGGCCTGCCCGTTATACAGGTACCGAGATGACATTCACAACACACCATGTACATGGTTTACTGCCAACCTATCTCTAGTCCCTGACTCACGCCTTCGAGATGTACGGTTATGAGTTGACAGGCTGCACGATGTTGCCAGTTGCCCGAAAATTGACCGAATTCAGGGGGGCTGTTGTCCCTAGGTGCTACTGCATGCAGTATGTATATACCCCAAATGACACCCCTAGTCATCAAACTCTGTTCGATGGTATCGTCATTCCAGCCTTGCCCTGATGGATACATATTGTACGGCCTGCGGCGCCACTGGATTGCCTCTTTAGGCGAGAAACAACAAGCGGGGCAGTCTAGGGTCGTTTGGGATCAGGGAATGCACTGGGAGCCTTGTTGAAATAAGAAGCAACGTCACGCCGTGCCGCAACCCGTTGGCATGGAAGAACGTGTGATAATTATGGAGAGGGCCAGGCAAACAATACACAGGGTGTGCTCCGGTATCTAGGAGGTAAGTATAGTATGGTTTGTGCTGTGGTGTTGCCATTTCATTGTAGGACGGATCTGCGGGTTCTCCTGTCTCGACCCATATTTTCTTGTAGCCGAGTGTATACATGGCCTGGCGGCGGCGACGCCACCGGTGGAAGTATGTCAAGTAATATGAGTAATGTGAACATTTTCATTTTGAGCGCAACAGAAAAGGGAAATACCGATCACAAAAAAGACACCGCTCAAATCAGCCCGTGGCGTGTGGCTAACTCAATTATAACTCAAAATAATTCTAACTTTCTTTTGGTCAAACTCCTGTTATGATGATGGAATGTGCCAGCCAAGAGACAGATATATACCCAGCTCACCGCTCCCTCCTTCTTACGACACCCCCCTTCCCTCCACCCTACACTCCTCCCCACCCATGCAGCAGCCCACGCTCCGCAACGTCCGAGTGCGGTCTACCAGAGATGCACTCCAGATATTCTACGCTGTGGCTCGAAAGTCCCTGCCACTGATAACCCGCCGTCTCGATGCTGAGGAGCGTCGCTCCATCGTTCCCGGAAACGTCTATGTCTGGGAGGAACGTAGTGCAAACACAGAGGCCACAGGTTTAGGAATGGAAAGATGGTTAGGTCCCTTTGTCTCCATGCACAGGCGTGTGGCCAACTAATATGGAACTTGTCACGACAGGACAGATGGCATGGGCTGGGGTCCCAGTCGGGTTCGCGACGTACGGCACTGCATGTTCCAAACTACTCCGCACCGCAAAACTGATCGGTGTCCCACACAGGAGTTTCTGTTTTACCACCAAAAAGAATACGAACTAGGAGATGATCCAAGCAACGCCGCCACCCCATGGGCGCAAATGATTAGGTGTGTGTTACGCGCTGTGTCACAGCTTCTGTTCGGTTACCTCTCGAATACACCGGGGGTCCCTGCGGACACTTTGCTTGCTGTCACCTCCTCCACCTGCCAGCTAACGTTTACCTCAACAGCATGTATCCCTCACCGCGCTCACGCGCAGCGAACGAGTCAGAGCGCTTAATTAAGCAGACTTATAGCGTGCGCGTCTCTTTGCCAGATGACCTGCCCACGCGGTATTTTGAGAAAGTGGCACCTCAGTGGGTCACCCCTCTCACGGCTAACTCCGCCGTCAATGGAACTAATTCACGTTTTACAGCCGCATACTTCAGCCAACAAAAGCTTGATCGGCTCGATACAGTAGATAACATTCAGGGTGTTGGTGATGTCCCTGTCCCCGATGGATGGTTCCGCAGTGCACGGCGAGATGGAAAATCCCGAAGAGAAGATGATCTGACCAAATCTGTGGTGGCTAAACGATTATCACTAGCCCCTATGGAAGGAGTGAACCCAGCCACGGAGCCCGTGGCGTACCAGTCCTCAGTGCCTGTTTACAAACACTTCCCCACATCGGTCGATGCTACTCATTTGGATACAGCGGACACTCCAGCCGCACGCAAGACTGCGTATTCTTTGCCGACCTTGGTTGCACCCCCTAACTACAACTCCACGGGTGTTCGACAAACTACGTACTCGGTACCCAATGGACTTGTGCTTGGCAGACACCACATTCAGTACCAAGAAGCTCAGCCCGTGCCTAGCCCCTCTGCATGCCCATCGTCACCGTCGTCGTCATCGTCATCCACGCCAGCAACACCAAGTCCCCGATTGAACCCTGACCGGACATCTGACAAGCTTGTGCCTCTCGAGTATCTCCAAAGCTTGCCACAAAGGCGGAGAGACCCTATCGACGAGCAGTTCCTCCAACGTTTCTCTACTCGCGCAACAACTTCCACGAGTCCTCCGTCTAAAACCAGTCCTTCCACTTATTCGCAGCTTGGCAGGTTCCAGCCCCTTGGCCACCCATGATTATCCACTTCTTGTTTTAAATTTTCTCGATTCTCTCTCACTTCGTCACGGCATCTATTATAGGTATAATTGGACTTACTATCTGCATGTACATAGGGAACAGGCTCAGAGTCAGGCATATTTGGCATGCGTTGCGAATTTTTTTTCCCGCTTCTCGAAAGTAGTATCCCCTTTTGATCGTGTTTGTACCCCTGTTTGACAGGCTGGGACAAGAATCGCATTGTTTTTATAATCGGGATTCATAACGCTGATACGAATATCGGGATCAGAGACATGTATAACGAACTGATATCTATAATATATTGGACGATCACTGGAGGCAAAACTGTACCAAGCAGGAAGTCCAAATCCGCGGTCAGCGGTATTTCATGTACCACGTGACTTCCTATATCAATCGGACCGCGCCGAATTCCGAATCCTTGCAAAATGACAACTGTCAGTGTCAAGTCAATCCCAGGCCCGTGCGCTCCGTCCACGCCATGCTCTGGGAACATTTTGCCAGTGCTTGCTTGTCTAACGTCACGAACATGCCACCAGCTAATTATACTCATGCGTTTCCGGCGGCCAGTTTCCCGAACTTACCTGATTTCCCTAAGGAAAGGGGAGGTCAGAGGTGATATTTACGGCGTTAGGAAACTCGATCTGTCCCCTAAGATGCAGTAAGCTGTGGGTTGTAGACTGTTTGGCCATCTTTCAACCCAATTAACAGATGGGCCAGTGGATATCGACTGGGTAACCGTGCCTAGTACTCACCGAAATGCCAAGTTCACCGTTTCCTCGGAGAAGCTCTCCGGGAGTTCTTGGGTCAACTACTATCCGCATTCGGGACAGTAAATTCCAACATGTATCTGCGTAGCACCGCACGCGCGCCGTTTTCACGGGTTTCTGCCGGTGGTAAGACGGACAGTCGGAAGATATGGCTGATGCTTGCGACTTCTCGGGGCAGCCTTTCAAGGCGTACATTCTACATGGGGCAGATCAATGCTATGGCAACGCGGATGACAGGACTTTACATGAGCCGTCGTATGTGATGTACTACTTAACAGCGTTGACTGCCATCTGATGTGGGAACTTGTGGGGTCGGCGAACTTTGAGAAGCATTTCGGGGTAAGTAAGGGGGAGGGTACCAAAGTTTGGGTATGTGGCTGCAGTTGTTGTTCAGAGTTCAGGTGGAGGACTTGCCGCCGAGTCCACAGCTTTCACTCATTGATGGGTGCGGTCCAACGCGCCGAAAAGTCAGCCGTCAAACGCGACCGAACTCTCAGCGCAATGTGGAAAGACAGGTACTCGATACGAACGAGCACAGGATTTGATATCGCTGGCGAAGACGGCTAAACTATTCGTTGCTGACCACTGAGCGCTGACGTACGGCGAACGTAGTAAGTATCATTCCCCGTGGCAATGAGCTATCTGGATTACTGCACAGCTCATCGGACGCCGTTTTATTTTTCGGTTTTCCCTCTATCGGCGAATTCCGCGGCTACTGCCAGGTTAGAGACGATGGTGGAAATGTGGTTCAGCCGGATCTACCTCTGAATCGCTCACAGAGGGTGAACCTGATGTATGAGCTGCTGTTATAGTAATCACTCCACAGCTGGGCCGAGGATCGGTTGGATGAAATGCATCGATGGTGGGAACAGGCTAAGAACAAAGATAGCACATCCTGCTGAGAACGTCCCCACTTTTACTGATACGAAGGTTCATGCACAGGTCAAAGGACAAATTCAGAGTGCACTACCGCCACCGATTTTGCAAAACGGTAAACTGACAGTGGACCGATCATCCTTTCATCTTTCCTAGCTGAACTTCATTCTGGCCACGTGTGTCACCTATTGCAACATTTGAGGCCAAAGTTTCTGCGAACGTCCAGCATATGTGATAGTGAGGACTCACTGTTTTGAGAAGGGGTCTTTGGCGACTCCCCCTGGTTCCTTTTCACACTCGGACTGTAGAGGATGTATAGGCTACACCGGCCGCGAGCAAGGCTCTGTTAGCCTGAAAAGTGTGGCGTATGTAAGATAGGAATGCATCTACAACATTGGTACGCACGAAACGCTTATTCCTCAAACTCTCTTGCAGCGGGTCTGCCATTGTAGTGTGCAGTAGACTAGGGAAAAGAGATTTAATGCCCCTGTGTAGCTCGTCGGGTTGTGTGACGTCATTCTATAGGGTTATCTAAGTAATATATATTTTGATGTCGAAAATAAATAATTATCAGTTGGTACAAACGTTGGTCTCTCCTAATACCTAAGTATCGCTAGTCAAAGATGGCACCTCTACAAATCCTGCCGAGTTCGACCCAACCCACGAACAGCAATGCGGTACAGCCAGTTGAGCCCAAAACAAGGGGAGCGAATCGGTCTACGAAGGTCGCGGGGAAGCTCAAGGTCCTCCCCGACCAGCCCACAACTCCAGCTTCGCCACCAACACCAAAGCAAACCAAGGCTGAGCTCGTCGCACCAGAAGCAGAAGAAGGCCCAAGCACCTCAGGAGATACTGACGAGGGAAATGAGGAGGAGGAAGATGAGGAGATTGACGAGGAAGACGAGGAGGAATACACCGAAGTACGACTGAGGCAGATATCGCAGATTCCGCAGGGAACAGCGCGGCGGGACGCGTTGAGACTAACGAAGAAGAAGGCAAAGTCTTTACCAAGAGTCACCGCCTATGCTACGGCCAAGTGGGTATTTCCACATACCGATACACGGGGGCTGATGCCTTGAGTAGTTCGTATCGGCTGAACGAGCTGACAAAGTTCTTTCAAGTTCGACGTCAAGCTTACCACACAGATCCAAAAATCATCGATGACGAGGTGGTTTACACTCCCTACGTGTACGAACCCTCCCTTGAAATGCACGCAAACACCAAGCGAAATCCGGGCACTGGGGACTTACTCGGCGTCCCGGAATTCATATCGTCGGGAAACGACGAAAATGACAACGGAAAGAGGAGAAAGCAGAGCAAATTCAACGCCATCCCCACTGAGGCGGACGTTTTTGTCTTCAGTTACGGTACCGTGGTCATATGGGGTATGACGGAGACACAAGAGAGGCGATTTCTATCATCAATGTAAGTTTCCTTGTTAGCTGAACTCAAGTAAGTTGAAACCATATACCTAGCCGACGCTTCGAAGTAGACAGATTAGGTGAGTGGCGAGGACACGCTTGTGGTCGGCACAATTCATTAAGATATATTGGATAGCTCCCGAGGACATTGAGATGGAAGATCTGAATTACTACTATGCCAACTATAGTCGGTACGTGTCACAACCTTCCTCGGAATGCAACTTGAAAGTCCACCGGTAAAGGATATATAATGACGTTATCACACTTCGCAAGGGATCAGGATACATGTACGCACCTTTCACGTCCTCATTGATTTCATTCACACCTTTGGATTTATCAGGACGAAACTCTCCTTATCTCATGCTCTCTCTCAATCAGTAAAGATATCGCTTGTGGGTACCCTGGCCCAATGTCCGTGATAGCACTCACGCGCGCATATGCACAACCAGTTCGAAGCTTTGATTTCTTCGAAGATTGAAGACACGAAAGACATCCCTGAAATCCTCTCTGAGACAGGCAAGATTGGCATGCCACACAAAGGTACATCTCGTGGCGTGCCTAATTCTTTCTCCTCACCAACGCATGTCCCTGTGCCTGATATGCGCCGCCCTGCAGAAATATTGCGCAAGACCGGAGAATTGTTCATCCTCCGGACGAACATTAACTCGGTCGGGTCTGTCTTAGATTCTCCGGCAAGTCCACTGAGTCTTTCTTGTGTCTTTGTTGAGCTGAGCATGTACGTACGTATTTGCAGGAGGTATTTTGGGTATGCTTATTGTTTGCGTGTGATCGCTTTTGATGACATAAACACCTGTGTAGAGCTATCCAGACCTACAACCTCTGTATGAAGCTGCACGGAGTTACCTTGAGATACCCCAACGCCTGGAGTTGTTGAATACCCGTCTAGAGGTGTGTCCTTTCATAGTATCTATTTATTTCCTGCATTATTCGTACCCCACTTGGGGACCGCATACCAGATGTAACTCCGTTACCTAACTGACTCAATTTGTGTACGTGACCAGGTCCTTCAAGACATGCTCCAGCTTCTCAAGGAATCCTCATCGAGCAGGCACGCAGAACGTCTTGAGCAGATAGTTATCGCACTCATTGGCATTGAAATTGGTACGTAAACTCGCATGCACGTACCCTACCGCAATTGATAAACCTCGTCGGATCCGAATGTGATCACTTCTGACTGCGAACCACAGTTCTCGGCATTATCACTATCCTGGTGGACCTAATGGCGTGATTACTGTCACAGCAGGGCGCTCCGTTCCGTTACGCAATAAGTGTTTCACACGGGCAGTATGGCTGGTTTATGGCGCATGGCTTTTCTTTATCTTGTATTATGTCACTTTGCGGATGGGGTCATTCTCAACGTGGTTTCTTATTGACAGCTGCCTAACCAGTCTCGACAAACTCGCTTCTGATAGCCCCAAAACAGCAGGTATTCGCACTTCGTCGCTCAGAGATATGCAATAAGAACGTGTATGCACTAATTCTTACGGATAGTACATCTGTAGATGCTTTCAGCCTGAATACATCTCCGCCGGTGGTACCCAAATGGCCCTCAAGAACCGCCCAAATGGACACCGTCTATGTTAATTTACCGTATCAGCGATAAACTCCTCAGCTGAGAACAGGTGACTTACTGTTGACATGGATACACTGTCCTGTCATACAGTTCGAATCGGAGCTCCCCAAGAACACAAACGAAGGGGCGATTTCTGCGGGTTGCGCCGCCCTTCCGTGGAGGGGTGTGCCGAGCCCGAATCCCTCCATTTCCTCTGCTTCCCTTGACGCCGCTTGGAGTGCAGTTATGACGGGTCCCGGGGCCACCATGTTTACCCTGATGCCCCGTGGAGAGAGCTGTCGGGCAAGTGCGCGTGTGAAAGAAACAATCGCACCCTTGGTGGAAGCATAGTCGACTGGAGGAGACACGGATCAATTCAGGGGAGGTAAGGCATGGAAATTTTGAACTGACTGAGCCTTGGGTTACCGGAGTAGGCAACGACAGATGTAGTGTTGATGATTGCCGCACCCCGCCTCATGTGTGGAACAGCAAATTTCGAGACAGCGATCATTTGCAAAATGTTGGATTCAAAGACGCTGCGCACGCTGCTGAGATCAAGATCCTCGATTTTATCTGCCATTCTGCAAGTCAATGCCCCGAGATCAGCGAAGTAGCTTTTGGCAGGAGCGGAAGACAATACGCACATCTGCTTAGAAGCATTGTTGACGAGGACGTCCAGGTACTGGAACACGCTTAGATGTCCCTCAACGACTTTACGGCAGTCTTCCTCCTTCTGTAAGTCGGCTTCGACCAAGTTAACGGTGCAACCCTCCTTGGTGATCTGTTCTGCAGCGTTCTTGGCATCCTCCTTTTCCTGTGGCAGGTACGAGATCGTGACTCCCTGGAGACCTTCAATAGCGTAGAGGTGGGCAACTGCGCGTCCAATACCACTGTCTCCACCCGTGACAATGGCATACTTGCCCTTCAATCTATCCTGAACATGAGTACGCTGCTGCCGCCGATGAGGAAGGAAGGACCAACTTCTCGCTGCCCTTGTATGTTCGGAGCTGCGGCTTGCCATGGTGATCCCAGTACTCTTGCTTGACATATTCAACCCCGGCTGCTCAGTGTCAGTACCAAGCCAGAAGTTAGCCGAGATGGCACGCACGTCTGAGGCGAGCGTCTAAACCCGGGAGTCCCTGTTTTTGCTTCTCTGGAACAGCGACTTGGTATGCAGTGACAAGTTCTTCGGCCATGCTGGTTGAACGTCGACAGTGTAAAGCAGGGAGATAGACCTTTATACCTCGCATGTTGGGTCCAATGACGTCGCAACTCCGATATGATGTCGATAATGACCTATACACGAAAATCAATTGCTCCGCATGTGGATAGTACAATATGGAGTTCATTTTACGCCCACGAAGACGGCAAAAGTCTAGTAATCGTTCCTCAAGCGCCTATAATCCGATATACCATACCTTTTCCCCACCGATAAACCCATCGCCTCCGAGCCCCCAGCCCTTGTTCCACCCGTCCTTTGTTTTCCTGGCCTCCCTAATTTCAAAGAACAGCGAACCGTCCAGGATCTTACGCACGTCTTCTTTTTCTACTTCGCCTCGTTGCTGGACGAGCAAGAAGGTCGTGAACCACTCGAAAGCGGCTGCTACCCAACCGAATGGATCTGCCGCAACCCGATTGCCTTTTACAAACTCCCACAACTCGCTCAACGTCATCTTTGTGCGCGGTGGCTCTCCTGAACTGCGGCGAGTGTACTATATAAATTAAAAATACCCCAAAATAATCAGCAGCCCCTATCGTGATTGAAAAAAAAGTCTGACCTGAGCCCAGATGTCTTCGAATCTGGAAGGGATGAATCGCCCATACGAATCGAAAACGCCAGAGTCTGAGCCGTGCTTGTTCTTATGAATGTAGCCTACATAAATGCGGAAAAACGGGTCCGGGACGTAGGACGTAGCGAGCCTTGGAATTAACCAGTCGGTCACGAGTTCCCAGTGCCGAAAAGAGGGAAAGAAATACACACCTCGTTGGATAAGACAAGGCGGCGTGGATGAAAAGGACCGCTAAGAAACTGAACAGCACGTTGAAGCCCAAGTTGCGAAACCCGATCCAGGTATCCCTGGGCCAGATGATTCCATCTTCATCGCTATCCCAATATATGCAATGTTGTTGCAATACCGACTAAACATAGACGGATTCAGCATCGTGCAGTAAGTTAGGGCTGGTCATGGGACTCACGTATTCATGGTAGCGAGAGGAATATTTCTCGCTTCCTTTTGGCTGCTCGAAGCTGGCGGCGGATGTTGCCCTGGGCACGTACGGTTTTTGAATGCTATTCTCTGTATCCGTCCTTGGGGGACGCTGCCAAGTCATGGGGACACGAGGGGCTACGTAGTTTGGTTCTTCCCAAGTCTGACTGCTGTTGGCACTGTAGGTGCGCTTTGTCGTCATGGACTGCAAATACCGTGGTGGGCACGATTAATGTACGGTGGCGGTTGTTCGAGAAGGTGGCCGGACTCGAGCTTGACAGGGGTGCGTAACTGGTTTATATGTTCGGCCACCATAACAAATTAGACAGTATCTCCTCGTGATTTTGTGTGGCACTGACATCATTCCAAGGGGAGACCCTATTCCCGTTATCAGTTTATCGTTGGAAAAAGACCATCTTTTGCGCATGAGAAAAGAAACACATGCGCGGGTATGATAGAGATATGTACGGAATCCATTAGTGTGCTCTGGCCAGACTGGCTTCAGTTACTGGTGCTTGGCACCATGCGGGGAAACTGGCTCGGCTTCGCCAACCGCTTTGTGCGCGCGATTATACCGACCTCCCTGTCTCTGATAAAGCTGATGATCACTATTGGCCCAACTAGGGAGGAATAACGTCGTCGTAGAACTCGGGGGAAAGGGTGCGAAGAGCGGGTAAACGCGTCCATGCGCATGGGATGGATGGACACGGTGTTGCCGACCTAGAGATTGGACAGTATAGTGTATACATAACCTGACTTCTTGCTGTGGACTCACGTTGTAATACGCGTGCCAGCATCATCTTCCTGGATCAGGATTCGCACATGCCTAGGACAGCAGTTCGGTTGGCACTGGCGGGCTTGTTACATAGGACGTCTACGCTTTCTTCGAACTTTTGTCCCTTGAACACTCCAAGCGCAGTTGTTCTACCTCACACATCGCAGATCTCGTTTATAACGAGAACCCATGTCAAACGGGCGGACCCGCACTTGAGTCTGCAGTTATACCATGGCCAAGGGGATTGACTTACTTGTGACGGGTTAATCCGCGGGTCAACATGTAATCACTTATAGCCATCAATGTTCCCCATATCAACCAAGTAACGTTGGGCATGACCTGATGGTCTAATGTACTCGTAAGAAGACATTGGCCACTTGTGTGTGATGATCCCATCCGACACTTGAGAGAAGCTCACCTGTGGCCACGTCTGAGAGCTCGTTGTACACCCTGACATACTTCTACTGTTAGGATCAAGTCCCGGGGTAAGAGTGTCCACCGATAGCGAACACGGCTTTTCGACGACACCTCGTCTCCTCCGCTCTAGCACGTCCCTCCTCTCCCGTTTTGGTGTTATTATCACTGCCACAAGAATACTGTTGGCCGATAATAAGTCACTTCCGCGTGGGCAGATCATCACTATTAGGTGTGGCAGCATTAGCTGGGAACAGCTGCGGAGGTCGATAGCAAAGCTGATGGAATGAGCACACCGTTTGTGCGTACTATTACTACCATTATTTCTCGCCCTGGGCCATGACTCTGGCGTGTGCGTGTTCGTGAATGTGATCGTCACCGTGAACGGCCGGCCTGCGAAAGACGCAGATGATACTTGTACGTCCCGAATTGCGGAGTCGGTCGGTCTCGTCGTCATGAACTTATCTTGCGTAGATGTCGTCGTCGACGAACGTGAAGCTAGCTGGAGCATCGAAGACCAACTCAGAAAGGTTTACTATCACACACGAAGCAGCTGAGAAAGTCGACGGCGATCGGAAGACACTGGATCATCACCGTCAAGCTATGAATTCACCCGCAGTCTGCACGGAGGAAATCAAGTACTAATGAGTGCCCACACCCCAGTCGTGTGGAGAAACCCGCGACTTTGTAAACTGCTCCGATGACGAACAACGAGCCCTGCTAATTCGCTGGATGACACTCGGGGCTTTGGCGCCTCGCGGTCTCTCGCAAACCCACAGGTAAGGTCGAATTGGTCCGCTTGATTCACCTGGCTAGTCACTCTGGGACTTGTCTCTCACTCCTCATCACCGCTGGCCATGGCGAACGGTAACTACCACTCAGTGGTCGATTTCAATGATAGTGTCCCTAACATTCCCGACAACTATGCATCGTACACTTTGAAGAACGAAGAGCTGCTGCCACCGGTGACATGGGACAACGTTATGAGCGAGCTCAACTGGCTTCACGTAGCCATCCTCAGTTTCATGCCCATACTTGGTTTTGTTGGGGCATACTTTACATGCCTTCAGGTGGGAGACGGCCATTTGGACCGTCGTGTACGGCTACATGACTGGGTTCGGTGGGAGCTTCTTTTGAAAGGTGAGCTTACTTGCAACAGATATCACCGCTGGGTATCATCGTCTCTGGGCTCATAGATCATACAACGCGTCCCGCACCCTTCAATTCGCACTTGCGCTTCTCGGTGCAGGCGCCGTCGATGGCTTGACTAGGTGGTGGGAGCGCGGTCAACGTGCCACATTACTGGTACACGGATACCGACCTCACCCTTACAATGCCCACAAGGAACTACTGTAGTCTCACATGCGCTGGATGATTATCAAGCCTCGTCGGAAGCCCGGTGTGGCAGGACAGCGACCTATCCAAGAACGATATCGTCCGATGGCAGCGTCGTCACTACCTCAAGTTAGTGTTTATCAAGGGAGTCATTCTCCCGACAGTAGCTGCTGGTTTGGGATGGGTTGACTGGAAAGGCGGGTACGCGTATGCAAGCCTGTTGCGGATTGTCATCATCCATCACGTAAGTAAGGGCTGGTTTTCGTTGGAGCATTGGCTAACTTTTTCATAGTCCACTTTCTGCGTCAATTTGCTCGCCTACTGGCTTGGAGAAGCGCCTTTCGATGACAAGTATACCCTCCGTGACCATTTGATCACGGCACTTGTTACTATCGGCGAGGGTTATCACGACTTCCACCACCAGTTCCCCATGGACTATCGGAACGCCATCAGGCGGTACCAGTATGACCCCACGAAGTGGTTTATTTGGGCCCGCGAGAAAGTTAACCTTGCCTCTCATCTTAAGGTACGGTTTCGCTCGCCTGCATATCCATTGTCTGTCTTGAAGTACCTTTCCAGACGTTCCCAGAGAACGAAGTTCGCAAGGGCCAACTGACGATGCATCTCAAGCGGCTCCACGAGACCCAAGAGATGCTGTCGTGGCCATCGGACAACGGTCACTTGCCGGTGATTAGCTGGGAAAGCTGTATGTGGACTACGGAGCCGAAGTCGACGATTTAATAAACGGTCACAGATCGAACTCAGGCCAAGACCCAACCTCTGATTTGCATTGCTGGGCTTATTCATGACATGGTCGACTTTTTGGATGAGCATCCCGATGGACACCACCTTCTTACGAAGATCATCGGGAGAGGTGCTACCACGGCAATGCTGCGCTGGCCATCTCGCTTGTCTGATGATGTAGCTGCTCATGCTCATTGGTGTAATATATAGCTGCTTGATATGAAGCGGGTTGGGATCCTGCATGGTGGTGCACCGCATGGATTGGAGGATAAGCTAACTCCCGGAGTCAACGGTTTCGAGGGGCACGGTACAACGAGATGGGTGGCAGTGGCTCTAGCTCGGCGACCTTGTCGGATGGAGAGGGTCTGTTGGGATGATCATTTGTGTCCATTAGATGGAAGGAAACACTTGTACATTTGTCAAGAATGCATGCACGAACCACCGTGATGCTCAATTGTCTTTCACAAACTCCTACAGCACCGTGTGCATGGCTGGGCTGTGGCAAGGCACGTTATCGATTTATCGCTGTAAAGAAAGTCCATCGTTTGCGCATGAGAAAACAAACACGTGCGCGGGTATGACAGATAATCTGGTATCTACAGAGTCTATCAGTGCGCTCTAGGCCGACTGCCTTCAATTATTAATCTTGCTACTACTAAAACTCGAACTGGCACTGGGCACCTTGCCTGTAAACTGACTGGCCTTCGCCAGTCGCTTTGCACGCGCGAATAGGCCGACTTCTTTGTCTCTGATGAAGTTGATGATCACCATTGGCCAGCTAGGGTGGGACGGAAGATTGTCGTAGAATTCGGGTGCAAGGGCGCGAAGAGCGGGTAAACGCGTCCACGGGATGGATGGGAAGTCGTGGTGTTCGTTGTGGTAGCCGACCTAGACGTCGACGTGAGGTGTAGGACCCTTGACTCGTGCAGCCGACTCACGTTGTAAGCTAGCAAGTTCAATGGACCGTAATAGCTGTATGTCTCTTGATCGAGGCCATCCCAGACGTAGTGCTCTGCTATGAAATGACCAGCACACGGGTGTAGGCTGCCTGCGAAGAAGCTTGAGAAGAGGAGGTACAACAGCGGTCTGACGCCAAATGTTCGCACGAGGATATAGTCAAAGATTCCTTGAGCGACGACGTTGATGAAATGCCACTTTGTGAGCGCCTGCGCGCGCACGAAGGTAGGACGCAACGCGTAGAAGAAGATCTGAAATGTCCTGTGTCGCGTATGTGTATAGACACTTGCATGGCTATGTAGTGCGATACTCACGCAAAGAACGTCTTGCCAAGTACGTTGTTGAGACACAACAGCTCGAAACGCGTAGGGAGGTCTGTATCGATCCCATCTTCACCGAGATGTTTGTGATGTTCTAGGTGATACCTCTTTGCGGCAGCACATAAGCCCCGATGCACACGCGAAAACGGAGTCAGCGAACCTTGAATGCTGCAGCATAGGGCAATCCAATCGGCAGGTTGGCAAAGACGGCGAGTGCCTTGTTTGCACTCACGCCCCTGAAGGCGAGGTTGTGCGTAATCTCGTGGATGGCAAGGAAGAGATTGTGGTTGGCAGTACCCCCCACGACATATGCCATCGCGAGGAACGCCCAGGAGAGGGGGTGTGTGTGACGAAGGCATATGGCAATGGACACCTGCAGCGACACCACGCCGAGAACGACGTACTTGGTGAGAGGTTCGTGGCCCATTAGTTTGGTGACCTGTGGGTGTGCCTTCATGATGGCGGTTCGACGGGAACGGTGGGGTTCCTCGGTCATCATCCAGAGAAAGTCGGCGGGGTCGAGTGGTGGTCCTGGGTATGACCTGCCGTCGTCCTTTTCTGACGAGGCCACGACGACCGTCCGACGGGGAGAACGCTTGTCCACATCGTGTGGGAGCGTCTCTGCACCGCCAAAATAACTAAAGTCTGTACATAAATGAGATCAGCGAGCGCTAATGGCAACCACCACGCGTTGCACCTATCTCTGTATTGTCGTTGACGGTCATCGTTTCCAAATGGTACCGCTAGCGGGAGCTTAAAGCCATGATGACACGCGTGGGAATGACCTTCCCGATGCGCGCTAAAGCCTTGAAAGTGGGACGATGTTGGGCTGCGGGTCTCACATATATAAATTATAAAAAAAGTTACACCGAGAAAACAAGTAGTTGTCCAGGAAACAATGTCGAATGCAGACAGCCTGGCGTTGGACCCGTCTGACCCGCTCAACTTGCTGCTGAACAACGCTGGCACGGACTCGGACTCGGAACGGTCTCAGCCGCCAGACTGGTCGCAGCTGACGACGCTGTGGCCGCCCGTCTCGCCTCGCGCGGGGGTGAATGGCAAGTCTCATCAGGACGTGTTTGACTTGCCCATCCCAACAGACATGGAGTTCAATTTGGCCATGGGCGTCGACCCGAGCATGCTTTACCTCGACAGGCAGTTCTCCATCCCCGACATGGCGTCTGCGGTGCCCATTCGTCCGCAAGATCTGCTGGCAGAGTCGTCTCTCAGCTCAGCAGACGACAGCTCGTCCAGCACGAGTTCTCCAGGAAGCCCTTCCATCGGGTCTGGCACGGGTAAGCAGTTTCTGCCCGAAAGATACTTGCTTTGACATTGTCGAAACACAGGTACTGTCCCTTACATACCCCAGTCTACCTTCTTCTCCTTGCACATGCATCCTCAAACCCCTGTTCCAACCATTCCGTCACCACACCCACCTTCCCTCCCCGCATCGTCCACAACCTCCTCGCCTTCCTACCCATCGGAAAATACATCTCCACCCGCACTCGGCCGTCCAAAGACATCCCACACGACGATCGAACGCCGCTACCGCACCAACCTCAACGCCCGCATACAGTCCCTCAAGGCAGCCGTACCCGCACTGCGCGTGCTTGACCCAAACTGCAAGAACGACGAGTACAAGGTCGACGAACGCGGGTACATCGATGGTGTCAAAGTTGCCCGTAAAGGCAGCAAGGCGAATGTACTCGGCAAAGCCGTGGAGTACATACAGTAAGCCGTGGCATTGAGAGTAAAAGTGCGATACTCATGTTGCACAGAGTTCTCAAGAGGAGAGAAGCCCGACTCACGCGTGAGAAGGACGGACTACGAACTCTCGTCTGCCGTTTCCCAAACGGAGAGATTGTCTTGTCACAGTGGGAAACGGAATGGGTGGGCAAGTACGGTGGACCTGAACGCGATGAGATCGATAGCACGGGTATCGAAGAAGCGAGTGACGAAGAAGACGGGGACGAAGACGACGACGGGTCAGAACGCGCCAGGAAGAAGCCCAAAGTCGAATGTCCTCCACAAAAGAAGGAGAAACGCAAAATTGCACCTGCCGCTCCTGTCACTATACAGAACACTCCTACCTTGGTCGGTTTACCCGAGAAGCGCAAGCGCGGACGCCCTCGCAAGATCCAGCCCAATGCACCACCTCCCGTACCCGCTTCCGGCACTTCTATATTGTTGACAGGTCCAAGTGCACCATCTCACGGCCAGGCTGTTCCACAGATGCCGTCGCAATTCGTCCAACCTCAACAGTACCTCCTTGCCGTGTTTGCGTTGATCTCGTTCTTCAATTCTCCGCTAACAACTTCACCGTCTGCCAAGTCGTACCACCCTACGCACGAAGGCGTGGTGTTGTCACACGTTTCACACGCGGCACAGCCATCGCCATCCATCCCAGGATGGACCTGGAGTGACTCTATAGAGGCAGTACATTTACTTGCATCTGCCCTCGTCATTATCTCCATCCTCGTCACGTGGATTCCATTGCCTAGCCGATGGTCTCAATCGCGCATCCTGCGACTCGTACCCTTCCGTTTTGCGATTAACCAGCCCAGTACCGCTGCCAAACCACTTCACGAAGCGTCTGACCTGCCGACGCCTCCTGCCTCCCCATACGTGAGTGATTCTGATTCAGAAGCAGGCTCATCCTCGAACGAGGGAACCGTACGCGCTGGAAGTCGTAAAAGGGACTCCAGAGAAGAATCAAGCCCGCTGTTCCTTATTGCGAACTCCAAGGGGTCGAAAGACGAATACGAAAGGTTGATCGATGTCTTGGATGTTAACGTTGGCGTCGTTGGTCTCGTCCGCGGACTCTGGTCAGGCCATGGCGTTGAGAACCGCCTGAAACGCCAGGCGTGGATGCGCCTTGCAGAGTTGATCGTTTTGAAGCTAGGAGATGCAGGGGCTTCAGTGGCTCTGCGCTTGCAGGTGTACAACAATCTTTCGTCGGGCCCCCGCACTTCTGCCACAGAGCAATCTCTGCCGAATCTGGTTTCGGATTTGTGTACGCTCGCACTCCTTGCGTGTTCCCTTCCTCTGCCCTTCGCACGATCTAGGGCAGAGCGCTTGTGGAACCGCGCATGGGGAATCGTGGAGACGAATTCCCACAATGCGTTTACTTTCGAGCGTCTCGTTTTTAAGGAGATGACGCTGGAGGATGCTCTCCAAACCTTGTCAGCCTCTTCGAAAGACACAGATATGAATAGCCTCTCCCCCATTACTTTACTCGCATCTACCCTTCTGCACCGGAGGTTGCTCGCTCATGCATCGTCGCTATTCATCCACCGCGTTGCCCAGGTCCACGATGGCGTAGTAGAGAACTTCCCTGAGGACGAGGAACAGCAGTGGCGGGAAACAATCGAATACGGATGCAGCATCGATGGCGGTATCGCAACGCTCTGCGGTGTCTTCAAGAAGGTATGGCGTGATGAAGCAGATATAGATGTCGATGCCTTGGAGTGGGGTTCTGCAGACCCAAGCTTGCAGGTGCTACTAACTGCTACCATCCTCCATCAGCAAGTGTTTCCTCCTTGCAGAGTAGCCAACGGTCCTTCAGGGTCCCCGGAGGACACGCCTTTCCTATCACCCCCACCGAGCCCTCAGAGTGAGCAGCCCAGGGATGCGCGAGGTCGTCGGCTGCGCCAGATCCTAGGTTCGAGTGTTTTTGAACAGAGCGTCACCAGCGATATCCAGTCGGACGCGTGCGCGTCCCTAGAGGATGCGCGTGATCGAGTCGTTGACGAGCTCGTCAACTTGGAGAGAGAAACTTGGAGGTCGCGCAGTGTCGATGGTCGTTTGTAGAGGTATTATCGAATGTCGTAGTATGTTGTAGCTTGCTTCCTGATTTTCCTTTCCTCTTTTTCTTTGTTGCCACTACGAATTATGTTTTTTATGGAGTATCTAATCAGAACTTTATGTACTTTCCCGACCGGTTGCCGAGTCATCGAAGCGAGCGAGCCGCAATGAGTTCCTAGGGAGTTCTCTCAACCGGCTTCTCTGGGTTCGCATTAGAAGTGACCGTATCATGGATACCACAGTCCTTCCACCCGGCTTAAATGGCAGTTTGAAAGTATTCGTCGAAGGTGGGTGCGACACTGAGTGGCAACCCTACACCCAAACGCGCTTCTACACGAACGCGTTCGTCATCAGCGACGACAAGGTGAATAGTTGGAAGTCCGTGTTATGTATCCCGTTGCTTGGTCTGACATCACCCCCTCCTTGGTTTCGAACAGTTGTTGCTCGGGTTCAAGAAACGTGGATTCGGTGCTAACCTGTACGGTTTTAGACATTATTCGTTGAAGCTAACCATAATCATCTCTTGTTGCTAGATATAACGGCTTTGGTGGGAAAGTAGATCCTGGTGAAACGTCGATCGAGGCTGCTAGACGTGAACTCCAGGTAAGTTTTGCATGCTTCTTGTTAACGTTTCTGAGCACGTTGGTGGCGGCACTAACCCCCAATGTGTAACAGGAAGAAGCTGGTATCGACGCGCCTCTAGAGCACGCTGGCACGTTGATCTTCTTGACCGAGGGGACCGAGTGGGCCTTCCACATCGATGTATTTTCCGCACGTTCGTATACAGGCGTACCCACCGAGTCAGTCAGATTTATTCCCCTTTTTTCCGGACGCGCTTTATTTATGTAATTGTCTCACATATATCTACGATTAGGACGGACGAGATGCGACCGCAATGGTTCTCCTTGACGGAGAATAGCGTAAATGGGAACGACGATCGTTTGGGACTTGGTTCTCCGGAGACGACGACAGGAAGCTTACCCTCAATTCCATACAGCAGGATGTGGGCAGACGACATCTATTGGTTGCGGCATCTCATCGAAGGGAACAAATTTGCTGGGCGAGCAGACTTTGCGCAAGATGGCGATACGTATATCATGAAGAGGTTCTGGTTTGGTACTGTTTGCTAATCGGATATCACGCATTATTTAGTCCTCCCTTGTCGCACTGTATACCCCAGACGTCCCTTCTATAACGTGGCTGGCTTACCGAGGGTCTGAGATTTGCTGGAATAGGGTTTTCTTATCATCATACGATGCATATTATGGGGACACTTGTGCTCAGAAGTGCTGGTTTTGCGTTGCGGTTCCCCCTTTACTTTGTTCCCCTCACCGATTGACTGTCTCAGGCTTTCCACTTGCAAGTGCCTCCTCCAAGAGATCCAAAGCAATCGACGCGGATCCCCAAGAGGATTGGAAACCCATACCACCGTGCCTATACAAATCGAAGATCCAGGATGACCAGCAGTAGTGTAGTGAGATGACTTACCCATAATTGTACACGACAGGAATTTGGGTCTGAGGACTGGCTTCGAACCATTCCGTCTCCAGCCTGATTCCGCCCTTCCTACCGGGGCGAAGACCACAGCCTTCCTCCGCGATAAGAGGTCGAGGGTCGTCTATGGTTGGCATGCGTTCCGCACGGATTTCCGGCGGTGCAAGTTCCGGACAGATAGCCAGAACTCCTGCCAGTACATAGTCCCTGTCTTGCTCTCGGGGAGCAGGGAACCTGCGAAGGAGAGGACGATCGAAAAATAGACATGCATGTCGGCAGAAGAATTACCAGTCGTTCGCCACCCTGATTCCTCCCACCAGGACCTACATATGGGAAAATTCCTTCCTCAACTGTTTCCATGATAACTCTGGAGAACACTCTTACATCACCAGTGACTCTAGGCATCAGGTAGAAGTATGATCCGTCGGCAGCTGATAGTGTTCGGCCGTACTTGACCCACGGCGCCCTTAGAGCAATAGTCTGTCCGCGAACAGGGTAGAGATCCTTGTCTTCGATGCCTCCGAGGAAGCGAGCTCCGAGACCAACACAAACAACAATAGCATCAGGTTTTCGCGGTAACCCGCTTATACCGCCATGCATAGCTTGGGTAATGTGCTGCAACTGTGCGCGCACGATTGCGCCTCCATTGGCTTGGAAACGGCTCAAGAGCCAGTTGAGGTAGACAGGCGGGTACAAGGTAAAGGTGGTGAAGGACCACCCGTGTGTCGCTCCGGGAACGAGTTCGTTGTTGGAAATGGATCCGAACTACGGAGGATACGGTATCACAACTATCAAACAGTACTGCGAGCGTGAACTTACTTCTGGCATGTAATCAAGCCATTCCGTAGGGTCCACCCCGTCAGATCTGAATTCTGTGTGGTTATGTCTGAGGAAACATCCTTGTATGGGTCCGTCATGTTCTGAATCTCTCCACATGATTTCAAAGGTCTCCTTGTCCATCTCTAAGACTGCAGTTAAAATCTCGATTGTCGTATGTCGGAGAGAGAGAGAGGTCACCTCGTTGGCGCTTATCATCGAAGGCACTACTGACATGGTGTGCACCCTGGCCGAACACATTAGAACTCGGAATTCCGCTGTTCATGGTGACTTACGGCCCAGTGGCTGGTGTAGCGTATAGTCTTTGGGTCAGTGGGGAAGGTGCCGGCGACTATGGTCACCCGATAACCACCCTTTTCCTGGATTCTGATGGCAGTTGACAAGCCTACGACCCCTACAAGTTGTCAGTGTCTGTACATAGCAGTCATAGAGCATTGGGAAAATGATGAACCTGCTCCGATGACGACGATGTCTTTGAGAGCCTCGGTGCCTTGCTGCATGATTACCGGGGAGTTATATGTAAGGGGATAGGCTGCCTTCAAGCATTTTACATGCTGTACTCCAAGTTCTTGAAACAGGGGTCACTAGAACTTGAATAGAAAAGGAGGGCGGAGGCTGGCAGCACGACAGGCCTGCCAACGTTGGTCGCGGCGTAGACCTGTCTGTTATATCTGCCTCAGGGGTAACAAATTCCTGGTGTGAGACCGGTGCAGTCTTGGAATAACAACATTCCGACATCGGAAACAATGTACCATGTACCATTATCGTACCTGTGTACTATTGTATTAAGACCATGGCATTAAGACTTGCCATTGACCAGGATGGCGATAACAGCACTCCAAGTAAAGATCCGAGTAGTAATACATAAATGGGGTTTATTTATTTCCATTTTTACGTCAGCAACCATTTTCTCCTCGACCTGCACAGCGCTGACAAGTCTTGTGCTGGTGGTTATGCCTGCGACACCCACCAAACGAACAGCAGAACAACCACTAGATGATGAACGACCGTCAAAAAGACAGATCGTGTCGTCTCCAGAGGAGGGCGAGGTAGACGACCCAGAGCCATGCTCGCCGCAACCAGCGAATCCGCTGCCACCAATGTCTCCGCAGGAGTCCAAACCAAAGGTCAAGTTCCCCTTTAAAACTAGACCTAATAACCAGGACATTCCCCCGGTGCCACTTGCTAGGCTTAGTGCTTTTGACGACCGGACAGCGGGCGAGGACGACAGGCGTATGTATGGCGAGGAACAACGCACAGGAAGACCCAACTATGCGCATGGGCAGCCTCGTCGGCGACCACCGTATGGAGACCACTGGGAACCAAGTCCAGATCGTCGCCAACTTGGCTGGGATTCCGACAGAGATGGGTATAGACACTATAGACCTCCACCACCACCACCGCGAGACAGATACGCGGACAGGAGCTATGACAGAGACCGAGATAGATCTGCTTCTGAGCGTTCGCGGTCTCCGTCCTCGACCCCAAGGGGAAAACATAGACTACCGTCTCGCTATTCCCCGCCATCATTCTCTCCGCCCCCTCGTAATTATGACGTTGACAGACTGCACGATCAGAGGATGCGTGAGGGACGGGATCGCGACCGGTACTTCGATGACCGTTATCGCCCGGACAACCGATTCCACTATAATGACGACCGGCATTACCGTCCGGAACGTGGCCCGCGACGGGATCACTCCCGTGAACGGGCGGATGATTTTTACGGTTACGAACGTGGCCGCTATGATAGGCGTGGTGACGACGATGGTCAACCGCTTCGCGTTAATGACTACCGTCCTGTCTCCCCGGGCGGTGGCTCTTACCGACCAGTTTCACCCTGCCCACTTTCACCCCGACCGCCGCCACCATCGTTGCCCCCAAGCGGTCCGCCACCGCCGCCGTCGTCACCCCCTCCGGTTCCTCCTGCTTATCCCACCAAAGATGACACCCTTCCTGATTCTCATGCTGCAGTCTCTATTCCAATGCCATTTAGGCGACCCCGGGCCCCGCGGGACGACCACTCCCCATCACCCTACCCACTACCACCTGCCCATGAGGACGATGTTCGTCGGGCGCAGGAGAAGAAGGACGCAGCAGGTGGAGGTTTGGCAGCCAACTCTGTGACAGCCCCGCAGCGTCGGCGTCGTGAACCTGTCCACCGGACCAGAAAAGAGGAGATGGCAGTTTATGGACGCACATTCGAAGGATGTGGTCGGCAGAGCGACTATGAGACGACGACGAAACTCGGTGAGGGTACTTTTGGGTGAGTCTTTTTTTTTTGACCAAACGGCCTCCAAATTGACGGTACCAGTGAGGTTCATAAGGCTATCCAAATATCCACTGGGCGTGCTGTCGCACTGAAACGCATATTGATGCACAACGAGAAGGAAGGCATGCCTGTTACAGCCTTGCGAGAAATCAAAATCTTGAAGGCGTTACGTCATCCCTGCATTGTGAACATCCTGGACATGTTTGTTGTTAGAAGTAAGCCAAACAGGGTGTGGGTCCATTCTGATACTGATTCATTTTGCCCAGGCAAGGGTAGAGATTGCCCATTGTCGGTGTATATGGTGTTTCCGTACATGGACCATGATCTTGCGGGCTTGCTGGAAAACGAGCGAGTGAAGTTGCAACCGAGCCAGATTAAGTTGTACATGAAACAGCTTCTGGAAGGCACCGAGTACATGCATCGCGTGAGCTTTCTTGTTATGATCTTATCAGAGCACCTTCACGTCTCTGGGTGCAGAACCACATACTCCATCGAGATATGAAAGCTGCGAACTTGCTTATCGATAATTCTGGATCCCTCCGGGTCGCTGACTTTGGTTTGGCGCGCGCCTATGATCCTGCCGTTGTCAACGGCGTGCGAGACCATCATGGAAAGGAGAAGAAGTACACTAATTGTGTAGTTACACGATGGTATCGCCCTCCCGAGCTTTTGCTCGGTGCACGTCAGTATGGTGGGGAAGTGGATATATGGGGAATTGGGTTCGTGTTTTCATGACTCCAGCTCTCATCATGCAGGTCTTAGGTGACTTGCAGATGTGTCTTGGGTGAGATGTTCATGCGCAAACCCATTCTTCCTGGTACTTCGGATATCGACCAGCTGGAGAAAATTTGGCAGTTGTGTGGGACACCCAATCAACACACCTGGCCAAATTTCGATGCCCTACCTGGATGCGAAGGTATCAAGCGGTTCCCCAATTATTCTAAAAGGCTCAGGACGGCGTTCGAAAGGTCGGTTCATCTAATGTGCCGTCGTGTATTACTCAAGACTTGGCCCTGGCGTTCCTAGCATCGGGCCTGAGACGTGTGATCTCCTAGATAAGTTGCTCACCTGTAATCCAAGAGAACGTATCACTGCATCTGCGGCCCTGGATCACGATTACTTTTGGACGGACCCGTTACCTGCAGACCCCAAAACGTGCGTATTTGGTGGAGGCGATCCATGCTTGCGTATTCATGCACTTTTGTTCTTAATACTAGTCTTCCGACGTATGAATCTTCGCATGAGTTCGACAAAAGAGGCCGACGTAATCAGCCACCACTAGGTATGATACCGCCGGAGAACTACAGGCCTCATCCCCCTGCCGGACATCCGCCTTACCAAGGACGTCATCCGCCACCCCGAGAAGCCTTTCGTACAGGTCCGCCACCACCACCAGTCATCGTTTCAGCCCTCATGCAGGGAGCACCGACTGGCCATCCGCCACATCCATCATTTAATCGTATGCCTCCTTATCCTCCACCGCCCACCAGGCATCCTGGGCATCCTCCTCGTCCTGCATTACCTGGGCCACCCTCGCACTTGCCAGCTAAACCGGCTGCCCCGCTGGGTCTGAATCCAACTCAGTTCGCAGGCCGGAGTGAGCGTGACAGGGGACCGCGTCGTGGCTACGCTGGCAGTGGCGGGCATCCGCCCCCGTCAAATGGGTACAGCAATGGCGGCGGTCTACCATACGGTAGCCAGTGATCGCCCATTACACTCGCTCTCTCTTATCCGCTCTTTACAATGTAGTAGCATGTTGCTTGGTGTACTTGAAAGTAATTTCGTTGAGCCTTCGACTTGGTGTATGTTCGTTCCCATGAATCAGGCACGGTGGTCAGCCGCAGCAAGGTACTATTGTGATGGCTAATAACGGTCTCTGGTTAAACCACTACCATGAGGGCGCTTGGATTGACAAGTTTCGTATACCTTTCGACAGTGCTCGCCTCTGCGTTGCCAGAGGGTCAAGTGGTCCTGAACGACTTGCCACAGGAACTGCCTGCTGACTTCACATTCGAGCACACGAAGAGCGGTGGAATTCATGGCAAACAATTCATCCAAGAGGAAGGGATATTCTGTAAGTTCGATCTAATAGTTGATGGGACTCTCTATACTGAAACCCTAGTACGACAGATGAACTTGTTCGGCACCCATCCTTTGCTCAACATCAATTACGGGTGACGGAACCTTCACTCTGTGATCCCTCCGTAAAGCAGTACTCTGGATACCTCGACGTGACTGACGACAAGCACCTGTTCTTTTGGTAGCTCATCTCCGTACCACGTTTACTATACGGAACGCTGACCGTGGTCTCAGGTTCTTCGAGTCACGCAACGCTCCGGAATCGGCACCTCTTCTTCTCTGGCTAAACGGCGGTCCGGGTTGCAGTTCTTCGACTGGCCTTTTCTTCGAGCTAGGACCCTGCAGCGTCTCAGATGGTGGGCTCAACACGACCAATAATCCGTACAGCTGGAATACCCATGCCAACATCATCTTCCTGGATCAGCCTATCAATGTTGGATTCTCGTATGCCGAAGACGGCAGCTCGATCAACACTAGCGAGCTCGCTGCAAAGGACGTTTATGCCTTCTTGGAGATTTTCTTGAGTCGGTTCCCTGAATACTCCAAGCAACCATTCCACCTTGCTGCAGAAAGTTACGGTGGTATATATGCCCCCAACATCGCAAATTTCATTCACCACGAGAACCAGAAGATCCCTTTCACGTCAAATAGACTTGTCAGGATCAACTTAGAATCAGTCATCATTGGGAACGGACTGACAGATAGCTATACGCAACTCGCGTCGGTGCCAGACTACCTCTGTGAAGGGCCCTACCCTATATATGATGACCCCACTGGGCCGGAATGCACGTCCCTCAGGAGCAAGGTTCCCACGTGCCAGAGACTCATCAAGGCTTGCCGCACTTTCAACTCTCGCCTTGTGTGTGCCCCAGCAGAGCTCTACTGTAGTGTGCAGCTTTATGCTCCCATCCAATGTAAGTGATATCATCCGTTATTCCTGCGGAGTCTAAAGACTGGCCTTTGCTCTAAAGCGTCTGGTCTGAATCCTTACGACGCTCGCCGTGCGTGTGATCCTAAGGAGGATGGTCCTCTTTGCTACAAACAAATTTCTTGGATTGAAGAGTACATGAACACTCCCGAAGTCAAGGCAGCCATTGGTGTCGCTCCACAACGAGAATTTAAGGCTTGCAACACGGGTGTGAATCAAGCATTCCTGTTGCAAGGCGACGCTGTGCGGGACACGCCCGCATTACTTCCCGAACTGATCAACAACGGCGTTCGATTACTTGTCTATGCTGGTGTCGCCGGTTAGTACTTGTAAACAGAATCTGAGCAGTTACTGATGCAGATTCATTTCTATTTACGCTAGACATGATGTGCAACTTCATAGTAAGTAACATAGAGGTCATCCCGGGACAATTCATAATTGAACACTACGTTTACCAGGGAAATGAACGTTGGTTGGAAGTTCTGGATACTAACTTCCTTGACGAATTCCTTGACGCAACGACGGAGGTATGGATCACTTCGAACTCAAAGATACCCGCAGGTACCGTTCGAAGTGCCGGTGGAGATAGTTCGCGTGCTGGGAATATCACCTTTGTAGCCGTTCATGAAGCCGGGTGAGCAGCGCTACGTGGTTCCCATGTTGGCCTGATTCTGACACCGTACTTATTTAGTCACATGGTTCCCTATGATCAACCTGAAGCGGCTTTGGTAGGTGTTCTCAGTCTCGTTTTAGGATAAGGCTCATTGGTACTACAGGATTTGATCACGAGATGGATGTTTGACCTTCCTTTGACAACCGACTTTTCGACTAGCTTCCTATAGAGATAGCTAGCTGTTCTTTGAAATTAATGTATATGCTAGCACTGCAATCGACTTGGCGGATCTTGTTGGCGAAAGATCCTAGTCTCCACATTGTGTGGATGATCCAGTCCATCAGAGGTTTCTGTACTAGCTTTGATCACCCATTCATAGTTCCACACTGCGTATGTTCGCGACCTATCGAGACCAATTTTACAAACAATCAGCAAGAACATGTCAAGACAGTTATTCTATTATGACGGGCAAGCAAGATAATGCTATCTCAGTCAAACACCAACTTGGAGGACCTGCAGTCGTTTCAAGGATGACGTTGTGATGGTTATCATACAACATCCTCAACTCTGCTCATATATGCACCTGAATATGGGCCAATAGGTGGCCACATCAGCTCCTAGTGTCATCAGCCTCAAAAAACCGCTAGCTGCATCTACAGGAAGCCAGTTGGATTTTCTGTTGTCAAAGGAAGGTCGAAGATCCATCTCGTGATCAATTCCTGTGTTACCAATGAGCCTTACCCTAATACGAGGCTGGGAAAGCTCACTAATGCTGCTTTAGGCTGGTCATGGGGAACCATGTGACTAAATATGGGATCAGGATCAGAACAACACACGAGCCATGGAGCGCTGCTCACCCGGCATCATGAACGGCTACGAAGGTGATATTCCCAGCACGCGAACTGCCTCTACCGGCACTCCGAACAGTACCTGCAGGTGTCTTTGAGTTCGACGTGATCCACACCTCCGTTGGTGCATCAAGGAATTCATCAAGGAAGCTAGTGTTGAGAACTTCCAGCCAACGTTCATTTCCCTGGTAAACGTAATGTTCAAATCTGGGTTCCTCCCGGGATGAGATTATATGTTACTTACTATGAAGTTATGCATCATGTCTACATAGCGCAAAGAAGTGAAGTTGGATCAGTGACTGCTCAGATTCCGTTTACAAGCACTAACCGGCGACGCCGGCATAGACAAGTAATCGAATGCCATTGTTGATCAATTCGGGAAGTAATGCGGGGGTGTCCCGCACGGATTCGCCTTGCAACATGAAAGTTTCATACATATGCATCTGGCATGCCCGAAATACTCGTTGTGGGGCGACACCAGTAGCTGCCTTAACTTCGGCAGTGTTCATATACTCCTCAATCCAAGACATTTGTTTGTAGCAGAAAGGTCCATCATCCTGAGGGTAACACACAAGGCGAGCGTCGTATGGATTAAGACCAGACGCTGTAGAAAACCGGCTAGACTTTAGAGTCTACACGAATAAGATATAACTCCACTCACAATAAACCGTATAATCAAACATCACATTACAATAAAGTTCTGCTGGGGCACACACAAAGCGAGACTTGAAAATGTGGCAAGCTTTGATGAGCCTCTGGCACGTAGGAACCCTGCTCCTGAGGGTTGTACACGCCGGCCCACTGGGGTCATCGAATATCGGGTACGGCCCTTCACAGAGGTAGTCCGGCATCGACGCGTATTGAGTATAGCTATCTGTTAATCCGTTCCCGATGACAATTGATTCCAAGTTGATCCTGACAAGTTCGTTCGACACGGAGGGAATCTTCTGGTTCTCGTTATAAATTAGATTTGCGATGTTGGGCGCATATATGCCACCATAGCCCTCCGCAGCGAGGTGGAATGGTTGCTTTGAGTATTCAGGGAATCGGGTCAAGAAAATCTCCAAGAACGCATAAACGTCTTTTGCAGCGAGCTCGGTAGTGTTTATCGATTTGTTACCTTCGGCATATGAGAATCCTACGCCAACAGGCTGATCCAGGAAGATGACGTTGGCATGAGTATTCCAGCCGTATGGATTGCAGGTCGTGTTGGACCCGCCATCTGAGATGGTGCAGGGTCCTAGCTCGAAGAAAAGGCCAGTCAAAGAACTGCAACCTAGACCGCCGTTTAACCAGAGAAGAAGAGGTGCCGTTTCCGGAGAATTGTGTGACTCGAAGAACCTGAGACCACGGTCAGCGTTCCGAATAATAGGCATGGTACAGAGATGAGGTACCAAAAGAACATGTGCTTGTCGTCAGTCACGTCGAGGTACCCAGAGTACTGCTTTACGGAGGGGTCACAGAGTGAAGGCTCCGTCACCCGCAATTGATGTTGAGCAAAGGATGGGTGTCGAACAAGTTCACTGAACTTGTTGTCGTACTAGGGTTTCAGTATTGGGTGTGTCATCAACTGTTAGGCCGGACTCACAGAATATCCCTTCTTCTTGGATGAATTGCTTGCCTTGGGTTCCACCGCTTGCGGGGTGCTCGAACGTGAAGTCAGCAGGTAGTTCCTGCGGCAAATCATTCAGAGTAACTTGGCCTTTTGGCAATGCAGAGGCGAGCACTGTCGAGAGGTAGACAAGAGTTGTCAATCAAACGCCCTCATGGTCATGGTTCAACCACAGAATGTTAGCCATCATAAGGGGCTTTAATTGTAGGGGGGTTTAAGGAGTTGTTGGCTTTGAATTGAGGGGCTTAGAGCATGGCTCCCCGTGATCAGCCTAGAGGAGAAGAATCAGGCCGATTCGTCGTAGTAAGGTGTGCCGTCAGAGGGGTGTATCAGCGCTCAGCATTGGTCGTTGTCCAGTCTTGTCATGTCGCTGTGCTTTCTGATCCGGTCGTTGCCAGACTGAATAGTTTTCTGTTGTTCGAGTCCGTTACATACTTCGTTCGTTCCTAGTGAACCCTGCTGGGCATCATTGCATGTGTGGCTTTCCAGTTCAGATACCAGAGTAATAGTGTTACACTGTATAAAAGGTATCTAATTCGTTCCGTCCTGTGACACCACTGATGAACGGAATAGTAGTCCTTGCTTCATGTACATCCCTCAATAATGTGTTTACTTTCACTGGAACTCGACATGTGACGTACCTTTTGTATTGTCGCATTCACGCTGGACGTGAAGACTGTTTAGTCAACCACCAAGAGTTGGCCCGGATCAGAAAGCACAGCGACATGACAAGACTGGACAACGACCAATGCTGAGCGCTGATACACCCCTCTGACGGCACACCTTACTACGACGAATCGGCCTGATTCTTCTCCTCTAGGCTGATCACGGGGAGCCATGCTCTAAGCCCCTCAATTCAAAGCCAACAACTCCTTAAACCCCCCTACAATTAAAGCCCCTTATGATGGCTAACATTCTGTGGTTGAACCATGACCATGAGGGCGTTTGGATTGACAACTCTTGTCTACCTCTCGACAGTGCTCGCCTCTGCATTGCCAAAAGGCCAAGTTACTCTGAATGATTTGCCGCAGGAACTACCTGCTGACTTCACGTTCGAGCACCCCGCAAGCGGTGGAACCCAAGGCAAGCAATTCATCCAAGAAGAAGGGATATTCTGTGAGTCCGGCCTAACAGTTGATGACACACCCAATACTGAAACCCTAGTACGACAACAAGTTCAGTGAACTTGTTCGACACCCATCCTTTGCTCAACATCAATTGCGGGTGACGGAGCCTTCACTCTGTGACTCCTCCGTAAAGCAGTACTCTGGGTACCTCGACGTGACAGATGCCAAGCACCTTTTCTTTTGGTACGTCCTTCCCATTTCTCTGACATATTCACTGCGTAAACTGCTGGTCGTGGTCTCAGGTTCTTCGAGTCACGCAACACTCCAGAAACGGCACCTCTTCTTCTCTGGTTAAATGGCGGTCCAGGTTGCAGTTCTTCGACTGGCCTTTTCTTTGAGCTGGGACCATGCAGTGTCTCAGATGGCGGGCTCAACACGACCTACAATCCGTACAGCTGGAATACCCACGCCAACATCATCTTTCTGGACCAGCCAGTTGGCGTAGGATTCTCATACTCCGGAGATGGCAGCTCGATCAACACAAGCGAACTCGCTGCAAAGGACGTTTATGCCTTCTTGGAGCTTTTCTTGACTCGGTTCCCTGAATACTCCAAACAACCGTTCCACCTCGCTGCAGAGAGCTATGGTGGCATATATGCACCCAACATCGCAAATCTGATTTATAACGAGAACCAGAAGATTCCCTCCGTGTCGAACGAACTTGTCAGGATCAACTTGGAATCAATTGTCATCGGGAACGGACTAACAGATAGCTATACTCAATACGCGTCGATGCCGGACTACCTCTGTGAAGGGCCATACCCGATATTCGATGACCCCAATGGGCCGGAGTGCACATCCCTCAGGAGCAAGGTTCCTACGTGCCAGAAACTCATCAAAGCTTGCCGTATTTTCAAGTCTCGCTTTGTTTGTGCCCCAGCAGAGCTTGTTTGTAATTTACAGTTTTATGAACCTATCTTTTGTGAGCCAATCATCCGTTGTTGAGTTAGTCAGGCTCTAAAAACTGATCTATTTTCCGCAGTGTCTGGTCTGAATCCTTATGGCGCTCGCCATGTGTGTTACCCTGGGGAAGACGGTTCTCTCTGCTACAAGCAAATGCTTTGGATTGGCAAGTATATGAACACTCCCGCAGTTAAGGCAGCCGTCGGCGTCGCCCCACAACGAGTGTTTAGAGCTTGCAATACGGGTATAAATAGAGATTTCCTGTTCCAAGGCGACTCTGTGCGGGACACGCCCGCATTACTTCCCGAACTTATCAACAACGGCATTCGATTGCTTGTTTATGCAGGCGTCACCGGTTAGTGCTCGTGAACGGAACCTGAGCAGTTACTGATCTAAACACACTTCTATTTATGCTAGACATAATGTGCAATTTCATAGTGAGCTACATAATATCTCATCCTGGGAGGAACTAACATCTGAACACTGCGTTTACCAGGGAAATGAACGTTGGTTGGAAGTTCTCAACACTAGCTTCCACGACGAATTCTTTGATGCACCGACGGAGGTGTGGATCACGTCGAACTCGAAGACACCTGCAGGTACTGTTCGGAGTGCCGGTGGAGGTAGTTCCCGCGCTGGGAACATTACCTTCGTAGCTGTCCACGAAGCGGGGTGAGCAGAGCTCCATGATGCCTCGTGTGTTGGCCTAAACCTGATCCCATATTTAGCCACATGGTTCCCCACATCAGCCTGAAGCGGCTTTGGTAGGTGTTCTCTGCCTCGTTTTAGGGTAAGGCTCATTGGTGACACAGGATTTGATCACGAGATGGATCTTCAACCTTCCGTTGACAACCAACAAGTCAACTAGCTTCCTGTAGATGCAGCAGCTCTTCAGAGCTAATGCTACTACCGTGCACTGATTGTGCCCTGATATATGTTTATTCTCTTCTTTAAAGAGTCTTCTGTGATTGGATGCAATATAACGATGTGACAGATTACCTTGTGTGATAGGAAGGGAAAGCAGTGAATCTGCCGAGAGCAGCGCCCTGACGGAAAAGGTTTATCTCTACGGCTGACGGCGACCGTCCGTCTTCTGTCATTCATATCCCTGCAACGTTGCGTTCTAATCTGGCCATAACCCTGAAAACTCGGGGTTCACACTTATTCCCGTAGCATGGGCGTTCAATTGTGGGTAGGTCTCCCCTTTTTTTACGTATCGTCCACAGCGCCCACCGCCACTCAACCCATAAATTGTGATCTGAGCTTAAAGCCTGGTGGTTGCACACTTGCAACCTAGCTTCAGCCGCCCCCAATGATGGAGACGATGGAAACAGACAACATTTCCCTGTGTATCGATCTCCAAGCCGATCCATTTTCTACGAGAGAAGAGAGTATTACTAGCCTTTGGCATGAGCTAAGGGCTGATACCGTGGAGCCTCTCCAGGCGTCTACCCTTGCACTCGCCTCTTTTGCGGACGAATGTCTCTTTTGTGCTCTCATCATGGAACGACCGAAAGTACTGTACGGTGACGAAGAACCTCTAGATCCATCGCCCTACTTGCAAGGTGAAGAGTACGCCTCATCGCAGTCGCCACACGGCAATATTGTTGGTCTTGTCTACGTCCATTCGGGCCCTGCAAATATTCCTGCACGGGAGGTCAACGTAGGAATCGTTATTCACCCGGACAAGCGACGGAAGGGCTATGCGCGTGAAGCGATGGTCTTGGCGTTGGGTTGGGTGTTCGATGAACTCAAGTTTCACCGTGTCCAGGCGGCTATAATGGACATGGCCGATAAAGATCGCGCCATCCTCTTTTTCACCTCTATCGGGTTCTCTCACGAAGGCATTCGCAGGCGGTCGATTTATCAATCAGGGATGGACGGGGAAAGCGGGGAGTGGAAAGACGTGACTTACCTGGCTATGTTGGACACAGAGTGGGTAGTGAGGAAATCGCGGATAGCGAGAAAGGGTACTCCGTCCACTCTTTGGGAGGAGCTGCTCAACCGACATGCCAAGGAGAGAGAGGAGTTGGCGATATGGGAAGAGCGCTATGGCAGACTGGAGAGGACTATTAGTATGGAGACAGTCCGCGAAGCAGCAAGGTCGAACGCTGCTGGGAAGCGAAAGATGACCGTAGAAGAGGAAGAACGACTGCTGCTGTACCCGTCTGACCAAAGCTCGACGTTCTCTAGCCACGGCTCCGTGCCTGCTTCGCCAGGTCCAAATATCCGCATTAGTTGGGCAGAAGATGTCAATGGAGGTGGCACGAGCGACAGCTTTAATCACCGCCCATTCCCTCTACGTCGTGAACCACGGCTTTCCGATGCACATCTATGCGAAACGCTTGCAGAATGTCAGCACTGGCTCCGCGCCACATCATCTCAGGTGGAGCTACTTCCATCCATTCCATCTGCTTACCCTTCCATAACGGGTTCGGAATACGCAATCACCATACCATCACCTACATCTCCGCCACCCGATACGCCGTCCATCCGTTTCAGTTCTCCAGATCAAGGTTCTGAATCTGAAAATTTGGATTCTGGCGATGTCCTGTCGCAAACCAACCTTCTACTTCATGACCCCGCTCCCCGCGCAATTGTCGATTTACCGGGTTCTTCCAGCCGAAGCTCGTCCGTGTCGAGTCGAGATTCCTGGTGTGATGCACGAAGCAACACCGGTAGTGATTGGGAAGTGGTAGGCTCCAACTCTTCAGATGGAACAAACGCATCTCGTATTGGGAGGACACGCAAAAGGCGAACCAGACATAGAGAGGAATTCTAGCAAGTTTCTCTTAGTGGTAGATACCGCTTCGAAAAGCATCCCCTTCTAGTCTCACTGAACACGGTTTGACTTCCATTACTGTATGTTGTCCATGTAAGTCGACCCAGGTTGTCTTTCGCCCATTTGACCAATCCATACAACATCTATACGTGGTGTATTGGACGAAGTCCAGTTTGGCGTCTGCATGCACTGCAACTTGAAAATCACGATGAAGCGACGTACAGGGAATAGTGTGAAAACCTCGCGGGTATTGCATACACGTCTCATTAGACACAGTTCGTTCGACGTACGCAGAGACACATGGGCTGGTGGAGTTAGAGGAGCTAAAGGGTACGAGCATTTATCAAGTTCCATGCGTAAAGCACAACGTCATGCAGACGAAAAGCGAACCCGCCAACAGAGGCACCAGGAAAAAATCCGTAGTTGACTACTTTCCTGTTTTCCGAGCTCTCCGCTTTCGACCAATGAGTGAGCCAATGAGCTTTCCAGGCTTCGGAGGTTCTTCATTTTTTACTTGCGTGTGTTTGGTTTGATCGATTGATATACGGCGCTTCTTGGACGGAGGCTCCGTCATCTTCGTGGAATCGCCCTGGATACATGACCTTACCTATTGTCAGGTATGTATTCAGACACGCGTTGGACGGTGACCGGGCACGAAATGGATTTGCTTACTCTTTTCTCCTTTTGTCGCAGCGACCGACGCTGCACTATTTGGACGTTTTCAACGGCAAACTCAACGATTAATGTGGTGCTCGGAGGCTTCGATGGATTTTCCAACGCATCCTTCATCCGCTTAATCCGTGCCTCATCGGGGGCGTCTTTCGCTTTCTCTTTGATGAGATCTGCGAGCTCTTCTCGCCACCATGTGTCGAAAAACGAGCCTGTTTCAGGATTGTTGTTGGCCCACCGCAGAACTCGAAGTGCGTCTGCGTGCTTGTGCATCTCGACGAATCCATACCCCCGACTACGACCCATTCCCGTTATGGGATCGATACGGTCTTGCTGCCGTACGATCTTAGCTTGTTTCACTGGTGTAGGCCGACCGAATTTCTTGCGTTGTTTCCTTGATTTAGTGGTTTCGCCTTGCCGTTGGTCGGTACCTAGTACATCTTGCGAAGGCTCCGCAAGTTCGTCGGGGTCTAGACCTTCCCTGAGCTGTGCCTTGACTTCTGCATCGAATGCTTTGATAGCATGCACAGCGAGTCGTTTAAGAACCCGCTCCGTAACGAACAACGGTATCCTTCGGATACTTAGCCGTGTTCTAGACACATAAAGTGAGGGATTGCTGCGAAGGAGCGCTCTGCGTGAGTTGAAGGAATTCGTACGTCTCTCGACTTCAGCCGGCGGGAGGGTCTCTGCCGCGGGAGTATTTGGAAGGACAGCTACCAGTTCGTGAGTATGTCAGACTCAGTGCAAAAAGAATAGGACGCACCACCCTCGCGCAAGAGGTACAGATTACGCTTGTCGGCTTTTTCTCGCGCTTTTTCACCCTCCTCCTTGAGTTTCGCAGCTTGGTCCCGCGTTACGGCACGTACCACGTCGAGCGTACGGCCGTGCAGGACTAGGTTCTTGGCGATACTAGAAGAAGGGTCGGGCGTAAGAATGGAAGGCAGAGTGAAGGGATTTTTGGTTGGCTGAAACGTTCCATGTAACGTTATTCGGATGGATAATGTGGACATAAAGGAAAACGGACCTGTGGTTGATTGCCCATGGTCTCAGTACGCAAGATATCGCTCTGTTCGATGACCTTATCTGCATCGTCCTTCTTCCAAAAACAGACGAACCCTGTTCCCCGAGATCGTTCTGTTTCTGGGTCAATTGTGATGCGAGCATATCGAAGAGGCCCCCAGGCCCTGAATCTGCGTCATCAGTGAGCATTAAGCACCCTGCTAAGTGTTGCGTAAGCCTACAAAGTCCGCAACTCATCCTCAGTTGCCGTGAAGGGAATGTTGCGGATGAACAAGGTGGTTCCGACATCAGTTTGGGGTAGTTTAGGTTTCGTAGCTTGTGGTTCATTGTCCTCTGCGCTGGATTCCTCGTCTTCAGTATCCTCCTCGCCATCGTCTTTACTATCCTCCTCGCCATCGTCTTCACTATCCTCCTCGTCCTCATCCTCGTCGTCCTCGTTAGAGGCAGGGAATTTGACCTCCTCCTCTTTTTTCACCGAGTCAACCTTGGGCATCGCTGGACGGTCTTTAGTCGGCCTATCCTTGGGCTGTTATAAAAAGTGAATGAGCACTCCGAAGTGACAGATATATTGTTGTTACTTTTCGACCCGCCCATTCGACTCTCAATTTTCGGCCGTTCATGATCATGCCATCGGACGTGATGGTATCAAAAGCAGTCTTTGCATCCTCTCGGATGGCAAATGAGACGTATCCAACGCCCTTGGACACGCCCGTACCGCGTTCAAGCACCACGAATGCAGATCGTACCGGGGCAAGGTCGGAGAAGGCGGTTTTTAGATCGGTCGACGTCGCATTGTAGGGGAGATTAGACACGAAAAGAGTGGACCTTGCAAGGGAAGAGAGACGGATATTTGGCATCCACGCACACGTCTGAAGTGAGAGCGACCTACCCGTGTCCTCCGTTCTCAGAATGTTGGTCCTCCCTGGATTTTCTTTTGCCCAAGGTGGCCGCCATGGGGCTTGGAAACATTTTTATTCACAGTCCCTTGGGCAGTGGTTGTTTGGGTTTATTAGAATTCAAAGCCGCGGCCAAGGTATTATTTAGGAAAAACCCCCGTTCTAATAAATACAACAACTACACGGCAAGGAGATCTACTGTCAGAGGTTTAGCTGATCCTTTCTAACAAATCCATAACCTGAAAACAACGAGGAAGCTGTCTTGAAAAGTGACTGCAGGATGCTAGTTTCTCACAGACATCCTGTGGCCCGGGGAGATGCAACACATCCAGTTGCAGATACCACCTTGCCATGCTCGCTTCTCAGCCGTATCCCACAGCGAATTCCCCCTTACACAAGTTACCCAACCGACATGGGCATCTAGGGCGGGTTCGGTGAACACGTTTGATAGCCAAGTCCGGCTTGTCCACCCATTTGTTCGTGGTAGATTTTACGCTCATCGGGATTTTGGTCTCCGCCACGTATGTACTGCTTTACTTCAGTTCGTTACATCTCCCCACTGATGTTCTCCTTTCACGTCAAGGTTATATGGCATAACAATTCTACAGGGATGTATTAAACGGACTTGTTGCTCCGTTTACTGATTATATAGACTTATATGCGTTATATGCACTACTCCGAGGATGGCTCGACCACAGAATTCAACGTGGCTGTCATACGGTGAATTTGGGTGGCTGTCGAATTTCCCTACACGAATTCAGGATTCACATACCTCACTGAGTGAGTATCCGGTGTGAGGGCATATTCCGAGTTCGCTTAAGCATTGGTGCTAAGGTTCTTATGTGCTCTTAGATCCAGGGTTCTGCAGGAGCCTGGATCACACCAGACTATGATATGCTTGCAATCCTGGCATAGCATCCAAGCATGAAGTTTCCATCAGAAGCAGTTGCTAGAGTTTTCCATAGAGAAACACTACACAGCCTCTTGTTTCATATTGGTTTCTCGTCCAGCGCCGTTCAAGCCTTTAGGGCTTCAGGGCTCAACATAAATGATGACTGTCCCCACGTCACGAGGAAATGCAAGCTTATAAATATTCACTTCGCATGTCCTTTCCCCCTCCCCAGCCCCTCGCTTACTGGTTCACCTCGCAGACATCACCCAAAAGTTGGTTTGCACATTGCCACAGGACTCTAAACCGCCGATCAGATTTTTAGGACTTCAAACCTTACCCGATACAGCCCATTGTACAACTAGGTCTTGATTTACAAATGTTATGATTGGGACAGTACGAGAGAGCTGCCTACAGATTTGATAGACTTGCACGGTGGTCCACTGATGCTTGCAATTTGAATAGGTGAGAGATAACACGGAAGAGGAGCTGTTGACATTGAGCATTTTCCTGTCTACATCGTGCACCATCCCAAGGCCATTGGGACCTCCCATTTACTAACTGGGACCATGTGAGGTGTAGCGCTACTACGGCAGTGCGCTGATCATCGGAGCTAGCCATCTCCATTGAAGATTCCATCATCTCAGATGATCAAGCAGTCGTTTTAATGGCTTAGCCGACCTGGAAGGAAATGCTGCTTGGCTAATGGAACTCTTACAGATCATACAACTCGGTTTCACTCTTTAAAATCAGGGCAGAATCACTTCACTGCTACATCGAACACCCCGTTCTACTCTTGAACGCTTCTTTGAGTCTGCATACCCCACGGCAGATTTTGTCGACGAGTGCACATTATACAAGTTACCGAAACGACTGTGATGGGCATCCCGGGCGGGTTTGGTGAACATATCTCATAACCGGCAATCCAGTCTTGGACGATTCATTCGTTTACAATAGGTTCTACCCTCGTCGGGGGTTTGGTCTCTGCCATGTATGTATTGTTTTGCTCGATTTCGTCACATCTCCCTCTGATGTCCACGTTTCATGTGGAGGTTATATGGTATAACAACACTACAGGGCGGTTTAAATGGAATATCCAGCCTGGTGCTCCACTTACTGATTCTATAGACTTATGTGTATTACGTGCACTACTCCGCCAAGGATACCTCAACAATAAAGCTCATTGTTGCAGCCATATGGTAAGTTGGGTCGCCTCGAGATACCCTTTAATCTGCTCACGATGTCAGGGTTTTGGATACCTTACATGTCTCATTCAGTGGGTATTTCATGCATATAGGTGAATTCATGACCAGTAACGGCTGCCAATTAGTGTGTCACACGGTGTATTATTACCTGGTGCAACCAAAAAAACCACTCCTTGCAATTGTCGTGCTCAATCACTGCAGATAACCAACTATGGCAATCTGACGAGTTTCGAATATATCGTGTGGTTGTTATGCCTTCCATTTCAGTGTTGCTTCCCGCTGATGTCATATGACAGGTCATTCTCAGTGGGCATACCCATTTTTCTGAAAGACAACGATTGACTGTTCCCTGCTCAGGCGTCAACTCTGATGAATGTGCGTTCCTCATGAGTGTTTATACAAGATTTCACTCTGTTCCAGGCATTTTTGATTGTTATGGTTCAATGGTAAGTGTATCCTTTTTCAGGTTCATGCTCATGAAGCGAATGTTTCCAGCTTCTTTATACACAAAATATATTGCCGTGCGTTACATTCAACCTGTGACTCGAGCATTCATTCAATCACCACTCAGTTTGTCATCATCAATTGATGTGGTTGGTGACCACTCCAATTGTGAGTATATCTACTTTTGATGGCAAAGGTATCATCCAGTAAGAGGATCATGATAGATTCTATTAGTACTAGTTCAGTTTGGTGGGGTTTTTATTTTTATTTTTAAAAAGATGGGGAATGACACTTGTCATGATCTTTCAATAGGGTTTGGCGTGGGTTTGTCCTTTTCTCCTACTATGGAGGCCCTATTCTAACAAGAAACAGTGGTGGCTTTTCTGATGTACTCCAGCCTGTCCAACCATCTTCACTGAAATACTGACTTTTGCGTGATAGGTTCGCAAATAGCGCACTCAGCTTCTCTTCGCGCATTCGGGTAGTTTTGTTAACAACAGAAATTGGTGCAGCGGCTCATGAATAGCTATTCCTAGTTTTACACGGCTACACCTACTGCGATTGCTACCCTACTAGCTGAGGTTTCGATTACGGCGTCACTCTGCGTGCTTTTGTATGACAACAGCTCACGTTCTGCAGTCCTAAGGTGAATACAGTCATTGTCCGTCTTCCTTTTCTGACAAACACTGTAGAACGAAGCGCCTCTTGCACACACTTATCATTTATGCTGTTAACCGGTGCTTTCTGACTTTGTGAGTTCGATCCCGCTTTGGTTTGCAACTGTGACTTGATTTGGGCGCTTCCTGGTAGACTGGTCGTCATTGCAGGCTTTGCTGTTGTACGTTTGACCCATTTGAAGACGTTCATGGAGTTCTCACACTTCATCAGGACATTGAAAACATACCTGGCTGGACAATTGCATTGAGCTTCGTCGTCGGAAAACGTCAGTCTTCCATACCCAGTGAACTTCCCATCTTATTATTGATTAGTATATGCCAACTCACTCCTGGGATCACTGAATACCCGAAAACATTTACGATCCCAGGGTTCCAGTCCCGAGTCAGATTCGCGCATGCGTGTTGTCCGCTTCGCTAACCTGCCGAAGCTTTCGGATGACGGACGGAGACAGAATTCGAAGGATGGGGAACAGCACTGCGACGTGCAAGAAGGGGCTGTTATTGATATCACCACCGTTCCGATCCGTGTACGAAGAGAAGGAGAGGTGTGATTCTGGTGGTTTCATCCTGCATGTTTCAGACCTGACTTGATACATCACCTACGTACAAGACGATCCCCTTGGTTTGTAAAGCTGGAAAATGGTATAACTCACGGAAATTCAGTTGCCGTCGCAGAGGCCAGCGGTCTGGTTTTTCCTAGTAAAAGTAAGTCCAGAATTCATCTATCACGTGTGGGTGTGACTATGTAGGTGACGCACACCAGACACTTTGTCGTGTCTTCCCCGTGCTATTCTCCCTAGAACAATGATATATACTTGGTGGTGAATCGACGACCAAGGAGCACCTCTGCCAATTTCTCTACCATCGAATGTTCCTGGGACCGATTGCTGTGGACATAGTAATTTCACCATGGCATTGGGCTCACTTATTCCGCACACTAATACTTATCATCTGCACACTGTTACCGTTGCTTTACCGTACCCTCCAAGTGCATTCCCTCCCGCTGCATGGATTCAAACGCGCGCATAACATGACGCGGTGCGCGACGATGGTCCGGGTACATTTCAGTACCTGTCATTACCTGTCATTTGTATTCACGCGGTCCCAAGCAAGATCCGGAACTACTAGAGCTGAAGGTCTGATGGCGACGGCGACTACTCACCATTCCGCCCGCGTCGAGGCACAAGGTGTCTACAATGGAACTAAATTCTATTGGTGAGCATGCAATATGTCGGTGTGGCTGAGGGCTTCTCACTTCTCAGCGATCCTCGGTAGAGGCGGCCACCTCAACCTTCTGTACTCGTTCACATTTCACACCACTCTTACAAAACGTGTCATCGGCAAGAGAAGCTTTGTCGTCGAAGATTGGGACATCTCACAAAACGGGGTCCAAGTCGCGAGCAACTTCAGTTAATACCTATCACAGCCAGAGAATTCCGATGACGAATCGACCTAGTGACAAAATGACATCGACTAACTCGGTGTGATCCCTCAAGTGGACAGGTCTAGGTTCGGTTCATATTGATTCTCCACCGAGTGATAGGTCTGCCCCCGCTCGCCACAGAATGAATGATTTTGAAGGGCCGCGGCACAAGCTCCAACGGGTCCCTCACGGCGGTCGTTGGCGGGGAACAATATCCGTGATTGATCGGTGTGCACCACAGTGCACATGTATCTCGGGGTAGCTTTTCCTCGGAGTATGTCACATATGTGAGTCAATGATGATCGGATAGGCTCACGAGTTCATTGCCACAGGAAACATTATAGACTGTCACTGGCCTGGGGTTCTACTCGCAAATGACGACGACATCGCGGACAGACCTACCGAGTTCGTGCCATGCTGCTATCGTGACCTCATTTATGCTTGTCATTACTGAACTGCAATAATGTGGAAAACAACCAACGTTCCCCCACATCCGACACTGACTTAATCAATTTCGAATGAGCACCAAGGACGTATGGTCCTCGTTGTTTATATCGTGAGTGAACACTATGTATAGGGCCAAAGACCAGTTATACATTTCATTCCTGACGACCTTCCTCGCTCGATCCATAAGCTGGAGATCTCATTTATAATCAGAGTCCTTCTCAGGCAACGATCAGCAGACAACGCATCTGAGCCTGTAGGGGAGATAGTAATCAATGCCTTAGAAAAGTAATTATGCGAGGACGCGGTAACGTTCAATGCATATGTGACGTGCGAGTAGATGAGGCAGAGTAGTAGACATTGCAAAATACCTAGTAGGGTAGCAGCAATAGGAGAGGTCATATCAATATTTGAAATAAATGTCAGTACGCGGGGAGTACGTTCACATGCAGTTCTTGACGGCGGTCAAAAAACAGTGAAGAAACCCAATAGTTCAAGAGCGTGATTGCCGAGGGGATAGAGGCGGACGAAAAGGCAACCACGTACCGACTAGCTTCTCCCCTTTTCACAAAATCCGCTAGTCACAGTGTTATTCCATCGACGACGAGGATCTCTCTGGCTGTGTCGTAGAGAATCACGGCTATATATATCCGACGTTCAGTCTCTGGCAGTTTAGAGCTTGCCTCAAAGATGATAAACTCGGAACAGATCTCCGAGTCGGTAAGCCCCAGCCTGTTCACTGTCGTCAAGATACAGTTCTGAGCAAATTGCTGAGATTTATTCTACGTGGCGAACCAAATCATCTTCGTAGGTTTTTCGTGGCTGAGGTGCAACGATTCCTCTTTGTTCGACATCGCCAAGACTTACCCTACCACAGGAACTCATACGACGCAAGCATGTTTGACAGTAGAGTGGGCAGATACCGTATCCCAGATCATAAGTTAGTCAGTGAGCCTCAGCATCACTTTGCACTCTTCGTCCGCATCCAGTTGGATTGGTTCGTGATTCGGGAATTAACGTATATCAGCGTTCCACCGTTCCCATACATGCCGTTAGTAACAAGAGAGATGCGAGCATGACTTTCCGTTTCAGACAATGGTCAGAGTAGTGATGTTGCACTGCAAGGTACCTGACACCAGCCACCCATGAGCAAACAACTCACTCGCGTGCACATACTTGCCATCATGTCTGCTATCAACACCACAAGAACTCGACACGAGACGTATTCTCCGCGTTGCCGACTTCACCATCCTAAATGTTGGCACCGTCAAGTACGTCGGCACTCGAAGATATGGAGGTGGAGACTATTCAGACAACGACCGATCTATCATTGGCGTCAGAAGGAGAGCGATCTGACAAGAGGCTGGACCACGGTGCGCATTGCGTCTGAGCCTTCCAGAGACAGGTTTAAGGAGGTTCTTGAGCCGTACATGACACTACGTATGAAACCCACCGTCCACCAGCTTCCGTCGTAAAAGCAGAAACTGGGCATGAGCATGCCGAGCCAGCAACGGTGGCTACGCTACTGGTCACAATCCTTGGCCCCGGGTGAAGGCATGTCATCTAGCCCAAAAGGAAGTCTGGGGCTGCGCGAAATACGGCTGCAGGGAAGTCAGTGGTAGTTTGCATGCGAGAGCTGTCGGGTATACAACTTGGTCTCGTACACCAGGCGTCCGATTTACGCAGTTCAGAGGCAACCTCGAGCGGTTGTATCTGGGTCTCACTCCCTCGCTATGACGGTGATATGGTAGGAGCCACTGTCATCATATCAGACGCCAGAGGCTCCCGTATTTTCAAAGACGGTCACTGGGTCAGGGAGAAGATCATGTCTACTGTAGCTTTGGAAGTGTCCGGGAATGGGAACATCGTGCCTATAACGGTCCGCTGAGTTGGCGAAAATGGGACACACGGATTCGGTCATACAGGGTGCATAGCTATTTATCTTTTTGTTAGTTCCACTGACTGACGAAGGTTGGACAGATATATCCTCGCTAGGTGGTACCCCACTGGCATCATCCTTGTATAGCCTGTCATATTCTGTGTTTCATCTACCATCAGAAACGGAGTGTGAAAATGATAGCGGTGGAATTATTGTTCATGCGAACCGGGAATTACGACTCGAAATTATTTTGGGGACAGGTGGGTCCTATTATGCGCCCCTATCAAACAGTCACCGCGGTCTCATCATTGATGCCAGGCAATGCTCGGCTGCTTCTGGTTTATTCATATCTTCCCTGAGGCAGCATCTCCCGTTGCGGCGTTTACGCGTCCCAAGATTGACTTTACTATGAGGATGGGAAAGCCCCTACCTGACCGGAACATCTCGACGGTCCGGTGCACCGATTGGTCAGCAGGTGCGTGTCCTTGAGATAAAACACTGCTTTATATTTATGATACAAATTGATTGGGGGTAGGTCGGTTCAAAGTGGCTGTACGGGATGTCCGATGTGTACTTTGTTGGTTCCACTTAACTGTTCGGGATGATGTTTTCGGGGATAAGTGATTGATCGGAATTGACGATTCACAACTCCAATCGAGTGTCATACTACAGCTATGTTCTCCGTGGTTGGGTTCTTCTATCTTGTACATATCATCGAGGTATGTACACACAATATTTCCGGATGGCCCCCCTGAATGATGTCATATCCTGGTATTTTTAAAGCCATGCACAGGCTAATACTCCCAAGCGGTCCAGAGATGTATGAGTGTTCGGCATTCGCCCTCGCGATGCCACAGCATTTCAATACGTTTCGTTTCCAACCTTGCCGATACAGTCCATCGTGCAGCTAGGCCTTGGCCTTGGTTATCGATCAGCATGATAAGGACAGCACGAGAGCCTGCAGGCTTGATAGACTTGCATAGTGGGTGGTCCACCGGTGCTCGCACTTCGTACGTGAGGGCCGTTGACATTCGGTATTTTTCCACCTATATCGTGCACTTCCCAACTCCCGCTTCACCGATTAACTGGATCCGCCACCACAGCAATGTTTTGATTGTCGGAACTAGTATTGCCATTGAAGATTGCAGCATCTTTGATGATCAAGCAGACGTGTTGACGGCTTACTACGTAAGAAATGTTGCTTGGGCGAGGAACTCCTGCAGATATATGATAATACAACTCAACCTTCGCACTTTAAGTGCAGACAGGGCGGACTTATTCTACTATTACATCGAACACCCCTTTCTATCCTTGAACGCTTCTCTGAGTCCATACCCCACAGAAATTTGTGGAGAAGTGCGCGTTATACAAGTTACTAAAACTGTGATGGACATCCCTAGCGGACTTGGTGAATACATTTCATAACTCAGTCCATTCTTGACTATTCATTCGTTTCACGATAGGTTCTGTCCTCCTGGGGGGGCTTGTCTCTGCCATGTATGCTTTGCTATACTCGATTTCGTCATGCCTCTCATCTAATGTCCACGCCTCACATGAAGGTTATATGGCATAACAACACTGCAGGGGCGGTTTAAATGGGATGTCCAGCTCTGTGCTTTACTTACCGGTTCTATAGACTTACGTGTATTACATGTACTGCTCCGAGGATATCTCAACCATCAGGTTCATCGTTGCTGCCATATGGTGAGTTAGATCACCTTGAGATACCCTTTGAATCTGCTTATGCATTGTCAGGGTTCTGGATACCCTCCAAGTCTCATTCAGTGAGTGTGTGGTGCATATAATTGAATTCATGGTTAATGGCCAAATAGTGTGCCATGTGGTGTATTATTACCTGGTGAAACAGAAACTACCACTCCGTATACTAACCGTCGTGCTCAACCACTGTAGATAACCAGTTATGGCAATCCGACGAGTTTGGATCATGTCGTGTGGTTCTTATGCCTTCCATTCCAACGCTGCTTCCCGCTGATGTGATATGGCAGGTCATTCACAGTGCGCATACCCATTTTTATGCAGGGAAATGATTTTGACTGTTTCCCTGCTCAGGTATCAGTTCTGCTCAATGTGTGTTCCTGTCATCTCACGAGTATTTATATGACGTTTAATTTTATTCCAGACATTCTTGGTTGCTATGGTTCAATGGTAAGTACACTCTTTTTCGGGTTCATGCTCATAAAGCAAGTGCCTCTAGCTTCTTTATACATCAAATATATCACCGTATGTCATATCCGATTGCAATTCGAGCCTTTATCTGATCAACGTTCAGTTTGTCACCATCGATTGAGGTGGTTTATCATCACTGCAATTGTGAGTGCATTTACTTTTGATGACAGACGTACCAGGATCCACTGACAGGATCGTAATAGATTCTATTAGTACTAGCTCAGTTCGGTGAGTTTTTTTTAAAAAAAAAGAAAAGAAAAGGGATAGATATTTACTATGATCTTTCAACAGGGTTTAGCATGGGTTTGTCTGTTTCTTTCTCTACGGGACCCTTATCTAACAAGAAGTAGTGGTGGTGGTTGTGACGTACTCGAGCCTGTCTAATGGTCTTCGCTGAAATATTGACTTCTGGACGTTAGGTTTGTTGGTAATACGGTTAACTTCACCTCGCACACCAAGGTAGTTTCGTTAACAGAGAAGTTGGTGCAGCGGCTCATGAATAGCTGTTCCTAGTTTTACAGGGCTGCACCTGCTGCGTTTGCCATCGGAGCTGAAGTTTTGATTACGGCATCGCTCTGCATACTTTTGTATGAAAATGGCTCGCGTTCTGCAGTGCTGAGGTGACCCCCGTCGGTGTCAGTCTTCCTGTCCTAACAAACCCTGTTTAGGACGAAGCGCCTCTTGAACACGCTTATTATCTATGCTGTTAACAGGTGTTTTCTGACTTTGTGAGTTTGGTCCCTCTTTACTTCGTAACTGTGACTTGTTTCGCGCCCCTCCCAGTAGAATAGTCGTCATTGCGGACGTCATCGTGGTACGTTTGTCTTATTTCAAGACGACTTTGGTGTGATCACACCCCGCCCAGGATGCTGAAAGTATGATTGCGTGGGCAATGGCATTGGATTTCATAGTTGGAAAACGTCAGTCTTTTGTGTCATGAGAATTCTCCATCTTACTATTGATTAGTATACGCCAACTCTCTTCTGGGATCATTGAATTCCCGACAACATCTTCGATCCCGGGGTTCTGGTTTCGGGTCAGATTCATTCACGCGTGCCATCCGCTTTGCCAACCCGCCAAAGCTTTCGGATGATGCACGGAATTCGACAGACGGAGATCATGGAGATCACTACCATTCCGATCCATGATAAGACTACAGCATTGCCAAGAGAGAGAGAGGTGTGATACTGGTAGTTTCATCCTGTGTGCTTTGAGTATGACTGGATAGTATATCACCTACTCTGTACGTGCACGACGCTCCCCTTGGCTCGTGAAGCTACCAATTGGTATATAGTTCACGGTGAGTTTCACCATCGCCGGCTTTCGTAGGTGAAATATTGGTTGTCGGGGCCCCGACCTCGTTAGCATGGGGCTTCCTGATTTTTCTGCTCCGGGAGATCTCGGGGTTATCAATTCGTCTGTCGCTTGCGGGCATCTAGGCGAGTGTCACACCAGCCTACACTCCTGGTGGGACTCCAATAGTTCCCCTGTACACGCTGTCGATTGTCTTCCTTCGAGACCAAATTTATCCTCCCCATACCAGTCAAGCATAACATTCTCCCTAGAATACTTGGGGATGGAGCTCCGCTAACCTGTTCTCAAAATTTTGGTCTGCCAATTTTATTCGCCCAGCGTGGTCGTCATGGCGCTTGGAAACATTTATTCACGTTAGTACTAGTTGTTTGGGTTTATTAGGATTCAGAGGCACTAGTACCGTGGAAGAGGACCTCAGATATCCCCTGTCCTTACAAAAGGGACTACCTCGTAAAGGATCACGTCTATGTATATCCGACGGTTGGTCTCTGGCAGTAAAGCTCGCCTTAAAGATGATGAACTCGGAACAGATCTTGGTAAGCCCCAGCCTGCTCGCCATCACCAGCATACAGTTTTGAGCATATTGCTCAGATTTAGTCTACGTGACGAACCAAATCATTGTCATGGGTTTTCCGGCGGCTGGACTGGAAAGTATCTACCGCAACCGTCGAGCCGACGTGCAACACTTCCTCTCTGCTCGACACGGCCAAGACTTCTGGGTATTCAACTTCTGTCCTACCACAGAAAATTCATACGATGAAAGCGTGTTTGATGGTAGAGTGAGCAGATACCCTTTCCCAGATCATAAGTCAGTCAGTCTGGTCCTCAGCGTCACTTTTCACTCTTCGTCCTCATCCAGTTCGATTGGTTCGTGATTCGGGAACGTATATCAGCGTTCCACCGTTCCCATACATGTCGTTGGTAACGGGGGAGATGCGAGCGTGGCTTTCCGGTTCCGACACCAGAGTAGCGGTGTTGCACTGTAAAGGTATGTAATTTGTTCCCACTCGTCACTTGCAAGGACACCAACCACTCATAACCAAACAGCTGGGAAAGGTCGCTCTGGCACACTCGCGTGCGCGTACTTGCTATCGTGTCCGTTATTACCGGCACCACAAGAACTCGACACGCGACGTACCCTCCGCGTTGCCGACTTCATCCGAGACGGAAATGTTGACACCGGCAAGCCTCCCTCATCGACACTCGAAGATGCGGAAGTGGAGACTATAAAGGCAACGACCGATAGTTGGTCTCAGAAGGAGAGTGATCTGACGAGGGACTGGTCCATGGTCCGCACCGTGTCCGAGCCTCCCAGAGACAGGTTTGAGCAGGTGTTGGACCTGTACACGACACGACGCATGAAACCTACCGTCCAGCAGCTTCCATCGCGCAAGCCGAAACTGGGCGTGAGCATACCGAGTCAACAACGATGGCTACGCTACTGGTCACAATCCCTGGCCACGGGCGGGAGCATGTCATCCAATCTCGAAGGAAGTCTGGGACTGCGCGAATATGGCTGCAGGAAGGTCAAGATCACGCGAGTGGTGGTGCGCATGCGAGAATTGTCAGGTATACAACCTAGTCTCGTTCAGGTGGTGAGCATCGTACAGCAGGCGACCAGCTTACGCAGTTCAGAGGCAACCTCGAGTGGTCGCGTCTGGGCGTCGCTCGCTCGCTATGACGATGATCTGGTGGGGCGACTCTCGGAATTGGCACCACATGAGACGGGAGAGGCACGACGTATTTTCAAAGACGGCAAATGGGACAGGGAGAAGATGGTACGAAAATTCGCCGCTATGTCTACTGCAGGTGTGGAAGTATCTAAGGATGGGAGCATGGTGCGTACAACAATTCGCTCAGTTGGCAAAGTTGGGTCTCACGGACTTGGTCATTCAGGGTGCACGACTATATAGCTTCACGTTGGTTTCACTGCCCGACGAAGGTTGGACAGATATATCCCCCCAAAGTGTTCATCATCCCCAGCAAGGCGGTAGCCCGCTGGCGTCATCGTTGGATAGTTTGGCATATTCTATTATTCATCCATCATCACCAGACACAGGATGTGCAAATGATAGTGGTGTAATCATTGTCCATGCGAACCGGGAATTACGACTCAAAATATTTTGGGGACAGGTGGGCCTCATTATGCACCCTACCAAACAATCACCGCAGTTTTCATCACTGATGGCCCAGGCAACGCTCGGCTATTTCTGGTTTATCCCGGCGTTTCATATCTCCCCTGAGGCAGCATCTTCCGCTGCGGTGTTTACGCGTCCCGAGATTGATTTTGCTGTAGGGATGGGCAGGTCACTAGTTGACGTGAACATCTCGATGGCCTGGTGCACGGATTGATCCGTAGGTATGTGTCCACGAGATAAAATGCTGTGCTTTCTACTCACGTTGGGTAGGTCCGTTTAAAGGGGTTGTGTGGGGGGACCAACGTGTACTTTATTTGGTTCCACTTATCTATTCAACTGGATTAGGGATGCAAGGATGATGGTTTGGGAATGCCTGCAGAATAATTATGCACCTTTCGGAACTGCAACTCTCATCGGGTAACCTGCTACAACCATGTTCTCCCCCATTAGGTTCTTGCACATTTAAATATACATATTACTGAGGTACGTCCATACAACGTTTGAGATGCCCACTCAGCAATGTCATCTCATGGTGTTTTTGTATTCCCGAATTCCCGGGACGCAAAATTACTCCAAGCGTCAATGTCGTTTACGAAAGCCAACAGTCAGAGCAAACTGCTCTTATCAACCGGTCGGGCGTGTCAGATAATCATGATCGTGATGCTCGTTGTTGTGTTCACGCTGACAAGTGAACTGCCGCGGTTCCGATGGATAGATCCGACGAATACGCAAGACCTAGTTAGGTAAGCTTAATCCGCGCGCAATTGAACTATTAGTATGGAAAGTGATATTGCCTGTGAGTATGCTGGGGGTGATGCGTCCTACGCATTTTAGAGGCTGTGTTTGGGGTGGAGAAGATGAGTTAAGAGCGCAACAGGCACATGTGTAGTCGTGAGGGTGTCTGTTTGTAGATGTTCCACGAACTTTATGCTGTGTGGGCATTTTTCTAGCTCTTGCTAGACTTCTTGACCCTGAACTCCAACGTTGATAGACATTAAAAAGGAATTTTCGTGTCCAAATTGACCTAACTTTGCACTGTGCCTTATATAAGGTGGCGCAAGGAAATACTTCCGCCCCAAGGATTTGGGAATTAGTTGTTGCAGCTATACCGAATATTTTTTTGGTGTCTGAGCGCTGTACCCATGCAGTCCACCATCAAGCACAACTGTCAATGGAAATGGCGTCTGCGGTGTTGGTGGATGCCATGGAAAATAAATTGGTGCCAGCGAACTATTAGGTTTGGACGGAGTCGGCAAGTGTGCTGCGAACCCCAAAGAATTTACGCTTGCATAAAGTTCGGGGGGACCTGAGGGCTCCGCTTAAGACTTTCTGACTTTTTCCATCTTCCTCGCTGTCTGTCTCTCTTCTGCCCGCATGTCGTCGGATAGCTCACCCTTCTCGTCGCCACCGGCCATGGCGAATGGTAACGACCACTCCACGACGACGACGACAGGAAAGACGAAAACGGCGGTCGACTTCATTGACAACCCAGACTACGTCCCGGCGGATGCGAACATCCCCGACAACTACGTATCGTACACTTTGAAGAACCAAAAGTCGCTGCCACCGGTGACATGGGACAACTTCTTGAACGAGCTCAACTGGCTCCATGTGGCCATCCTGGGTCTCACACCCATACTCGGTATCGTTGGGGCATACTTTACACGCCTCAGATGGGAGACGGTCGTTTGGGCCGTTGTGTACTACTACATGACTGGACTGGGTGAGAGCTTTTTCAGTCGTACGAAAAAGAAAGGTGAGCTCACTGGCAACAGGTATCACCGCCGGGTATCATCGTCTCTGGGCCCATAGATCGTACAACGCGTCCCGCCCCCTTCAGTTCGCACTTGCGCTTCTCGGTGCAGGCGCCGTCGAAGGCTCGATCAGATGGTGGGCACGCGGTCACCGTGCCCACCACCGGTACACGGATACTGACCTCGACCCCTACAATGCCCACAAGGGACTACTCTGGTCCCACGTGGGCTGGATGATCATCAAGCCTCGTCGGAAGCCCGGCGTGGCAGACGTCAGTGACCTTTCCAAGAACGATATCGTCCGATGGCAGCATCGTCACTATCTCAAGTTGGTGTTTATCATGGGAGTCATTCTCCCTACGGTGGTTGCTGGTTTGGGATGGGGCGATTGGAAAGGCGGGTACGTGTATGCGGGTCTGTTGCGACTTCTCTTTGTCCACCACGTAAGTAAGGGCTGGTTTTCGTTGGAGCGTCGGCTAAATATTTCATAGTCCACTTTCTGCGTCAATTCTCTCGCTCACTGGCTTGGGGAAGCGCCTTTCGATGACAAGCATACCCCGCGTGACCATTTGATCACGGCACTTGTTACCATCGGCGAGGGCTATCACAACTTCCACCACCAGTTCCCTATGGACTACCGGAATGCCATCAGGTGGTACCAGTATGACCCCACGAAGTGGTTTATTTGGGTCTGCAAGAAAGTTGGCCTCGCCTCCCATCTCAAGGTACGGTTTCGGCCGGATACATATTGTTTCGCGTCTTGACGTACCTTTCCAGACGTTCCCGGAGAACGAAGTTCGCAAGGGCCAACTGACGATGCATCTCAAGCGGCTCCGCGAGACCCAAGAGATGCTGTCGTGGCCGTCCGACAACAGTCATCTGCCCGTGATTAGCTGGGAAAGCTGTAAGTGGACCCGTGAGACGGAGTCGTGTCGGCGATGTATTAAACGGTTTACAGATCAAACTCAGGCCAAGACCCGACCTCTGATTTGCATTGCTGGATTTATTCATGACGTGACCGACTTCTTGGATGAGCACCCGGGTGGACGCCACCTTCTTATGAAGAACATCGGGAGAGATGCTACTACGGCCTTCTTCGGTGGTGTCTACGACCATAGCAATGCTGCGCATAACGTGAGCATCTGGCTTGTCTGTTGATGTGGCTTTTCATTGATGTGATATATAGCTGCTAGCTATGAAGCGGGTTGGGATCTTGCATGGTGGTGCACCACATGGATTGGAGGATAAGCTGATCCCCCCGAGTCAGCGGCTCCGAGTGGCACGGTACAATGAGATCAGTGGGAGTGGCTACAGCTCAGCGGCGTTGTCGGAGGGAGAAGGTCTCTTGGGATGATTTGCTTTCGGTGGATTAGATGGAAGAAAGTGTCATGTCATGCTGTGTCTGCAATGTTTCCTTTGTGTTTATCTACGTAACATAGTGTTTTGGACGGCCGTCAACACAACTGGATCGGTATTTGATTAGACGTTAACGACGTCTAATACGATTTCATAATAACGATAATAATAATGACATCCAAACTAGGAACACAATGAACAGTTGTCAGACCACGTCGTTGGCTCCCGCAGAGGGCGGGGAGTGTCAAGTTGACAATCAAACAAAGTCCTCCTGGACGGGTTACAACAGGGCCAGGTTGTCCGTCTATTTGATAATTCGAAACGGGTCTCTAGGGTGAACGATAACGCCGAGGAGGAACCACACGCGGAGAAAGACAGGACAAAGGCCAAGCAGAAGAGCAGGCCGAGACGCTCGTGCAGTGAGGAGCGTCACGCGTTCTCATTTGGCCAATATTGTCAAATCGGATTAGATCACCAACAAATCCCATAAGTACAACTTCATCGCCGTATCAACGACCAGCCACCAACCAATCTCAACTCGCATTTGAACACACACAGCCGCGACACCACTCATCGTCTCTTCCGTCAACGCCCACCATCACGAAGCTTCCCTCGTTCAACATCCCTACAGCGGCTAGCATGGGAACTAGACGTCACAAGGTGGCCGAGGACGATCCTCTGACGCGGGCCATGGCACCCCCACCCAACGAGACTCAGCAGCAGCGAGAAGCACGCATCCGGGCGGAGCAGGAGGCAAAGCGTGTCTCGGATACCATCGACGAGGAACTCAGCAGACAACGTGTAGCCGACAGGAAGGGTCCGAAACCTATCAAGATTCTACTCCTAGGTGCGCAGTGCTACTCCCTCAGCCTGTCGTCGACGCTAACCCTCCCCAGGCCAAAGTGAATCTGGTATGTCGGTCCTGACTGCATATCATCATCATCTAACTGCTGGGTCCGTGCACTGCACACAGGCAAGTCGACGACGCTCAAAAGTAAGCCAGATGACATATGTCTATTTTCGGAATTAATTTACCTCGATTCGGACGTGTCAGATCTCCAGCTTATGCATTCTCCAAAAGTGAGACACTCCAATTTGAAAGAACTCCCCGGACCGGCTCTGATCCCGGAACCCCTATTTAGACATTCCGCGCCGAGAAGGCGTACTGGCGCAGCATCATACAACTCAATGTGGTGCAGTCCATCCTCGCCATTCTGGACATCATATCCAGAGCACATGCAGTGTCCAACCCATTCACATCTCACGCGCACGGCTCATCCAGCCAGTCGTCTTCAGGCCATGTCTCGCATGGCTCCTCCTCCTCCTCGTTCCCACCATCAGGTCACAAAGACTATCCCCCACTCACCGCAGAGCATCTCAAACTCAAGATGCGGCTGGCACCTCTGGGCCAAGTGGAAGCAGCCCTTATCAAGAAAATCCTCCCTCCCGGCCAAACGTCCCCTGCAGAGGATTCGTCCCTGCATGAAGTATGCATCAACTCGAATTCGGGTTGGAAGAGCGCCTTAAGCAGGATAGTGGGCAACGGAGACAATCGGAAGAGTTGTGACACGGCAGATATGATAAACTGGACAGACCCGGACGATCCTGGCGTTGTCATGCACGCGTGTGCCGAAGACATGAAACGACTTTGGTCAGATCCGATCATCAAGAGATTGATGGAGGTCGAAAAAATGAGACCAGAAGACATGGCAGGATTGTATGTTTTTCCCTCGTTCATATTGTCCTCTCGTCCGATATGATCCTTCCTAGCTTCCTAGACGATCTAGACAGGGTCACCTCACTACGATATGTACCCTCAGATGGTAGGTGTTCGGCTCTTACCTCCGATCAGTCCATTCATACCTTGTGCAGACGACGTACTTCGCGCTCGGATAAAGACTGTCGGCGTGTCCGAACACCGTTTCTCAGTGCGGACTGGTCTGTTTTGATTCTGCATCTAACCAAGCGTGCATCGATTCATCTTTCAGTAGGACCCCTCGGCTCCGCTATGAGCCACGACTGGCGTGTATTCGATGTGGGCGGGCAGAGATCTTTGGTACGCCATCGTTAGTCCGATTGCTTCCTCTCTGACTTTCTCTTGCAGAGAGGTATGATTGTAATGTCTGCTTTGCGAGTGCGTTTTGGTAACCTTTTCAAATAGCTGCATGGGTCCCGTACTTCGATGACATCAACGCTATCATATTCCTTGCCCCAATAAGCTGTTTCGATCAAGTTCTTCAAGAAGACTCCTCTGTCAATAGACTTGTATGCCCTCGACCCGCATTTCAGGTATCATTCTCTAAGTTGACCCACAGGCGGACTCATTCCTCCTATGGAAAACGATAGTGTCCCATCCACTACTCAAGAAGGCATACCTCATCCTATTCCTTAACAAGTGCGATATATTACGCGTAAAGCTCGAGTCTGGAATACGGCTAGGAAATTACATCACTAGCTATGGGAACCGACCCAACGATTTCGAAAGCGCTAGCATATGTAAGCCTGATCCGTGATCTTTTTTTCCGTTCACATCCGTTGACAGCAACGTCTGAATTCGAACCCTTGTTCTCGCAGACCTAAAGAAGAAGTTTGTCACGTTAATGAGGGAACACACTAGCGACCGGTCGTTCTATTGTCATTTCACGTCGGTAACGGTGCGGTCCTTGTTGTTACGGCGACGAGCAATTTTCGTTAACGCTTCTTCATGCTTTCCTTTTCTCGTACAGGATATGAAATCGACGTCGCTCATACTGCAGAATGGTAAGTCCTTTCGGAAATACTAGGGAGTAGGTCGGTGACACCTGGCACAGTGCAAGACGTGATTGTGCATGATAATCTCAAACGGAGTGCCCTGGTGGGGTGAAACGGACGGCATGTTCTCGGCACCCGGCTGCTTCTTTGACTCTCACCTTCGGGTTGCGAATTCCGTGGTTCTTCATTGTGGCTGACACGCTAAAACCGTTCACCCACCACCTCCCTCATCGCCTCCGCAACCACGCCTATGAACTATTGGGTTCTTTCGCTATCCTTAGTTCGCCATCGAGAACTGCATGTGAACGGCCGTATCTGCTCTCCGCGTACTGACATTTATCTCGGATATTGATTTGTTTTCTCCTATTTACTGCTCCCCTAGTATTTTCCAATGTCTGCTCTGCTTCAGCTACTCGCACGCCACATATGTATCGTACGTTACTGTATCCTCGCATAATTACTTGCTAAAGCATTGGCTCTACGGGTCATCTCCCGATCGCTACGTGGGAAAGACTATCGAGATCAGCTTCCGGTTTATGCGTCAAGGAAGGTAGTCAGGAACGGGATGTATAATCAATCGGTCTTTTGGCCCTATAGTACATAGTGTTCACTCCCGACATAAATAACTCCGAAGGATCGCACGTCCTCGGTGCTCAGCCGAGATCGATCAAGTCAGGGTCGATTGCGGGGCAACCTCGGTTGTTTTCCGCATTATTACAATCGAGTCAGCAATAATGACAAGCGTGAATGAGGTCACGATGGTATGGGCACGGACTCGGTGGGTCTGCACTCGATGCCGTCGTCGTTTGGGAGTACATAACCCCAGGGTAAGTGGCAGTTTATCACGTTACTTGTGGGACTGAACTTGTGAATCCGATCATCCATGATTCACATATACTCCGAGGCATTGAAAGCTACCCCCGAGATACATGTGCACCGTAGTGGACACCGATCAATCACGGGTATCGCTCCCCGCCCAACGAACGCCGCGAGGGATACCTGTAGATCTCGTGCCGCGGCTCTCCAAATCATTCATTTTGTGGTGGGCGGGGGCCGACCTATCACTCGGTGGAGAAGCGATATGAACCGAGCCACGAACTTGTCCGCTTCTAAGGGATCACCCTGAGTCATTTGGTTACTGAGGGTCGATTCGATATCGAGACTCGTTGAGTATTAGGGCTAAAGTTGCTCGCGATTCGGGCCCCCCTTTCCCGAGTGGTCCGGGAGATAAGTACCGTGAGATGGCCTAACTTTCGACGACAAAGCTCCTCTCACCGATGTCACGTTTTGTAAGGATGGTGCGAACGTGAGCGAGTACAGAAGGTTGAGGTGGCCACCTCCACTGAGGCCACCACTGGGAAGCCCTCGACTACACGGACATATTGAATGCTCATCAATAAACTTTATTTCCGCTCTAGACTGCCTGTGCCTCGATGTGGGCGGAATGGCGAGCAGCCGCCGTCGGCATCTGACCTTTCCCTACTAGTTCCGAATCTTGCTTGGGACAGCGTGAATACAAATCACAGGTACTGGAATGTGCCTGGACCATCGTCGCACGCCGCGTCATGTTACCCGTGTGTTTGACTCCATGGAGCGGGAGGCAAAGCACTCGGAGGGTGTCCGTGACCTTCCAGAACAGTGAACTTAAGACCTTATGTTTGTCCTTTTCATCCATCGCTTGATGACGCATTTCCCAACCTCCCATTAGCTCACTGCTTCCGATAGGTACATAAAGAATCCTATCAGTTAGCCTCACGGGACAAGAACATTGTGGACATGTAGGTGATATTTTATAGCAGCGTTACACTCTCTTATGTTGCGCCGAGGTAACCAATAACGGACGCAACATGGAATCACCCAAGTGCGTGATTGGTAGTAATGTTAATAACTGCTACGTTAGATGCTTCGAACTGCCTCGCTCCATCCTTCGAACTCTCAATGTCGCCCGGAAGCTTCGGTGGGTTCTCGAAGTGAATAGCACTGACAGGTAAATCTGACAGAATACCTGCACCCCGGGATCGAAGGTGGTCTCGGCAGTTCAGTGATGCTAGAAGCGAGTTTGCATATACTATTCAATAGTAAACCGGGATGTTCTATCCATTGTTAGCAAGGCATGGAATACTGACATTTTCCAATGACAAAGGACAGCGCCATTGACCATGTATTCTGGACCTCAATGGCCTAAGCTGCATGTGAGAGAGGCGTATGACAGTGCAACACATCATACATACCGTGGCAAGTTCCCCAATAGCGACCAGTCTTCCACAAAAAGTTTCAACTAAGTGGCAGTCACGAACAGACGGATCAAACTTACGAAGTCAGCAAACACCGGTTAACAGCATAGACAATAACAGTGTTCAAGAGACGCTTCGTTCTAAGCGGGGTCCGTTGGGAATGAACCAAGTGACGGGACAAAAATCACCTTCGGAACGTAAAGCTAGAGCCATTGTTACGCAAAAGTACACAGAGCGACACCGTAATCAGAACCTCAGCAAGTGTGACAGCGGCCATGGAAGGTGACGCAGCATAAAACTAGGAATAACGACTTGTGAGTCCGTGCACCAAAGAGTCTGTTAGTAGAACTACCCTAACGTGCGTAGAGATGCTAGCATCACGATTGACGAACCTACGCACGAAGATCAGTGCTTTGGCAAGTATGGTCGAACAAGTTGGAGTACCCCAGAACAACTGCCTCCACTTCTTGACTAAAATATTAGTGGATATCTCATAATGGAAACAAAGCACGCACCCATGCCAAACCCTGTTGGAATGTCATTATAAGTACATCTTAATCCCAATTGATAAACACACCGAACTGAGCCAGAATAAACAGTATCTGTCACGACCCCATTATCACATGATGTGTTTACCATCACAAGCATGTGTACTCACAATTGGGGCAGTCACCAACCACTTCACCCTGGGGCGACAAACTAAGTGCCATCAAATAAGTCTCGAGAGGCAAGTTTAACAGTACATACGGTGATATATTTGATGTGCAAAGAAGCTAGTAACATTCAGTCGATGAGTATCAAACTATAACAGATGGTTACTTACCATTGAACTGCGGAAACCATAAAGACCTGCAACACTGTCAAATCTTGTTATGAATGGTATTGAGACCAAGGGAACGCACATTCACCAGAAATGATGCCTATGTGGAGAACACGTTCATAATCCATGCCTGGTAGAAAATTGGGTGTGCGTACTGGTAGTGACCTACAAAATCCCATCAGTGGGAAGCAATTCTACAGTGGAAAAGTATACGAACCAGGCAATATACTCGAAACTTGTTGGAATGCCATAGTTGGTTATCTGGAATGTTTGAGCATGATGGCTAGAAGTAAACCTGCTGACTTCACCAGGTAGTAATACAAGATGTGACACACTAGTCCGCCGGCAGTTGATCGCGTATTCACTAATATACACAAGTACTCACCAAACAAGCTGTGTAGGGTATCGAGAATCCTGACATCACGTGAGCGGATGAGTGGCCTGAGGTAGCTTAATTTACCACATGGCGATAACCAGGAACTTTATGGTCAAAGCATCCCGAGAGTAGTGCATGTAATAGATGTAAATCTATAACCGGTAAATCGACCACTAGGCTCAACGTTCAGTCTAAGACATGCCTGGAGAGTTGTTATGCCATATAACCTTGGGGGGAAATAAAGACCTGAGAGGATTAAACAAAGGAATGCATACATTGCGGAGACCAAACCCCCAATAAAGGGGGGACCTATGGGAACAGATGAGCACACCAGACTGCATTAGGCTACAAGTGGTTTTCACCGAAACCGTCCGCAGTGCCCATGTCGTTTGATCAGCTTGTACTACAGGGGACCCTTGTCGACGAACTCGCAGTATATGGGGGTGGGTGGAGAAGCAATCGAAGGTTTCGAGGGTGTGTCGATCTCATAGCATGGGTGGAGTAATTCTCCCCTGTTTTAAAAGGACAAAGCTGCGTCAAGTAGGGTATGGACAGCTTGCATAGCCTGAGCATATCTAAATTTTACATCAGATAAATCATCAAAACATCTGCTATGATGGTCCTAATGGCTAACTCCGATACTTGGCTGCCCATTTCCATACTCACTGGCAACAGGCTTTTTATATGGTCCTCTGGATGGTTGGAAGGGACAACTCATCATTCTTGGAAAGTCCACGATGTCATGTGTTGTAATATCTCTTACCTATGAACTGCAAGTGTTACATATGATATACGTGATGAACCACCATGTAAATGTCCAAGTCTGTTCCACGCTGCAGTTCTGATAGGCTGAGCACTGACTCATGATTTCATACCACAGCCATACAGCCTAATGGCATAATGGATCAGCTGTATTGGGCAAAGACCGACATCCTAAATCATTGATCTCACATAGGGATGTGCTTGTCCATGTGTTTCAACGTCCCGAAAGAGTGTTTACTGTAACCAGACACGGAAGGTGTCTGCATAGGCCTCAGACTTCAGATACGTGAGCAAAGAAAAGGAGAGGAAAAGCTGCACAGGTGTGTGCCACCACATACCGACCGCTAACAGTACTTCAACAGAGCTTCAACCTGTAAGTAGAGTTCTGACCGTCACATACATACCCCCAGTTGCTAATGAAAACGCCAAATGCATTGGGGTCAATTTGATGTCCCTGAAACTTTCCTTTGGCATTACTCCGGTTTTGTTTTGCAGTAGCCTTAAATATATTGTATGTGAAGCCACATCCAGCTAATATGATGAAACATTGCACTCACATTTTGTGTCTGATGAGTCTCCTTGTGATGTGTCAGGTGGTGAGTGACTTCTAGGGAGTTCTTTGTATCGAAGGTAGTGGAGCAGACTCGAGTTTGTCTGTAAGTGGACTCTAATACCTCCAATAATTGCTCGTGAGTAGGCCTGGATTGGAACAAACTTCGTGGTGTTGTGGTCCAAAACGACATCAACTACGCTTGTCACCTCCACTGTCATTGCTACGTGCATCCTCCTTCCTTGCAACTCCAAAAACACCTCTATACACATGGAATGTTCCAGCAGATCAAATTCCTTAATCCTTCTTGACTTCCTGAAGGCCTCTGGCGACATCGGCACTTTGAAAAATGACAGGAGCAAATTGCGCCCACGAACGACCGTGGTCTCTCTATGGTGAAAAGTGCGCGGCGTGGGAGATCGTGCTTTGGTGTATAGCCTCACAGTAACCCTGGAATATATGAACTATTAATTTGCAGAGAGCCTCCGTGCCGCATTTTATGACCCTTTGGTAGCTCACGAAGCAGAGGGAGAATAGCCTTGGGTACACCTGGCGCACGTGATCGCGTTCCACAATGGGGCACAGCCACCAGGCCAAAGTAGAGTGCCGCTCAGCGAGGTTTGGTGTCGTCCTCGGACCCAACGCTCTTGTGAAAAACGATGAGGTTCGTAAAACCGGCGTGGATTACACACAAAGGTTATGACCTCTTTCCATTTTCCGGGTAGCTTGTACTGATCTAGGGGTCCAGATATTTCCAAAAGTGATCAAGATACGAAGCGACAGTCCATATTTTCCATACACGTTCACCCAGACGGCTCACGGATTGCAACGGGAGGTCTCGATGCCAAGGTCCGCATTTGGAGTACAAAACCAATTCTCAACGCTGCATCCGAGAATTCAGGACGTCCGCCAAAATCCCTGTGTACACTTAGCATGCACACAGGCCCTGTGCTGACAGTTCGATGGGCTCATTCAGGCAGATGGCTTGCAAGTGGCAGCGACGATGAGATTATTATGATTTGGGATCTCGATCCGTACGTCAGCGTTAGCTTCGAGGCATACTACTCACCTTCGGCATTAGCTCTGGCAGGGGCAAAGTATTTGGATCCAATGAAGTCAACATTGAAGCGTGGAAACCTATGAAAAGATTACCTGGTCATGAAAGTGGTAAGGTACCCTCGAAGGGTCATTTATTCGAAATACAAACCTCTTGCATCTAGATGTAACGGACATTGGTTGGGCTCCCGAGGACCGGTATCTAGCATCCGTCGGGCTCGATTCTAAAGTTATTGTTTGGTGTGGCTATACGTTAGGTGGGCTATGCTTTCAACTTTTGGCTAGCTGGCTAACATCACAATACCTAATTCCAGAACGAATCAGAAAGCTGGACCAACACAACGGCTTCGTTAAAGGGGTGTGCTTTGACCCCGTTGGGGAGTTCATGGCTACTCAATCAGATGATAAGTCTGTGAAAATATGGCGGACGACTGATTGGGGGTTGGAGGCGGAGATCCGGAAGCCATTCGAGGACTCACCTGGTAGCACCTTTTTCCGTCGACTGAGGTAAGTCTCGCACAAGCCGAGAAGCTCGCTTTCACGGGTTTTATTTGCGCAGTTGGTCTCCAGATGGTGCCCACATCACTGCATCTAATGCTACCAATAATAGGGGCTTTGTTTTCATTGCGGCTGTCATCACGCGAGGCTTATGGACATCTGAGATTAGTCTCGTTGGCCATGAAAATACGGTAGAAGTTGCCGTGGGTTTTCTTATCGCTCTCCATTCGAGACTTCAGTTCACGTATTTCTCAGGCGTACAACCCGCACATATTTTTGCGGAATCCCACCGGGCCCCTTGTGACCTCGAACATATGTTCTGTCGTTGCTCTTGGGGCTGATGACCGGTCCATCTCTATCTGGCAGACAAAATCTGCTCGACCTCTGATTGTTGCAAGGGAAGTATTCGAGAGGCAGATCATGGACTTGAGCTGGTTAGTTGACTACTCATCTTTGAAGGCGTGCTTGTAACTTCATTTATCGCAGGTCACGAGATGGTCTCACGTTGTATGCCGCTTCATCTGATGGGACTGTTGCAGTGTTCGATTTCGACCCGGAGGAATTGGATGGCATAGCACCCTTCTCAGCACAACGACAATATTTACGGAAATTTGGATTTGTTGCACCGCCGATACCAGAGGGATATTCGCATGGTACTTTTTACGGTGATGACAATGCCCTGTCGTCTCGTATCACCCCACCCCCTTCCCCTCAGCCTCGAACAACGGAACAACTTCAGTCTCAGACCGAGTTTGGGGCTGACACCGCCAATGGTGGTGGCGAACAGATCAACAGGCTTGTTGCTAAGAAAAGCAACAAGAAGCGTGTCAAGCCGCTTCTCATATCTGATATACCTTCAGCTGCGACGTCTGATAACGTTATCAATGGTGTTACTACCCAAGCGCCTCACTCTGTTTCGAACCAACCATTGAGGTCAGCTAGTGGCGCAGGTCCATCATTCGCTCTACCTGAGTCTCGTTACTCCGTACCCAAGTCTCATCATCCCTCTCATTCCACTTCACCTGCACCAAGTATGTTGGGTTTCGACGCGGATATCGAGATGGGCGGGCCAAAGGATATGGATGTTCCCATTGACGCCATTGATACATCATCATCGCCAGGAACGACTAGGGGGAAGCGGAAAGCATCGGCGTTAGAAGGGGACGATCGTCCCACTCGGCCCCGAACTCTTGGCGGTGACAGACCTAGGGACGTTGTCGCAATACGTGAAATCTTTTCCAAGAGCCACGAGAAACGACATGATCTGTTGCCCGTTCCCCCTGTCTTGACGTTCTTGAGTGCAAAAGTGGATGGCAGCGAAGATGTCCTGGAGGGAAGAAATTCCGAAAGTGATAGTATGTTCTGCCTTTTGATATACTCAATATATTTGTTCTGATCCAATGATAGGTCCGTCGGAAGTGACCTTCGTTAGCGGCAAACAAACACAATGGCTTGATTATGTCCAGTTCCCTATAATCGCGTTGACTGCAACTTCAGCATTCTGTGCAGTGGCAACGCAAGATGGTTCAGTGAATGTGTACTCACATACAGGCCGGAGGTAAGATTTACCTTAAGGCTGTCTTCCTTTACTCAGTGGTAACCGCTTCCAAGAATAATGCCCACTATAACCCTTGATGCGCCTTGTTCTATGATTCACAGTTGCAAGACGTCGCTGTTGCTACTCACCGTTACCGGGCACCTTTCATCCATGTGAGTGTATATGTTGTTCGTACTGTCGGCACTTGTGAATATCAAAGCAGCAATGTCAAGTCACAGTCGGCGTACTTCCCTCCTCCTTTCATCGGCTGCTTGCTACACGCTCCAGACAGCAGGGTGCTGGCTGCCAGCGTACGCCATAATGGAGCACCTGTGCTACAACTGTCCTCTGGTATCGCTTACACCTATGACACTCAACTGCTGCAATGGACCAAGTTAAGTGACAGATGGTGGTCAGAAGGCTCCGACGTGTGGCAAGGGCGACAGCGCAGTACCAAGGATGTTATTGCTTCCATCGAAAGCACAATTACTGCGAACGCAGATGATAAAGTTGTTGATAAAGAGCGGCCGGAGTGGTGGAACGCAGCACTGACTCTTGGACATCTGGAATCGAAATTACATGCGGCGAAGGCACTCGACTGTCCATCAGAGTACAAACAAGCTCTTTTACAATACGCGAAGAAACTTGCAGACGAGGGCTTCAGAGCCAAAGCAGAAGAGTTAATCAAAGACTTGTTCGGGCCCCTATATTGGTATGTTTCTCACGCCGACGCGCTAGGATGCATTCCGTTGATTCTATCTCTACCGCGTTTCAGGAACCCCATGAGGAAGGAGGAAGGCTGGTCACCCACAGTCATTGGCTTGACGAAACGCGACCTACTGCGCGAAGTTTTGTCCGTGTTTGGTAGGTTCTTATGTTGTTATGCTCTGTCGTCCCGGCTAACTTGGTTACAGCTAAGAGCAAGACTCTGACGAAGCTAGCCCTGGATTGGCAGGACACACTCCGGAAGGCATCGAACGAAGAGCCATCCTAGCTGACCCTTTCTTTTGATCTGTGGCTGTTTGATTATGTTGACTATTACTCCGGTTTCGTATCTGTACAAAATGATGTCCTCGTATCCCTTATAAACCACAGCAGACCTGTATCAGTTGCTCAACGTCCTTGGCAACCGTACGGTAATTGACCGCATGCTCTAAAACTGCTCTTCAAAAGCGGCCCACTTCAGTTTGGGCCAGATGAAGGCCCCTTTTGGAAATAATGAAATCGCCTCTGTCAGGAGGGCTGAAATGAAGTGAAGCTTATATTACGACTGGCTACACTGGATGAAGAAAATGTCGCTGGCACGAGGGGAACTACTAACAACACCCCTGTCCGGTCACGGGATTACCCGTGTCAGTGACGTCGTTGAACTCGCCGCAACCCAGCAAGCCGATTTGAAAAAGCGAGCAGCCCTTCTTCCTTGCAGTCTCCGCGAGGCGACTTCTGCGAACACCATGAGCGACACTGTTGTCCGGGAGGTGCGACCATTTACATGCCACACACAGCAGAAGCTTGCACCTGATACTCCCTCTGATGCTTGGTAGGTTACGAAAGGTGTGTGGATATTTTCAAGGTTAGTCTTTCTTCTTCCCGTGGCCATGACATTCATTCTTCTTATTTTGTCAGGCCATTTGCGAGGTATGGTATATTACCGATGGGCGGGAGATCTACGGCCATTAAGCTGTCTGATGGCGGAGTGTGGGTTCTGGCTTCAACGCCGTTGACCGAAGAAACGAAGAGGAAAATCGATGAACTTGGACAAGTAAAGTGATACTGTTCCAACGTTGTCTACTCTTTTCTTCTGAAATGGACTTAGGTATATCGTCAACGCCGATGCCGTGCACCACCTCTTCCTAGGTACGTGTACGTCCGGAATTGCGAATTTCGCCGGTGAACAACTGGTCTTGAAAAAGGCGAATTTAAAAGAGCATATCCGGATGCGAAGCTGATAGGCGTAGCCGATACGCTGAAGCGTATTGAGGATAAGAGCATTAGATTTGACGGTTGTAAGTCTCCGCCTACCATCTCCTGACAGGGGTTGATTGGTTATGGAGCAAGTATGGGGCCGTGACCCTCCAGATACGGAGTATGGCTTCGAAAACGACGTAAGCTACATGCATCTGCAATACTTGTCCATGACCAACGTGAGTATTGCAGATCAAGCACTGGTGAGCATGTGATTGTAACTGTTCGTTTTTCTACTTCCTTACTGTTTCCCTCCAGCTATTTTTCCGGCTTCAGGAACAAAGATGTAGCGTTCCTCCATGTAGCGTCCAAATCATTAATCGAAGCGGACCTCCTCCTTAATCTACCAGCTACCGAGCAGGTTCGTTTTTTTGCTCGGTATTTCGCCCCAGCCATCTTATGATGCAGTACTCGAAATGTTCCAGTTGGATTCCTCAGGCAACGTTAAAGCCGAGTTCATGGGCGCAACAGAAGATTTTGCAAAATCTCACTACTGACTTGGGGTGAGATGTGGTCACGTTTAGGTGATTTTGACAGGTTCTAATGCGGTTGATATTAGGGCCATGAAGCGCGATGCAAGGACAGTTGCATTTTGGAACTTCGATAGAATTATCCCTTGTCATGGCGTCAGTGATTATCAATTCCATGCCTTCATCCTCACAGCTGATTGAGTGATTCAGGACGTCATAGAGCGTGATGGGAACAAGGCGTGGAGGGAGGCGTACAAGTTTTTCATTGACTAATTTATGTTGCATTATCTCCTTTGGGCCGGATGTACTCATCGACGTGGGTTATGTATCTCGAGCTTGATGTATGTATGTATTGGCACCGGCTCCTTTTGAAGATGGATCGCAATGTGAAGGTTGGGTATACGTGAGCGACGCGCTCGTACATGCTGGCCTGGCATTAATGCATGCATAATCCACCATCATGCATGCCAGCTTTGCCGAATCCCGCAAGCGATCTCGTTCAGTCGCCATCTGTAGCTTCTATCTAGAACATTTATCTAATCAGTAACGAGAATACACGGGTTATGTGAAAGGAAAGATTGCTACCCTCGAAGGACCTTGGATCTAGGTTGTCTGTTCGTTGCTACCTTCGTGACCTCCCGCGGAGTCCAGACATGAGCGACTTCCCAGCCTGCGAGCACACGACAAGCTTTCGTTGGACCGGGATTGGCCGCATTGTAAAAGCATGTACCAAACTGAGGCTTCCAGGCGCCCGGGCTCAAATATTTCCATCGGTTGGGGGAAAGAAGCAAGTTGGATCGTTCTTCTATCGCAGAGGCAAAACACGCGGTGCCGTCGTGTACGTGGGCTCCGGTCTCATTATAAAGGCCTCCAGGTTTCCGGAAGCCGTTTTCCTACTCTTCAATGCCCCTTTGCTTGCTCTGTCCTGCAGGCAATTACCCATTCTTCCCCGACATGGCCAACCTTACCAACGTATGTTCTTGGTGGTCCGACTTCAGGTGACCGTTTCACTGACAAAATTTTAGCACATATCAGGTGTGCATTCGGTTAGAGCGTCGGCAACTCCAGCTCCCACGAGCCCATCCGCCTCAAACGTCCACCAGTGTCATATCTGCCACAAGTCTTTTCAAACGGCAGGTGGTTTAGCTTCTCATCAACAAGCCAAGAAACACTTTTTCGCGTGTTCAATATGTAACCAGGCATTCGTAACTTCAGACCAACTTGAAGGACACAGATCGGACGCCCATTCCCCAAATAGACCTGGGCCTTCCACAGTGAACGGTGGGGAGAATCCCTCACCCCCACCGCAGGCAGACTTGCCATCAACTAGAGAGACCTGTAACGGTCCTTCTTGCAGTCAGTGTAACCAGCAATTCAAGTCCTGGGCCGACTTGGATCATCACATCCGCTGGTTGCACAAGTATCCATGCTCTAAGTGTGCCGAGCGATTCCCGTCCTTGCAGGAGTGGAATCGGCACTACAATGCTATTCACAGGAGGCAGTCTAACGCCGCACCAGCGGCCTGTGACGGTCCTCCAGCTGCCCCAGTTATTCGTCCGACAAGCTCTCAGTCGAATCGTAGTGGGGTGCCGCCGCCGGAACAGCAGAATAGGGTCGTGTGTGACCAATGCAACAGCAGCAGAGAGTTCAAAAATAACGAGGCTTTGAAGGCGCACGTTGCTGCGAAGCATCCTAGTGGACCGAATTGCCCTGTATGCCAGCACAGGGCCACTTCCGCGACGGCATTGGAGGCACACGTCAACGAGGTGCACTGCTGCAATGTATGTCGGGATGGCATCGTCAGAGATGCCAAAACACTGGAAGATCATATGGTTGAACACACGCATCCCTTTCGGTGCGAGACGTGTGAAACCATGTACCGCTCGGAGGAAGAGCGTTCTGCTCATTTTACCTCTTCTGACCGTCACCCGCTTTGTGCAAAATGCCAAACCGGATTCGTGGATGATGCTGCGTTACAAACCGTGAGTACGTCGTGCTATTGGAGGAAGTCAGCAACTGATAACTTTCTAGCACGTGAGTTCAATCCATCCTCCCTCCCGCATTCCGAGTCCTCGTAAGGAACTCGTGTGTCCTCGATGCCCTGAGCTCTTTGCTGCTCACGTTGCCTTGGAAGCTCATTTGGCCGAAGCTCATCCCATATTTGAGTGCCACATATGTAGGGAATCGTACTCGACCCAGTCAACCTTAACCGACCATATTTCGGTGGCGCACTCTTGTCCTGTTTGTAGTGAGGGTGTTTACGTCGACCCAAAATCATTGGAGGAGCACCTGGAAGAGCACCATGCTCCTTATCGCTGCGCCCTGTGTGGTACTCGCTATACCGAGGAAGGGCTACTCTTTCAACACTACAAAGAGTCTCCGGACGACGTTCACCCTGTCTGTATGCGGTGCGACCTGGGTTTCGAAAATGATAACGCTTACAATATCGTACGTCCTCGATCAATCTTACGGGAGTATATGCATTCTCATCTCGCTTTAGCACGTGGCGGAAGTCCATCGGCCAACCCCATGTGAAGCATGCGAAGGCTTGCTCATCGATGAAGACGACCTTCCGCTGCACTACTTGACGTCTAGGAAGCACCCAACGTGCGGGACATGCCAAATAGGGTTCAAGGATACGTTTAGTTATTCGGAGGTGAGTCGGGTGATGCTATGTCAACCGTTTTCTCTCTGAGCATGGTCTCGTCACAGCATGGTGCTCTGCAGCATCCGGAGTCCCATTGCTATTTGTGCCAATGGCAACTTGATTCTGGCGACGCATTGCAAAGTCACATCAGGCACTTTGCCAACCACCCGAAATGCGTCAGTTGCGATCTTCGCTTTGCTGACGTAGAAACCTACCAACGCGTGAGCTTATTTCCTCTTGGAGGAGAATGCGGACTGGCGTGCCTCATACACCTTGTTATAGCACTTGTTTACGATTCACTGTCCTAAGGCCGATGACGATACCGCATCGTCCGCCACGCAAATCAACCGCAACGTTGAGAACCAACCAGGATGTAGCAGCGAAGCCCACGGTCCCTTGTACGCTTCTTCCATACCACCTTTGCCTAGTGCGAGTGGCTATTCTAGCCCGACATCTCAGAACGTCGACATAGAATACTTGCTTGAACCGGATGCTCAGTCATGCAGCTCGACACTCACCATTGATCATCCCTCTCCAAGAGAAAGCGAGTTGCGGCAATTTGCTCCTCCATCTCTGAGCGTAGATACGGACAAGTATACTGATTGCCAGGAGTTTAACCATTCGCCCCTGTCGATGGTGCCTGCCGTGGGGACACCTTTATTGTCAAGCGCACAGACAGCGCCGTCTGTCGACTATCGAAGTCCATTCAATCCCTCCTCCGATAGGCCTCCCGTCTTTCGTCCGACTCCCGTCACCAACGGTCTGACCAAGGGATCTGTACACCTTCGCGGCGAGGACAGTAGTGACAGCTCTTTTGCACGCTCCCCTCCCTTGATTTCTCCCGGTGTCAAGTTGCCTAGTCCAGTAGCCGGGTCTCCGACATCTTCGGGTTGGACGAGCGATAGCGGTTCCGTTACAAAACTGTCTCTTAACTCCCCCGTTTCATCTAATCCAAAGAATTTTTCGGAGACAGATAAGTCTATGTCGGTTCTGCAGGTCTCTAGTGCAGGTAACTCGATAGCATGGTGAGTGCAGTAACTACATATTGAACCTTGCCAGCTCATGGGCTGTTACGTAGTATGCCTGCATCCACGAGCCCCATCTCACCTGAGTCTGCGGGGATCAGTGTTTCTGCCGTCACCCAAACACCGGAGTATCTTCGAGATGCAAGAGCTTACTTGCCCCTTATTCAACCAACGTCGCGAGGCTCGTCACCGTCTGTTCCACACAGCCCAACTAATTCCTCGCCGATCCTCTCTTCAACTGGGCTTGCAATGGGAGACAATGGTAGGCGCCGTGAAGTCCGCTTCGATGACAATATCATGTCGGAGCCAGTGTGGGACCGTGAGTCTACCTCAAGTGATCCCTCACTGGACGTTCCTGTGCCCTACCGAAGGATAAATGGAATTCACGCAAGGAAATACGGTACTGAGTGCTTTCTCGTTCATTTTCAAGCCTAACCTGGACGTACAGGCGCAAGCAAGTTGCCTAGATTTTCCTCTCTGAGACGAAGGAGGACGACGAATGGTAAAGCGAACTACGTATCGGCTCCCGCTAATGGGAGGACATTCCAGTCGGCTGCGCCATCTTATCATTGTCGGGTTTGTTTAAAGGATTCTTGCGACGACCCGACGACGACTACGTGCGGACATCTCTTCTGCTACGGGTGAGTGTTCTTTTGCGTGTTGTAGACATGTCCTCACTTGTCTGCGTAGTTGCATTTCGAACTCCGTCATGGATGATCCACATTGTCCAGTATGCAATGCTCCAACTCTCCTATATTGCTTGTTTCGCATGGATCTGTCAGCGTAGGTGGTGGCAGGGCTGTTATTAGGTGGAAGCACTAGTGGCGTCGATACTGTGTAGCATTACAATATTTCTCTCGTTCGTGTTACTGTAGACTACATAAGGTTGTTAACTTGCTGTGCGGCTCCTCACTGCAACTTACCCCCGTGAGAATCGAATTTCCAACCTCAAACCAGCTTGCTGTGAGAGCAATTTGGAAGTCTTAACAGCCACATCAACGATACGGTGCTCCTTACTAGCGAAGTTCTCCTTTGAAACAAGGGAAGGGGTTTGGGACAGGGGGTAGGGTGTAGCATGCCTGTCAGTCGCTCATGGATAGTCTGACGAGAGATCCTGACTCGATATCATGATACAGGGACGTTCGCTCAGCGGGTGTGACCGTCAGTCTAATAGGTCGTTCAGCACCTCGAGTACTTCGGAGCGACACAGGCTGGTCAAGCATTCGTTTGCATGCCGCTACTGTGATCGTGTATTCGGAACCGCCCAAGGGTGCGAGCAGCACGAAGACGCTATGCATCGTATCGAGTGCGATGAATGCAACCATACATTCCATTCCTCAGATGCATTAGGACAGCACAAGCAAGCTGCGCATCCTCCCCGATTCCAGTGCACCTACTGTGATCGTATCTTCAATTCATCTGGATGGCGCGATCGCCACGAGGCCGCTGTACACGGTTTCCAATGTGTCGATTGTAAAAAGGCGTTCAGTTCCCAGAGTTCCTTGAAACAGCATAGGCAAGGCAAGCATCCTTTCCAGTGCAACTACTGTAACCGCATCTTCGGGTCTACTGAGGCGCGCGACCACCACGAAGGCGCTCTACACCTTGCGCACAAGTGTGACAATTGCGACAAGGCGTTTATCACCTCCGATGCACTGCAGAAACACAAGCGCGACGACCATCCTTCATTCCCATGCCACTACTGTAATCGCGTATTCAAGTCTGCTCAAGTGTGCTCTCAGCACGAGGCATATGTCCATCACACTCATAAGTGTGATGCATGCGGCAGGTGGTTCTTCTCTTCTGCTGCACTGGAACAGCACAAGCGGGACATACACCTGTCCTTCAAATGTGGTTACTGTGACCGCGTATTCAAATCTGTCGCAGGATGCTCCCAGCATGAGGCAGAAACGCATCCCACGCACAAATGCGACCAATGCGACAAGGCATTTTTGTCTTCTGATGCCCTGGATCAGCACAAACGTGATAACCATCCATCATTCGGTTGTGTTCATTGTGGTCGTATATTCAAGACTGCTGAGGCATGCTCCCGGCATGGGGCATCTGCACATCCTGCCTACAAATGTGACGAATGCGACAGAACATTTTCCTCCCTCGACTCCTTGGGACAACACAAGCTCCATAAGCATGCTTCCTTGCAATGTCATCACTGTAGCTGCGCTTTTAAATCTATCGAGGCGCGTAACCAGCATGCAGATGCTGTTCATCCCGTGCTCCCCTGTCACAAATGTAGCAAGAAGTTCCGCTCCCCTAGCACTTTGGAGCAACACCAGCGAGATGAGCATCCCTCTTTGAAGTGTAACTTCTGCGATCTCGAGTTCAGCTCATCCGCCTTGCGGGATGGGCACGAGGTTGCCGCTCATCTTTACCCCTGCACTCACTGCGGTCGCTATTTTAAGTCTGCCGATTTGTTGCAACACCATGTAAGCGCCTTACACGACGTAGATGTGGACCACCGCGGCACCTCGGATCAGCAGAACGATGGTCAGCGCATCGAACAGCTGCAGTCGCCCGCACAGACACTGTGTCACGACACTGGTTTGCATGCGGATTCGCGTGTTAGTGACTCCACGACGGTCGTGTTTACGCCTCATCCGGATGCATCTTGTGCACCGCCTGAGCTCGGTTCTTCGGAACAGCAATTATCCGATCCAGAATCAGCTTCAGCAGGACAGGCATCAAGTTTGCATTCTCCTGTTAGTTACGCTAGTGCAGTTGATGATTCCGAATCTCCAGTGGAGGGGTGCTGTGTCAAGGAGAATTCAAGTGAGGACCCCCGCTCATTGACAGTCGAGTGCTCAAACAGTGTTCTTTAGATGACATTGGAGACGGACTAGGGACGTGTTGCTGGCGTTGTGGAGACGTGTTTGACACAGAAGAAGATTTCAGGAACCATAATTGCGGGTTTCTTGGGACGGAGATACCCCTTCACTGCTCAGATTGCTATAGTTGCTTTGCAGACGAAGCCTCCCTCCAGCAACACAGAGCCAAGAGAACTGCATTTGCTTGCCGATGGTGTGGCCTACAATTCTGTTTCGAAGGTCTGTTACAGGACCACATGGAGTCTCATCTCAAGTGTCGGAAATGTGGCATATCCTTTGGCGACGAATCGCAGCTGTACCGTGTACGTCATCGCTCGATCATATGTCCGGAAGCTCACTGAATATGATAACTGCTCCGGGATGCAGCATACGGAGCATGACCACCCAGTTGTGGTGTGCTGGGAATGTGGTGGGGCCGTCATTTTGCAAGACAGCTTAGACCTACACTACGCTTCTGAGCACCCTACTTGCACGATATGCGGCGTCAGAATGAAAGAACGTAATATGCTTGACGAGGTTCGTTATTTATTAGTATTCAACGGATGGCACCATTCACTTTTCCACAGCATGTCAATAGCGAGCACGTGAATAGTGGGCATCCGTTGGAATCGGATCGGAGTTCCGAGTCCGACGATGGACAATGCAACCTCGTCCAAACCGATAGCCAAAGTTCGAGTGAAGAGAGTAGCATTGATGACGAAAACCATAGCAATGCGGTTCCTTTGGAGTCCCTCTCCTCTAGTACCCCGGGCTTGAGCGAGTCTGCCGCACGTCGGGGGGACGATCCCCTAGCAGACTCTGACCACGAGAAAGAAAATACAGGCGATTTGCGTCAGATAGCTTCACCTTTGCTAACCCCGTCTGTGACCAGCAGTGACGCCAGCCAATCTAACTTTGACAACTTGGTGGGGAAAGAGACATTGCCTCATAGTGATCCTCAGCCTGTGTCACCGAACTCATCGTTCCTGACGGAGTCCTATGACAGCATCAGGTAAGTCCTACATCAAACTGCCCACTGGGGTGATACTAAATCTGCCCAGTGACCAAACGACCTCGACATCTTCGAGTCAATCTGTTGTATATGTAACAGTGGATTCAATCGCTGAATATGTCAGGGAGAATCGCGCTTACCTAGTCGCAACAAGCGCGCCATCAGCACCTTCAACCGCCACTAGCCCATTACGACTATCGTCGGTACTTTCATCCCTTGATTCTGTAGAACTCGTCCCTCGGGTTTCCGATGCATCCACGCCATCCACAGTTACCCCCTCCAGAAACGAAATTCACCTTCACTGTAGGGTCTGTAACCGCGATCCTTGCGAAGATATGACCGCAACGATCTGTGGCCACATATTTTGCAACAGGTTAGTGTTCAGGTCCAGGTGCCATGGATATCCCAGATTCTGATACCGATGCTACCCAGCTGCATAACTCAGGCAGTGGTTTCGAAATCTGAGTGCCCAGTTTGCAAGAGCGCTACGTTACTGTACTGTTTGTTCCGCCTTGACCTCACGACATGAACACCAGGCACACCTGTCTTGTCACTCTTGTATATAATCCCCCGCGCTGGACGCCACTCTCTGGCTCACATCTTGGAAGGATTGTAGATTGTAATACTAACGTTTCACCCTCCTGGCATCTGGAGGCCGTGTAGTTTTGCAGGCACATCGAGCTTGTATTGTTTGCACCTTAGTTTGTCATATGCCACGATGTTTCATGAGGCCGTCGCAAGCTTGGAGTCGTCTTACCCTGGTACACAGGTTCTATCGTTGGGAAACGCATTCGGAAGCGATATTAGCGCGGAGCGTGAACACGGCGGGATACTGATCGGCCGGGCCGTACGTTGCTCCCTGCGAATTGGAATTTATGCGTGTGCATATACGTAAGTAACCGCCGAGATAGGTACGCGCTACGTCGTAGGGGCGTCTGGATTCAAGCCCGCTGCTCGGTACTTGGGAGGGCCGCGCATAGTCTGTGCGAGGAAGCGACAGGAGCAAGGCCTCTTTGAGTACTGCATTCGAGAGTCACCTGTCTTCCAAGACAAGGGCCTGGACGATATGAGTAGAGGTAGGGCTTTTGTGAGGAGGCTTGGCCACTACCTACCACTGCCCTTCCAACGCTTAGTACTTAGGATACTACTAACTAGACTAGGGCCAATGGAAGACCAGCACCCCCACTGCGGGTTGCTGTACGTGTTTGGGTAGATACAGGAGGGAAAGGGAGCCTCCCCCAAGCTCGACGGCTTTATTACTATGATAGCAATGATGCCTGTGCCTCTGCCGGTAACGAGCTTTTCTCCACCCCTGTACTCCTTTGTCTCCATATAGTACATAGGTCAGGTTCAGCTGGCGCCGGGGCCTCTCTACCATGGCATATGACGACCATCAACGTACAAGTGGCGTAGAGTGAACAATCGCATCTACGAAAATACTACGAATATCAAATTGGTCGTTCGGCAACTTTGTTCATCGTCGAGAGAGAGAGAGAGAATTTCTATATTTATATACCGCAACAAGTAGACTGCTACTAAGATGCAGTGCCCGAGGGCCAGTATAGTACGTTGTAAAGTATGTACTACCTAAAGGTAATTGTAGAGTAAAACGTGTAGTTTATAGTTAGCGTATGAGGTATATGAATATGCACATTGTCAAGTGGTGATGAACGTATTATTTCGTGATGTTCTGTGAATGAAATGAAACTAAGAAAACAACATTGGCTTTACTCTGATGATGAGAACAGGTGTGGGCTGTTGCAGCTTGGATCGATTCACCTCAACTTCTTGAAGGCATTTGTTTCCTTGAGGAAATCGGAGAGGGCTTCTATTCCTTTCTCTGTTCCTAAGATATCCATTATGATGAGGTCTTCTGATGTGGAGCATAATATGTTTCGGCTGGACTCATAGGCAGGGCATGTTGCCAGTATATGTTCGCGAGTTTGGAGATGTTCACCACATGGGCAGGAGGCATTCTCTGTGGGGACAAAAGTGGAATAGTACTCGCCTGTGAAGGCATGTCCCGTTCGACTTTGAATAAGCCTTCCATATATTTCCTGTTTAGAGTCGCAGAAATGGTTACAGGGTTTAAGTGATGATACGCCATGGACTATTTCTTTCCTTTCTTTTCTTTTCCCTTGTACACGTGACGCGCCTTACGACGCTTACGCGACATTATGATTTCCCTTTTCAGACACTTACGATACGCCATCCCTTATATGGCCCCCCTTCTCCTCGGTCGATCCCCCGGATCGCCATGACTCGTGCTTATCATTTCTACTTCTCCCGAGCCGAGTCATTTCCCCTTTTTTGGACTTCATTTCATTTTACGTGTCCTCGATGCGCTCCCCTTTCCCAATGGACCTATAGTTGGTATGCAGGCTGTGTTCCCTATCTCTGACTCGATGCATCTTTGTTCTCACGAGCGCGTCCTCTACGCGACTCATCCAAAGACCGCCAAACAGTCTGAGAGGGTATATATACTCGTAGGGACTTGCTTGTAAATCCCAACTTTTAGCTACCTTGCAACCAGGATAGCACTTCTCTGTGAACCACTCCTCAGAACTGCTTGCTTGGCCATAGAGGGGGTAAAACTATTAAGCCCCTAAGGTTAACCCTGGAATATTGCAAGCGCGCTGATTGCTCCCCTATAGAGCCTCAGTGCCAACACTTGTCGCTTTCGGCAGGTGAGATATCCAGCATGTAACAAAAGCTAAAAGTTCCTTCTACCGAAGTAAATGACACCTCTCGAGAACTTCGGCATCGCACCGAAGTCTTCCTAGGTCGACAATCGTCCCTAGCGAAGTCTTGAGTTCCCTCACATCCCTGAAGCGGTAGAACCCACTGCTACCCCTTCAGCGCTTCTCAAAAGGGACCCACTACAGTAACCTGTAGCCCTTCAGGAAGTCCCGAATGCAAGGAACCACTGCGGGAATTACCCCAGCCTTCGTTCAAAACCCAATCAACACTTACTCAACATGTCTTCTCATCAAGGCACACCACCCGATCCTCAGAGGCCACCCTCTGCCGCAGGATCTACAACCTCTTCTAGATTCCGACCCCCGGTTCCCTCAAGAAAGGAACAAAAGCAGAAGGAACGACCTTTGTCTTCCGGAACATCTGCTCTTCCCCTCAAGAGAGAACACTCTTCATCTCGCTTCCATCCATATCCCCCGGAAGAGAGATCCCCAGTTGCCCCAAAGCCAGATCCATCCCACATCCCCGGATCCCTAGCTCACTGGCAACCTTCCCTCAAGGACTTCGAGTCCACACCAACCCCATCCTTCCTCGAAGGAGCTAAAGGAGTCTTTGCAGCCTTTGGGTTAACAAACCCGCCTGCAGGAGAAGACCCCCGCTTCAACACACCCCGCCAGCCTAAGGAGGAAGAGGAGAACTCTTCGCTCAGAGGCGACCTATTTCAGGAAACCCAACCTTTACAAGACCATGACATCGAGATGTCGGAAGATCCTTTTGGATCACAAACCGAGGTACCAGTCACCGACCTGGTGAGGTGGTACCGGGAGAAGTATTCGTCCACAACGGACTTTACCATCCCAACCAAACCAAGAGACCCCGGAGGCTCTGGAGGAGGTCCCGAGGAGAAAGGAAAGGGATGCGACTCTTACTCTGGAGAGGGGTCTGCGAAGGAACTAAGCCTGAATCGTCCACGAGAGTATGATGGAAATCACGCCACATACGATGCCTGGTTAACCTCAATCAAAACTTATCTGGGCATCAACTCTCACATCTACCGGACGGCCAAACAGAAGATTGGCTTCACTCTCTCCTTCATGACGAAGGGCTCAGCACAAGCATGGGCAGAGAACTACACCAAGAAATCCCTTCTGCTCGACACGGTCCATATAGTGGACACATGGGCAGGTTTCCTAGCGAAACTAGACCAGATGTTTAAGGTCGGAGATGTATCTCAAATGGCCCTACTCAAACTCTCGGCCATTCGACAAGGAACGAGAACCTTGGAAGAGTACACCACCAACTTCTTAAATGCGATGAACAGAGCGAAGCTCTCAGAGACAAGCCCCGAGGCTGGAGTCTTTTACGGACGAGGCCTCCGAGCCGAGCTGAACGAATGGATCCTCAAAACCAATACCTGCCTGACAACCCCGGCAGAATGGATCCAATCGGCCACAGCGGCCCAAACGGCACTCTCTCAACTTCGACTGTTCACTGGTCGACAAACCGAAGAAGACCGGCGCATCCTGGGGCAAAACCATTCAAGACCCCATCGAGCACCTGACAGAGATCCATATGCGATGGACGTGGACCGCCACCAAAACTCTGGTGGACCACCCAAGAGGTCCTGGAACCAGAAAGGCAACTCACAATCGCGGATCAGGGAAATCACGTGCTGGGGATGCAACGAAACCGGCCATCGAAGGGCGGAATGCCCGAAAGAGAAGAAAAGCCCTGATCGACGGGATCGCCGTCAACAAATCAGGCAACTTCTTGAAGAACTGGAGAAAGACGAAGAAAGGGACATGGTGGGAGTCCACACTCTCACCGACGACAATATCCGGAACAACAAGAAGGATTTTTAAGAAACTCCCCCGTGGCTGCGCAGGGAGGAGTTGGACAATTTTCCATCACTTCGGCTCGACCAAATTGGACTACTAAAACTACTTCTGTAGACACGGACTTTGAGCAATCGAAAACTGTTTCGAACTCCTCACTGTTCGGGTCCATGTATTTGGTCGACTGGGAAGACGCAGAAATCAAGGCGGTGATTGACAGTGGCGCAGAAGTCAATGTCATTCACCTGAGGATTGTATCAAGGTACAATCTGAAGCAAACTCGAGTCAAACATCCTTGGACGGCGAGAAGCTTCGAAGGGCCAAGCTGGCAGAAAGTGACCCACATTGCCACTTTCAACGCCAGGATCTTCCACAAACTGGTAAAGATCCACGCCTTCGAAATGGAGCTGAAATCTCGCGAAGACGTCCTGCTAGGGATGCCCTTTTTGGCCAAGTACAACCCCATATTCGACTGGAGAAAAAGGAAGATGATTGGGTTCGGAGACCCCTGTCTCAGGGAGTTGAACCTATCATCGGACAAAGAAGATTACGATGACGAAGATCTCATAACGCTCCGGAAAACCTCAATATCAACCCAACTCGAAGCGGCCATCCAGAAAGAGGATGTCGCACTCCCGGCACGTTACAAGAAATACAAGAAGGTCTTCTCTGAAGAAGACACCCCATTACCACCGCATCGCCCGTACCTCGATCACGAAATCAAACTTACAGACGACTTCAAACCAAAGAAAGCACCCATCTATCCCCTTTCACGAGAAGAACTGCAAGCGCTGGACGACTTCTTAGAAGAAAACCTGAATGCAGGAAAAATAAAGAAGTCGAAATCTCCACAAGCCTCGCCAGTATTCTTCATCGGAAAGAAGGATGGAAAGAAGCGGCTAGTACAAGACTACCACGAACTCAACAAATACATGATCAAGGACTCCTATCCTTTACCGGATGTTAAATCCCTTCTCGACCAGTTGGCCAAGTCAAAATATTTCGCGAAATTCGACATTCGCTGGGGATTTACAAACATTCGGGTGAAGGAGGGTGATGAGTGGAAAGGAGCATTCATCACCCCGCGAGGACTCTTCGAACCCACAGTCATGTTCTTTGGGCAATGCAACTCCCCGCCGACTTTCCAGCGGTACATGGAGACTACATTTGCTGACATGATGTATTCGAAGAAACTCGTCATCTTTATGGATGACGTAACAATCCACGCGAAGACAAAGGAGGAACTCTATCGGCGAACGGAAGAATTCCTGGTGATCGCCCTAAAAGAGGAACTGAGACTTAAAATCTCGAAGTGCACCTTCGAGACTGAAGAAGTCGAATTCCTGGGCTTCCTCATCGAACAGGGACAAATCAAACTGTCGGAAACCAAACTTGCAGCCATCAAGGACTGGAAAACCCCAAACAATCTACACGAACTCCGACAGTTCCTTGGATTCTGCAACTTCTACTGACAGTTTATCCCCTCGTTCTCTCAAATTGCCATACCTCTTCATCGCCTCTCAAAAAAGAATGCCCCATACAAATGGGATCTGGAGCAAGCTGATGCCTTTGAGCGGCTTAAGCAAGCCCTGTGTTCCCAACCGGTTCTGCGACTCCCAGACTTTTCCAAACCATTCACTCTATTCACTGACGGATCCGTGGTGGGTACTGGAGCCGTCCTGTGCCAACAGTTCGAGGATGGGGAACTGCACCCATGCGCGTATCTCTCGAAAAGTCTGGTCGGAGCAGAACAAAATTATCAGGTGTATGACCTGGAACTCCTGGCCATTGTGCGAGCCTTCGAAGAATGGCGACACTACCTCATTTCCCCCGTCGCCCCCACTACGGTGTATACCGATCACCAGAACCTCACTTATTATCGATCACCACAACAACTTAGCAGAAGGCAGACACGATGGGCCGCTTTCCTTCAAGACTTCCCCATTCAGCTAGTGCACAAACCGGGTAAATTAATGACTATCCCGGACTCCCTCTCCCGCCGACCCGACTACTCTGCCGACCCTTCCCCAATGACCACGGTACTACTGGACTCATTGTGGCTCGAGGGGGGGGTGAAACTCCCGTTTACACCCTCAAAACTGGCGAAAACTTCCCCTAAACCGACCCCCACCATTACGCATAAGCTGAAGGGAAAGGAAAGAGGAGGAGAAGCCCCACTTACACCTCAAAACCATCGGGAAAAGAGCCATACTCCTTCGTCGTTGACACCTCCCACCCACACGTCCAACCTCAACAATCAGTCGTCTACCACGGCACGACTATTGGACAGAGGGGTGTATGCGATCTCTCAAGAGCTCTTCAGCAAAATACGAGAATCGACGCCGAAAGACAAAACTCTTGCCGAGAACGACACAATTAAGGAGGAGAACGATCAGACCAAACGACGGGACGGTCGACTCTACATTCCCCCCCCCCTTCGACACGAGTATCTCTGGGATAACCATGATCTAGCGGCAGCTGGACACCCTGGAGTGAAAGCAATGATTTGGAAGATGAAGAACAAAGTCTGGTGGCCCGGAATGTGGAAGCAGGTAAGAGAATACATGAAGGGATGCCCTGGCTGTCAAGCCAATAAGGTCATCACTCACCCTCTCACACCTCCCGTCACACCTAATGACGCGGCAAAAAACCCCTTCCCATTCAAACAAATCTCCATGGACTTCGTAACGGACCTTCTGGAGTCAGAAGGATACAACTCCATTCTCACCATCATGGATCAGGGACTCACAAAGGCAGTGGTCCTCGTTCCATGCAACAAGACATGCGACTCCGTCGAGTTGGCAAATCTCTTCCTACGCTACATGTACCCCCGATATGGCATCCCCGACGCTGTCATATCGGATAGGGGTCCACAGTTCGCCTCTGCCTTCACCACCAAACTCTATGACGCCCTGGGGATCCAGCAAAAACTCTCCACGGCCTACCACCCTCAAACCAACAGCGAAAGCGAACGCGTAAATCAAGAGATCGAGACCTACCTGTGGATGTATTGCGATGCTCGACCAGAGGCCTGGGCTTGGTATCTTCCACAAGCCGAGTTCGTGCACAATTCCAGGGTCCATTCCGTACATCAACAAACCCCCTATTCTCTCCTATACGGATACGACCCGGCGCCCTACCCCTCTCTGACACAACCAACGGATGCGCCCACAGTCGATGATCGCATGCAAAAATTGGCCGCCAATCAGGATTCAGCACTTCTCGCTCACAAGGCAGCGCAAGAAGTAATGAAAGCCAGAAGCAAGGGACCCTACACCGCCCCAAAGGAAGGTGATCTAGTTTGGCTAGATGCATCTACCCTGAAAAGGGACGTCCCGAGCGCGAAGCTGGCACCCTGATGAGTTGGCCCCTTTGAAATTACGAAAGTAATTTCGCCAGTGGCTGTTCGGCTTAAGATCCCTGATACGTGGCGAATACATCCGGTATTTCACACGTCACGGATCTACCCTTTCGAAGAAAACGACGAATATGGAAGAGCCGAAATGCCACCCCTACCGGACCTGATCGACGACCTTCCCGAATGGGAAGTCGAGAACATTCTCAAACACTGAGTCATGGGCTCAAGAAGGAAGGTCAAGGGACGTGACTCTATGCCCAGAGGAACAGCCAAACAACAAACCTACCAATACTTGGTCAAATGGACCGGGTATGGCCATTCCTCTAACACCTGGGAGCCAGAGGAAAACCTATATAACGCCCTTGAAATCCTCCACTCCTACCAGAGATGCAACAGGATCCCCCTCACTCATGGCCCATGAACACAACTCTGAACACTATTCCTCCTTCGACGAATTTACCCTATCGGACTACGAGAACTCCCATATCGCCTTCTCCGATGACTACGACTTTTCCGCCTCTCCACCACCTCCCCCGCTACAGCACCTACCAGCAGATCGAAACGTCACGGCAATTCAGGAACACTGGGACCAGGTCACCTCCGGTGCACCAGGACCTGTTCAGAACCCCCACTCCACGTTCACGGTTCGTTCGCTCTCCCTCACCAAGGGAAAGCGAAGGGCCAGAATTGCTAAGACCGCCCCCTACCCATCTGCCCTACCCGAAAGACCCTACCTTCCCCTCGGCTCCTATCACTCCTGCAATACCCCTGCCACCTCTCGCCACTCCTCCCCAGTCACCCAAGCCGCTGATATCGAGACAACCACTACCGACGAGACCCCTGACGCACCCACTCCAAGTGTCACCCCAGGGCTCACCCTGCGACAAAGTGCGTCCAAGGTCGACTCCCTCTCCGAGGCCAAGACACGCTTGGTACCCTCGGCGGAACAACTCCTCCGTATTCTGCGGGTGCTCGAAAACTTTGAGCACTGGGACTCACTTGGCTGGCGAGCAGGCGAACACCATGACCGCCTATGGATGCTGTCTCAAATCTACCGAGGTTCAGAATTCATAGCGGCGTGGGTTCCCCAAATCTTCAACACTACCGAAACCATCGCCGGACATGTCTCCAGGAAGGTAGACCTAGACCTTTTCACCGGAGACAACATCGACAATGTCGGGGATATCCAGCGTGCTGTAGTGAATCTAGCCTTTATGGAGTTCGGAGAAAACCTTTGGCACTCCTTTCGAGACTTTCGCCCCGCCTCTGCTCAAGCCTCTGACCCAGCATCGGCTCTCGGATGCGACAAAGGCAAGAGCCCAGAATCTCCTGGACCTCAACCTCCTATCCCAACGAGCCAAGAAATGGATCTTCAGTTCAGCGGACTATCTCCACCATCGTGGACAGAAGATCGGCCAGAGGGTAGTAAACCAGGAGGACTGGACGCGGGAGGAACTACAACGTCTCGTGGAGTTAGCTTCAAGAGGGAATCAACGAGCCCTGACTCGTCTTTGAACTCAAGCGACAGCTCCTCCACCTATGGACTCAACGATGACATCGCCTCAAGTAGACACTCGGCATGGCTCGAGGGAGTCAAAACTCTCCTCGACCACACCGCTAGTCTCCTCGCCGAACGATCTATCGGTGGAGATGTCGGATATACCGACTGGCAGAACTTTCTCCATTCCGCCTACTTCAATTCAGCCGTACAAGCTCTACGCCTGCCATATGCCCTAAACACACGTTCCCCCTTTCCCCTTCCACACCTGACCAGCTCCTTCCTTGTCGTCCCCTATGATGACGATCTCCCGAGGACCCTGTCTGGGAGACTCTCAATCGACTGGAGCAGCCCCTTCTGGGGTATGCACTGCTACGATTGTACCAGACTGGGCCACATCGGGTGCGCCAACAGACGAGGATCTCGCTGGACCCAACCGGGAACCATCCTCCCCAGGACTAGGCCTAGGCGCTACCGTCATCGTCGATCCCCCACCAATCCCTCCATCTTCAGACGAGGCAACTATTAAACTCCCTCCCAACTTCGCAGTTGAGCTCCCGACTTAAAATCGAGCTATTGCCCAACATTACTTGCCTCTCCGGTGTTTTGGCCCTGAGAGGGGGGTATTGATATGCCACGGACTATTTCTTTCCTTTCTTTTCTCTTCCCTTGTACACACGACGCACCTTACGACGCTTATGCGACATTATGATTTCCCTTTTCAGACACTTACAATACGCCATCCCTTATATGGCCCCCCTTCTCCTCGGTCGATCCCCCGGATCGCCATGACTCGTGCTTATCATTTCTACTTCTCCCGAGCTGAGTCATTTCCCCTTTTTTGGACTTCATTTCATTTTATGCGTCCTCGACGCGCTCCCCTTTCCCAATGGACCTATAGTTGGTATGCAGGCTGTGTTCCCTATCTCTGACTCGACGCGTCTTTGTTCTCACGAGCGCGTCCTCTACGCGACTCATCCAAAGACCACCAAACAGTCTGAGAGGGTATATATACTCGTAGGGACTCGCTTGTAAATCCCAACTTTTAGCTACCTTGCAACCAGGATAGCACTTCTCTGCGAACCACTCCTCAGAACTGCTTGCTTGGCCATAGAGGGGGTAAAACTATTAAGCCCCTAAGGTTAACCCTGGAATATCGCAAGCGCGCTGATTGCTCCCCTATAGAGCCTCAGTGCCAACACTTGTCGCTTTCGGCAGGTGAGATATCCAGCGTGTAACAAGTGATGGGGGCAAGCGATCTGCAGGTGCAAAGAAACTGTTTACTTTTAAAGTGTTGTGCCAGTGTGACATCCATTCCTCCAAGAGGAGAGTTCATGACTGGTGCCTTTCAAATGCATATGAAGTGGTGGTGTTAGCATTGTCAGGAAGTGGCGCCGCTGTTGCTTCTTTAGCTAAGGCATCCGCTTTCTCATTCCCCTTAATATTGGAATGCCCAGGGATCCAGGAGATATGCAGATGGTTCAGGGCGTTGTTGCTGAGAAATGTGTTTATAGTGTCTCATATTTGTATAACAACGTGTCATGAGGTGAGGGGAGGGGAGGAGCCTGATATTGCCTGGATCGCTGCCTGGTTATCTAGGAAAGTATGGATGTGGTGTATGTCATGCACATTTGCATATACGATCGCTTTGTCCAGTGCTCTTGCCAGTCCCATGAGTTCTGCATCGAATACCTCGTTTTTGCCTCTGAGGTTTACTTTGCCACTTATGACTTCATGGGTGAGGTGAAAACCGACCCAGCTGGTCCCAACTTTGCAATCACTGTCCTCAATCTTCAGAGAGCCATCTGTATATATGAGTAAACACTGTCTATCTGCACTGAGATTAAGTACAAGTTCATTGTGTTTCTTAGCGGCACGTTTTCTATCTTTGACGTTGTCTGTCGATGTCAGGTTGATTGATAGCCTGGTGTTATATTTATCACAGAGATCATCCCAGGGTGGGATGGAGAAGATGTCGATGTGTGGGATGAGGGGGTCTGTTAGGCTGGCTAGATTTTGGAGATGTGTGGATTTGGTTTTTCTGGGGTGTCGATGTGTATTGTGAGGTCTTTTGTTCGGGGGGAGGGGCAGGGCATGATCTGGTGGGTTGTGGCCTCTCCATATTTGAGGTAGCTGCATAATGACCAGGTTGTTATGGGGAAGTTTGTGCAAGTGGGTCACATAGTTTCTGTTGATGGCATTGAGGTAGAAGGGGATTGGTGGAGTTGTGCTTTCAATTTCAAGCGCTCGCATTGGGGTGGTCCGAAAGGTGGTGCAGATATGGCATAGGCAGTTGTTTTGGACAACGGAGAGTTTGTTGGCCAGTAGTTTTTGTCCAGTCCACCAGACTGGGCTTGCATATGTCATAACGCTGTGGGTGCATGCATTATAGATAAGATGGAGATGGGATTGATGGAGTCCTCTGACCGTGTTGGCTAACATCATTATTCCAGTGGCAATGCGCTGTGCCTTTGAGGTAACCATTTGTATGTGTTTACAGATCGTCGAGACATGCATCACCAGGCTTTGTCTGTTGGATTATTATGCAACCGGCCATTGTTGGCGCGTGTTTGCTAGATTACATAATCTCTTTGCATCGCACATAGTACTAGATAATTTTCCTAGTCCCTCAGTAGCTTGCCAGACTACTGAGGGTGAGTACCATTTACTTAGGTTCTTTCCTACTTACTGATACCCTGTAGTTACCCTACAGGTAGATACTAATATAATAGTAGCTTGCCAGACTACTGAGGTTACCCTACAGGTTCCCTCTGCTAAGCAACAACCTCCTTTATTTGTCAACCCCCTGTATCCAGTGCATGCAGGCTACTTCTCTAACTCTGCTCTTTGAAGAGTCTAACTATGGAGGTAATTATTCTTCGGGGGGGGGAGGGGGATGGCATCAATTTTGAAGACGGCTCCTTTCACATATAGCTGAATCGCCCGGTACTACAAGCATTGATTCACAGGTATGGTACAATGATTGTGGTAAGTATGAAAACGTCGAGCACTGCTTCTGTGGCTTCCGCCAATTCCAAATCGCCCAGTCAGGGATATCCATATCCACGCATGATAGACCCCCGACATCCGATCCTTGACTAGCGCTGTTAGATCTTCAGTGCATCCTTTCCGAAGTCTATTTTTCTTCTGTGGCCTTGCCTATCTCCTGCTCAGAACTGTATTCGTGTGCAGAGCGCCGACGCTTCGCAGACGATGATTCGAAACCTAATAATTTCGTGCGTCCCTGCGACACGAGCCTTCAGCATTTCTCGAGATATCATTTAAACAAGGGTATCATACCTCTTTAAACTTGAGGTATATGAGAGCCGCAATCACTGCTAGCCAGTAAAAGACGTATGAGAGTACGCTACCCACTGACAATCGCATTAGTCAGTCGGAAAGCAGAAAAAAATAACTTGACATGGAAACTTACATGTAGCACTGTTTTGCCAGCCCAAAACAGCGTTGAAGATTTGCCACCCTCCTGTACCTGTGGAGCAGCAATCAAGGTGCCAAACGTTTCCCCGTACATCGTATGAGCCGGGACCAGTTCCGCCAGTATCGTCGATACTGGCACCGACAATTTGTTGGAAGGCATTCTCTTCGAACGCCCACACTGCCTTTGAAAATAAGCCAGCGCCCACGAGTAAGAGTAAGTTAGTCATGATGACCAGGAAGACCTTGAGGGCTGCGATATGATTAGTCTCCCCTGGCTCATCATGGATTGTAGCAGGACAATTCTCACCGAGTCTACTCGAAAACTGGTAGATAAGGATGCCGCAGACGAGACCGCATATAATTCCAGTAATGGCTGCGATAGGTATGGAGCTTGCAGGTTGTCCAATTGCTACCCCGCTGACGAAGATCACACCTTCCATACCTGTTCAGAGGGGGAAAAACGTATAAATATCGTATTATGACACAGGCTTAGGAGCATCCAACCTTCTCGGAGGACGGTGACCATGGGAAGGACAAACAGAACCCATTTTCCGGACTTTGTGCGGCGGTCGACACCTTGGCAGTAAAGGATACGACCGTCAGCCTTGGTGTGAAGCGGTGTACAAATTTCTCATACTTTCACCGGAAAACGCCTGGGTTAATTTTGCGTGCCATGTTGCTTTTGCTCGGTCCATTTTAAGCATTGTTACACCCATGACAAAAATCATGAGGGCTGCAATAAGTTGGAATATGCCTAATACAGAACGTCAGCGTTCACTCTTCCTTTCAGCCATTTATAAATACCTTCCCATAATTGTTCAGCTTTGGTCCACAAGTTCGTAGCCAGAGTGAACCACACAGCAATGAAGGTGCCGCCTAAGGCTATGGCAAGGATGAGGCCAACAGCCGATCCAAATAGAATCTAGAATTATTGCTTTAGAATGTAATGTTGGCGATAGTAATTTCCTTCCCTAGCGTACCTGCAATTTCATTCGTCGCACTATCTTGGAATGCATTAGAAATTCTTGCGACCCATCTTGTTCGTTAGTCACGCTGTTTGGAGTATATCTGAGTACACATCATTGCAAGCTATGTTGTAGACAAACCTGGGCGACTGCGATTGGGCTTCCGATGTTGCGTCGGGGTCCCCTCTGACGATTTGGCTGACCAGGCCAAGTAGGACTGACACGATGATCGCTGCCTCGAGGGTTTCGCGGAAAGTGACGAAGAATATTGTTATAGAGAAAAGGTCCTGAGTCATGATGGACTTTGGATGTGCCTACAGCGTTCTGGGGGAGGACAATTCAAGGAACCTCGCACGAGCGAGGCGACCGCTTCTAATACTGCACGGATGTTATGGTATGTTTCTTATCTGATAAAATTTCAGGCCTTAGTCCGAAGTCCGATCTCCGAAGTACGTAAGTCACTGATGGGCCGACCAGTTGCCTCCACAACCAGACGTTGCACTGCTCAGCTCGTTACAGTGCTCTTTGCTCTTTAAAATTGCTTTTTTGTGCTTGAGCCTGTTAACACTGCTGACCATACAGTCTGCCCACTACAGAGCGTCGTGGTGATTGCCGTGGGGCTTGTGTTGACATGGGTGCCCTTTCGGGTACCCGATTACGAATTCGATCACATGAGACCATTTTAGGATGACACCCAACCTGTTTCGTTATCTGATAATTTTTCATGCACTGACTCGGACGGCCGCATCCCCCGACCCTCGTACCGATCCCCCTTCCAGAGATATAAATTACGCTCAGTGCGCCTACTTAATTCCCCAAGTTTTTCCCGCCTAACAGGATCAGTCCTTTCTTGCCAAACAAGTTCTTGAGGAACGGGTGGCCCATACACAGTGATGACGCTTTCAGGTCGTATTTTACAGCTGCTGTCCATTTCTACTTGTGCTCTGGCAGGTGTTCAGGAGCTATGGTGGAACGTTACCTACGTCGAGAATGCCAACCCCGATGGTCTCTATGACAGACGGGTCGTTGGAGTGAATGGCACTTGGCCGTAGGTGTTACTTTGACTCCGTAGTTCTTGTTATCTGATAAGAAACGTTGCTGACTTATCAGACCACCTCCAATCTCTGTCAACAATTCAGACTCTCTGCTCATCCACCTCACTAACAGCTTGGACGAACCCACTACCCTGCATAATCATGGCATGTTCTTCAATTCTACCAGTTGGATGGATGGCGCGCTAGCAGTCAGCCAGTGGTACATATCAGTTCCCATGTCATTCAGCAGCATGCTTCTGTTTGTTTCGGTCAACATACCTTTATTGATCAATATCGAATTCTGCTTCTAGTGGAATACCCCCCGGTCAGACCTTTGATTATCTCGTCCCCATCAATTCTTCTGGCCAATGGGGAACATACTGGACGCATGCTCACGCCTCGGTACGTATAAGCAATTCTTTCGTGCAGCACAAAAGCCTCATTTCCTATTACCTCAGGGACAGTATGTTGATGGTTTGCGCGCTCCGCTGGTTCTCCATCCTGCTCAGGAGATTCACCAGTATGACGAAGAGTTTACAGTCATTCTTGGTGACTGGTACCATCAACAACAGTCAATCCTGTTGGAGTGGTACATCAGCATAGCCAACCCTGGTGGTGCAGAGCCTGTCCCAGGTTGGTCCAGATATTAGTCAAAGATTTTCCATCTCAACGTTTCCTAGATTCGGCGTTAATATACTTTGCACAGAATTCCACTTACCTCCCACCCATCTCCGGCACTTCGCCTGCTCCAGTGACATCTGCAGTAGGGTTCAATGAAAACTCGACGCTCCCGTTTGTTCCAGGAAGGACATATAGGCTGCGAGTAATTAACACTTCTGCTCTGTCTACGTTCTTTTTCTGGATTGACGGCCACTCCATGAGGATTATCGAAGCTGACGGGGTGAGTTTGACTCTCGACTGTCTTGATGTCTTGCAATAACTATTATCTGGGTGTGCAGACAGATGTCGAAGAATACCCTGTCGATGTGCTAGATTTGGCAGTTGCGCAACGATACTCTGTCCTCGTGGATGCTCGCGATGACACCTCCTCCAATTGGATGATCCATGCCAATATGGACCCCAATATGTTCGACACTGTGCCAAGTACCCTGCAATTGAGTATGTAGTTGCATCAGTGTCTGACATCTTTTGCTCGTACTAAAACGACGTGGTTAGATATCACATCCTCAATAACCTATGCAGGTGGTCAGAACATTACAGACCTAGGCACCATCTCAGAATACCCCGACTTCAACGATACCGTACTGGTTCCATCTGTGGTAGTCCCACAGCCTTTTGCGACCAGGACAATAGACCTGGAATTCCTGTTCGATACCATGAACGATGGCACTAATCGAGCAATGATTAACGGCGTCGTCTACAACCAACCACTCGTACCTGCTATAATGTCCGAACTCAGCCTTGGCTCGAATGCGACAGTGCAAGAGGCATATGGTCCTTATAGCTTTGTCCTTGACCACCTTGATGTGGTTGACATTGTGGTCAAGAACATGGACACAAATCATCATCCTTTGTGAGCCAGGCTTTACTCGAAACCCGTATTAACATTAATCTTTCCGGTGTCCAGCCATCTTCACGGTCATAAATTCCAAATTGTCAACCGCGTGTCAGTGACTGATTCGAACGACACGAGTCTTAACCCTCCCCTGGTCGAAGGACAACCTAACCCGATGCGCCGAGACACTGTAGTCATCCCGGGAGGAGGTTCCGTCACTTTACGAGTTGTCGCGGACAACCCTGGAGCTTGGCTATTCCACTGTGCGAATTTCCCGGAAAGGCGCAACGCTGAAACTGACTGATTCATCCCACAGGTCACATTGAGTGGCACCTGGAAGCTGGCCTTGCCGTCCAATTCATCGAAGCGCCGCTGCAGGCCCAGGAACGTGCAGTTGGGACTTTTCCGTCTTTCATGTACGAGCAGTGCGCGGCTCTCGGAACACTCTCGTCTGGAAATGCGGCCGGGCATGCTTCTGCGACTGACCTCTCAGGACTCCCCCTTGGTCCGTATCAGCAGAAGCTAGGATGGCTTCCGAAGGGTATTCTGGCAATGACAGGGTATAGTAGACGCACCGACCTCGCATATCGATTTCTGACAACTCCGTTCCTTTAGATGCGTACTGACAGCAGTTATCGGAATGCTGACCGTTGTGTGGTACTCAATGGGGGAGGGGGATAGCGACGAGGAAATAGAGGAAGAAACGCGGCGCCGCTTGGCTGCCAAAGCAAACGGGAGGAAGCTATTTGGTATGTTCAACAGGGGGGGCTGAGTATGTTGGCGCCCGCCAATTGGCGTACTAGCAGGGCAATCGGAATACCAATGATAACATAGCTTTGTCCCGAGGTGTACATGTACGTGTCCATAGAATATGTCGGCCAGGATAAGTAGTTGTAGTTTTCCTGCGGAGACGGCGCCATCGCGACAACCTGCGAGTCGTTCTCCTAGTGCATGCCGTGGTACGCTCTACTCGTCTTATGTGAAGCTGGAACCAGCGCCGTGAGTATTCGGTGGAGCTCAAACACTGTCACGGTGTCACATCGCCCCATCGTCCCTTGCGAATGAATTGACTGGATCTCATCAGGGATTCTCTTCCCCATGCTGCGGTACACCGTGTTTATAAATTTCCACCCCTGGCCTAAATAGCGCCTCCATAATATACACAAGTTAGATCTTCAAGTCGGGAACCATACACTTGAAGGGGTTCACCATTCGTCTGCACCTCCCCTAGATAGTGTACAGGATGCTTGGGAGGGTATATAAGTACAGTTCCGCTCATGGCTTAATAGCTATCTTGACTGCGCCTCGGCTGTTCATCTTATCCAGTGCTTGTTGGTAGTCTTCGAGTTTGTAGACGTCAGTCACCATTCCTTTGAGTTTCACTTTTCCGCTGTCAAGGTATGCAACAGCCCGAGGGAAACAGTACGTCTGCGAGAATGATCCGATGATCTGCGGAAGAGTATTAGATACTAGGAAGTGCGTTGTGGTCGCGGACTCACCGTGATTTCGTCTCCAAAGATTTTGGATGGTGGCCAGTGAACAAGTGCCTTGTTTTCATAAACTCCGTAGATCATCAATGTTCCGCCTCGCCGAACGTAGTTGATGGCATCATTGGCGAGTTTCTCCACTCCGGTAGCTTCCACGACGATGTCGAAACCGTAAGGATTGTCGGCTTTGAGCTTCTCCCATTGTGGCCCCGGATTCTGGCGATCAAGTTCGATATATTCATCACCAGCCTCGAGATCTTTTGCGATGTTCATCTTGATGCCTTTGTTGGCGGCGATCACTACCCTCGAAGCACCGTTCAACTTCAACAATTGGGCTAGGATGAGTCCAGTAGGGCCTGCGCCGAGTAGTAGCACCTCGACGCCGACGGGGGGGCTTAGTTTGTCAAGACCATGGATAGCGCAAGCAGCAGGTTCCAAGAGGGTTGCCTCCTCGTCGGTCAGGTTGTGAATTTTGTACAGTTTTTTTTGATGGCTTGGGAGTATGTATCGAATCCACCAACGTAAAGGCGAAGGCGTAGGACTCACTAGACGATATATTCTGCGAACCCTCCATCCAGTGTGACACCACGAGCATTGAAGTTCTCGCACAATAACGATTGCCCTCGTCGACAAAAGAAACATTTATCGCACTGTCAGAGTGGGGCATCAGATCGTTCCTGTTCTCACCCCACAGCACGAGGTCGTGCTTACAGTGATTCCCACATCAGCGACACATCGGTCACCGATCTCGAAACCTTGGACATTCTTTCCTAATTTCACCACCTTCCCGACGGCCTCATGGCCTGGGATAAGCTATGTTATGATATCACGGCAAAGATAAGATACTCGATCAATGTCACGCTGATCTGGTGAGAACGTCTTACCGGGAACTTGGAAATGAATTCTCCATCGTGGATATGAGCATCTGTGCCGCAGACACCTGAGGAAGAAGCTTATCTGAGCACACGGCTTCAGTTTGTTACTTGATGCATACCACAGTATGAGACTAGTTTTTGGTGGTCAGCTGGGGGCAGGCTCTGGAAGATAGAAAGCTTGCCTTTCAGGAGGACATCATCGTCGCCGACCTGTGGAATTGCAACTTGTCTAATTTCGAACTCGCGCGGCTGTAATACTGTATTGGAACGATCCCAAGAAATTGGGGTGACAGTTAACCTTGTTGTACCACAGCGCTCTCATAGTTTCTTGAGACATAGTAAAGGGGAGTTTTTTTTGAGCAATATTCTTTGACGGGAAGAGGGGAGGAGAGGTTTCAAGCTAGAGACAACCGCCCCCTCGATAAGATGGGCCTTTATATACCGAGGATACCAACTGACAGGTCTGACCCATATGTGCACCCTAAAAATCCCAAAATAGCAAAGCGTGGAGGGAATGCGGCCGAAGACGACGCTGAGTGTTATAACAGCCTTTCTGGGATAAGTCACGTGCATCTAGTACATGCCGTTGGGGTGTGTCTTCTGCTTCAGCTGTGGCTGTTTAGCCAAATGTAAATGTGTCCTTAAAGATCTCTCTGGTTGTTGACTGTCTATGGAACCTGATCATGGGTCCAGTTCAGAAGGAACCCATCTTGGTATCCAGAAGCTTGATGGTACTGATCGAAACCGCACAGTCCGTGTGGTAAAAGACATCGCGTTTGGCAGCGTAAGTGGTTCCAATTCTTTCTTCCTGGGCGTGGCTTTTTACGTGGAGATGTGTATTCGCAGGTCGCAGGTATGGTTGCGGAGGTCTTCGAATATCCACTGGATTTAGCAAAAGTGCGCCTACAGTCGCAAGTACTCGACGCCGCCGCTCGCTTCAGTGGACCGCTGGACTGTCTCGTGCAAACGTGGCGAAACGAAGGCATCAGGGGCCTATATCGCGTAAGTAGCTCACTTCCAACTTTTAGAGCTAGACAATGACGTATGACTTGATCTCCAAATTCTGTCTGGTGATGAACGTTCCAGGGTCTCCCCGTTCCTATCTTCGGCGCAATGGCAGAAACAGCTGGCCTTTTTCTTACTTACAGTCAACTACAGTCACTTCTCCTCTGGTGTTCATCCGATGTCTTTCGCCAGCCATCTCTCCCGGAATTGGGTCTTGCCGCGGCTGGCTCCGGATTCCTTACCAGCTTTATCATGTCCGTTGCCATAGATTTCCTTATCTTGTGGCGTATCAATGACTGATAATGGCTCCACAGAACCCCCATCGAGCTTGTGAAGTGTAAGATGCAGGTACAAATGCTCACAACTCCGCCCAGAATCCCCGACTTCAAAACATATCCTCCCACCTTCATTCACGCTGTCTCGGTCAGCTCCTCATTCCCACGACAACATCGTCACACAGCCTCCAAGCGGTTCCGGGAACTCCCTGGTCCCTTTTCCATAGTTTCCAATGTCCTTCGTGTTTCAGGATTTAAAGGTCTCTGGGTTGGACATGTGGCAACCATAATCCGGGAGACAGGAGGAACGAGCGCATGGTTTGTATCGAAGGAGTTTTTTGCGTCACTTTTGCTGGCCCGTCGTATACAAGCATCTTCCCTTTCTGGAACGCAGAGATCTTTCACCGAAATGCCTCGTGAGAACGTCGAGCTTCTCCCTTGGGAGTCCGCTTTCTCGGGAGCACTGGCGGGCGCCGTTTACAGATTATCCCTCTACCCTGCGGATACTGTCAAGTCTGCTATCCAGACCGCCGACGATTTGCGACCACCTGAGACATTCACCCCTTCTGAAGAGCTGTCGAAGCGGCCGAGATCTTTCTGGGAGACTGCGAAGGCGATGTACAAAGCTCGGGGTGTGCGGGGACTGTATGCTGGTTGCGGTATGACAGTCGCCAGGGCCATCCCATCCAGCGCGATTGTCTTCGTGGTGTATGACGGCTTAAACCAGCGATTTGCATGATGATAGAGGGCAACCTGCAAAGATGCATTGTTATATCCTAGACAACACCCACATTTATAGATTGTAGCGGGGCAACTGTAGTCATCATAACTTAATATCATACCGCTCATTCCGTGAAGCAATGATAATATTAGGATCGAAGGCACTTTTAGCACCGTGCGTTTTGAAGCCATGTCCATGTTCTTTTGTACTCCTTGCACTATCGTTGATCGCGCGTCAAATGAATGGAGTACTACGTGGGACACAACCTGAATAACTTTGCCACATACACAGCCCAATGCCTCTTCACTTCTGTGAAATACAATGTGATTAGTTTCGTGCCCGAACTTTGCTCAGTTCGCGTTTCACCTGGCCTTGTTATGGAAAGCTTCCACGGTCAACCACCCTCCTGATACACATAGTTTCAAGCAGAGCACGTGTGGTGGCTGCTACGTGCAACGATTGGTAACTGACACATACACTGCTTGGCGTCACTGCGCATCCCGCCTAGGTGCGCGTATAAACGCCCGAGTAAAGGACAGTCTTCCGCCTTGTATGCTTCGGATATGTGAGATGTGGTCCTCTCATTTGAACACAAGTCAGAAATCGCAACCAAACCAGCACTTACCTGGCAGCTAATCACTCCGAATGACCCGACACAACGGCCAACTTCTGCCGTATCAATCAGTTGCGTCCAAGTCCATTGCACCCTGTCACCACACGTTGACGTTCACCGAGCGAACGATGAACTTTCAAAAATGAAGGTCGTGGTGGATTCAATACGCGGGGAAACTGGCATTGGCCTGGTTGACGGCGGCCATCTGCGCAACGGTTAACGCGTCGAAGAAGGTTGGTACGCGAATCTGCCGACGCTGGACCAGTCTCGGCCTGCCTCGGTAGTCCAAAAAAAATGTCCGTGCTCCGTCCAGAACCTGGTCTATGTGCTAATCCAGGTATGGCGCTCGCGTACCGTAGCCGCAGAACTACGCGACGGGTGACCTGGGGGTATAAAGGGAGAGCATCCAAAGCTGAAGACCTCAGCAGGTCAACGGCCCACTCATCTTCGTTCTCAGTCACTATCAAAGAGCCTCGTTACAAATAGAATGTTCTCTCGCGTACTTGCCGTTCTTCCCCTTGCTCTCCTTGTCGCTGCCAACGCGCATCTTGAGGCTCGTGACCAGTGCAACACCGGAGCTATCCAGTGCTGCCAAAGCCTGCAGCAGGTAAGTTTACCTGTTGATTTCGTTTACCATCGTAATTCCTGATCTCGATGATGACAGGCCGACCAAAGTGCCTCATTGGTTCAGAAATGTGGGTGGACAGTCGCCGATGCCGCTGCGCAGGGTCTCGTTGGTGTAAACTGTTCCCCCATCACGGTTGTTGGCACTGGTTCTGGGTGCCAGGCTTCGGCGCAAACCGCATGCTGCAAGAACGTCTACTTCGTATGTCTTCACTTCCGTCCGAGTTCGACTAAGTTGCTAAATAGACGGTTTCGCAGAACGGCGCAGTCAACATTGGTTGCTCACCTATCAACGTCAATGCTTAGACACTAGCTGGAAGGTGGCTGTTATAAATTGGATGTGAGGGCAATGGGTGGAGTACTAGTTAAGTTTCAACCGTCGTGTTTTCGAGTTGCGCCATGTCACTGGTAGCAGTTGGGCTTGGTGATAATAATTGGATTTAATGATCTTCGGAACGTGCTGAGATGACTGGTCTCATCCTTATGGATAGTTTATCGAAGAGTTTTGACGAGATTTCAATTGCTTATTTCTGGAACGTGGTCGCTGCACGACGATGTGCTACTCAGATAGTGTGGTACTTTGAAGTAGAGTGAGGGTACAACTTGATAATCATGAGGCTTGGTTTCTTAGCTGGGCTCGGACTTTCGGCGGATCCTGGCTAGGATTAGATTAGATTCCGAAGACAATTTTCACGGTGGACTTCTGTGATATGTACCTAAGTCGAGTCATACGATAGATAGTTTACCTCCCTACCGTCGTCCCTCCCGAACTTGCCAACTCACAAAAATGACCGGCGATGCACTTTCGAGAGTGCTGGCCAGATTGCAAAACCTGCCTTCCATGTCTTTGCCAACTGACTACCCTAGGCCAATCGGGACTAGCAAAGTGATCGAGGCAGCTCTCAGTGCAGATCTGTCCGAACAGGCATCACTAGCTCTCCTGAAGCTTGCACTACACGTAGAGGATGCCGGTGACGAGGATGAAGAGTTTGGCAACCCAGAAAGTACGCCTTCAGCTTTCCACCTTCTTCTAGCTGCTTTCACTGTCCTACTGCACCGGTACACGGGAGACACTGACATCGTCATCGGGTCGTCGTCTGCCGGAGCGAGCGCGCCTTTGATCTTGCGTTTGGCTATCGACCCTGCAGATACATTCTGGACAATCGTTCGTCGCGTCCAACAAGTCGAGAAAGAGGCCGATGGAGACGCCTTACCCTACGAAACCATCGTCAAGGCTCTGCACAAGGAACAAGATGACCAAATTCACCCAATCTTCCGCGCCCGTTTCTTCGACGAGACGGACAAGCCGCGTGAAAATTTTATCAGGTCGACTAGCTTGACCTCAGATCTCACCGTGTTCGTAACACGACCCCCAGCGACAACGCGCGCGTCGCTAGCTCCGCACATATCTCTCCGCATTCTCTATAACTCTCTCCTGTTTTCTCCCATTCGCATTTCTTTCATCGTCGACCAGCTCTCTGTGCTGCTCAGAAAGGTCGCTACAAATCCAAATGCTTTAGTCGGATCCGTGCCTCTCTTGACTCCCAGCCAGCGGGAGCGGCTTCCAAATCCTACTGCAGACCTACATTGGTGTGATTGGAAGGGTGCCATTACAGACGTCTTCTCCCAAAATGCCAAGCGTTTCCCGGACAGAACTTGTGTCTTTCAGAGTATTCCTACTACCACTCCTGATGCTCCCCAGGAAACCCGCGTCTATACATACGGCGACATCAGGCGCGCGTCTAATATTCTTGCACACCACCTTTTGCAAGGAGGCGTTCAGAGGGAGGAAGTCGTCATGATCTATGCGCATCGTAGCGTCGAGCTTGTTGTTGCTGTCATGGCGGTTCTCAAAATCGGGGCAACGTTCTCGGTGATTGGTGAGCATAACTTCGAATCGGACGTAACGTCCTTGACGGGTTTGGTCTCCTCTCTGTAGACCCGGCATATCCGCCCTCCCGGCAGGTAATTTACCTCGACGTCGCCCAACCTCGTGGCCTAGTAGTTCTGGCCGGCGCGGGTAAAATTGGGCCTACCGTGAGAGAGTTCCTTTCTAACAACCTCAAAATTCGCGTCGAAGTCCCTGCGCTCGCATTCTCACCTTCAGGCGACATCCTTGGCGGATCCGTTGACGGTGTCGACGTGTTCAAGTCACGTTACCATCTTGCTGAAACAGATCCAAATGTCATCATCGGGCCAGATAGTATTGGAACGTTGTCATTCACCAGCGGCAGTACCGGCATTCCAAAGGGCGTAAGGGGGCGGCATTACAGTCTCACTCACTTCTTCCCCTGGATGGGGGAGAGGTTCGCGCTAAGTGAAGAATCTAAATTCACTATGCTGAGCGGTATTGCTCATGATCCGATACAACGAGACAGTGAGTACAGACCGTAGTGCTACCTTTCGACGTTGGCTTATTTCTGTAGTTTTTACTCCACTTTTCTTCGGTGCTAAACTATATGTTCCGACAGCTGAAGACATCGGTACCCCTGGTCGGCTTGCAGAGTGGATGGATGATAATGAAGTTACTGTTACCCACCTGACACCCGCAATGGGCCAGCTCCTCTCCGCCCAAGCGACTCGGCGTATACCATCTCTTAGCAATGCCTTTTTCGTTGGCGACGTGCTTACCAAGCGTGATTGCCTCCGCCTGCAATCTTTGGCTCCGAACGTTCGCATCATTAATATGTATGGAACTACCGAGACCCAACGCGCAGTTTCTTACTTTGAGATACCTGCTGTATCCACGGACCCTACTTTCTTGGCTACTCAAAAGGACATCTTGCCTGCCGGTGAAGGCATGATCGACGTTCAGCTTCTCGTAGTCAACCGCACCGACAAGACAGTTCCGTGCGCGATTGGCGAGGTTGGTGAGATATACGTCCGGTCTGGGGGATTAGCAGAGGGTTATCTAGACTCCGTTGCATCTGCGGAGAAATTTGTCACCAATTGGTTTGCAACCTCAATGCCATGGAGGGACACAATCCTCCATCCGATCCAAGGACTTCCTGGACCGGAATCACGTAACTGGAAAGGCATTCGAGACCGCATGTACCGTTCAGGTGATCTCGGTCGCTACCTTCCGGACGGTCGGGTGGAGTGTACCGGGCGCGCGGACGATCAGGTCAAGATCCGGGGTTTCCGGATCGAGCTCGGAGAAATCGATACACTGATGAGTCAACATCCGTTGGTACGCGAGAACGTAACGCTCGTACGGAGGGACAAGGACGAAGAAAAGATTCTTGTCAGCTACTTCGTACCTGTGGATGGCCCTTCGTTGGGTGGCTTCACGAGCGAGATCAGCGATGCCGAGGAACTAGACGTTGTCAAGAGTATTCCCAAGTATAGACGGCTTATCAAGGATATCCGAGAGCATCTTAAGAAGAAACTTCCAGCTTATAGCATTCCATCACGTAGGTTAGTAGATTTTGGCTTTCGATTCTGCTAATTGGTCGTCAGTATTCGTACCACTGCGTCGCATGCCCCTCAACCCCAATGGAAAAATAGACAAACCCGCACTTCCCTTCCCAGATACTGCTTACGCACACGTATCCGTTGCCGGAAGGAAGTCGTCCAAAAGCAACGATGTTCGCACTGCGAGTCCTACTGAACAGAAACTTTGCTCAATATGGTCGAATATCCTTCCAAATGCCCCGAGTTCTATCCCTCTGGATGAGAGTTTCTTCGATCTAGGTGGTCATTCGATCCTAGCGACCCGCCTCATCTTTGAAATAAGGAAGCAATTCGTGGTCGAGGCACCGTTGGGTCTTGTGTTTGCGCAGCCTACCATCAGTGGGCTGGCATTCGCTATCGATGCATTACGCGAACCCGACTTTGGTATCGCGCGACAAGAGCCAGCAACAGCACCAGGAACGCCAGTGCCTGGTGAACAGCGCTTACCGAGAAAACTGCCAACAGCCACCATTGAGTATGGGAAAGACCTCGAAATCCTTCTCTCTCGCCTTCAACCGTCATATCCTCCCCTATCTCCTGACTTTGCTACACGTACATTGACCGTTTTTCTTACTGGCGCTACGGGCTTCCTTGGCGCATTCGTCCTTCGTGACCTCCTCCGAAATGAAGAAAGAGTCCAAAAGGTCATATGTCTCATCCGTGGAGCATCGACAGAAAAGGCGCTGAGTCGCTTGAGAGAAAGTTCCAGTGACAAGGGTGTATGGGACGAGAGATGGGTAGATTCTGGAAGGTTGGAGGTTGTTGTAGGCGACCTCGGACAAGATCGATTCGGTATGGATATTGAGACGTGGTCTCGCGTTGCTACAGATGCGGATGCCATACTACATAATGGAGCATTGGTAAGTTTCTTTTGTTGAATGTCACCCATTCTTTTTCGAACAGAGCTCATCGCTCTGGTTAGGTGCACTGGGTATACCCTTACGAGAAACTCCGGGCACCCAATGTGCTTAGTACGCTCACGGCGGTGGAGTTGGCTTCTACAACAAAACAAAAAGTGTTGGTTTTCGTCTCGTCTACGTCAGCAATCGACACCGAACACTATGTCCGGCTGTCAGATTCGCTGGCGAATAAAGGTGGACCCAGAGGTATTCCAGAGGATGACGATTTAGAGGGAGCGAGGACAGGTCTCAAAACCGGGTACGGACAGAGCAAGTGGGTATCAGAGAAGCTACTGTTGGAGGCCGGGAAGAGAGGCTTGCGAGGACACATCATACGTCCAGGATATGTCGTAGGCGACTCCAAGACAGCAGGTAAGCGGATGACGATCGGACCTTTATTTTCCTGTTAACGCTGCTTTTCAGTGACTAACACAGATGACTTCTTGTGGCGCCTGGTCAAAGGATGTGTCCAACTTGGTCTTGTCCCAGATATCAACAATGCGGTGAACATGGTGCCAGTTGACCACGTGGCACGTTGTACCACTCTGGCCGCAGTGACACCTGTTCCTGACAATACTCTCTCCGTCCTTCATATCGTCGCTAAGCCTTTGCCAACGTTCAATGATATGCTGTCATCGCTGGCAGAGTATGGCTTCTCCACGCAGCAGTGCGAGTACCTGTTGTGGCGGCGCCAGCTCGAGAAGCATGTGTTGGAAGCTCAAGATAATGCACTCTTCCCCCTTCTTCACTTCGTCCTTGATGATCTTCCGACCAGTACCAAAGCGCCCGAACTGGACGATTCGAATACCTCTGCACTATTACATCCTCACCCTTGTGAGACGGTGCCCACGGTCTCAGATGAGTTGATGGGCCTTTACTTGGCGTGGCTAGTGAGCGCTGGATTTTTGCCGGCCCCTTCACAGGATCAAAGAAGGAAGGACCTCCCCGTTCTGCCAACTAACTCCGTCGTGAAGGCAGCAGGCCGTAGTGGGATTTAACAACAATGGGAAAGGCTCTTTTCTGTGCTGCTACTGTAACGATATGGTTTCTCCTTGACAGATCTAGACAGTTATGCAGCGTTTAAAAATTACACCATTACACGGTGGTTGTTCCATAAAAAATCGAGTGTATCGTGGAAGTGCTGTCAAGATTAGTTGGCTTGTTCAGTTGACATATGGGCTTTCATATTGCCAGGTACTTAATGACTGCGAGCTGGAGCTTTTTGACCCTTTCGTTGTGCACAGGGGTGTCCGGGTAAGTAAGTATTGCCACGTCACAGTTGGAAGACAAAGGTTAAATAGAGTTGCCATGCTTCTATTCCTACAGCAGTTCTCACAGATTGGCGGAAAAATCTACTTGAGTGTAAGACCCCAAGCGCACCTGAGTGGATTGAAACAAGCCGAGTGCATGCCAGGTGGAATTTTGAACAAACATTTCAGTGCGCCAGCATCACTTGCACCATACGTCCATCTGTGTGGGAGAATACTGTCAATTCTGCAGTTTGCAGTGTCTAGTGACCCGAAGCTCGAATTTAGTAACTCCTCCCAAATTGTATGGGGAAGCAAAATCGAGAAGCAAACACCTTGTTCATCGATCTCATTTGTTAAAATTCGTGTGTGTATATACATATATGTTGTGCAGAAACCAATAGCTACAAGTATCTAGCATACGATTTTCATTCGTAGAATAAATGAGCTCTGCCGGAATGATCTGCCACTGGCTTAGCAGAGTCCGTACACTTCTCACGGGTGTGCTCGGGGTCTTACACAACTAGCCGAAAGTTCAGAGGACAGAGGCTGTTTTTTCGACTCTATCGAATTGTGGAGAGCGTCAATGACAAGTTAAACCCCTCGCACTGCCGCATGCCTGTGCGAAGTTCAACTCCCGGGTAAGTACTTGCCGTGCCGCATGACAGGGTGAAGATGCCTCTTTTATCGCCTTCATACGCACGACCCTTCATATCAAGTCGTACCGAGTTATGGATTGTATGGATGGGGAAAACGGGGGGCGGAGCCTTTAATGGAATGTTACTGTAACCGTTCATCCACCGGGTGGCTTGCCGGAGGCTGAGCAGTGCACACAGCAATGTTAAGATTTAGCGGCCAACAAATTGATTCCAGGGCTTTTGATGCGTCGCAGGTACTACTATATGCCAAGGTTGTTCCTGTTGGTTCGCCCTCTCGCTCGCTAGTCCCGTTCACTTTGTCGAGCCTTTCTTTGAAGCAATACGTGACGGCCAACTCAGCTCTAGTAAAGCAGCCCGCGCTAAGGACTGTACTAAGGTGCTGCGAGCTCTTTTTCCCGACCTGAAACGCTGGTGAAAATTCAACCGCGCCACGGTAACAACACTCTGTTCATGCTTCATACTGTGTTTTCTAGAGGGATGTTGCATCATATCACCGAGCGGGATACCGCCGTTTTCGGGGGAAGCACTGCTGTGGAGTATTATTTCAGAGTCGCCTCCATGTCCATCGCTTTCTACGAGTGAGTGCTAAATTTTCTTGGTATTGATCATGATTGCGATCCGTTTGCTAGTTATATCCTGACGCTGCCCATCGAGTACCGTTTTTACCGCAGTCAACCTCATATCTTGCAGATGAGGTAGTGTAATTCCCTTATCCCAACCATTGCGTGAACTAACCAACTGATTTGCTATATAGCCAGGCTTGCATTTTGTTTATACTTATTCGGTAAGTTGCCTCCTCATTTCCCTGTACATGCTCACGTCGATCTGGTGAGCAGATACATCAGTATCATCACGATGATTGTCAGTAATTACGGAGCTTTTGCAACGTCGTTTACAATAGAGTCCTGCCGTCAATACTACTACATATCACCCATTTTCAAAGGTGAGATTCCAACAAGGTGCTATGCTTGCTTGTTCAACTCTCCTAGTTCTACAAACCATGGTGTCGCAAGCTATTTTGGGGTTCAGGTTGGAATACATTCGCAAGTTCTGATTCGCGTGATGATTCTTATCATCCCTCAGGACCTTCAATATCTCTGGGCGAGACAGGCGCATTCGGAATTTTCTCCTCGTATACTATACCGTCGCGGTTACGGTTCGTCATTCCGGAGCTCGTTTAACATTGAGGTCGAAGTCTGAAGTCTACCGTTTAGTTTGAATGGTTTCTTAATCTGTATCATCGCACCCGTGAGACTGACTATCACGTGCTCATTTCGTAGTGATACTGATCATCAACTCCAGCTGAAGTTATCAACGTAAGTTTGTTTATGCATGATTAGGAGCTGACACACCTTATCACGCCCTGCAGGGAAGGTGAGTCATCAGTCTTGTTCGGTGCGTCGTCATTTGATTGATTGATTGATTACAGCTGTATCTCCGGCACCAGTTCGGGGAGTTCAGCAAGCTGGATTTTCTATCTAGTTGCCATTTGTTATGATCTTGTCACATTGGGTATTTCGACAGTACGACTGTTCGAATATGAAACACATTACAGTCGGTACGTGCCGTCCCACTTCCTTCGATGCTGAAGCTGACTAGCCTTTCTGCGAGTAGTTTCAATCAATTGACCCGGGTGTAAGATCTGTGGCTAGTGGCCCGTAATGTCATTCTGATGGGAATGTGGTAGCTTACTGTATGATGGCTTGATATTCTTCGTCGCGCTGACAGGTGAGCGTCTTCTCCCTTCATATGGCGGTACTGAGCTAAACAATCACAAGCCGTAAATGTCTTAAACCTCATCCTATATCGGGGGACCAACGTAGTTGCTCAGGTAAGCTTTGGCCTCTGTTGCAGTAATTATCACCGCCTTCCCATTTGGTTACCGGCACCATAGTCCACAGCGTAAGTCATTCTGATTTGTGTTGTGCTGGTGCTTGTTCTCAGTTCATTCGTAGACCCTCACTTGGATATGCCGTGATCTGGATAATGAGCCAACGTATTCTGATTCATTTAAGGGGTGAGCGTCTCTCGACACCATTGAATGACCTGCCTTGTGACAGACACTTCTTAGAAGTAGCAGCCGAAAGGGATGGAGGTTCACGCAGCATCACTATCCTCACAAGACGTACGGTTAGGGAGCAAGACGTAGAGTTGCCATCCCAGTCTCGAAAAAGTCAGGCTGACGGAAGACCTGACGGGGGGCTCGACGTTCGAGTAACCGTACAACAGACCGTTACAGTTGACTACTCTGCGGACGAAGAACTAGGCCCTCTACCGAGCAAGGAGACTAGATAATGATGGTCAGCATATATGAGAGTAAATACATACCCGTTGATCTGTACGAACTTGCGATTAGGTTCGATGGATTCTCTTGTGATGTCTGAGAATCTGGTTCTTGGATGGATCGTCTTACAATACTGAGTTGTCAATGTGTCATGCAGTCGGGGCTTCCGATTTGTCGGTACAAAGCAGCACGATTAAGCCTTTGCGTGCGCGGCCATGTCTATGATGACTAATATCCCTCCAGAGCATGATTGAACACTGCGGTCGGGAGTGGTGTGCGTGTCTACACTTGTTCGATCTCGGGGTCCCGATTCGGTTGCGGATACGATACGAGGCCTCGATCATTACTGCTACGTCTTGTGCGATTCGGCAGCTGACATTCTAATCTTGATGCACAGTCTGCTTACACTGCAACCTGCTCCTCTACCAAGGTTTGAAACACGGTGCATAATTTGATGAGACATACAGAGGAATATTTAGGAAATTGTCATTCATGTACTGATGCTGGTATGGGTAGGAGGTTCCACTGACACCTCATTACCCCGAACCTTCTCACACCACCACAAACAGGCAGGTAATTCTGAATGCGCATAGGATGATGCATGTTAAACTCTGGATTAGGAGACCGTTAAATCCCATACCTTCTAGGATCAACCAGACAACACCGAACTCGCAGCTTCTGCATCACCTGTCAATTAAGACAAGTGGTGATGGGACTCTTGACCTGCGGCTCCTCAGCTGACTTCTGCACTTTGCCCATGCCCTTGGGCATTCTCCACACCTTGCGGTGTAAATCAATGCCTCCCGTCTGTGATCTCTCTTCGCCGGCCTTAAAATGAGCATCGGCCGTCTTACATATACCCTGCAAAGTCGTGTAGGGTCCATTGTATCCCAGGCCACCGTCAGAGGGAGAAAGACGTGCCCTGGTGTCATCGACGATCAGATGCACGTTAGAAGCTGCAAACGAAGATGGTTGTAATTTGATGAGATCTCGACCAATCGGCGGTAGGATTCGAGCGATAGCACGACCAAAGACAGAGTTTGACGTCGAAAGTAAGGTTTTGGAAACGTAAAGCACCTCGATGATGTGTGCAAGGGATAGCATAAGGGTGGGAGAACAACTTGGGAACTTGCATTCGCTATCCAGCGTTGAGAGGCTGAGACACACGTCCGCAACAGTGCACGGCGGCCCCATGTCCGTAACGGTAAAAGCTTGACCTCCAATATCTGGATTCGCCCCTCCTTTCTCCAGTTCGATCAGTCGCTGCTCATAGCATAGGTGTGCCAGGGCGCAATTCTCTACGTAAACACAGGATTGCAGGACGTTCTTAAACCATGCAGGATTAAACTTGCGAACAAGGTACGCGCCGCACATAATGTCACCACCAGGACCGAAAACACCGTTTCCTGGTCGGATGCAACCAGTTCTTAAGATGCGAGGTCCCCCAGTCTGTGATCCATCCGCGGCTCGAACAACTAGTTCGGCCAGCCTCTTGGACGCAGCGTAGTTGGAGGAAAAGTGCTCGTGACGCTTTGGTATAAGATTGTCATCATCATTGAGGACTTGGACAAAAAACTGGGGACGTGTCTCCCATGGCCACAGCCATACACGCATGCGCCTAATTGCAACAGCTGTTGAGGAGGTGTAAACCAGGATACTAGCACCGATATCCTTTGAAGCCATGATAACGTTCTTGGTACCCTCATAGTTGATATCCGTTGAGCGGGAGAAAAGCGCAGGAAGTCGTTCGTAGTAGCGGATGGTTGCTGCAGCATGGAATACTGTTATACCCTCATCGTCGGTGCCTTCTTCGGGCCATGGTGCCCTAAAAGCATCTAAAAGGGCTTGTGCGTCGGAAATGTCGACCCTGAGGAACGTGACGTGCTGGGCTCTGCCTGTGCGCAAATCGGCACGTGTAGGTAATCTGATGTCCAGAACACGGATTCTCTTAGGATCTTCTCCCCGTTGCAGGAGTTGAAGAACGATCCAACCTCCCAGAAAGCCCGCCTATTGGGAATCAATATGAGATGACACATCGCAAGACCAAGGTGGATAAGGGGCACGAACCCCACCGACTACAATATACCGACGACCGGTTCTCGGCGGTAGAAGATGGTCAATAGGATCTGGATCTTTTTGGTGTTGCTCGAATGCATCCAGCACGCCTTGAGCTGTATACCTGATAGGTGAGAAAACCTTCGCGTCTGGTGGCAGCTGGGAAAGCTTCCTGTCGTTGAGGATAACATAGATAAAGGCTACGATCGCGACCACCGTGGAGCCATACAGCAACTGAAGTACCATACTTGATACTTGTCTCCGCTCGCCTTCAGTCGTAGAAAGTTCAGCTGAACTTCAGCTGTACTGCGAGATGGTGCCGTAGAGATGCAGTGGAACCGCTAAGGCTACCAGACAAGCCGTGAGATCATGATATGCGGCCATGAATGGGTAGACCTCTCATATCTCTCAGAGATCCGAGCCAGTTCGGTACGCGCAGAAAGTAGTTAGCCGAAGCAGTTATGGTTAGAGCAGTACACGGCGAAACGTCAACGATACCCCACACTAACTACGAAGTCCCAGAAATAGATTCCCAAGTTGGCAGAGTGCCGTAGACTGGACACACCAGAACCCATGTATACATAGCCTTGCCTCATTTCAATATACCAAATAGTGCTTAGAAAGTACGCTTGTTAGACCTTTGATCCAGAAAACACGCGATGGGGGTACAAAAACACATGGGAATAAATGTGGAAATTGAGTCACATCATTGACACCCAACGGAGGAAACACGATAACGCTTTTTACAAACATATCGAGAATGTTCCGACGGCTCATACAGTAACTTCTAAGTTCCAAAAACGAGCGAGATTGGTTTGTATCAGTGAACGGGCACCGTGCCTACATAGGATGGATGTCCCTTACATACCAATCGGGGTGCACAATATTGGTGTGCCCGGTAGGTCTCCGGACTCCTTGTCCGCAACAAGCGAGGCACCATACCGTGCTAGACTACTTCGATGCTTTGGCTCACAAGGGCAGTGCTAAGTGGAAATGTTACACTGACTTCGCGTCAGGGAGACTAACTAGATAACGATGGTGAGCACATACGAGAGATCCGTTGATCTGTACGAACTTGCGATTGGTTTAGGTGAATTTTCCTGTGGTATTCGGGACCCCGTTCCTGGATGAACGAACGACCGATGGTGATCACTGATGCTCGTCGGGGCAACCGTCCTACGTATCGACATTCGACTTTGAGTTATCAACAAGCCATGCAATAAAGGATTTTGTTGGTCGCACAAAGTAGCACAATCTGTCTATAGTAGCTGACCTCTCCTAAGCTTCTTGAACACTGCAGACAGCTCTTTTACGAGTTGCATGATGCGATCATCGGGCGTGATTGCTCTCGACGTCCCAATTCGGTTCCAGATACGAGAGAGCCCCATCGATCCTACCACACCCTACTGAGACTAGCAACAAACTGCCAGATCACCGAGACGTAAGGTGAAACATACAAAAGGAGGGTGAGAGAGAGAGAGATTTTCTGTATTTATATACCGCAACAAGTAGTCTACTACTAAGACGCGGTGCCCATTGGGCACGTAGAGTGAGATGTAAACCAAATACTACCGTATGGTAATGGTGAAGTAACACGAATAGTTTATTGTTGGCATGTGAGAGGATATGTACGCGTAAAAATGAACAAAGAAATGGTGTAACGTATGGTGATAGAGCGAGTTCAAAAAGAAACTAAAGGGAGGGTGGCATTACTCTGGGACAGAAGACGGATCGGGTTGGCTTGGGTCGGTTCTCCTCGATTTCTTAAAGCCGTCTGTTTCCTTCAGGAACTCGAGTAGAGCCTCGATTCCTTTTTCCGTTCCTAAGATGTCCGTTACGATTAGATCTTCTGAGGCAGAGCGTAGAATGTTGCGGTAGGGTTCGTAGGCAGGGCACGACGTTAGGATGTGTTCACGGGTTTGAATGTGTTCGCCGCAGGGACAAGAGGGGTTCTCCGTTGGAACAAAAGAAGAGTAGTACTCGCCTATGAAGGCGTGTCCTGTACGGCATTGGATAAGCCGTCCATAGACTGCTCTTTTGGAATTGCAGAAATGTTCACGGGGTTTGAGAGATGGGGGAAGGCGGTCAGCAGGGGAAAAGAGGCTGTTCGCTCTCAGGGTGCTGCGCCAGTATAAGGTCCATTCCTCTAAGAGGACAAAAGCAGGGTGAGGTCGGAGTGAGTTCCACTCCGCCTCTACCGAGCAAATACAAAGTGTGTATGGGTCGTATGTAAGGGTAGCTACCAGATCCGAAATCCACTGAGGCGGGAACGACTGCTTGTCGCCCTGCACGGCCGCATCGTTCGATTTCTGAGGCCACAGACGAAAGCGAGAACGCGAAATATGTACCACTCTGGCAGTGTTCTCTGCTTAGCAAACCGTTGCTTCATGTTTATCACACCTGATGCCCCGGTTGCTGACATCCAATTCTTACGCTGGATCAAGAGATGCGCTAGCATCACATGCCTCTATCCAAAATCAACCAGTCAACATGGAACTGGCAAGGCACTGTGCCGTGTTAGACTACCTCGTACTTCAGCTCACTAGGGCAGTGCTAAATGGAGTGTTGCACTGACCCTGCGTCAGGGAGACTAGATAACGATGGTCAGCATACACGAGAGGTAGAGTAGGTAGACATCTCTTTTTGATCGATTGATAGTGATTACAGTTGTATCTCCGGCACCAGTTCGGGGAGTTCAGCAAGCTGGATTTTCTATCTAGTCTCGACAGTACGACTGTTCGAATATGAAACACACTACAGTCGGTACGTGCCGTCCCACTTCCTTCGATCGGTGAAGCTGACTAGCCTTCTGCGGGTAGTTTCAATCAATTGACCCGGGTGAAAGATCTGTGGCTAGTGGCCCATATTGTCATGATTCTAATGGGAACGTGGTAGTTTACTATATGATGGCTTGATATTCTTCGTCGCGCTGACAGATGAGCGTCTTCTCCCTTCATATGGCGGTACTGAGCTGACCGATCACAAGCCGTGAATGCCTTAAGCCTCATCCTATACCGGAGGACCAACGTAGTTGCCCAGGTAAGCGTTGACCTCTGTTGCAGTAATTATCACGGCCTTCTCAGTTGGTTATCGGCACCATAGTCCACAGTGTAAGCCATTCTGATTTGTGTTGTGCTGGCGCTCGTTACCCTCACTTGGATATGCCGTGATCTGGATAATGAGCCAACGTATTCTGATTCACTCAAGGGGTGAGCGTCTCTCGACACCATTGAATGACCTGCCTTGTGACAGACACTTCTTAGAAGTAGCAGCTGAAAGGGATGGAGGTTCACGCAGCATCACTATCCTCACAAGACGTACGGGTAGGGAGCGAACCGTGGAATTACCATCCCAGTCTCGAAAAAGTCAGGTCGACCGAAGACGTGACGGAGGGCTTGACGTTTGAATAACCGTACAACAGACCGTTACAGTTGACTACTCTGCAGACGAAGAGCTAGGCCCTCCACCTACCAAGGAGACTAGATAATGATGGTCAGCATATATGAGAATAAATACATACCCGTTGATCTGCACGAACTTGCGATTAGGTTCGATGGATTCTCTTGTGGTGTTTGAGGATCTGGTTCTTGGATGGATCGTCTTACAATATTGAGTTGTCAATGTGTCATGCAGTCGGGGCTTCCGATTTGTCGGTACAAAGCAGCACGATTAAGCCTTTGCGTGCGCGGCCATGTCTATGATGACTATCCCCTCCAGAGCATTCGGATGGGACACTGCAGTCAGAGCTCTTGGGAGTGCAGTGTGCGTGTCTACACTTGTTCAATCTTGGGGTCCCGATTCGGTTGCAGATACGAGGTCTTGGCCGACATTACCGCTGCATTTTGTGTGATTCGGCTGTTGGCAATCTATTCTTGATGCAGTCTACTCATACTGCAACCTGCTCCTCTACCAACGTTTGAAACACGGTGCATAATTTGACGAGACATCCAAAGGAAGATTGATATTCAGGTACGATGCCGGTAGGGCTAGGAGGTTCTACTGACACCTCATTACCCCGAACCTTCTCACACCACCACAAACAGGCAGGTAATTCTGAATGCACATAGGATGATGCATGTTAAACTCTGGATTAGAAGATCGTTACATCACATACCTCCTAGGATCAACCATACGACACCGAACTCGCAGCTTCTGCATCACCTGTCAATTGAGACAAGTGGTGATGGGACTCTTGACCTGCGGCTCCTCAGCTGACTTCTGCACTTTGCCCATGCCCTTTGGCATTCTCCACACCTTGCGGTGTAAATCAATGCCTCCCGTCTGTGATCTCTCTTCGCCGGCCTTAAAATGAGCATCGGCCGTCTTACATATACCCTGCAAAGTCGTGTAGGGTCCATTGTATCCCAGGCCACCGTCAGAGGGAGAAAGACGTGCCCTGGTGTCATCGACGATCAGATGCACAGTAGAGGCTGAAAACGAGGATGGTTGTAGTTTGATGAGATCCCTACCGAGCGACGGTAGGATTCGAGCAATAGCACGACCAAAGACAGAGTTTGACGTCGAAAGTAAGGTTTTGGAAACGTAAAGCACCTCGATGATGTGTGCAAGGGATAGCATAAGGGTGGGAGAACAGCTTGGGAACTTGCACTCGCTATCCAGCTTTGAGAGGCCGAGGTACACGTCCCCAGCAGTGCACGGCGGCCCCGTATCCGTGATGGTAAAAGCTTGACCACCAATATCTGGGTTCGCCCCTCCTTTCTCCAGCTCGATCAGTCGCTGCTCATAACATAAGTGTGCCAATGCACAATTCTCTACGTAAACGTAGGATTGCAGGATGTTCTTACGCCATGTCGGATTAAGCTTGCGAACAAGGTACGAACCGCACACAATGTCACCACCAGGACCGAAAACACCGTTTCCGGGCCGGATGCAACCAGTTCTTAAGATGTGAAGTCCCTCCGTCTGTGATCCGTCCGCGGCTCGAACAGCTAGTTCGCCCAACCTCTTGGACGCAGCGTAGTTGGAGAAAAAGTGCTCGTGACGCTTTGGTACAAGATTGTCATCATCATTGAGGACTTGGACAAAAAACTGGGGACGTGTCTCCCATGGCCACAGCCATAAACGTAAGCGCCTGATTGCAACAGCTGCTGAGGAGGTGTAAATCAAGATGCTAGCACCGATATCCTTTGAAGCCATGATAACGTTCTTGGTACCCTCGTGGTTGATATCCGTTGAGCGGGAGAAAAGCGCAGGAATTCGTTCGTAGTAGCGGATGGCCGCTGCAGAATGGAATACAGTTATTCCCTCATCGTCGGTGCCTTCCTCGGGCCACGGTGCTCGAAAAGCATCTGAAAGGGCTGTTGTGTTAGAAATATCGACCCTCAGGAACGTGACGTGCTGGGCTCTGCCTGTACGCAAATCAGCACGTGTGGGTAATCTGATGTCCAGAACACGGATTTTCTTAGGATCTTCTCCCCGTTGCAGGAGTTGAAGAACGATCCAACCACCCAGAAAGCCTGCCTATTGAGAATCAACATGAGAAATGGCACATCGCAAAACCGAGGTGGTTAGTTAAGGGGCACGAACCCCACCGACTACAATATACCGCCGACTGGTTCTCGGAGGCAGAAGATGGTCAATACGATCTGGTTCTTCTTGGTATTGCTCGAATGCATCCAGCACGCCTTGAGCTGTAAACCTGAGCGGTGAGAAAACCTTCGCGTCTGGTGGCAACTGAGAAAGCTTCCTGTCGTTGAGGATAACATAGATAAAGGCTACGATCGCGACCACCGTGGAGCCATATAGTAACTGAAGTACCATACTTGATTCTTGTCTCCGCTCGCCTTCAGTCGTAGAAAGTTTAGCTGAACTTCCGCTGTACTGCAAGATCGACGGTCGTGCAAGACTTCTGTGCCGTAGAGATGCAGTGGAGCTGCTAAGGCTACCAGATAAGCCGTGATCATGATATGTGGCCATGAATGGGTAGATTTCTCATATCTAGTAGGACAGCTGCTATTCCGGTTAGAGCAGCACATGGCTAAACGTCAACGATACCCCACTAACGAAGTCCCGGAAATAGATTCCCAAGTTGGCAACGTGCCGTAGGCTTGACACACTAGAACCCATGTATACGTAGCCTTACCTCATTTCCATATACCAAATAGTGCATGGAAAGCACACTTGATAGACCGACCCTTGATCTAAAAAACGCGCGGTGGGGGGTAAAAGCATGGGAATAAATATGGAGATGAGTTACACCATTGACAGGCAACGGAGGAAACACGACGCCTTTTACAAACACATCGACAATGTTCCGACGGCCTGTACAGTAACTTCTAAGTTCCAAAACGAGTGAGACTAGTTTGTATCAGTGAGCGGGGACCATGCCTGGGATGTCCCTTACACACCAATCGGGGTGCGCAATATTGGTGTGCCCGGTAGGCCTCCGGGCTCCTTGTCTGCAACAAGCGACGCACTGTACCGTGCCGGACCACTTCTGTGCTTTGGCTCACTAGGGCAGTGCTAAGTGGAAATGTTACACTGACTTTGCACCAAGGAGACTAGATAACGATGGTCAGCATACACGAGAGGGAGAATAGGTAGACATCTGTTGATCAGTACGAACTCGAGATTGGTTTAGACGAATTTTCCCGTGGTATCTGGGGATCCAGTTCCTGGATGGATGAATGACCAACTCCAATGACGGTGATCACCGATACCGCCGGGTCAAACGTCCTACGTATCCACCGTCAACAGTGAGTTGACAACGAGCCATGCAGTAAGGGCTTCCGATTTGTCGGTCGTATAAAGCAGCACAGTCCTTCGCGTGTGCGACTGCGTCCACATCTGACCTCCTGTACAAGTCGCGTACATTGTGCTTGTTTATATTCGTTTGAACTTGGCGTCGCAATTTGGTTACTGCAGATACGGGAACCCATCAGTCCTACCACATCTTATGCCTCGATTACTGACATCCGATCTTTAATGCGCAGTCCGCCCACATTGCACGCCGCACCTCTATCAAGATTACCTTGCTTGCAAGGTTTCTGTCGCACCATAACTGCGTGGGAACGGTGTGCAACTGAAAGTTCTTCCTTATTGGGACCTCCTTCGGTCTCACGCCTCCTTTACCAGAGCAAGAGTAAAGAGATTCGTAATACATTGAACTCGCGTACATTTCGGGTACAAGTGTTAAATGGATAACTGAGTGCCCCTCTCTGCTGAAGTTGACCACTGCACCTGCCATGTCATGGTTCGTCTGTCGAGGTCTGCCAAGCAATCATCCTCCGCGAGCAGGTCAGCTGAGTGAGCACATAGAAATATTTTTTCGTCAAAGTCTCTAAGCAGTCGGATGGTAGCACGGCCGGAACTCCTGGATAAAGCAACGTAGAGATTGAAAAGATTGAGCCCACCAGTGGGTGGCTTCGCTATATCCATGATAACGTGGGATATCGTTTGGCCCTGCGAGCGGTAATCAGTGAAAGCATAGGCTGCTGTTATGGGGTACTGCGTGCGCTGCACACGACGTATGACATCCGCTCCTTGGGGGCCCTTGTATCGGATGCGGTATGACTTGCTTACCGGGACAACAGGTATAACAGAGGATTCCAGCCCACACAGCTGAGACGTCCGCGTGCGACTGAGCTTCACAAGGACATACAAGGGAAGGCGGTTGAGATGCACTGCACCGTCAGTGAGTGTGCACGGTGGCTCTTGGGGATGTAAAATGATATCGACAATAACACCGCGCGCGCCGTTGGTGATGTCCAGATCGGTTTCCACAATCTGTGTCACCATGACTTTCATGCCGACAGAGAGATCCACTGTATCGGGCAAGTCTCCCTGGTTCTTTGTTTGCTCCATAAATATGCATTGTGCGCGACGGACTGACATTGTCTATGTCCTCAACATCTGACTGTCCGTACGTGTGCTACATGGCAAGCAAGGTTGCAGCCGCCGCAGGCGGCACTTCCCGAGTTTGAAACACGGCCCACAATTTGATGAGACATTCGTTGCAATATTTAGAAATTGTTATTGAGGTACCAATGCTGGTATGGTTCGGAGGTTTCAGTGACACCCCAGTAGCGGGAACCTTCTCACATCGCCATAAGGCAGACAAGTAATTCTGAATGCGTACAGGATGATGTAGATTAACTTCTGGATTAGGTGGTGTACTACATAGCAGTACAATCACATACCACCTTCTAGAGAATTTCTATATTTATATACCGCAACAAGTAGACTGCTACTAAGACGCGGTGGCAAAAGGCCCGTAGAGTAAATTGTATAGTACGTATTACCAAGTGGTAACGGTGAAGTGAAACGTACAGTATATAGTTGACAGGTAAGGGGTGTGTGCTGGTATTGTTGGATGGTAAGGGATTATCGTACAATATAATGAAAATTTACAGAAATTTAAAAAGAAAGAGTTGCATTACTCTGAGACCGAATACGGGTGCACAGCGGTCTGGCTTGGGCCGGCTCTCTTCAACTTCTTAAAGGTGTCTGTTTCCTTAAGGAACTCGGTTAAAGCCCCGATTCCTTTTTCTGTTCCTAAGATATCCGTTATGACTAGGTCCTCTGAGGCGGAGCGTAGTGTATCACGGTTGGGCTCGAAAATAGGGCACGTTGCAAGGATATGTTCGCGAGTTTGGACGTGTTCGCCGCACGAGCAAGAGGTAGCCTCCGAGGGAACAAAAGAAGAGTAGTACTCGCCTATAAAGGCATGTCCCGTTCGGCATTGGATTAGTCTCCCATATAACGCTCGCTTGGTTTCGCAGAAGTGATTGCGAGGTTTAAGTGATGGGGGTAGGCGGTTGGCGGGGGAGAAAAGACTGTTAACTTTAAGGGTATTACGCCAGTAGGTGGTCCACTCTTCTAAGAGGAGCGATCGTGTATTATGTCTCTCGAAGGCGTATGAAGTGGTAGTGGTGGCGTTTCCAGGAAGTGGCGCCGACGTGGCTTCTTTTGCCAAGGAGTCTGCTCTTTCGTTCCCGCTTATTTTAGCATGTCCTGGGATCCAGGAGATACGTAGGTGATTTGACTCGTCGCTGTTGAGGAAAGAATCTATGGTGTCCCGTATTTGCAGGGCGACATGTTGCGACGTGAGACAAGGTGAGCCAGCAATCACCTGGATTACTGATTGGTTATCTAGGAAAACGTGAATATGGTGAACATCATTTGTGCGAGTGAATATGACTGCTTCGTTTAGTGCCTTTGCCAGTCCCGTGAGTTCCGCGTCGAAGACCTCGTTATTGCCTCCAAGATTGGATTTGCCGCTAAAGACTTCACTAGCGAGGTGAAACCCGACCCAGCCAGAACCAACTTTGCGGTTCCCGTCTTCGGTCTTCAGAGAGCCATCTGTATATACAAGTAAGTGCTGATTGTTTGTGTTGACACTACGAACGAATTTTATATGTTCTTTAGCTACACGTTTTCTGTCTTTGTTATCGTCTGCCGCTGTTGCGTTTATTAAGAGTCTGGTGTGGTGTTTTCCGTGAAAATCGTCCCAGGGTGGGATAGCGAAAACGTCGATGTGTGGGATGGAGGGTTCAGAAAGGTTTGCTAGATTTTGGAGGCGGGTCGGTTTGATTTTACTGGAGCGACGGGGTGTGTTGCGGGGTTTTTTGTTTGGGGGAAGAGGAGGGGCGTGGTCCGGTGGGTTATAACCTCTCCATATTTGTGGTAGACGTATGATGACCGGGTTGTTGAGGGGAAGCTTGTGTAGGCGAGTCGCGTAGTTTCTGTTGATGAAATTGAGATAGAATGGGATTGGGGGGGTGGCACTCTCGATCTCGAGAGCTCTTACTGGGGTTGTACGAAAGGCGGCGCAGATGTGTCGGAGGCATTTGTTTTGGACTACGGACAACTTGTTGGCTAGTAACTTTTGTCCGCACCACCAAACCGGGCTAGCGTATGTCATGACACTACGGATGCAAGCGTTATAGATGAGGCGGAGGCGGGATTGATGTAATCCTCTGACTGTGTTGGCGAGCATTTGTACTCCAGCAGCGATACGTTGTGCTTTTGCAGTGACCGTTTGCACGTGTTTACGAAAGGACAGTTTGGAGTCGAAATGAACGCCTAGCCATTTGATGGTATCCGAGTGGTTGATGCGATGGGGCACACCATGGTAGGTTAAATCGATGTGCGGATATAATTCCTTACGGCGCCACGAAAAATGGATAAGTTCAGTCTTGGAAAGTTCGATCATTAGACCGAGATTCTCCAGAATTCGAGCAATCGTGTAAAAGGAGTCTTGTAGAATGGACACGTTGAGATCGAGACTGACGGATGAGGTATAAATGTTGCCGTCGTCTATGTACCCCAGTAGGACTGTCGGGGTTGCCTTTGGAACCGAAAGCCTGAGAGGGACGGTGCGGGTTGGTAGTTTTCGCTGGAATTCATCGTAGATAGCGCTGGCGTATATGATCGACAGCGCTGGGGAAATTGGGGAGCCTTGTGGGATACCACTGGCTATCGGGTTAGATGGCGATAGCTTGCCATCTAGGCAGATTGCCGCTTCTCGTTGTGATAGGAAAGATGATACCCATTTGACCAGCGAGACGGGGAGGTTTTTCTGGCGTAAAATTTTGGCTAATTTGGCGTGGTTAACGAAGTCAAAGAAGCCTTTGATGTCAAAGGTTAGACATGAGGTAACCAAACCGTGATTGCGGGCCGCTTCGATGTCATTTACTAATGTTAATGCAGCGTCCACCGTAGAGCTGCCAGGGCGGCCGCCAAATTGAGTTGGGGGGACTAGTCCGTACGTGTGGATCCACGAGGAAAGACGGCGGGCCATGACTGCTTCTAGTACTTTGCCTAAGCACTCCTCTAGCTGGATGAGGCGGTATGCTCTAGGGTCAGAGTAGTCTGGCTTGCCCAGTTTACGCAGGGCGACCGCGATGGTTTTGCGCCATATCCGGGGGTGATAGCCGGTATTGGCGCAACGTGAGACGAGAAGATATAATGGGGTAGCGTCCGCTTGCCAGGCTAGTCTTAGTGCCGAGTATGTGATTTGACTCGGACCGGGAGCTTTTTTGTAGCTAGGGGAGAAGATGGCATTGCGCACTTCAGAGTACGTTATGCGAGGCCACGGGATGTCACTGGGGAGGGGGTTGTCGATGTCAACTTGTTCCTCCTGGAGTGACGGTGGGCGTTGGAATAGTGTCTCTCTAAGAGTGTCACATTTTTCTTGGTGAGAGACGGCCTCCGGTCTATTTGGACCACGGCTAAGGGCTGGCGTTGGGTATTGACGGATGCCTTTGGGCCATTTCGTGAAGTTCCAAACCTCGTTTGGATCGGCCTTCTGGAGTTCTTCTTCTATCCATTTCTTCTTCGCCTCTCTGACTTTCCTCTTAAAGCGATTGCGAGCGGTTTTTATAAGGCGGGTTGTCACTGGGTCTACGTCGCCTGTGACTGAATGGAAGGTAGCTGCCGCAACGCGGAGATCTCGTATGTCGTGGAGACAGTTAGTTAGGTCATTAGACCACCATGGTTTCGCGTGCCTGCTGTCTCTGCGTAGGGGGATGTGGGCTTTTGTTGCAGCAGTGATAGCATTCTGTAATTCGTTAGCTGCAATCTCGAGAGTTTGAGTAGACGGGTACTCGGATGACGCCAGTTGATCGAAGATCCACCGCCTTTCGTTTATTTCAGCAGTGTACTTGGCTTTCCATGCAATCCTCTTGTCTCTGTCCACGTCCTTCCACCTATGTTTCTGTGCTGTGACGTTAACGACAGGGTGTTTGGCCCGGTCGATGGACCAGGTGAGGGCGAAGTGGTCCGAGTCGCACGAAAGCTCCCGGGTTACTCTCCAGTTGAATATCGCTCGCTCGGTAATTGCGGCATGGTTGGCGAAGGTCAAGTCGAGGGTAGATAGCGATTCCCCATCATGGGAAAAATAGGTGGGTACTCCTTTTTCGTTGATTAACACTAAGCCGTTCTCGAGTGCCCAATCCGCCAGCGCTTCAGCTTTGGGACTGGACGGGTGGTCATCTGCTGACCATAGGGGGTGATGTAAGTTCCAATCACCCGAGACGACTAGAGGCAGATTGCTTGGGAGCGTAACGTTTATGAGACGGTCGAGAGTCCAGGACTGGGGGTCAGTACCGGCTCTTTGGTTATAGACATTAGCAATTATAACCGGTGTGTGAGGGGGTTGGTCTATCTGTAATATCTGCAAGTCTGCGTCCGAGGCTAAGTCAGAACGTAGCGTAACTGTAAAGTCGTTTCTACGTCGGACATATGCCATAACTCTGGGAGTAATATTGTCTGGGATAGGATGTAACGGTAGTACTGGGGACCATCCTGGCCCCGCTACTGGGCCTCTTTGATTATTTCCTATATTTCCAAACCAGGGTTCGGTTAGCAAGATGATGTCGAAATCTTGAACGGAGCAGTTGAGCAGGGCGTGGCATACTACGTTTCGTCTGTTTGTGTTCAGTTGGATAATTCGTATAGGGTTCGTATAGTTTCTCTCTCTCATGCTAAGGAGTATCTGCGGTTACGTGGGCGTGCGACTCGGCCTCCTATCGGGGCGGATTTCGTTGTACCGAATGCAATTCGTCTTGTGGGGCAGTTGGTGTTGTCTGCGGGATGGTCTCCGTTGCAGTTTATGCACCTAACGGGAATGTGCATACATCCTTTCTGAGCTTTGGCCGTGTCAGGGCAGTCGTTGCAGACTGTGGGAGTCCTCTTTGTGGGGACCTGCACAGGTATGACATTTAGGGGAGACGGTGCATCTCGCAGCGAAATGATCGAACGACCAGCAGTTCGTGCATTGTTTGACGGGTTTGGTGTCCTGGTAACATTTGATAGTGGTGTACCTTCCAAACATAAAAGCACCTCCTACGTTAAGTAGGAAGTCGACTTCTTCCTGCGACGAGACAGTTAGTACGATCGATGAATGTACCTTGTGTCTGAGTGTTTCAGGGTGGGCGATCCACTGGGGGGGTTCCATTAGGTGGATGCCTGCCATGAAAGGGTTTTGCAGTTGTGAGTTCGTCTTCTAGTTCAGTCGTGGGATGGCCTCGGAAGTCGTTTAGGTCTTGTATGTCATCGACTTCTGATCTGCCCGTGTCCACGCCATGGATTAAGACCCTAAACCATTTTTTGTCGGGTCTGGCAGTCCAACCATCCAGGGCGCGATGGTCCAGCAGAGCTTTAGCTATTTCTTCGTTGTGAGGTAGGAGGTCTTCAGCTGTGAATGAGGGGTGAGCTATGACAATACAGTTACCCTTATCATTCCACTTGACCGCAACCACTGAGGCTTTGGTCTTGTGTTTGAGAGACGAGTTGATTATATCGACAATTTCTTTGCCAGAGAAGCACTGGTCCGGGGGTGGGGGAGAGACAGGTTGGATGATGAGGTGTGCTGGGTGATGGCGAGTCATGGGGTTGTTCAATCTTCTGGTTTCTAGTATAGGGTTTGGTCAGGGCTTGTGCAGATGGTTTCGGTTGAGGTTTGATGATAGGCCCCGTGGCGAACGAATCTTTCGGGGCATGAGGAGTCGGCTGGGTATTGTGTGAGCGTTTGAGGTCTTCTACCTCTCAGGGTGAGCTTCTTGAGAATAGAGACTACTGTCCTGGTTAGAATTTGGAGCGAGTTGAGGTTGCTCGTTGTATGTTCCTGTTACTTTCTCATAGATGGATGTAGCCTTGGCTACTGAAGTCAGCTGGAAAAGTAGCAGTGGTCAGAAATTGCTTTAAGAGCATAGAGAGCCTTATCCAGAGCGATTCCAAGTTCTTCCATCGCTTCCTGGTGAGTGAGGCCTGGATCTGTTGTGAGGTGTTGAGGGTGATGACGTGTAACCTCGAACTCCTCGAGGGTGTTGTCCATGTCTTCATCGTGGTCTGTCCAAGCTAGGCGGTTGTCTTGTCGTTGTGGAATTACCGGTCTACTGAGAGAGTAGTGTTCGATGTATCGCTTGGACGTCCTACGTGGTGGGGGGGAGGCGGGAGGTGACGGTGCGGGTCTCTTCCCGGGATTGAAGATAGGACGCGTTGCCGGCCTGTTCTGATCCTGATCCTGTCTCGGAGGATCTTTGTATTGCGAGGGTCTGTTGGTATTCGTACTTAGAGCTGAGGAGGACATGGTTGCTAATGATTATAGTCTTACCACCTTCTAGAATCAACTAGTCAACACCAAACTCGCTGCTTCTGCATCACCTATCAATTGAGGCAGGTGGTGGTGGGATTTTTGGACTTGTTGTTCCTTAACTGACTTCTGCAGCTTGCCTAGGCCCCTTGGCATACTCCAAACCTTGCGGCGTGAGTTGATGCTTCCCGTCTGCGACTTCTCTTCGGCGGCTTTAGCAGCCTTCAAATGAGCATCCACCGTCTTACATATCCCCTGCAAAGTCGTGTAGGGTCCATTGTATCCAAGGCCACCTTCAGAGGGAGAAAGACGCGCTCTAGTGTCATCAAAGATTAGGTGCACGGCAGCGGCTGCAAACATGGATGGTTGTAGGTTGACGAGATCCCCGCCGATCGACGGTAGAATTCGAGCAATAGCACGACCAAAGACAGAGTCTGACGTCGAAAGTAAGGTTTTGGAAACGTAAAGCGCCTCGATAATGTGTGCAAGGGACAGCATAAGGGTGAAAGAATAGTTTGGAAACTCGCACTCGGTATCCAGCGTTGAGAGGCCGAGATACACGTCCCCAGCAGTGCACGGTGGCCCCGTATCCGTAATGGTAAAAGCTTGACCTCCAATGTCCGGATTCGCCCCTCCTTTCTCCAGCTCGATCAGTCGCTGCTCATAACATAAGTGTGCCAGTGCGCAATTCTCCACGTAAACGTGGGATTGCAGAACATTCCTAACCCATGTTGGATTATACTTGCGAACGAGGTATGGGCCGCATAAAATGTCACCGCCAGGACCGAAAACACCGTTTCCCGGTCGGATGCAACCAGTTCTTAAGATGCGAGGTTCCCCTGATTGTGATTCATCCGCGGCTCGAACGGCTAGTTCGCCCAACCTCTTGGACGCAGCGTAGTTGGAGAAAAAGTGCTCGTGACGCTTTGGTATAAGATTGTCATCATCATTGATGACTTGGACAAAAAACTGGGGGCGTGTCTCCCATGGCCATAACCAAAAACGCGACTGCCTGACTGCAATAGCTCCTGAAGAGGTGTAAACCAGGATACTAGCACCGATATCCTTCGCGGACGTGATAACATTCTTGGTACCCTCGTAGTTGACATCCGTTGAGCGGGAGAAGAGCGCAGGGATTCGTTCGTAGAAGCGGATGGTCGCTGCAGAATGGAATACAGTTATTTCCACATCGTCAGTACCTTCCTCGGGCCATGGTGCCCTAAAAGCATCTGAAACGGCTTTTGCGTCAGAAATATCGACCTTGAGGAAGGTGACGTTCCGGGTTTTGCCTGTGCGCAAATCAGCACGTGTGGGTAATCTGATGTCCAGAACACGGATTCTCTTAGGATCTTCTCCCCGCTGCAGGAGTTGAAGAACGATCCAACCTCCCAGAAAGCCCGCCTATTGAGAATCAATGTGAGATGACACGTCGCAAGGCCAAGGTGGGTAAGCGGCACGAACCCCACCGACTACAATATACCGACGACCGGTTCTCGGAGGCAGAAGATGGTCAATGCGGTCTGGATCCTCTCGGTGTTGCTCGAATGCATCCAGCACGCTTTGAGCTGTAAACCTGAGAGGTGAGAAAACCTTCGCGTCTGGTGGCAGCTGGGAAAGCTTCTTGTCGTTGAGGATAACATAGATAAAAGCTACGATTGCGACCGACGCGAAGACATATAGCAACTGAAGCACCATACTACTTGTCTTGGCTCGCTCTGGGTCGCAAAGAGTTTAACTGAGCGTTAGTTGTATGGCGGGATGAGTTTGCGCAGGACCCTGGTGTGCCGTAGCGATGCAGTAGTGCCACTAAGTCTGCTACGTCACCAGACAAATCGTCATGATTTGCGGCCACGGATGATCGACACATTTAGTTGCCCACGCTAGGTGCGGTGTCAGGGACGTCAGTGGCTACATGACAACGCTTTTACCGATACATATATCGAGAATGTTCCAAAGGTTCAATATTCAATCTGTAAACCGCTATCTCGCTAAGCACCGTAATGGACCATAACAGACACACTGGAATTCACCGAGGATTCCGACAATTCAAAAGCAATTCGGAAGCTGCAGGATGCAGATGCTTATAATTCACTCCTCTTGCAGATGTTTGTACGTGGGTCCGACGTATCCAAAACAGGTGAGTTTAGTATGTGTCAGTGAGCTGGCACCATGCCTAGGATGGATGTTCGCTACATACCAATCGGAATGCATTGGTCTGGCGGTAGGTCACCCTTGTCTGCAACGGGCGAGGAGTTGTATCGTGCCGGACTACTTCCGACAGTGCATTTGGCTCACTAGGCTGTGCTGAGTGGAAAAGTTGCACTGACTCTGTGTCAAACAGCAGGAACGTTGAAAAGCCACAGCATGAAACTGCAAGGCGGCTTTTGTTGTAAACGTTACGCTATTGATTCTACGCCACTCTCCTGTACCTGCAGACTCATTTATGGCCTTAAATATGTAATGGCTCGCTAAGTTAAAACAGCACTGTAGGAAACGTATGCTGTAACTTGGCCGTCGTGCAGATAGTCTGCTGCCGGTAAAGGTCAACGTCATCGTTTAGTTTTACTGACTTGTACACTGGCGTGGCACTGCCATTGCGTTCTTTTATTTCGAGCTCTGCGATATCAGGGAATGAACCTTAACTCGGCCCGTAGTCTTCGGCTTATGCGACGGCTTTTCAAGTTACCGGTACGATCAGTGCACCAGCGTCCTAGTTTCAGAACGTTCTTGTGATTAGATTCTACGAAGTAGCTAAACGTGGCGGGTATGGTGTGGCGTGTCAGCTACCGCAAAGGTTGTAAGTATCACCACAAAACTAAAAGAGTTAAGACAATGGGGGCAACGATTTGGGAGACTGTCAGGAGGATCCAAGGGGTTTCAGCTTGCTCCACGATTTGCGTCGTGTCCCCTGTCTAATGGTCAGGCATCCGCGAGGAATAGGATCAACGGTGGATCGGTTTTTATTGACATCCGATTGACCCGGTCTACATGTGCCACTGATGTGGTCAACTCCAACGATACGAAGTAGTCGTGGCCAGCTACCTGGACTGCCCGGGGTCCCGGTGCAGCATATGAATCCAAAATGCATCCGCTGCCCTTTAAAGACGGACGAATGGGTCCCCTTCATGAGGTTACTTGTCCACTGGTTTCAGCATGCGTGTCTATCTGTTGCCTCTGACGCGCCGTGCGGTGTTCTCTCCCATAGAGACGATCGTGTTCTACTCGGTCGTTGGAACCCTGGCCTACTTCTGCGTCCTGTCGCACATCAAACACGCATCCATCACCGTTCCCACTTTCCCCTATTCCGCGCGTTCCTCTCATGCTATTTACCACGACGGGGAATGGCTCGTTGTCGATGGGGAACGGTATAAGGAGCGCCTAGCCTCTCCAGGTTCCCGGTCGGTCGAGCTCCAGCAGGTGATATTCTCTCCACATCCCGCTTCGATACAACCTATAAACACGGCAAGTAGTCCTACATAGTCCGCGGAGTGTGACAGTTATCGCTGACACTGATGCCTATTTAGACATGTGTTGGACTCTCGCTCGATAACTTGACACACTATATATTTCACAACGTCCTGACCCGAACCGGCGAGAGCTATCCATCACTGTGCTACTCCGCTGGCAGCTCGAGTGGTGGCCGTCGATGTTTTGCCAAGTTGTCGCGACAAACGCTGGAGTCGTGGGCTTTGACATTGTCATTTGTGACCGGTGCTCGGAAACCGTTTATCGATTCCTTGAAAGCGCTGGGGACCTTTCCCAAGGACGAGTATGGGTTTCAGTATTTTGTCGAAAGTCAGTCCTCAGCTGCAACGGATAAAACCGAAGGGTACAAGTGGGTGACGCGTGCTGCACGAGTTCTTGCGTCTCGCTTCGGAGAGTCAGTCAAGGTAAGTTTATGTTCTTGTACGTGAGTTTCCCATAGATATTGAGCTGGTACAGAAAGCAAACTTACTCGACGTTTTGTTTATCCTTTCCGGGTACATTTTCATGTTTGTCTCCTTCACCCGCCTTTTATTCCGTTCGCGCGCATTGGGATCCAACTTCTGGCTCAGCACAGCCGTCGTCTCTTCGGCTTTCGTCTCTTTCCTGCTTACTTTACCGTTGTCGCACTACCTCAACATTCCTCTCGATCCGATCAGCCTGATTGAGGCGATACCGTTTCTTGTTTCTACAGTGGGCTTTGACAAACCCTTGCGTCTCGCCAGCGCTGTCTTTAACCACCGCCATCTTACTACTGCGATTAATGACCACCACCGGCAGAATGCAGTGAAGCCGGCTGGAGAGGTTGTACTGGAAGCCATGGACGAATGTGGTAATGCCATTCTATGTGAATATACCCTCGAAATCGCGGTCCTTGCCCTGGGTGCCAGGAGCAGAGTTGGCGGTTTGCAGGACTTCTGTGCACTGGCTGCAATAATGTTGACACTGGACTGTGTCCTCTTTGGATCGTTGTACCCTGCTATATTAACTATTATGGTCGAGGTAAGTCGTCATCACGTGGGATTTGCGCTCTTCGGATGAACTCGTACTTGGCAACCTACTTACACGTCATCGTTTTTCCATTATTAGGTCCGACGAATTGAGACTGTTCGTATCATGAGGAGATCTCGTAGTTCAAACAACCTCACAACTGAGGGTAGAGCAGGCTGCTTGGTACGCGCAACGCAACCACAGCGGGAAGATAGTCTTTGGAACAGAGCGTCTATTGCCGTTCTTGGAGTGAAGGGTGCTATGCTGAAGCACAAGGAAGATGCACCATCAAGTATCAAACAGAACCCAGCTGCGCGTTTGAAACTCCTCCTGGTGAGTTTCCTAGCGGCTGATAATTTGTCCGTTGACTGATTGCAATAATAGGTCTCGACGTTCCTAACCCTCCATTGCCTCAATTTTACGAATACGTTGACGACGTTTACCGCTAAACACTACGATTCCACTTATCTCGCCCCTTACCCGATAGAAGCTCGCAAAGTCGACGTCACTTCGCCAGCTGTCATTGAAGTGTTAAGGAACTTAGAAACCTTTCATTTTGCAGAGGCCAAACCCAGTTCCAGAGACATCCTTGTTCAGATTGCTCCACCGGTGTACTCTCTCGTCGTCCCTCCTGTCACAAGTACTCCACCCCCCTCCTTGAGAAGTGGCGAGCTGATAGGGAATTTTATGACTGCCTGGACGAAGATCGTCGGGGACCCTGTTTTGTCGAAGTGGATTGTTCTTCTTCTGTCTTGCAGCCTAGCGCTGAACGGTTACCTCCTGAAAAGCCTCGCTGAGGGTGTTATCAGAGGAATTACCCCTCCAAATGTTAGGTTTTTGACCGTTGCTGATACAAGGGCGGAAAAGTCGGATAACAAGGAATCCCCGGAAACTACCACTCGCGAGGCACTCCAGTTCTCTAATAGCAACGAGCCCGAGCATGTCGTTGGCGCCACTAAGAGAAACTGTTCATCTGATCCCCCATTCTCTGCTCATAATTCGGCACCCATGGTTGCTCCAATAGCTGTCCGTGGGGATAGGGAAAGCTCTGTCTCAGCTTTCCTTCTGGATATGAAGCTGAAGATTCAGTCAGGTTCTGACAGAGAAGAGGAATTCACCAAGATGCGTGCCGTGCGTTCGTTGGAGGAATGCATAGATATCTTTGATAATGGCCCAAAGCCAGTGCAGCATGCACTGGCGACTCTCAATGATGAGGAAGTCATTCTTCTGGTACAGAATGGCAGGATTGCGCCATACGCCCTAGAAAAAGTCTTGGGAGACCTGGAACGGGCCGTAGTTGTTAGAAGAGCGTTGATCTGTGAGTCAATCAGTCAGTCAGTGACTGGTTTCTGACAGGCCTGCCGCAGCTCGAGCGAGTACCACTAAAACGTTGGAATACTCCGACGTTCCTTACACCGACTATAACTATTCACTCGTGCTCGGTGCTTGCTGTGAGAATGTTATTGGTTATATTCCGATTCCTCTCGGTGTTGCAGGACCCCTCGAGATCGATGGCCAGCGGGTCCACATTCCCATGGCCACTGCAGAGGGTACATTGGTTGCGTCTACTTCACGTGGATGCAAGGCTCTCAATGCAGGAGGGGGCGTAACTACGGTTCTCACGCGTAATGCCATGACACGAGGTCCTGCGATCGATTTCCCGAGTATCACTTCGGCTGCCGAGGCCAAGGTATGGCTGGATTCCGACGAGGGTTTCAATATCATCCGGGATGCCTTTGAATCCACATCCCGATTTGCCACGTTGCAGCGGCTCAAGACAGCGATGGCTGGACGCACATTGTTTGTACGCTTCGCCACTTCTACGGGCGACGCTATGGGCATGAACATGATCTCCAAGGGAACAGAGAAGGCTCTGGAAGCGATGCAGAAGCGCTTCCCGGGGATGGTTACTCTTGCGCTGTCTGGAAACTATTGCACAGACAAGAAACCCGCTGCCATCAACTGGATCGAAGGACGCGGAAAGAGTGTGGTGGCCGAGGCTATTGTTCCAGGAAAAGTCGTTGAGAGCGTTCTCAAGACCACTGTCGAGGCCCTTTGCAATTTAAACACGAAGAAGAATCTCGTGGGTAGTGCCATGGCTGGCTCGATTGGCGGTTTTAACGCTCATGCTGCCAATATTCTCACCGCAATCTTTTTGGCCACTGGACAAGACCCTGCTCAGAACGTGGAGAGTTCTAATTGCATAACACTCATGGAACCGTATGTGTACCCACCCTCGCGCCTCAGCCATGTTTCGCTGACATATGCCATCAGAACTAATGCCGGGAAAGACCTTCTTATCACAGTATCGATGCCTTCGATAGAGGTGGGCACCGTTGGGGGTGGCACAATCCTGGCCCCCCAAGCAGCAGTGCTCGAGATGCTCGGCGTCAAGGGGCCCCATCCAACTGCTCCCGGACACAATGCAGAGCGCCTTGCTCGCATTATTGCTGCAGCAGTCATGGCAGGAGAACTCTCATTACTCGGCGCACTGGCTGCTGGTCACCTCGTGCGCGCACACTTAGCGCACAATCGCTCGCAAGCGAATACCCCGGATTCATCGAGGCCCGCGACGCCGGGCCCCACTGGCAGGAATAATGACATATGCCAACAACAAGCTGCAAAGAGTACAGTAGCGCTATCCCGGCAGTCTCACATCCCTCTCACATTGTCCGCTACGCCATCACCGCCACCTTATTCGGTTTCAGAATCGAAGGTAGTGCAATGAACATTGGATTATCCCCTGACTTTTACTTGTATTTGTCGCTACCTGTACAACACTATGATGTTGTATTATTTACTCAAACCAGTATTGTAGCATGATCCGTGTCTTAATTGATATCTTTATTGGTGTTCTACTTCGGCGACTGCCTCTCGGTTGACATGTTTCCACATTAAACCCCCAGTCCCTGAGAAGGCGGTTACTGAACACCGTACACATCTTGAACCAGCGCCTGGCAAACAGATTCGGTACTATGGCCTTCCTCTCCAGAACCAGGATCCCCTTACGCTTAACTGGGAGTATCACTGGAAAGTTTGCCCCACGCAGGGCCCGACTGCTGCTCACGCTTTCTTATGTCGAAGGTCCTGTAGACCCGCCATTGGAACACAGGACTCTTCCGGTTTACTTTCGGGAAGAGATAGTTGGCAAGCATGCGGGCCGACGGGCACTAATCTCTCGTCAAGAGCGTCCGAGAACTCATGGAGGACCACCTTCTCCAAACACGGGTGCTTGCAGTCATCTCGCATGGGACTTTCAGGAATTTAGCAGACACATTGATGCGACAGCGAGAGGTCTCATTTCTCTCGGTGTGAAGAAAGGTGACCGTGTTGCAGTCGTCATGGGCAATAACAGGTAGGATTGTCATTCTGCTGTGGCTTTATGTGTTTCATTAAACTTGAGCAGTGCGTACGCACTGCTGCAATGGGCATGTGCCAGCGTTGGTGCCATCTTAGTTACTCTCAACCCCGCGTACCGTCTACCCGAACTTGTAGGTGTTTAATAAGTTCCTCGAGAACGAAACCACCCACAAGTGCTAAGGTCGAAACTCTGAACATCGCTGGCGCGTCTCATTTATTCGTTGTACCTCGCATCCGAACGTCACAATATGTACGCGGATTATGCGCCGCATATCCAGATCTACGACACTCGGTACCAGGTAATATTCAAGCAGCCGACTTGCCTTCTTTGCGAAACTTCGTTGTGGTAGACGATATGCCCGACCACAGGGAGTATCTTAAAGAGATTGGTGATATGAAATGTGCAGTTGATTTTCGTGAAATGTTAGTTTGGCGTGAAGACGGTGCCGAGCAACGACGAGTGAAAGAACTTGTCAATTCGCACCATTCTGGTGAAGTCATCAACCTGCAGTTCACGAGGTATGTCTTGCTATCCGTGGACGAACCCATGTACGTGACCGTCAATAGTGGAACGACGGGCAGGCCAAAGGCCGTGTCGGTAATATGATCCTGCCCTTCTTTGCGCAGCCTGTTCGAGCTCCTCGTTTTACCCAGTTGACCCACCTGAATCTCTTAAATAACGGGCTCTTCACCGGCCGATGCATGCGCCTCACCTTAAATGATATTTTGTGTGCGTTGTTTTGTTGTCAAATTGTAAAACGCTAACATATCGACAGGCAATGTGCCACCATTATTTCATTGCTTTGATGAGTCCTATATCCACCCATTTTTTGTGGGACTTGAGAGCTCACGTCTTTTATACGCCTGGTGATAGGCAACCTGGCTGCATGGTCTCATGGGGCCTGTGTTGTATATCCCTCTGCCGTTTTTCACCCCGAAGCGATTGTTGATACAATCGTGCAAGAGCGCTGCACGGCCTTGCACGGCGTACCCACGCACTTTCTCGGCGTGCTGTCGGAAGTGCAGAAGCGGCAACAGGGAGGAGAAAAGTTGGATCTGAGCTGCCTGAGGTATGTTCTCGTCATGTCAATGATTCGTATACAAATCATCTGGTAGGACTGGCATCGCTGCTGGTTCACCAGTTCCCATTAACTTGATGAACCAAATCATCAACAAACTGAACATGGTTGATATCACCAACGCGTACGGAATGAGTGAGCTTTCTTTATTTGTTCATTGTAGTTTGATCCTTGACTTCTCCACACTCCTAGCTGAAACGAGGTGGGACACCCGGTGAAATATGTGTCACAGGTTACCTGCTTCAAAAAGGGCATGTACAATGGTCTGGCTTTCGCGTATGCTGGAATGATTGAGTACCTGGGTGTTTTCAGGTACTGGGGAGATGAAGAACAGACGAAGAAGGTGATGCGTGCAGACCGCAAGGATCCTTCCATAATGTGGATGCATACTGGTGACGAAGGGATCATGGATGAAGACGGTTATTTGAAGGGTAAATCTCTTCCACTTTCTTTGATAAACAGTGTCTGATTATCATTACTCGTGTAGTTGTCGGGAGAGTGAAGGTAAAGTAATGATAGTCCATGCTCCATCACAAGTGCTGAACTTTCATCCTAAGGACCTTATCATTCGTGGTGGAGAGGTCTGTGCTTTCGACACGCGAACTTATTTCCACTTAAATTTTCTTCAAGAACTTATTTCCGGTTCAAATCGAAAATGTGCTAGTAGCATATCGATTCATACGCGAGGCCGCTGCTGTCTCAGTCCCGGACGCGGTATACGGGGAGGTTGTCGGTGTATGGATTGTCCTCGAGCCCGACGCGACAATGACTAGAGAAGAAGTGCGAAAAGTCGTGTCGGACGGAATGAATCCACAGGTATGATGACGTCCATTACGCCCGTCCGAGATCTGGAATGTAAATGCCTTAGAATGCCCCTGATTGGGTGTGGTTCATCGGTGAACCTGGCACCGCGACGGAATTCCCAAAGACAGGCAGTGGAAAAGTAATGAAGCATGTCTTGCGAGAGTGGAGCAAGGAGCTCGCTCAGAACAATGTTGGCAGGATATCCAAGTAGTTCTATGTACCTACCACAGTTACCCGTGCGAAATTCCTATTGGCTTAGAGCAAAATGGGCCGGCTGTGGCGTTTCCGTGTCGTTGGACCTGCACACTTCGAAGCACCCACATACGACCGCAATGACTGCTTCAAAGCGAGTTCGTATTTTCGCCACCGAAGATGTTGCCAACCACAGGTCTGCGGGCAGTTGTTGGGTTCTTCTTCGCGGAAAGGTCTATGATGTGACCGCGTTCATCCCTGACCACCCAGGTGGCGAAGACTTCATTCTGAAGAACGCTGGGTCCGACGTGGAGAATACCATGAAGGATAGGGACTTGCACGACCATTCGGACGCAGCGTATGACATGCTGGAGGAGTACGTGATCGGTCGTTTGGGCACGCAGGCGACGACCGTCAGTGATGGTGTGTACGTTCTCCGCTCTTGCAGACAGCTAACTTGAAATCAATCAGACTGGGAAGCTACTGACGACTTCAAGCCCCAAGACACAGATACAGCTGAAGACTTTGCCAAAACGCAATTCCTCGACTTGCGGCAACCATTGCTTTGGCAAATGTGGCAGGCGAATTTCAGGCTTGTCTTCTTCGCGTTGCTACTTGAATGAACCTAACGAGTCCTGCAGTAAATCTTACTACCTCAAGCAAGTTCACCAACCGCGCCACTTGAAACGCTCAGCACGCCTGTTCGGTCCTGATATTCTAGAGGTACGGAAGCCCTGTAGACGCGGTTCGTTCTGCTCTGACCATCTTCGCTAGATGTTCACCCGCACGGTATGGTATGTCGTACCTATGGTATGGCTACCCATAGCCATCAATTTGTTTGTGCGCTCGATGCTGCAGTTCACCATGCCCTTACCGTCGGTCTGGGACAATCCTGTATACCCGTTCTCCAAGCTATCTTCATTGACATTGGACATGTTCATGAGTACCCTGCCGTTTTTTTTCCTTGGGAATATTATCTGGACGCTACTGGAGTATGGAATGCATCGGTTCCTCTTCCACATCGACGAGCTCTTACCTGACAAACCCGTCTTCTTGACACTGCATTTCTTGCTACACGGTATCCACCATTATATGCCAATGGACCGGTGAAGCAATTCCGTCTCTTTCCTAATCAATGCTGACGAGGGTTTCAGGTTGAGGCTTGTCATGCCACCGATCTTGTTTGCAATCCTGCAGGCGCCATTCACTCGTCTGGCGTACATACTGTTCCCAATTCCGGTCGCGAATGGCATAATTTCTGGCTCGTTCACTTTCTGTAAGTGATACCCCACTGGCACCCAGACTACCCCGATTGACGACTGCATGTGGAAGATGTCATTTATGATTGCATGCATTATGCGTGAGTACGGGTTCGAGTCCTCCCTGACCTAGTAGCCGACCTATTGTAGATTGCACCACACCATGCTCCCAACCTACATGCGCGAGATGAAGAAGTACCACCTTGCTCACCACTACAAAAACTTTGAACTTGGCTTTGGGGTTACGAGTGAGTCTCTTTCACCGTAACATTCTATAGCTAACTTGTGAACGGTTTAACAGGCAAGATATGGGATTATGTCTTTAACACTGTCCTCCCTGTCTGAACTAGGTATATCTGCGCCCCTTCACGGCGTTCTTCATATATATCGTATTTGCATTCCGTTAGCTACGTTAGAGTTTTTGAGAGATAATAGAATGAGTACCACGGTTTCTGGTCTTCACACTTGACTAGTGACTGGACACCCCCATCGACTTGCAACTTCATACGGGCTGCACCGCCACAGCTCAAGTTCAGACTTATTCAAGCACTTCACATCTTCAATGCAATGCCTCTTTCTGCGGGGAAGGCAAACTTTGGTGTGGATGAGGTGTTGTTGTTGAAAGCTTATAGGCTACCTAATATTAACCCTAGGTATGTTCTTCTAAGTCGTAATCAGGCAGCTGGTCCCACCGATACTTGCAGTAAATGGGAGGAGATCGATTACGACGCGGAAGACGTACCCTCCGGTTTCCTGGCCACGTCGGGGACAGACAATGACGGTGACCCCCTTGGTCTTGGTGCTGTCATCGAGTGTGCAATAAGTTCCTTTCAGCTTGTGCATAACTACTAACGACATGCAGTCTTACGGGTCTAGATACGGAAACACGTATGGCTCCACGTCGGTTATTCCATCTTCTTCTCATTCTTTTTCCGAAGGGTCTGCGGTTTCTATTAGTTCCAAGGCCTTCGATCCGAAGGTCTTCCTGTCCGTCGCCCACCCCAATGCTGCCTACCAAGACCTTGTAGCTGGTATATCGAACCTTCAGAACTCGATAGAAGCACGCTCCGAACAGATACGCATACTCGTTGAAGATAATTTCGATCGCTTCGTAGCGGTTAAAGCTTCTACGGATGGTATGGGTCAGCCATGAAACCTTTTTTGGTTGCTCATGCACCTGATAGCCCTCTACGCCGAGATGCGGGAAGGTTTACTGTCTGATTCCAGTGAACTCGCATCAAGACCACTGACAGACTGCCTAAAGCGTACTGCTCACCCATGCCAGCCCTCTTTTGAAAAGCACCCTAACAACACTTGTGATAGGTGCTGCGGTGAAGGCCAATCAAGTGTTTCTCCCAGTCTTGGAAAATTCTGCCAAAGCTCAAAAGCTACGGACGACACTCTCAGTCTTCGAGCGATCCAAATTCTTTTTCAGTCTACCCGGAACTCTCGTTGAGTGTATCGAAGCTGTTCGTGTTCAGAGTCTAGTATCTTCTTGCGTTCTTCTGCTGAGGGCTCATCATGCAGGGAAAGTACGAGGCTGCCCTCCGAAATTACAACAAGGGCAAATTTTTATTGGACTCTCGGCCAGGGCAAACGATACTCGTAGATTCTGGAGAAGGAAAGCCCGCGTCGTCTGCGGAGTTGCAGCAGAAGCGAATCTTGGAAAGGGTGTGGTCCAACGTGGAAAAAGTCATGTCGGAAATGAAGTTGCAGTTATTATCCAAACTGCGGGAATCTGGACGCAGTGCTGAAGAGCAGGAAAAAATCATCGAGTTAGTGGTGCCTGAGGTGTTTATTCCAAACGAAGCTAACTTGTTACCAGGATATTACTGGAGTTAAATCCCTCGCAGGATCCTATCTGGACGTATTTTGATAGTCATCACAGCCATGTCTTGGATAAAATGAACGCAACATACCGCGCAGGCTTGGCCAACGTCAGAAGTAAGATCATTTCACGACTTTGAGGTTAAGTCACTGACCATCCTTAAAGCTATTTCGGAGCAGGATTCGCCGGACACCAGTGAACTTGATGCACTGAATGCATCATTAGCATCTCAGCTAGGATTATGTCTGACAACCCTGGATAGCAAGCAAGCTGACTTAACAATTCGTAAGTGATCTCCTATTCGCTTCGATCCAGTTGACTTCATTCCCAAATAGCTCAGGGAAGAGGTCATGAAGCTTGGGAGACTATCTTGGAATTGGTTAAAAGCCTTTCGGAGGATTTGCTATCTTCACTGCCGAACTTTTGGAAGATTGCCAAGGGCTTTCTGGACGGCAAGTTCAAGAAAGTGAGTTCTTATTTTCGGGTATTATATTTGAATACAACCAAGATAACAGCCTACTAGCTCCAGACGAAGTGCACAGCAATGCAGGCAGATGGCACTGGACATTGTAAAACTATACATCAATCTCCTTTCAGAATTTTTCATTCTCTCTGAGGCTGCTGTCACCTCACCGACCAACTCTGGCGGAAAATTACCACCCTTCATCCCGGTTCACTCGAATTCCGTGACTTCAGCCCATTATATCATAAAAATTCTTATCGAGATGCAGGATTGTGCCAATGAAGTAACCGCTATGGATATTGTCAAAGAAGCGGGGGTCAGTCTCAAGGGCTTTATGGAAAGTGCTCGATGGAAATTCACGGTAATGCTTATTCGGGCTTGGTTACGAGGTATTTATTGTTCCCTTTCTATGAACTGTGAACTGAGTGATGAGTGTAGATGCAAATTTATTGTATCACCTTGAATCATGGACTCCGTCTATGACGGACTCATCTGTCACCCAGTACATGTCACTATTCGAGATGCTCCAACGGCACATGACGTTGTCAGCGCTGAAGATTGCCGGAGGCGTCGATCTGACGACTACGGCTTCCTCTCTGCGGACTATTCAGCAAACTCAGCTCTCTCCCGCGTTCACTAACAAGATCACTAGAGCATTTTTGGATGCTGTCTATGCGTTTCTAGACGGCTTAATCCATCTCACTTCTAGCCATCTTCCAGTCACCGGGGAGCGGGCTGCCACTCTCACTAGTCGATCATCCGACTTCCGTGATGCGGTAAGTTACCTTCAGGAGGTCGGTCACAACTTCTCACGCAGATGGATAGAATACTCGGGTGTTACTTGTGCTCTCCAACTTTGCGTACCTTTCATCCACGCTCATTCCAAACATGATGTCTCAACTAGAAAGCGTATTTGGCACGTCTGCGGAAGCGGATCGCAAGGTTCCTATTTGGTAATCTACTGGCGGGCCGGTGCTAACGGCTTCTTCCAGACACTTGTAAAGGTCGTGCAGGAGCTCGATAAAACCCTATTCGACGGATATATTAAACCAAAAGCTGCAGCCGTAGCTTCCATTCTGAAAGAAGGTATTCTGGACCCCGACATGGATTGGTATGAGACTCCACAACCGACAGGTATGACAGTTTAGCTCATTTGCGACACATAGTTTACTCATGCCGCATCACAGAAATCCGACCGTACATGTATAGGGTACTAATGACTCTTGTTGGTATCCACGCTCAAGTCAGTCACGTCGCGGAAGGTTTGTTAGACCGCGTGATTTATGCCCTCGTGGATGATGCTGCGGAGGAGGCCCTGCGATCATTCCAGCAAGTGAAACGGTTCGGGATGGGCGGGATGTTACGTGTATGTGTCATCCGTTTGGTCTTGTTAGACTCCACGTTGTGAAACACGGCTCTATCAGGCTACGCTGGAGATCGAATTCATGCATCAAACCCTGGCTCGCTATGTATCACCATTAGCTGCCAAGACACTGTCAGAACTATACACCAAGATATCACAGGCCTACGCTCGACGTTTAACTGATGATAATCTGCAGAGTAATCTTGATAGCGTGAAGAAGATACTGGCAGAGAGCCGTCGGGCAACAGGTATCGAGTTCATGTGCTTTAGGCAGCCGAAGAACAAGGGTAGCTCGAAATCTACTGGGGGAAAGTCGCGAGCGAAGGGCACGGAACGACCTACTGGGGAGCGTCGACCCGTTCCACAGACATAGTTCACTAATCTAACGTGCCCCACCCATGTACCGATCCCTGGCACCCGGGTTTCTACCCGTTGTGTAAGACCTGATGGAAGGTATCCTGTTGAGATTCCGTTGTACCTATCGTGTCTTCGTAGTTATCAGGAAGTGTTTGTATTTGTCCTGTCGACTCTTGGATCTCAACTTGTGCAACGGGGAGCTCCTTAATACATTGTTTCAGGTCGCCAATTGTGGAGGGTCTGCGGGAGAAGCGAGACGCAAATGGCCTGTGGACAGTAGTCGTATGTGAAGACATTAGCCTTCTTTGGAAGCGCCTTCCTTCCCAGTCACAAACCATCCCCCTGCCTACCCTCCCAAATACCAACGACTAAGGCTGCTTACTACGGCTAGAACAATTTCATTAAGTTCGGAACGGCTGTTGATAGCGACTCAAGGTTTGTTTTGCTCATCGCTTTAGCCACTTTACCGCATGCTCGATGTTAACGTATGCAAGGCCAGGGAATGTTCACATGTACATCACTGGCGTCCGTTATCGATGAGTCAGTTTATAGGTATACTCCCTGGAACGAGCGCCAAGCCTGGCACCCAACTTTAGGACTTCTAGATCTGAAATCCGAGAGATGGTGAAGTCGTGATGCGCCCAATACCAGCTGCGGTTCAGTTGCTTTGTAGGGCCAGTTGTCTCTCGAAGGTTCTGTGCGGACGATCGTAGCCAATCAACGTAACTGGTGTTTTGCTACTTATCCTTTACTATTTGGCTAATATGCAGGTGTCCTACAGTCGAGGGCCGAGGTGTAGCAGTGCCCTGTGAACATGGTATACACGACTCCCCGTCTCTGTTTTTATTCTTTGTTACTATGTGACGCGGTTTACATCACAGGAGATTGCCGCGAGCAAACTTGGGATGTGTTTGATGGTGTGCGCCTATTGCACAGGCGCAAACTAACACCAGGTGACCTTGCTTACAGCAAGGCGACTTGCATGCTTGATCGCCAAGATGACATGCTGCAAGCAATCCATTAACTTACCAAGTTTTGCTCTGAACCTTGTTGCTGTCGACTGAACTAGGTTTCCATTCCGTCTGTCTTCCAAGGGAAAGGTTTATATACATATGCACCCTCCCTTCTGGCGCCATTCATGGTCACCTTTTCGGTTTCTCGTTCATCCTCTCATTCAATTAACGTCATGGCACACCGTAATGTTCATATGGCCCTACCCGGTCTTGATGGTAGCAGGAGGCGGCCGAGCAGTACACAGGAGGATGACATCCCGAAGCTAAGGACACCGATACCTCCGTGAGTCTACTTTTTCACTTAACCGCGTTGAAGAGGATCAGTAACGTATGCTCAGTTACCGCCATGCTACCCCATCTGCGCCATGGCCATGGATGGATTTCGAGATGGATAAGAGTGCAGTTGAGCCGCTCTCTCCGGGAGGGCCGGCGTCTCCCAGTAGTCATTGGGAGAAGTACCCACAAAATTTATTCAAGAATTGGACTCCAGACCAGGTCAAGAGAAGCAAGATGCTGACTAACTGCTCAGATTCCGAGCCTTGTTCGATTTACAGCGTAGAAGTGATGGACGACGGGCATTTCGACAAGACCGTCGGAGACAGAACTACAACTGTCACTGCTGACAGTGCTAGCTATCAGGCATTTTGGAATGCTCTACAGCAGCCTGTGAGGGTTGTTCAAAATCTCAGTTTAGTCGATCGGCTGATTTGTATGCCCTGCAATACAGCGACCCGAGGGCATTCGAATCCGAGCTTTTTTCGTCGACGATTTATCCTTGAATGTGTTGAGGATGCTGGGAACAGCGTGAGTTTAACTACTGGGTTCTTCTACTGCAGTTTCATAACTTTCTTCTCAGCTTCAATATCGAACCTTTTTTCTTCTCATCGTCGACGAATCGGATACCCTCACGATACCAAGAAGACGCCAAGGCTGGATATGGAGATCGTCAGTACATTCGGGGCCTCAGTTCAATGCATCACTTACATGCCATATAGACATAACTGTCACTCTCCCGTTCATTAGGATCACACGGGAGTCTAATGGTAGACCACGGAATTGTTCATCTGTCGGTTCAGTTAATAGCTTGCGAAAGTCCACGCACGGTACGTCGCTTTCGTGCAGAGAGAATACAGCTGTGACCTCGTGTTTCTAGAGGATCTTGAAGTTTATACCCGAGGCCCTCTAGAGCTAAGTGTGTGGACGAAGTGTTTCTGACATGATTACCCTATGCTGACATTCCACCGAACTCTAGCTCACGGACTTTTACTTCAAGATCTTCTGGCTATCCACATGGTTCGCAAAAAGGATTCCAGTACCATCATTTCTTATCACCCAGTATCCCACACGGGGGAGACACCCGCCAAGCGCCTCCAGTCGCTCGTGCAAAGAACCGGGGATAGTGTTTATTGGTCCAAGCTTTTTAAAAGGTCCAAAGACCCGACGTTTGTCTTTCTCGCAATACTTTGGTATGCGCTATATGCGTGGGATGAGGCATTTGAGGTTTTATACTAGCATATTAAGAAGCTGGTGGGTGTCACGACCGTCTGCTTTCACGCCTGCTTAATGGCGCTTCAGGAATCTCAAGTTTTAGGAACTAATGACATTAACCTGACGCGAGAATTGCACAAAATGCAAGCGTACCTGTTACATTGTCAGCAGCTTCTCCAGGACTTCCACAAGTCCGTCGAATTTGTAAAAAATACACCAAATCCAGCGATGGACGAGGAGGAGGATAAGGACTTCTCTGCGCAGCTTTTGGCGAGGGAAGTGGACAACTTACTTTCTGAAATTGGCCGCCTAGAGGGTCAAAGAACTATACTGTCCGATCGCTTGAAGAATGTCATGCGGCTGGTTGGTGCTCGTGCAGTGTGTAATTCAATTATTGACGTCGGTTATCAGGCCTTTGCAACCGTGAACATAGAAGACAGCCGAGCCATGAAAAGGGTACGATAGTTGGTTATGGTTGGTTTGGTTGCTTATAATTCTTCTAGGTTTCGTACCTCACAATGATTTTTTTACCTGCGAGCTTGATAGCAGTGAGTACATTATGCATTCATATTCGACCATAAGATAACCGATTCCATTCCCTAGAGTGTCTTCGGGATGAACGTTGCGGAAATCAATCCCGGTACATATGAAAATTTAAGCCACTATGCTGAGGCCACGATTGCTCTCACTGCTCTGACCGTGTGGTTGGTCATTGCTATGCAGACGGAGAGCTCGTTCTGGCCGAAAGGTAGCGGGTGGCGGCGACGCCTAGCATGGCCAATATTTTTTACTACTGCTTGCATCAAGGGGTCGTACCTGCGACAGCGCGGCGCATCCCAAACGGCCGAGCAGCCGGCCATGAGTTCCGTGGATGCAGGACGTTGTATGACGTTTTACGAGTAGTATACGTATATTTACGGGGTGTGCATGTACTTCGGTAGCCCAAATGTAACTGTGAGCGTTCCTTTTTTGTATTCCGCGCTTTGTGGACACCTGGAAGCTCGACGACCTGGCCAGCACACCCACCCTTCAATTCTTTTCCAAGGATCAATGGACAAGCGAGCAGGTGCTTGCCCCTACGTTGGTCGCGGAATGCGTGTATACTAAGTCACTCAACGTTCCCGGCTCCCTACGAAATTGAAACTCAAGGGTAAAGAATTCTTCATTGACTTAATGCTGCATACCATGAACACCCTCATGTTTGTGCTCACGCCACAGCTTCAGTAATGGCACTGTCAGCTGTGCATCTGCAGTTTTAGCACAAAGATGTCATCGCGAACATGATCAAGTTCGTCGCCGTATTTGCACTTGGTCGTTCACCAACTAGTCTGTGTTGGTTCCAGCGCTAAAGGCATGCCGGTACACGATATTTCCCAATTGTAGTCTCTCCATATCATCACTCAGAAGTTTCACCTTCTCAGCCTCGTGAGATTTAGTGAATTAATGTGGTGTTGTTACCAGACCCTGCATTTTGCTCTACATGTATCTCGGATGCGTCACTGCAAGTGTAAGTCTCATCATACTGAAACTTATTGGGTGTGTATGATGGGCGTCACCACTTAGCTAGGCTCACACCATGAATGCAAGCTTTTGCAGCCGCAGCTCCCAGTGTGCCTGCGTGGAACAATATTCGACTGGCGGCTTCGGAAGACTTTTCACTTTACTAACAGGATTCAGCATACCAAGTGCCTGCGCACTGTACATGGATGCTTCCAATACGAGTTCCAAGCTTCACGGTCATTGCCAGGTGATTCGCGCTGGATGTATATTTTGGTGTCAGCTGAATTTGATATATATCAGAGACTCGACTGCTAATCGACAATCCTCTCCAGCCTCATACCCATTACAGTAATCGGCGAAAAGGCGTCTTGTTACGCGTTCATGGACATTCTCAGTATTCATTGCATACACATCACGTACCCTTGTGTTTAGTAAGAGCATCCTTACGTGCAATTGGGCTCTGGAGAGCGGCTTTCGCAGCGATTGTTCTGATTGAACATGTATTGTTCGCCGCGCGTCGTTCACCAAGGATATCCACCCAATGCCATGGGTCGAACCTAAAAAGGTGATGGGAGAAATGAAGTTACCGCAGTCATCCGAAATACGGGTATCTGGATGCAGTACTGAAGAACAGTTGCAAGGTTCCCATTTCAAGGACCATCCCATTCTGAAAGAATGTATTCCGGGCCCCGATATGGAATGGTATGAGACCCCACAACCGACAGGTAACACATGAGGAATTTCAACATTTTGATCCAAGCAGAATATAATTCTAAAGGTAAATGCAGAATGTTTGCCCAAATATATCATTATGTGAACAATTAAGACACTGGAGGCATTATCAAATGTTTGAGCCACAATCATTGAAAGAACATGAAAGAAACAGATACTATGTTTAAGAAGATTGAATGATTTTACCATGTTCTCTTTGTATTTTGAAACATAGTATCTGCTTTTGCAATGTTTTATTTACTAAACATTGACTTTTGTCCCCAGTGAGACATCCTCAAAATGGAAAAGAAAATTATATATTTTGCTATTGTCTGAATGTTTGACAGTAAATTATATTCTGTGGGAAATTTAAACTCTGACAAAGAATTATATTTTGATTGCTGTAACTGGGCACAATATTATATTTGACCAATCACAAGCCATCAAAATATAATTTTTTGTCAGGGTTCAAATTTCCCACAGAATATAATTTACTATCAAATATTTAGACAATAGCAAAATATATAATTTTCTTTTCCATTTTGAGGATGTCTTCATTGTTCACATAATGATATATTTGGACAAACATTCTGCATTTACCTTTAGAATTATATTCTGCACAGATCAGAATGTTGAAATTTCCCATGTGTAAGTATGGCAGTTTAGCTTATTTGCGACCACACGTGGATAAACTCATGCCGGACCACAGAAATCCGACCGTACATGTGTAGGGTACTAATGACTCTTGTTGGCATCTACGCCTCAGTCATATTCACTCTGGAAGGTTTGTTGGACCGCGTGATTTACGCCCCCGTGGATGATGCTGCGGAGAGGTCCTGAGTGCGATCATTCTCAGCAAGTGAAATGGCAGAAAGTTACGTGTTTGGTCTTGTTAGCCTCCACGTTGTACTTGGATTGAATTCAAGCATCAAACGCTGGCTCACTAAGTACGTATCACCATCAGCTGCCAAGACATTCTCAGAACTATGTATACACCACAGGTATCGAGTTCATGTGCTTTAGGTGGCTGGAGAGCAAAAGGGGTCTGAAATCTACGTACTGGAGAAGTTGTGAGTGAAGGGCACAGAACGAGCTACTCCAGAATGCCGGCGACCTGCCTCCAAAATCTAGCAAACCTTTCTGAACCCTCCATCCCACACATCGACATTTTTGCTATCCCACCCTGGGACGATTTTCACGAAAAACACCACACCAGACTCTTAATTAATGCAACAGCGGCAGACGATAACAAAGACAGAAAACGTTTAGCTAAAGAGCATATAAAATTTGTTTGTAGTGTCAACACAAACAATCAACACTTACTTGTATATACAGATTGGCTCTCTGAAGACCGAAGACGGGAACCGCAAAGTTGGTTCTGGCTGGGTCAGGTTTCACCTCGCTAGTGAAGTCTTTAGCAGCAAATCCAATCTTGGTGGCAATAACGAGGTCTTCGATGTGGAACTCACGGGACTGGCAAAGGCACTAAATGAAGCAGTCATATTTGCTTGCACAAATGATGTTCACCATATTCACGTTTTCCTAGATAACCAATCAGTAATCCAGGTGATTGCTGGCTCACCTTGTCTCACGTCGCAACATGTCGCCCTGCAAATATGGGACACCATAGATTCTTTCCTCAACAGTGACGAGTCAAATCACCTACGTATCTCCTGGATCCCAGGACATGCTAAAATAAGTGGGAATGAAAGAGCAGACTCCCTGGCAAAAGAAGCCACGTTGGCGCCACTTCCTGGAAGTGCCACCACTACCACTTCATATGCCTTCGAGAGACATAGTACACGATCGCTCCTCCTAGAAGAGTGGACCACCCACTGGCATAATACCCTTAAAGTTAACAGTCTTTTCTCCCCCGCCGACCGCCTACCCCCATCACTTATACCTCGCAATCACTTCTGCGAAACCAAGCGAGCGTTATATGGGAGGCTTGTCCAATGCCGAACGGGACATGCCTTTATAGGTGAGTACTACTCTTCCTTTGTTCCTTCGGAGGTTACCTCTTGCTCATGTGGCGAACATATCCAAACTCGCGAACATATCCTTGCATCGTGCCCTATCTTCAAGTCCAACCGTGATACACTATGCTCCGCCTCAGAAGACCTAGTCATAATGGATATCCTAGGAACAGAAAAAGGAATCGGGGCCTTGACCAAGTTCCTTAAGGAAACAGATGCATTTAAGAAACCAAAGAGAACCGACCCAAGCCAGACCACTGTGCACCCGTCTTCAGCCTCAGAGTAATGCCATCCCTTTAAACCCTAGTAAATCTTCTTTATATCATACGTTACCACCCCACCATTCAACATTACCAGCTTACATCCCTTACCTGACAACTATAAACTATACATTTTTCTTCACCATTACCATTTGGTAATACAAACTGTACAATTTATTATACGGGCCTTTAGGCACCGCGTCTTAGTAGTACTCTACTTGTTGCGGTATATAAATATAGAAATTCTCTCTCTCCAGAACGCCGGCCCGCCCATAGTTTATTAGTCTAGTGTGAGCCACTCACCCCTGAAAGCCGAGTACCCTGCTGAGATTCCGTTGATAATGTCTTTTGGCATTCTACCTCACCTGTTTGGTGCCCCGGACTGTGAGGGGCAGGTAATGTGTACACTAAGGTCTAGCTGCTTCAGCGCGTGTTGGATGTTATGGCACATAGTTCTAGGAAATGTGCACACGTGCGAGTACTGTCGCCTGTTATGTATTGACGAGCATTTGAGGGAGCCCTGCAGGGATGGTGAAGTGTGATAGCAGTCGAACTGTGTCGTTACTTTGTGGGTTTTCGTTATGGTCGCGCACACATGTTCGAAACCTTCTGGCCAGTCGTACTCTGCAGTGAGTTGATGTAACCGATATCAATGCCATCTGGTCATTAAACACCCACATATCCTACAAACAAATCATGGCTTTAATTACTGCTGCAATGATCTGGTAGCTCGAGTGCGTGCATACGTTATCGCGAAGATGAGCGCGGCAGGTGTTTGGCTCCGAACCTCGTTGCCGATTGAACGGCGTTTTCCCCTGGGCGCTCGTTTGTACCTTGCAAAGGAAAAGGTTTATTACACACGTTTTCCTTCTGGCGCCATTGACGATGGCCACCTCTTTTTTCCCCATTCATCCTCTTATTCGATTACCATCATGACAGACCGTGGCATTCCTGTAGCCCTCTCCAGTTTCGGTGGCGGTAGGAAGCGTTCGAGCAGTACACAAGCAGATATCTCGAAGCTAAGGACACCAGTACCTCCGTGAGTCGACCTTTTCATCTAAGTCCATGAAGAGGATCGGTGACATGTACTTAGCTATCGTCATGCTGCACCATCCGCGCCGTGGCCATGGATGGACTTCGACGTTGACGAGAGTGCAGTGGAGCCGCTCTATCCGGGCGGATTGGCGTCCCCCTCTGATCACTGGAAAAAATACCCTCAAAATTTGTTCGGGAATTGGACTCCAGACCAGGTCCTGAGAAGCAAGATGTTGATTAGCTGCTCAGATTCCCAGCCTTGTTCGATTTACAACGTAGAGGTGATGGACGACGGGCATTTCGACAAAACCGTCGGAGAAAGAACTACAACTGTCACTGCTGACAGTGCTAGCTATCAGGCATTTTGGAATGAACTACAGCAGCCTGTGAGGATTGTTCAAAATCTCAGTTTAGTCGATCGGTTGATTTGTATGTCCTGCAACACAGCGACCCGAGGGCATTCGAATCCGAGCTTTTTTCGTCGACAATTTATCTTTGAATGTGTTGAGGATGCTAGGAACAACGTGAGTTCACACTACCGGGTCCTTTTACTGCAGTTTCCTAACTTTCTTCTCAGCTTCAATATCGAACCTTTTTTCTTCTCATCGTCGACGAATTGGATACCTTCACGATACCAGGAAGACGCCAAGGTTGGTCGTGGAGACCGTCAGTAAATTCGTGGCGTCGATTCACAACATGACTTACTTCCCTTATAGATATAACCGTCACTCTCCCATTCATTTGCACCATGCGGAAGTCTGGCAGACCAGAGAGTGTCTCATCTGTCGGTTCGGCTAATGACTTGGAAAAGCCTACGCAGGGTATTTTGCGTTTATGCGAACAGAGCGTAGTTGTGACTTTACGTTTACAGAGGTTCTTGAAATTAATACCCAGGCACCACTCGAGCTAAGTATGCCAACAAGTGTTCCCGACATAATTACCCTACACTGACGTTCTACCGACGCTTAAGCTCATGAAATTTTACTTCAAGATCTCCTGGCTATTCACATGGTCCGCGGAAAGGATTCCAGTACCATCATTTCTTATCACCCAATATCCCATTTAAAGAAGACGTCCGCCAAGCGTCTCCAGTCGCTCGTGCAAAGAACCGGGGATAGTGTTTATTGGTCCAAGCTTTTCGCCAGATCCAGAGACCCAACATTCGTCTTCCTCGCCATACTTTGGTATGCGTTGTATGCATGGGATGAGGCGTTTGAGGTTTTATATCGGCATATTAACAAGCTAGTGGGTGTCGCGACCGTCTGCTTTCACATCCGCCTGAATAATGTTTCAGGAATCTCAAGTTTTGGGAACTAATGACATTAACCTGACGCGAGAATTGCACAAAGTGCAAGCGTACTTATTGCATTATCAGCAACTTCTCCAGGACTTCCACAAGTCCGTTGATTTCGTGAAAAACACCCCAAATCCAGCGATGGACTGTGATGAGGACAAGGAAAACTCTGCGGAGCTTTTGGCGAGGGAAGTGGGCAACTTACTTTCTGAAATAAATCGGCTAGAGGGTCAAAGGACCATGCAGTCCGATCGTTTGAAGAATGTCATGCAACTGGTTGGTGCTCGTGCAGCGCGTAATTTCGATCGCTGACATCATTCGTCAGGCATTTGCAACTGTGAATATCGAAGACAGCCGAGCCATGAAACGACTCACGGAGGCATCCATGCGAGATTCTGCTGCAATGAAACAGGTGTGCTACTTGGTTATAGTTGGTATTGGTGTCCTGAATTGTCCCCTAGATTTCCTACCTCACTATGGTCTTCTTGCCTGCGAGTTTGATAGCAGTAAGTACACAATCACATCTGATCGCGACATGTCTTATTTCCATTTCGCAGAGTGTCTTCGGGATGAACGTTGCGGAAATCAACCCCGGCACTTATCAAAGTCTTAGCCACTATGCTGAGGCCACGGTTACTCTGACTGCTCTGACCGCGTGGTTGGTAATTGCTATGCAAACGGAGAGCTCTTTCTGGCCAAGTGGCAGTCCGTGGTGGCGACGCCTAGCATGGCCGATATACTTTACCGCCGCGCGCATCAAAGGATCGTACTTAAGACACCGTGGGGCACTCCCAACGGATGAACAGCAGGCTGTGAGCTTTGTGGTAACGCCACCAGATCCGTAGTTGGATACATGACATTGTATAACGTTTACGAGTTGTCGGTTTACACGTTTGCATGTATTTCGGAGTTGTCCGGTAGCCCCAATTGTAACAGTGAACGTTCCTAATTATGTTTTTTTCCGGCCATTGTTGACACGAGGAAACTCGATGATGAGCTGGCAGGCAAAGCTGGCCTTCAATCCTCTCTCAAGAATCAACCAGGTGTTCAATGGACAAGCCTGGTACCGACAGACGAGCAGGTCTCTTGCCCCTACGTTGGCTGCAACGCGTGTCAACGTTCCTGGCTCACTACGGGATTGAAACTCATGGGTAAGACATTCATCAGACTCACCGCTGCATATATTTCATGTTGCATGAAGCATCGCTCCGATCCCGAAGGAAGAGAGGTTGGACAGGCGGTGGTATCAGATGTTCTTTGTCTGGTTCTCTGCGAACATGAACATACTTAAGTATGTGCACGCACTGCCGAAAACTGTCAGCTGACCATTTGCAGTTTCAGCACCGGAACTGCAGGGCCTGCGTTCTTCTCGCTCGGCGCGCGTGACTCCATCATCGTTATAATCGTCGTTGATCTCTTGTAAGCTGCCATCCACATCGACTTGTACCCGTACTGTTGTTCACCTGGACCTTGTCAGAGTGTGCCTGATTCCGGCATTCTTGTACGTGTAAACGCACTACCTAGTCTTCCTGGATGGAATTTATTCATATGGACGTGAATTAGTGCTGTATTCGGGCCGAAGCTTGGCACTCGTGCCATGGTTCAGTGCCGGTTCTCCTGGGGGTAAGTGATACTACGAGCCTTATCTTGGCTCCAGAACTTACCTGTAATCAAGTTATTACGGTGCAATTATTCCCAGCGCTCTAAATGTCTTTACCCAGCAGGGTTTCCTTATCCTAAACTGTATCATCGGAGGACAGGCGATCGCAAGTGTTAGCTCACATCTGGACGACAGCTTAGGAATCGTTATTATAAGTATCATCTCGCTTGTGGTGGGTGTCTTTGCCGTTTGGTACACACACCTCTCATCACCAAATCCAGGTGACGTTCTTCGGATATCGCTTTCTTCATTGGCAAGCATTGTGATTTCTGTGCGTGTTTGTTTCGTTCACCTTCGTGATAGGTACGAGAGCGTAGCATGGATCCCAAACGTGATCACATTCATTGTCATGCTTGCGCTCGGATACCCCCACCTCCATACCAACCAGTCTGTATCAGTTCCAGCGCCAACGGTGTCGTCCCTGCTATCATATGGATCTATGGTGGCAGCTACCATGATTAGTTGGTGCACAATATCTCCCGACTATGGTGTATACCACAGCCCAGAAATCTCATCGTAAGGAAACTTTGACGTACTGCACGCAGGGAGTTAATATGATGTCATTAGCTTTCGCATTTTCCTCTACACGTATTTCGGATTCGTCGTGGCAAGTGTAAGTCTCACCGTACTAACGCTAATGAGCACGTCTGATGGGCGTCACAGCTTCCACCTCATACCATGGGCGCAGCTTTTGCAGCTGCAGCTCCCAGTGTGCCTGCGTGGGAGGCTGGCTTCCGGGATGGCACATCTGTCGGAGGTTTGGTATACAGTATTTTAACTCCTGTGGGCGGCTTCGGAAAGTTCCTGACTATATTAGTTGCGCTCACCGTACCAAGCGCCTGCGTACCATGCATGTATACTTTTGGTACAAGTTTCATGGCTATCGCCAGATGGTTTGCCCTCGTTCCGCGCTGGGTATATGTTTTGATATCTGAGGGAATGTGAGATGAGTTTGATATGCATTGGAGATTCGCTTGCTGATCGACAATCCTCTCTAGCCTCATACCCGTTGCTATTATCGGTGCAAAGGCATTTTATACTACATTCGTGGACATCCTCAGTATGTGGTTAGACATTCATCGCGTACCGTTGTGTTAAGTAAGATCATTCTTAGGTGCAATTGGGTATTGGAGCACGGTTTTCGCGGCGATCGTTTTGATTGAGCACGTACTCTTCCGTCGTGCGTCGTTCGCTGAGGATGCCTACCCGATCGCGACGTGGGACTCTCCCAAGTTACTACCTACCGGAATACCCGCCATCCTTGCTTTCTTTTGTGCTTGCGGAACGCTTGTGCCTTTTGTGTTGCAGGCGTGGTATGTAGGGCCTGTGGCGCAGGACGGATCCGGAGACTGCGGGGTTTACGTTGGGTTCGTTGTTGCTGCTCTCACATATGCGGTTTTCAGAGGTGTGGAGAGGTGGCACCTAAAAAAGAGAGGGACTAGCAGTGAACATGGGGAGGAAGAAGGCGTCAAGAAAGGAGGCTGTTGAAAACCTGGGTAATATAAGTGAGACACCCCTTTTCCTTGTTCCATTGATAGGAGCACAATTTAATCAAGGCAACTCGTTCTCACCTACTTTTTACGCCACCCCCGCATTGATGTAATATTTCCGAGGACTCCACAATGATCTCGTAGTCTCCTGCAGTATCTCGTACTCTTCGCCTTTGAACGTTTCAACTACATTCTGTCATGTCGAGTTCTGTGCTGACTATGTCAACTTCCAAAGATTTGGAAACGCCACATATTCAGGTGGTACCTAAGCGCTCCCCGTACGGTGCCTTATTCTCTAGAACGTTGCCCCATTACAGTGGGCAGTACCGTGTTGGCGTTCGAGATGTCGAGATTCCCATCCCGAAGCAGTCGTTTGGAAATTTCAAGCACAAGTCCATGCCGAATAGGGTTGGAATTACCATCGACACTGCACTGTTCACGCTGTTTTATCCCACTGAATCGACTGCGAATGACTGTCAGATTGTATGGTTTCCTAGGTGAGTAGAAATGGGCCTCCGGCGTTCTTAAAGCGGTTACGACGGCAATGCTTGGGGCTAGGCTTCGTCGGACCGTGGAAGGCTTGATGAAAATGTCCAATGCATCCAATGAGTTTTATACACTCATGGCTTGTACGTAGCATTTTCCACCTTGTCACTCAGTTTTACACTGCATTATATCAGATGTGGGTGCGGCTGCGGTCATAGGGGGAACCACATTTCCGGGCATACCAAACGCCCCACTGATGGCACCGCCCGGTTCAGCGAAATGGCCGCTACTGCTATTCAGTCATGGTGCGGGATCTTCGCGGTTGATGAACGTAAGCCTCTGTGTTGTGCTATGTTTCAACTCCTACAGCTCTGGTCTTCTGTCACAGTCGTCCTTTTGTGGTGAAATGGCATCCCGGGGATACGTTGTCGCCGCTTTAGAGCATCGGGATGGTACTGGCCCATACGCAAGAATCGTCAACCAAGATGGGGAGAAAAGAGATTTTTCATGGATTAATTGGAGTGATCTGGAGTGCGTTTGTTCACCTCCCCACATCTCAGTGTGTTGACCTCGCCTCCCCTTTCGACCAGTTGGGTAGACTTGCCTGAACAGCCATCGGATGACACGATGCTTCGGAAGGTTCAGCTGGAGGTTCGTTTGGCTGAATTGCAAGGTGTCTTGTCCGGATTACAGAAGGCGGCGCGTGGAGAACCATATGTGTCCACTGGACCTCATCACTTTCTGTCGAGCAACTTGGATGAGTGGGACTGTGTGAATGTCGACGCGCCCGTGATGGTGGGGCACTCCTTTGGTGGGAGTTTAGCCGTGAGTCCGGTCCCCACGTATTGCTTGTGTGCGAGTACTGCGTTGACCTTTCTTCATAGATGGCCGCCGCCACCGACAGCCGTTTCTTCTTCAGTCACATTGTTGTGTTCGATCCCGCCACGAAAAGTCCGTGTCGAAGTTGCCACTCATCAGCATCGCCGTTGTTGACTTCTTCTAGGGCTGCAATCATGGAATAGACAAATCACTGTTCCCTTACTTGTGATCAGTTCTGAAGAATTCTCCGTTGGAGAGGAATTTTCCGTGCTTCGTTGTATACTGCCTGGAGTTTCCAGGCACGAAGTCCATGTCATTCGTAAGCAGTCAATCCGATGCTTTTATTGCGTGCTGCTCATCTCGGACTTCTATTATTAGCGGGCTCTACGCATCCTTCTTTCAGTGATGTATTTTTGATCTTGCCCGACTACGTCAACAAAATGATGGGCCTCGCGATAGACCCACTCTACGTCATCAATGCTACCGTGGACAAGACAAAGCAGTTCCTAGAGAATGGTAGAGAATACGTCAACGCTGCGCAAGAAAGGCAGAGTGAGGTAGACCTGGACTCTGCACAACCAGGCATCTTTAGATATTCCGTAGAAAATTAAAAAATGTATATCATGTAAAGCCCACTGGTACCTACATAGCATTACAACTAAGTGTGTGTATAGTAGATTACAATCCTAGGACGACGAACAGAGGGCGGTGGAGATAACAAAGATAAGAGTAGTACCCTTGGCACATCTTGGAAGGGGCGGCGGCACTGCAACAGCGCCACTACTAGCAAATGCTCGATTAGCTCCACTGCCTTGCCGCAGCAAGACGGCCCCGGGGTGCCTTGGACTTGGTACTGGCATCCATGAAGCCCTTCAAATGGCACATCAAGTCTTTCGCGAGGAAAATTGTGCCGCTGTCCTCTTCGTAACGGACTGACTGTCTGTCCAGGGCCACGAAGGCCCCGATCTCTGACGGATAGAGTTGGACTGTGTGGGAGTACCGCCACATGGAAACAAATTCATGACGAAATACAGAGACATCGAGCGGGACGGATGTGGGGTCCATGCTCCGAGGCGTCGTTACTTTAGATGATCGACTCAGTAAGACAAGTGAGGACAACTCTACAACAACTTGACTCACTCTGGACAAGACAAACGATACCCTTGATTGATGCAAAGGCAAAAAATGCTGCTGGAGTACTACCACCCTGCTTGAAAGAAAAGGACAGGTAATCTGGATGGTAGGACTCCGGCAGTGTGGGCGCCGTGGTGTCTGCCCTGACCATCATAACTTGGTTGACGATGCAAAGACTGGCAAGGGTATTGAACTCGGCCGAGCTTGAGCGTTGACTTGAGGGCTTTCACCGTCCAGGCACGATAAAAGAAAGGTATGACTTTATAGTCGCGTGCTTCCGCTCCACTCCAACCATGAGTTGCATAAGGCTGCGACCGAAGGAGAATTACGGAGTATGGCATCATTGAGTTCCGTCTCACCATACAGCAAACTCAGGTCACCAGTCCAGATATGAGTTAGCTTGCCTCGGCCCCTGCCCAGTACAAATTCCAAGTTCAATTTCGAAAAAACCCGACGTCCTTGGTTCCGACTTCCATGTGTACTTTTCCCCCACAATTGAGGCTTCGGGCTCCCTGACCCTCGGAACGTATGCAAGTTCACTGATAAGTACATTGGGACGAGAACGTTCCCGTTGAACTAATTGGGGGACCATCTGTTCTGGTACCCCGCCACTCCCCAGCTTTTTTAAAAAAATAACTGTTACAACTCCCGGCTTTGCCAAACTTCTTTGAACTTTCTTATGCACAGCTGGCCGTCCTATCAAGCGCCTGGCAAAATACTACACCCGTCTCATAATGCTGTGCAGCCAAACCCTACCCACCAAACAGTGCAAGGAGCATTGTGCAGTGAGCTAGGTAGTAAAAGCATGGTGGATGTACTTACAATCCTCAAAAAAAAAAAAAAAAACGACGACTCCCGACATGAATGTGGACCCGGTAAGCTCAAGAGGTGGTCGGTTCGCGGATCACGGCAACTTGAGTGTTAGCCTCGCCTTGATAACGTTGATGCGTTTGAATCTTTAGGCTTAGTTCCATCATAACGACAAGTGCATCATGCCGTATCCATCCCACGGCTTATGACTGATTAGGCCTTAGGCTTAGGTGTGGTAATATCGGTGCTCCTTAGGGTTGTATTACATGCTTACCGTTCAGTCGCAGACTCGCAGCTGAACCATGCTGAGACTATGAGACAAGCCACCGGAGCGACGACTAGAAGTTAAGGCAACCCTACTGTCTGGAAGACTCACATCTAGGCAGCTGCTGTAGCAGAGTCGGCACTATCGCTAGAGGTTTGGTCGTTCGGCCAGCTTGAGTTTGATGGTGGCTGCATTCCGTGGACAACCAGTTACAGTATGCTCGAACTGCCACCACCACATATACAAATCAGGTATGTCTGATACGCTCGGACGGTCTCGTGGTATTGACTCCAACCTCCATGATACAAACTCAGAGCCGCCCAAGGCTGTGGATGACCTGGCTAGATATCCCGAACTGTCAGGCCACCCGCCTATTAACGCCATAGCTCTCGAGTATACATAAATCGATTGCAGCTCTCAAAGTTCACTGTAGCCACTCTAGGACCAATGGCGTCCCCGTACCTCCATTCGCCTGTCGCCTTTCAACCAACACCATACCTTAATTATACCCCTTATGAGCCGTCCACTCCTTTCATCCCACCTGCTACTGCTTTCGTACCTTCTCATGTATCAATGGGATCGCCCTATATGAGGTCCTACACACCCATCGGCGATCCTTACTACGATGATACCGCATGGAATTATCCCTATCGTTCTCGCGCGTATTCATGGAGCGGTGGAATGCCACCAAGCCCCTTCTTACAGTCATCATGGTTACCCTACGGGCATAGGAGGCATTCTTTCGGAGGAATGTATTCCCCGTGGAATGGCTCCGTATCTTACTCGCATTTGGGATACCAAGGGGGCACCCACTACTACTATCGGCTACATCCTCTTCTGGACGGACAGTCGACCTTGACTGATCTGTACTTTGACCTGTCTTCTCCAACCTTTTCGCCAATGCGAGTCCTCGGTACAGGTCAGTTCATTTTGATCTCAGCGGGCGAGCTTGGTCAAGCTGCGACGACGCCTTCGACCACGAAGATGCGGATCATTCATGATTCAATTCCACAGTGGCCGATCGACGTCGAACTCCGGTATAACGAATATATTGGTGGAGCCACTCTGCCTATCACGGTCGGGGACGTTCTCTACATGATCTACCATTCTCTTCGCCGACCGATCTCCCATGCAGACTGGGCAATGTTGAACCCCTGGAAACGGACGGCCATTTCCCACGCATATACTCGCAGGTACTCGAGTGTGCCACAGATGGCGCAATTGGAGGCTGTTAGTGGTGTAAGGCGTGTCGACTACCTCAGAGACAGACACATCTTCAGAGGGTTGGTCAAAACGTACGACATCGACGGGCCCTGGTGTTGGAAGATGATATCGTGATCAGTGGGCGCTTCCCGCTCTGGAATGCGATGCTTTCCCAAACCAGTGAATAATTTTTGTACTTGTATCTCTGTGTGCATAGTACATGTATCCCCTCCCCCATATTTGTTCTCGTGTGCTTTCGCTTGTACTAGTACTGGTTGTGCATAGTAGGTGCAAGCTATTCAATACGAAGTACTTGATATGACCGACAGCGTGCAAAGCATAGTCGTCTCTGCTCGTCATCCCGGCATTAGTGCAATCTAGTATACACGCGGTAGCTTACGGTACTGCGAGGGCGTGTAATTGGCTGTGCGCATAGCGCATGGCTAAAAATGAAGTGGAGAACGACGCACGTGACAGCCTCGTGGAAGGTCACCAGACTATGATACCACCCAAATATAGATTTTGAAATGCAAATTGCAAACGGCGACGCAAAATGATATTCTCTCTTCACTCCAGAAGGTACACGGAACAAAGGAATGTCTCTGTCAGAAAGCTGTATCTTGCTGTTTCTCCATTGCGTTTACTCCGCATTCACCGCAAAGTTTGGATCCGATGGTCTCCTGCTTCAGTTTCAAAATATCGACTTGTGGCACCGGTTTTCGACTGACGTCTTTCCCCACACTCGCTCACTAGTCAAAATTAACCTGGGACCTGAACATGGAGCTTACTAGGTCCCTTCGGTTGACCCCTAACATTGCGCAATCTCATACGTAGGTTGGGTGGCGGCATTCTGGAAGAACGGTTCTTCAAAGATTGTAACATGAAAACTTCCAAAGTTAGGTTTCTTTGACACTCCAGCTCCGGCGAACGAGTCAGAAAGGTCAACCAGATTAAGTTGATGATGACTAGTCTCGGACCGGGCGTTGTACAGGCACGTCGACTTTCGGATACTCCCGCTCATCCCAGTTGCTCGATGGCGAGTAACGAGGTCCAGTCGCACCTTCTTATATACCCTCTTCCAGGCGTATTGGCCATAATCTAGAAGACGTCGAAAACGCGGTCTTCATCGTGCATATTTGATGAACTTCACGCACGTTGTATTCGATCTCCCCACGAAAGTTCGTGTCAAAGTTGTCATTCATCGCCGTTGTTGACTCCCTCCGGGGCTGCTATCATGGGATAGAAAAATCACTGTATCATTATTTGCGATCAGTTCTGAGGAATTCTCCGTTGGAACGGAATTTTCCATGCTACTATTGTCTGGTGTTCTCGGGCACGAAGCCCCTGTTGTTCATAAGTAGTTATCGGATGCTTACATTGCGTGCTGCTCATCTCGGACTTCCATCGGGGGTTCTTCACATTCTCCATTCAACATGTTTGTGATCTTGCCTGACTACGTCAACCAAATGATGGGCCTTGTGATCGACCAGGTCTGCGCCATCAATGTCACAGAGAATAAGACAAAGGGCTTTTGGAGTGGTGGAGACTGTTGCGCAAGAAAGGCGAAGTGATGTCGACCTGGACCCTCCACAACGCGGAGAGAGGCAAAATTAGATATACCCTAGAATGCAGCAACAAAAATGTACAGTAAGTAACCTTTATGAACTCCGTTAGTACTTATCACTACAACCCGAAGCTACCCTAATAAGTGCATATACCAAGTTACAATGCTGTGATGACGAACGGCAATGGCGGTGAAGATAAGAGTTAGTGGTAATCCCTTAGCACAGCTTAGAAAGTGGATATTCCGACGTAAGAGTACCTCCGTGACAATGCTAGTGGTTACTGCGGCGCCGCACATTAACCCGGGAAGTAAATCCGCTATAGTGGCTAGTATATGCTCAATTAGCTCCACCGCCTTCCCGCAGCTGGGCGACTCCGGGATGCTTTTGACTTGGTGCTGGCATCCATGAAGCCCTTCAAATGGCACATCAAGTCTTTCGCGAGGAAAATTGTACCGTTGTCCTCCTCGTACCGGACTGACTGTGTGTCCAGGGTCACAAAGGCCCCGATCTCTGAGGGATAGAGTTGGACTGTGTGGGAGTATCGCCACATGGAGACAAATTCGTGACGAAATATAGTGACGTCGAGCGGGGCAGACGTGGGGTCCACGCTCCGAGGCGTCGTTACTTTTAGATGATCAACTCAGCAAGGCAGTGAGGACAACTCTATAGCAACTCGACTCACTCTGGACAAGACAAACGACACCCCTGATTGTAGCAAAAGCGAAAAGTGCTGCTGGAGGGCTACCTCCCTGCTTGAAAGAACCAAACAGGTGATCAGGACAGTTGGAATCTGGTAGTGTGGGGGTCGGGGTGCCTGGCCTGGCCATCATCAAATAAATTGACACGGTGCAGTGATTAGCGAGGGTATTGGGCTCGGCCGAGCTTGAACGGGGTTGAATTCCTCGTCTGGACATGAGGAAAGGTATGGCTTTATAGTTGCATGTTCTCATCCGCCAAAGTAAAAATAGATCTCAGAAATTTCAAAAAACTGACCTCGGCACCATTGATCATCTCTCCCGGGTCACCAGTCTCACCTCGGCCCCTGCCCAGGATAAGTTTCAGTTTCACAAAACCGCGTTGTCACGCTCGATCTCAGTTTGACCTCCATCTAGTAGTACGACCATCAACTGACATTTGAGGCAGGCAGTATATTATTATACCTAACCGCCGTAAGCCTTGATCATGAGATGGATGGCAGTTCGTTCGACGGGCAGCCTGAGGGATCAAACGCATCAACGTCACGGAAGCGAGGCTACCGTTCAAGAAGTCCCTTGCCACGTTCCCGTGCGTGACGGTCACTTCCTGAGTGGGCTTGCCGGACGTCCAACAAATTGCCTTCAGGTTGGCAGTCGGACATTGCGGTGCGCCCACTTCGGCGTTGAGCAAAGTACAATTGTAGGTACGTCTGGCCACACAACAGGGTTTGGGCCCTTAATAATAGGACGACCCGTTTTTGGACTCAGTCTGAAGTTTGGAAAAACCTCGACCCATAACGACATGTATTAGTGAGCGGCAGCGGTCTGGAACTCGAGTAGGCTACGGCCCGGTCGCGAACGTCCAACATGTGGTTATACTGAACTTGTCTGCGAAGGGAGACAGGCTGATAACGACGACTACCAACCATGGAGAGTCGGCTTTCTGGCGGACTCCCAACTGCCGCTGGAGGTTTGGTCGTTCAACCAACTTTGACTGGATTCCGTGGACAGTTAACTCTAGGATGCTTGAACGGCCACCATTGGCACATATCGGTCAGTTATGTTCATGTTCCGCTTGATCGGCCTCGTAGTGTCAACAGGAACCTCCATGGTACAAACTCAGAGCCGCCCGAGGCTGTGGAGGGATGGCAAGTAATCCTCAACTGGGGGAGGCCACCGGCCGAATAACGGCATGGCTCTCGAGTACACATAAATCTACGATACTCTGGGGTCAACGGTAACAACTCTCGGAACGATGCTGTCCTCATACATCTTTCCAGCTGCCACCTTTCAACCTGCACCATACCTCAATTATTCTCCTTACCAACCGTCTACTCCATTCCTCCCACTTGCCACTGACTTTCTGTCGTCCTCTATACCAGCGGCATCACCCTATGTTAGGTCCTTTACACCCATCGACGACCCCCCCTACTATGGTGGCACCTCGTGGGATCCCTATCATTTGAACGCGCTTTCTTGGGACGGCGGAGCACCACCAAGCCCCTTCTTACAGTCCTCGTGGCCACCGTACCGGCCCAGGAGACATTCAGTGGGAGCGATCTGCTCCCCGTGGGGTCACCCCTATTCCTATTCACATTGGAAACACCAAGGCGCCAACTACCACCACTTCTGGCTACATCCTCTTCTGAACGGAGAGTCGACACTGACAGATCTTTACTTTGACCTGTCTTCTCCAACCTTTTCGCCGATGCGAGCCTTCAGCTCAGGACAGTTCGTTCTGATCTCTGCGGGCGAGCTCAGTCAGGCTGCGACGGACCCTCCGGTCACGAGGATGCGAATCATTCACGATGCAGTCCCGCAGTGGCCGATCGATATCGAACTCCGATATCACGACTATATTGAAGGAGCCACTCCACCTATCACAGTTGGAGACGTTCTCTACATGATCCATCATTCCCTTCGCCGACAGATCTCGCATGCAGATTGGGCGATGTTGAGCTCCTGGAAACGGATGGCAGTTGCCCGTGCATATACCCGCAGGTACTCGAGTGTGCCACAAATGGCGCAGATGGAAGCTGTCAGAGGCGTGAGACGCGTCGACTACCTTAGAGACAGACACATCTTCAGAGGGTTGGTCAAGGCATACGACTCGGATGGGTTTTGGTGTTGGAAGATGGTATCGTGATCAATGAGCTTTCGCTCTGGAATGAGATGCGTGTCCAGACCAATGATAACTTCTGTGCTTGTATTTCCGTGTGCATGTTACATACATCTCCCATTAATCTTCTTTTTTCACTGTAGTTTAAGATGGGGAAAGAGATACGCCTATGTCCCACAGGCACATCTCTTTCCCCATCTTATGTTCATGTACCATATGAATCACTGGATACAGTCGACAGCGTGCAAAGCGAACTGTGCGTTATCTACCCTATCTCTGTCGTCGTCTCCGTTCGTCATCCCATCATTAATGTAATATAACAAACATGCACTGGTTATCGAGATGTAACGCCATGGCGTGCGCATGCAAATTTGAACCGGATGCTTGGCGGCAATAGACTGAAATGAGATGAGCGACGTACATGGCAGGCAGCCTCATGGAAGGTACAATTGTGGATGGAATGATGACGCAAACGATGACGGGCTGCAAAGTTTCCGCCTCGGGCATCTGAACATGATGTTCTTGCAACAGACCGCTCAAGGACTTCTCGTCCGATCATGAAAGTGTTATCGACACGGCGAAATCTAGTGCCCGATCCAGAGCGAAGTCGGAAAATGAAAGTGCAGGAATCTCCGCGGAAGGAATAGTCACTGCCCTGGCCAGGGCGACGTTCCTGTTTCAATTGCCTTGCCTCGGTTTTCGACTGACGTGTTTCCCCGCATTCAGTTCGTAAATCTGGGCTCACTAATCAAATTCAAAATCGGCCTGGAACCTGAACACGGAGCTCACCGGGTCCAAAACTAGACGGACGCTTCGGTGGGGTTGACGCCAGCACTACGCAATCTCATACGTAAGTGGCGGTGTTCTGGCGCGGATGGTGCTTCAAATCCGTGAAGTAAAAAGCATGCCGCTTCCAAAAGCAGCTTTCTTTGGCACTCCAGCGAACGAGACATTTCTCGAAAGATCAGGATAAACAGTTAATGTAGTCTCGTGTCCAAGCATTGTGGCAACCACCAAAGCTTGGATCCGAGACTAGACCATGCCTGAAGGTCGTCGAATGTGCGGTCAAGGCTGCGTCATCGACCTCTCCTAGTTCACGACCAGTACACCTGGGTGGTATATATAAGGGGGTACGATGTGTCCAGGGCTTACCGTCAACAGCACAATCGCGAGCTACACAATAACCTAGCCAAGTAAACATGTCCTCCCTTATAAACTTTCACTACGACCCCTTCACTGAATTCGATCGTCTCTTTAATGATGCATTTACTACTCGATTCCTACCGTCCTCGGCTCTCACAGAGAGCAACAGCGAGAGGCCAACCGTTCTCCGTCCGAGGTGAGTACAGATTCCATTGTGATATGCGAAACGCAAGACGGAGTGTTTAACACATCCTATAGGATGAATCTCCACGAGAACGAGGAGACCAACACAGTCACCGCGACTTTCGAGTTGCCTGGACTGAAATCCGAGGATGTTTCCATCGAGGTCCACCAGAACCGCTTGACGGTCTCGGGCGAGTTCAGCAAGACGGAGTCTCACGAAGAGTCTGGATACGTAGTCCGCGAGCGCCGTCAGGGCAGGTTCCAACGTACAATCCAGCTGCCCATTGGCGTTAAGGTCAGCTTACCTTCATAGCGTGTCGACATGAATGAACTTGCTGACGATGTTCTCCAGCCTGAGGACGTGAAGGCCAATATGGAGAACGGTGTTTTGAGTGTCACGTTCCCCAAGCTTACCCAGGAGCAACAGCAGACCCACCGTGTCACCATTTCATAAACGGTGCTACTACTCGGGGATTCGGAGGAGCAGAAGGAAGCGATTCAAATGAAGTTCGACGATGTATGGATACTTGCAATATGTACTGTACATACACATGTCCTGGATCCAATGACGGAAACAATCCTGAGAAGTTACCACCTGCTAGACAGCACTTTGAGACTTGTTGTTTCCAACTGTCCCCAGGCAAGCGGGGGAGAAAGGCAACCTAGCAATGATGAGAGGGTTGCAATCATGCGCAGCAGCGGGATCAATCGTGTTATTTGGGTGGTGGAATTGCGGAGGTCCAGGGTGCTTTAGACTGGCAAATGTTGGCATAGAGGCATAGAGGGGTTCTGTGTTCAGGGACCCACCAATCTCTCATGGGAAGGTCACTGGCAGGAGTTAACCCAGCCGAAATAACTTGGAAAGTGGGACGTCGCTAGTTTCCCTGTCAGAAGTCGTTTCCAGGCAAACAGTATATCGCCGATTTGGGTATTGGACATTCGCTATGATGCGCAAGTACTGTAGTAGCTGTTCGATGGCCACTAGAAACTGAGGGTGCAGGCTCGATAGTCAGCCGTATGTACTGGGCATCCCGCACGTTGAGACGGGTATCACGGTGTACTTGTGTAAGACAACGAGCAACCGCTTAACGACAAGGAGACCTGGTTAATTGCCCTTGTGGGTCCTGTTGCACCCGGTGTTGAAACAGATTGTGAGGACTCCGAAGTGGAACGAAAACCTGTACTGACTTGTATTCGTTCCAAGTTCACTGCGGGGAAACGCTGTTCATTTACATCCTCGAACATTCACCAGTATGTCAATAATTTACGTCGATCGCCGAGGGGACGTCTAGTCCAATAACGCTGACGACGCTCTATACTTAGTCTCTTACCTTGTCGGTAAGACGAATGTGGGTTAATGACAGCATATTCACTATGCAGCAAAGCCACCGAGAAGTGTGTGACGGAAGTTGGTAGCAACCAATAATCGTTGAAAGATTGTAAGCAGTCCAGATATTTTAGGATGCTTGGACGGACATCCGGTTGCCGCCAGCTTTGGTCTTTGGGAGTTTCTAAAACAACGACCCAGGCGAAGACCAGAAAGTCGGGAACCGAGACTACAAGATTGTCGCGAGAAGCCCCGAGCTTACCGACGATAGCTCGCCGTTTCCACGTATCAGGCCTGTCGGCCGGCATCTTTAAACGATGGCATCCTGATAATCAATGGGCAACTATTGGTGTCAGGGAATTCGTCCGTGTGCAAGAGAACGACACAGTGGCCAGATCACCAACGAACACCGGATACAGATATCAACACTGCAACACACAATTTCTATGGACACGGTCACTCGTTCATTCCGGTTTCACTGGAAAAATCTTGCCTTCATCGTGTAAACTTCTCGTCCGACACTTTCGGGATGGAGACAGCAACGATAGTATCGTTCCGCATTCCGGCCTGGAAAGAGTCCGCGTACGCCTCCAAATCACTTTGTGACTCGCCCCATCAGAAGCACAGTCTGTATAGGTTTGGATTGGCTGACTGTGTGATCAGCCAGTCGGGTTAGGAAAACGCCAACGCCGTCTTTCATGAAGAGTGTGTTTACGTCTGTTTGTACCTGACTTACGGTTACGTCGTCTCGAAAAGGCTCATTTAGTGAGGTCCAGACCTTTCGCATGTTCAGAAGGTGGCCTTTTCTGGGTTATGGAAGGGACGAGAGCGGGCCTTTATCAAAGGCCTGCTGATTAGCACAGGTATAAGTATCTCGGACCATTGGCTTAGGTTCTCACCGTCAAGATGCCCCTCTTCAATCCCCGCATTCTAGAGGCCTGTATACGAGATGTAACGACACGTCTGTCTGACCACCAGAAGGCGTCCGTACTGCTGCATGCACTCGAGCAATTGTGTACGGGGGGAGGGTGAGTACGGCATGGCGTTCTACGAAAGACCTACTTCTGAAGGGCAGACTAAAAGCTCTCGGGAAGTCGTGGAAAATTCTGTTCAAGCACTCTTAAAGATCAAAGGTTTATCATGTGCAGACTTGTCCAAGGCACTGGTTCTGCGTGCAAAAACGAGACTCCTCGCTGGTTATCGGACATCCGCGCAGCAGGGTGTGTGGTGTGGCTACAACTTCATGAGTCGTCATGTGATGTGCCTCTCTATTACTGGCAGATCTACACTCAGTCTTAACGCGGGATCCTGACAATGAAGACGTCAAAGCCATCATTGATTCTCAGCACCTTCGTCCTGAGATGGTAAGTAGACATGGGTAGCTAGACGGATAATTAGATTAACGGCAGTCATCTCAAGCGTCTCCTCGGACCCCCTCGTTTCTCCATTGAAATATGGATGCAGATTGCTCTCTTCCTCCCCAAACGAGATTTGAAATCTCTACTTCTGGTCCCCCATCCAATCTCCCGCATTGCCAGTCAACTTCTGTTTCGAGAGATAGATCTTCACCTGACCCCGTTACACGAACCAACTGGGACGGATCTTGACACTTCATTCGATGACGTATCGGACGTGGACCAAGACCTCGACAATTGGCACCATCAGCGCAGCGCCGACATTCTGACCCGCATTCTTCTTGACCCTGAATTTGCGGGGCAAATTCGCAGCTTGAGCATCCATGCCGCATCGCACGACCTCTCGCAGTCGTTGGCATTCCAAGTTGGTGAGTTTATTCCCCGTTTGGAACAAAGGGGTATCGTCTGATTTGACACTCCTCATATCACGCCAGGCATGCTGCTCAACTCGCTCCCGAAATTGTCGAAATTGAAGAAGTTGCGCTGCTCTGGGAGTAAGGACCTCATTTTGCGCGCCGTCCGATGCATACACAAGTGTATCCCCAAGATACAAGAATTATCGCTCGAGTAAGGCCATCTAGCTCTCTGTTTCGTATCATTGTAGTTATATGACAACATCTTGCAGACTTGCAGACCCTTCGGTAGATATCGAGATACCGAGGTTTAAGCACTTGACACATTTTTCACTAACTTCTGAAGGTGGCGATCCCACCTCCGCCCATTTGTTCATTTCTCAAAGCCGTAACACCCTTCGCGCACTCTCAATACAAAACAGTTGTTGGCATTTCCTTACTGGCGCCCTCTCGATTCGCCAACTCTCTGACCTTGAATTCGGAGGACATCTTACGACAGAGATGTTCTCAGAGATTCTGTCTAACGGGCACCAGCTCGACTCATTAAAGCTATCAGGATCGTTAGAATGTTCTCCGTCGCCACTCTTTCGACAACACCGATCTGCCCTTCCATTCCTTCGCCATCTCCATATTAGGATCGCCTTCCTAAGTCGGGACGTCCAGGACTGTGATCTATGCCCTTCGATCTCTGAATTTGTAAGACATCGTACCCAACTACGTACTTACCACCTCCTACTTCCTTGCGGCCTCGACAATCGCCGTATCGGGTTTGACGCGTCAGCATGGGGTGTCTTACCTGCGTTATCCCAACTAAAGAGTCTGGCAATGACAGTTCCGGTTGATTTGGCAATGGGCCTAGCGGGGTGGCTCGTTCCGAGGAATGTAACCGCGTTGGTGTTACATATGGATGGCGCAGCAGTAGATGCGGTGTCGTTTATGAAGGTGCAGTTTTTCGTGTCTCTTGGTGTTTGTGTCTAATGGATTCTTTTCGTTGTCCACCATTCGTTTTGATTGTTCGTACAACTCCAGCAAATTCGCGCCGGCATCCCCACTTCGCTGAAGTATATTGGTTTCACGAATATGCGTATCCGGTCTGCAGAATTCGTCGTCGAACATGGCTTTCCCCATGTACACGTTGTTGCGATTGGACACAATGTGTGGAGCGTGGTCAGGGGCCGCACTACTGAGTTGGGGCACCTGGAGGTACCACATGCGGAAACGAATGTAGGGGAGGCAGGGCGGGCATGCGATGTAAGGGTGGAGCAGTGGCCCTATCGCAGGGTAAGGTATCATCAGAAGGAGTGGCTGGACTTGATGGATTGTGGGGATGCGGTATGGAGGGGTGTCAGCGGGTAATGGGGGATCAGTGCGGACGGATTTCTCTGTGATATGATGCGTGGCGGTTAGTTTACGATGGATCATGCGACTAATCTGGGGAGGTGTTGGTGTGGGCTATCCCGAGTATTTCGTATCGTGTAATGTAGGACTTGATCGTATGAAACGTGTTGGCTGAAGCACCGACTTCTCGTAGATGATAAGGAAGTGTGGTACCCTGTGCCTGACTTATCACAACTGAAGGCCGATGTTATGACGAGAAGAATCCGAAGACGGCATGATGCAGGTGCCAACCATCAATACCAAGGACTCGACCATGTTCAATATTGGGGTCTAGATTTCTGCTGTTCGGCAGGAAATTTCACTGGGGACAAAAACCAATGTTTTGTAAATAAGACATTGAAAAAGCAGATACTATGTTTCAAAATACAAAGAGAACATGGTAAAATCATTCAATCTTTGTAGCATAGTATCTGTTTCTTTCATGTTCTTTCAATGTTTGCAACTCAAAAAGTAGATAATGCCTCCAGTGAAGCTTATAAATTAAACAATGCTAGCTAGTCTGGTGACCACGTCATATGAGGCGCGCCATTAGTATTGGACCGCATCGATCGCGCTTACATGTAAGTTTGCGCGATTCTATCTAGACACCGAGTCACGCTGCATATTCGAAGCTCAGTGGTCTAGGTCTGGGCGTCTGGCTTGGATGAGGGTGGCGATGTCCATTCCTAACCGCGAGCTCTAATATACACCCTCATCAGCCATGAAGTCACGAGCAATCCACTCTCCTTTACCCCTTAGCAACGACAGAAGGACAGTCCACACCGGCGTAACTCAGTCACGTAAGTCCTTGTAACGGATCGTGTCAATCAGTGAAGGGCCCTCCAAAGCCGACAGAGTAGGAATCTAGGCAAGCTTCTGGCACCGACAACGCGTCGACCAGTACATCTACTTCCCTATAGCGCCCTCATCCTTACACGCGACAATCTTGACTCGTCGTGCGGAAACATCTCCGCACGATTGAAAGGGACAGGAATGGTGGGAAAATCATGTGTAACTTACCTTGGGATGTAAATCATGTCGGCGAAGGCACGCGAACGCCATCCCAGGTTCAAACATGGACAGTTGTAACTAATCTTGGGGAATAGGTGCCTGACATACATACAGTTTTCTGAAGGATCCATTTGAATGAACTAACCTTCTGTGGACATAACGAGTCGGTTTATTGGCACCAATCATGCCAGCCGAATTGAACAACCATCATGAATGGCACAATTTTGAAAGTACCCATTCCCCGGTCAGAATATTGCAGACTATCGCACTACGGAACATCACCCATAGTGAACCTCCTCAACGCTACCCAGGGTATTGGGTCGATGATGTAGGAGCACGAGGCGTTAAGTGTTTCTGTCGATGCGCATGCTGAGATCCGAGACATCATCTTGAGGTACAGATGTTGCTTGTTGCGGGGAAAGTTAGAAACGTCGTGACTGCGAAGGCTGGGCGGCGTGCCTGGTATTGTACTAGCAGGCATCAAGCTATGCTATCGCAATAGCATGCTAACTTGGAGTCATTGGCAAACAACATCTCAAATTTCGTTCTGCCAACCCTCGTGAGTCGTGACCGTCTTGCAATAATTTTACTGTTACTTGTGTATGCAACCGACGAGCAGATGATGCATTGTGGTTACTACTAGTAACCGAGACATGTAGGGCTACAGGTTCACACAAACGGATACAGCGATTTGTTTATATGATATTGGATCGGCAAAGCGGACAACTAGACGAGTGACTTGATTTGAACCACTATACAGAGTGGATCATTGGAATCGTCGGAGGGCAAACATGCGAATATTATTGACGAACCTTATAGAGACAACTGGCGTGGAAACGATTCTTGCAGGTTCTGCAGGGCTTCTGAGGAAGAGTAGCGTCCATGACACTGATGATACTGCCAAAACATGTATAGACTCAATCATGACAGAAATAAGGGTCATGACTCACGAGTAGCAGATCGGGCATTCCACTTGTCCTGCAAAGTGGAGGGTCACATTCTTTGCGAACAACGTTAGGCAGTCCACGATCCGCCCATTCTGATGAAGGAATCACGTCTACAGTCCATCTCGCACATAATAAACTGTACCCACTTGTTGCAATACGATCTGCTGCACCCCTAACACCCATGAGTTCCATTTTTCGTCCGAAATACCCACTTTCTTTGTGTCGTGCACCACGAGGTGGTGAAGTGGCCAGTCATTTGGCATCCGTATCGATAGCTCGAGCGCTTGGTCGTCGACTGAGTACGATGCAATGACCTCGTTGAGTGCTGAGGATACTTTGATACTCAGGTTCTCGGTCGTCGACAACTCGGAAGATTCGGGAGGTTGTCGAATGAGCATCAGTTCTGCCTTGATGATTTCAGGTGAGAAATGAGTTGAAGTATAGTCGGTGACACGCATGCGCAATTGCTTGTCTGTGCGGTCACTGATCCAGTTCCTTATCAGTGCTGGGACCGTCAGAAGAGCGCGATGGAACAGGTGAGCGGCAAGTAAGCGGAGGCTAAGAGAGTCCGCAGGGTCGTAATCTGCAAATGTAGATAAGTATGTCGTGTATGTGACGAGTACAGCTCCTTACCATCTAAGTAGAACTCATCCACGGACCATATGTCAAGTTTGAATGCGTTCTTCCCGTCCAGCAACCCAAGTATGTCAAAAATGTAGGGTATAAAATGCTGAGAAACGATATCGAGACTCCTCAAGTGGCTAAAGTAGCCCAATCGAACTTTCAACGACTTGCCGGGCCTTAGCCTTATCACGTTCAGCGATACGAGAAAAAGGAAAGACCCACAGCACCAGTGAAGAGATCAAATATAACCATCCACAAAAGCAAGGATCCAGACACCTCCAGGCTGCGCGAACTAGACATTTCTTCGTCAAATCCCTCTTCAATTCTTGCATTCTGTTGCAACACGGCGAGTAATTTCTCGGGCAGCTCAGATTTGAAAGTTCCCTCCATGTCAACACCCGCTTCAACAACGAGATGTTCCGTATACTTGGAAGCTGCTCTCTGTAACAGATGGTAGGACATCTTTTGAACATGAGGCGAGTTATCTGCGAGGAGGTGATACATCTACAGAGATGTGAGCTGTCTGGAATCACTGGTCGTCCGGGCACCTACCGTCATTAGCGTCTTCTCATCTATCATGGATGGTGGCATGTTTTGGACAATTGACATCGCCAGCTCACAACAGATGATACGCGGATCGGAATATGGCATTTCGCCTACGGGAAATCTTAGTCCGGGCAATATTAATATCCCATCGACGTACGTGTGTCAACAACGAGAATCTTCTTGATTACTAGGCCAAATATCGCCTTGCGTCTCTTCTCCCAGCCTTCGCGTAGTGATTTGTTGGTCGTTACCAGCTCCTCGATGGTGGTGATCAATTGCAGCGTGCGTCCAAGGGTCGCTAGCGTATCCGATTCTTCCAGCGAGCAAACCTGGGACCAGTACGTGCATTGCATTGGCGAGTATCACAGGATCAACCTAAGTGAATAAGAAAAGGTGACGAGCCCGTACCTCTAGATTATTCTCTATGACATCCCAAATGAACTCCCAGTGCAATCCCGGAACGTTCTCTAAAATGGGTGCAACATGCCGGAATACAAGGGTCATCACGCTCTCCAACTCCTCGCTAGCATCCTCGTCCCCCTCTGCAATCCATGTCTGGCAGGCACGCATCACATTGACAGCGCGATGTTGTGGCAGGAACACCACCTCAGAATCCGGGTCAGGTGCACTTGCGCTAAGTAAACGAAGGTATTTGAGCCCGGTAGTCTCACTGTCTTCAGGTCTCACACCGAGAACCGCTGCAGCTAGTTCGTTGCGGTACCTATCGAACTTGGGAGGCTCGGGTGCGTATGCTGTGATGGAGGACAAAATTGCAATGGTCGTCTGGGGTGCTGAAAGAACCAAATGGGTCAATTATAGGTTACGGAACGGTGGACCTCGGCGTACCTGCCCTCTCGAACCGGCGTGCAAGCACAAGCCATAGGTCCGCATCCTCTTTGGTTGCATCTACAAACAAATGCTGAAGCACCGTTCGCAAAACGAGTGCATCCCGAACGCTGTCGCTTTCTATGGATTTGCGCACGACCTCTACAACAAATGACGCGAAACTCCCCTCCTCAGTGTCGGAATCATTCTTCAATAGTGCTCCGATAGCTCGTGCATGAATACCTTCCTCGGCTCGACTCAGGAGGTACGTCGCCAATGCCTGCGATTTCCCCAGCAAATCCCTCGCTATCTCGCGTCTCGCAAGAGCGGTCACATCTCTTCCTGGTCTAACGTCCAATGTGCCTCCTCCGAATACAGGACTTCGCCTGTCCCCGACGTGCACGTACTCCGTAAGGTAAACACCAAACGTGATAACGTGACGCAATGCCCACAGATGTGCGAGAACTTTGGTGCGTACCGAGGAGAGATACGTGAGGAGCGCAGAAGCGACTCGGCCATACGGGTGTAGGGAGAGAATGAGAGCATCCCCGGGATTCGCGATGGGATAATGACTTGTCTCTTCTGAGGACGGTGTGGTAGGAATAGTGACATCGATCAGTGCAAGGCTTGGAGAAACCGCTGAACCAGGAAGATCTTCGAGGAGCGCCTCTAAATCAGAACGCGAGGGGAGAATATCCGTGAGAACATCGATCTCGAGACTAGGTATTCCACGTAGGAGTGCGCGTATGATATGGTCCGGCCTAAGCACAGGTTCAGCTACGATATACGATGAGGCAAAGGCTGGGACGATAACATACCTCGATAAAATCCTGCTGTTCACTATGTTCTTGCGTAACCGCTCTTTCAACAGAGCGCTCACAGCTTGCCGTATTTCTTCCGTTCCCTCTCTGTCATGCTGCTTGACAAGTGAATCCCAGATTGCCCTTGCGTCCTCAACTCCTTCCATAATCCAATCAACCTCTCCATCGAGAGAAGGAACAATGAACGCCAGAAGAGCCACGCCCACATATAATTCTGCGCCTGTGTTACCAGCCATTTGGTACCCGGCATCTACCAACCGCCGCGCAAGACTCAGCACCCGAGTAGCCGAGGCCGTAGATAGGTCAGCGGTAGCAGCCATTCCAACGGGAGGGACACCAGCAATATCTAGCATACTTTCCGCGTAACCAGTGATGCTCCGCGATAATGCATCCGTAACAGTCACAAGCCCCTTCGGAGAGATGAAGTAGGCTGCACGCATGCATGAGAGGTCGTAATCGCGGTGAACAACGAAAACAAGTACTTACAGTACGCACTTAGGATGCCATTTATCATATCCTCTGCAACGGCTTCTGAGCCGCCCTCCACACTGTAATCCAGTGAGTTCACTACCAACGTATCCATCGAATCGGACGTTCCACGAAGATGACCAGGTAGTGAGCCCGTCTGGGCTGCTGCGAGAAGAGGTAGGAGTAATACCTTCGCAGATGTCATCTGCTCTGTGAATGCTGAAAACGAAGAAACATGGGACACAAGAGAGGTAAGGAGATTCGTCCAGAACAACTGAGTCCTGTCCAGCGAATTGCCAGCTGTCGACGAATGCTTGAGGTAGGAAATAACGGAAGGCGGAGATGATTGCAGCAGCACTATGTTGTGCGCAGAGAAAAGCGCATCGGCTCTCTAAGCGTGCATGCCTCCCGCAAAAACCATCCAAGTTCATATTGTGCAGGTAACGTCAATCGGGGACTCGTCAAAACGTCGGGGAATCCCAGAACAACTGATTTATACGCACCGAGGCAAATTCATCATTCTCAAAAAGTCGTGACCCGAACGTATCCATAAGGTGGATGAGTGGTTCAACCTTCACCATCACTTCTTTGGCCTCTTTCTGCTCGCGCAGTGCCACTTCCGTGCTCTGCACAACGCGCGAAACATACTTGTCGACGAGGTCCCGCGTTCGTTGGCCTGCAGGCGTGTCTGGCACAAATGTGTTGCTAAAAGTGTACAAAATTGTTGGCGCAAGGTTCAACGATTGCTCCTCGCCGCTCGACACTTTTTCGGCAATCACATCGAAGACGGTTTTGAACAGATCTGGGCATCCAAGTGAGTGCACGCGCATACCTGCGCGACCAAGGAAACACAAAAACGAGTGATACGAACCTTCCCCAATTTTGAACAACCTGTCTAATGTAGTTGCGACCATTCTGGACGCCTTCGCTTTGTCGACGCGTAGGGCTCGTGTAGACAAGGCATCCCACAAGGCGTCGAATTGCCTCACTAACAGTGTGCATATCTGTCGCCTTTCCGTTGTAGCATTTCCCTGCGCATGATCCTGAGGTTTAGGTATTATGTCATCTGTTTCGCTTGGAAGACTGTCATATAGTAGCACCCACTTCCAAAACTTCCTTCACTACGAACACCATACACTCTAGTAAAGCCCGCAACCACGCGGTGGCGGCTCTGCGCTCCGGAAGGAGACGCGCATAGAACGGGGCCCATAACGCGTCCAGAAGTTGGGAGATATGTACAGAGGTCAGCGATCCGAGGAACACCTGTGATATCGAAAACCAGGGTGTTGGATTAGCTTTGGTAGTCAAAAACAATGAAGCGCTGCTATGACAGCATTCTCCGCACAAGTGGCACCAGTAGGAAGTGAACTAATGAAGACTCACCACCTCACAAATCCCAGACACGATTACCAACACTGATGGATACCCCTCCACCATGCTCCCTGCACAGCCCATTTCGAGGAAGCGAAGAAACTCGTGGAACGCAGGTGAAGACAATATCGGGTCTTCCTCGACTATAGGGCCTGCCTTGTCAGTACGGTTCGCATTAACGTCATCCTGCACCTCAGCCTCGGGCTCCTCTTCAGATCCCTCATCGCTCTCATCATCTTGGGCGTGTTCAATGTCTCCATAATTGTTTGTGGCACGCTCCGCATCAATTGCCCAGGCCTGTGGATAAGCTACGAGGGATATTTAAGCGTTACCGCTAACTTGAACTTGTCGAACACGACACACCTTTCAAGAACATCAGTAAGGGTTTAGTGAGTACACCGCGCACGCCTGCGTCAGTTTCCACCCACGCAGAGCGTAGAATGGCTGATGATAGGATGTGTAAAATATCTGGAGGTAACGGGCCTGATAAGTAAAGCGAAAAGGTCAGGAACTAAGGCAGGAGGCATACATGAAATGAGCACAAACCTTTCTTTCCGTCCAGAAGACTTGCAACGAGGGTCCACGCTGCACGGCGTACTTGTGGCTGGGAATGTCCTAAGCAAGCGCTAGATCGACCGCTTTCACCGCTATCGTCCATCCCAGTAGAATTTTCGGATGTGGTAAAAGGGCAAGCAGGTCCCTGGTGTAAAGAGGACCAAAAATCGGACGACGACAGATGAGGGCTGACAGACTGCAGCAATGGGACTCTATCAGCATCCGTATTCGTTGAAGCCTCAGACAGGGGAGATAAATTAAGGAGGTAGTTATCTGTTCGCCGTGGTCAGTTCAAGGATACATTGAAAACGGTACGATCGTACTGCTGTGCAAAAGAGTGAATGGCACGCACCTACGATCCATCTTACAGCACCCAAGGCACTAGCCCTCAATCGGCCGCTCCTGTCAGCTTCACTTTCCTCACCTGGTGTGTCACCTGCTTTGGGAGAAGGCGGTGTCGGAGTTACTTGGGAACGGAGCTCTGCGGGCGGAGGAGGGATATAACGACCACTCTTTTTCGCTTGTGGCGCATTCTGACCACCTTTCTTTCCCTTTCCCCCTTTCCCTGAAGTGGTATACGCCGTGGGATCTATAGGCACGGGTACTGGATTCAATGACGCGTGAAGCCTAGCTGGGTCTAGCACCACGCGGTAAGAGAAAGTAAGGAGATTGGAGAGAATGGGCGACGTGAGCGTAATGCAAGGCAAAGAACCTGAGAGGTTGGGGGGACTGCCAACGAATTCAGTCAAAGCACGCTCCCCCACATTTGCAACGCCACGATCTACATCGTGGGCAAGCATAATCCACGTTCCAAGAATGGTATCCAGTTCATCTTGAGATGCTTGATCTTCAATCCAACGAACTAGTGCGCTGCGCGTTTGGGGCAGCCGAACGAGGGCAGTTTGCAGGGAACCTGCGAGGAAGCGGACACGGCGTGCCGGATGCGTGAAAAGGACAGGAATGCGATGCAGCTACTCTTCGGTCGGTATAGGGAAAACACGGGTATGAAGTACCAGAACCCACCCAGACCGGCAGCATCTCTACGATCACACTGATTTTTTCGCCACCAACAAGGTCTTCATCTGGGACATCTGACGGCTCTTTCGCGGCCTCGTCTACCCACTTAGATAGTTCCTCTAACGCCTTGGTTTTGGTGACTGCGTCCTTTTTACCGAGATTCCGTAAAACGACGACGAGGTCGGGGGGTAATAATCTTGCCAATCCTGTCGTATCTAGGGGATCGAGTTGTGCAGGAGCAGGCTTCACTGGAGGTATGTAGACCTTCTCCCTCATGCGAGCCTCTCTCATCTCTCGCTTCGAGCCCTTGGTGTTCTTTGGGGATTTGGCCACTGGCACGGCAGAAGAAGCCGGTTGACCTCCCACAGAGGTAGCAGCCTTGCGTGCATTCTTCTTGCGAGTGCCCGCTGTTGCCGACGACTTGGGCCCCTTGCCCATCGTGACTTCGAGTCGACGCTTGACAGATCCGAAATGCGACTCCGAATCGATGACGTGCAGAGAAGATGGTTCGGGGTCCACGGTGTTTATGTAATCATATGGTGGTGGGGGTTTGCCCTTTTCCTATTTAAGAAATGATTTTTTTTTTTTTTTGGGTCGGGGGACTTGTCTTTTGAGCCAGCCATTTTTGAATGACGTTGGCATATGGGCTGAGGTCGTTCAGCAGGGCGAAATGCAGGGTTGGATTCAGCGCACGAATGGCTGTAGACGGACAGCCGCGCTGGATGTCGGCGCAGGCTCTCGCGACGGTGTCCTCACCCTCGGAAATGGCGGAAGCAGCGTCTGAAATGCCTACATTTCGATCGTTGAAGGGTAAGGTGTCCCAACAGACTCTCAAGGGGCTTACAGTGTCTCCGTTTAACCTCGACCAAATGACCCCCGTGCAGTCCCTCGTCACCGCACTCCTCCCTGACCTGGCCCATCCCTCCGTTTCCTCCAATCCCGATGCTCCTCGCGACCTACTCGTGCGAGCTCGCACCGGAACTGGAAAAACTCTTGCTTTCCTCATCCCCGCCGTCGAACACAGAATCAGGGCAGCTGAAAAGCACGTTGAAAAAGCCGTTCGCACTTCCGACCTTTCCTCGTCAATTCTTGCGGGTCGTGTCAGCAATTCTTTTCGTCGAAGGTTCCCCGGAGCTCTCGTTCTCTCTCCTACACGAGAACTGGCGACTCAGATCGCAAATGTTGCCCTCAAATTGACGACGCATCATAAAGACTTCCAAGTCGGTCTTTTCGTCGGTGGCGCAAGCAAGGGTAGGCAGTTATCCCAGTGGAACAGTGGTTGTCGTGATATCGTAGTTGCAACGCCTGGCCGTTTACGTGACGTGCTCGAAAACCATTCGGACGTTCGAGAAAGCATGAAGAGCTGCAACTTCGTACGTCAACGCTGTAACCTGCATTATTGGTCTGACTCTTCCCCTTCAGCTCATTTTGGACGAGGCGGATACTCTCCTCGACATGGGTTTCCGAGACGACATCGACGCTATCGTCAAATTCTTGGCTCCCCCTCACACACGACAGACGTTTCTTTTCAGCGCAACGCTCTCCCGCCGAATCAGGCAAATTGCTGCCATCCACCTATCCCCCAATCACCAATTTCTCGACGCTGCCCCGCCTGCTTCCGGGACTGATCTTTCCGTCGATAAAATAAAGGATAATGCGCGCGTGCCTTGGGCAATAGATTCAGATGATGAACTCGTTACCCACGCTCATGTACCTCAGCATTACACTCCTCTCCCGACCCCCGATGCCCAAATCCCAGCTCTACTTCGCCTTATCGCTCATGATCAAATAATTCATAACTCTAAGTCCAAGATAATCGTATTCTGCCCCACTACTCACTCTACAGCCTTTTTCTCAACAATCGTGCGCGAATTCGCTGCGGATGGTACCCTGCCTGCTAAGAACACACGCGTCCTGGAAATGCACTCCAAGCTTACTCAAGCTGCGCGGCAACGTGCTAGCAGAGAGTTCAGAGAAACTGTTACTACTTCAGAACCACCGAGGTATGATCGGCGACCACGGAAGGGCAAAAACACCCCGGGCCCTACCATCTTAGTCACCAGTGACGTCTCTGCTCGTGGCGTTGATTATCCTCACGTCACCCGCGTAATTCAGCTTGGCATTCCAAGCACTGAAGCTCTTTATGTTCACCGTGTCGGTCGCACTGGTAGAGGTCTTTCTTCGTCTCCTTTGTCCCAAGCCCAAGGAGAACCGCCCCACCGCTCAGATGTGCTTCTTCTCCCATGGGAGGCTGGTTACTTCTCCCGGCATCTTCATCAATGTCCCATCAAAGCGCTTCCTCTTGATACACTTGAGTCGCAAGTTGCCGCCGCGGCATCTGCACCATCCTGCCGATACTCGAATGTTGCGATATACGATGTACCCTCAACTGAGAGTAGCCCCAACTCTCAGAGTAAGACGTCTTCCATTGAAAACAATACCAGCGTGGACAAACAGCCAGACTCGTTGTCAACCCGCCTCCGCTCACTTCTCCCTCTTCTTGACGCGGAAGCGATCCGTCAGACGGCGGCCTCCCTCCTTGGCCACTATCTTCCCCTTGCGGGACCACTGCATGTGCCAGCCCAAAAGATCCTCTCAGGTATAAGTGACTGGTCGCGTACGTTTGGTGTCGATATGGGTACGTATGCAGTCCTTTTTTTTTTTTCGGGGCGGGACTTCCTTCCATTGTTCGATAGAGAGACTTGATGCTTACGCCCCTTTCTAGGTAAACCGAATGAAGCATGGCTTCGTCGGATGGGCGTCCGTCTCGAGGACAAACCCAGCCCCCGTCGGACAAGGATTGGGGATCTAATCGACTTCTCTTCGCATAGGAAAGGAGCTCGCAGATCCCCGAACCAGAGATTTGAGAAGAGCAGAAAAGACGACCAGAAAAACAAGTCGCGAAACATGTCTTTCCGCTCGCCAGGGGTCCGAAAGACTAGCTTCTGATGGCGCACAATTATTTCTCTTGGCCGGCTCGCCCACCTTCACCTTATCTGAGTGAAGCTTGCATGACGACTACTGGTCACCGGATATCTTCCAGACGTTTAGGCAGATAGATGTGCCCCTCGCTGTCGTGCGCCCTGTGCTAAAAATGCCTCACTCTGGACGCATTGCTTTCACATATCCCCTCATCAACGAGCGCAGTCTCACCGTCGCTCGATCTCCACTTAGATTCCGCACCCCGTAACACGTACTATAATTACAGTGATATTTTAGAGTATGCTATCACTGGGAACGTATTTGTTTAAGCAACTTAGCAAGGGTTGCAACGCACGCTCATAGGGAAAACAATCAAATTGTCGTTCAAGCAGTTCTCACTGCCTTACAGAAACACTTAGTTGTCATTGACGGAGGTGAATACTGGAGTTCTGAATAAAACTTACGTTCAAACGACACAGTCGAATAGCAGGTCTGCCTGGAAGGTCGCTGAGCTGCTCAGTACTCAAGTTTGGACTCAGAAGTACGATCTACTCCGCCTTCCATTTCCATTTCGTCTTCCTCTAACCACGCATAGTATGCTCCCCCACACACAGACATGACCCGGGGACGCTTCACCACCGCCTTATGACTAGCGATGCTCTAGTCGGGGGTGATGATCAGCACATAGAGGTTCTCACTCAATTTTATTTACTCCCATAACTGGACTTGTAAACCACTACGTTCCAAGTTCTCACGGTTTGATTTTACTTCAATTAGACTCGCTCACTGGCTAAATCCAAGGCCATACAGCTTAACGACGTTAGAAGACCACTCCAAAGTAATGGCGTAGGGTCTTATATCCTTCAGTTTTTCCCCCATCTCAATCACCATAGCAAATTCACTGGCATCAAGGGGAATGTTACCGATACCTTGACTGTTATTGGTCAACAAATAATAGTGCGAGTTCACAGCAGATGAGTTGTGTGCAAAATAAGTTACCCACTCCACCTTTGAAATCTAGGGGCCGCCTCCAGAGACAGGGTAAAGACAGACAAACCCTCAATCTTATGCCCTTCTCAGCGTACTACAGGGACTATACCGGGATTGAGGGTGATATCAAGAACGCCACCACCCTAACAGCACAGATCGTTCAGTCGAAGGGTCAGCCACAATTCACACTCCCCGTGAGGACAGCCCCAGGGACCAGTTCCAACTCAGCAAGTGCCGCACCACTAGGTGCTTCGAGCGACTCAAGTTCTCCGTCTCCAGAAAATATACAGAACAGCCAGGTGGCTTCACACGCCGTAGTGGGAAGCATTCCTGACGTTGGCGTTCAGCTCGACAATCTCCACAATGACGGTAACAATATCCCACTGAGATCTCTTCTGTCCTTACGGTCTCGTTTTTTTTCAGATGCCCGCAAACTGTTGTGCATTGTCCGCAAGGGTGAGACACTGCCACTGTGGGAAATCGAACAAATCCAGATACAGTGCGTCATCCGTAAATTTCTCAACACGCTGTTGCATATATTCTCAGGTATGGTGTGTTCCAAGACATTCCATGGGGCATTTTAGGATTTCGGCTTGTGAAAGGCAAGGATGCGAAGGATTGCGTCAAAGTGCAGGTAGTAGGCACGATCCAGAGTAAAGGTGCAGAAATAAAGGTAAAATGTTACATCCCATCTTTTATGACACAAGCTATTCATCTAGTGTCAGGGAATCTGGCCTCCTAGAAAGGCAAACGATCTTGCTGTATTTCAGACGAAGTTTACTACAGGTCGACACTTCCAGTTACAACTGGATTCATTGGCAAAAGCTCTTACGTCTTTCACTCCTACTACGACTACGACAGAGCATACCGCTGAAACAGGACAGACTCTGGTTCCTGAGTTCAGGCAACACCAATTCGAAGTTACCCTGGGCATCAAAAAAGGGTCCCCCAGTGGAACATGTGTCGCCGACCTTGCTGAATTCTACATTTTGGTGCAGCTGAGCAAAGAGCACATCCCCGTGGTGCTAGAGGTCACAGCGAATGTGGTGTACAGGGTTTTTCTGTTGAAAAATGTAGTCCAAGGACGGTAAGTGTGTGCTTGTTTAGTTCCCTGGAGACATCTTGTAAACCTCTATACAGAGAAGTGTGTGTGTACAGTGGAGAAGAGAAGGAAGACATCAGAAGGGGGTAAGCTTGAGTTTATTTGGTTCTCTCCTGATAATGCATCATCCTTTTCTTTAGTATCGTTACCACAGCTTGAACTGTGCTGTCAGTCATTGATTGACGGACTGGTTGATCGAGATCAGGGATCGGAGTAATCCGTTTTCTCATGTGAGCTTGCAGGTTTCCAAACCAGAGATTCGGCAAGAGCAGAGAAGTCGCGGAATATGTCTTTTCGCTCGCCCACGTCCGAAAGACTAGCGTCCGATGTCGATGGCGGATTGATGGTTGCATATCTTCCAACTATCTAGGCGGATAAATGCATTCGCCGCCATCGTGCTAAAAGCCCTCCTGGAAGGATTACCATCAATAATCCCATTCTCACCGTCACTCGACCACCACGTAAGTTCCACACGCAGTAACACATACTATATTACAGCGATAATTTAAGGTGCTATCACTGGGAAAGTATTTTTTACATAAGGGTATACCATGTATTCGTAAGATGATCAATTGATTGTCGTTCAGGCTGGACATAACAAAACTATTGGATTGCGACGGATGAGAGCAGTAAGTAATAAAGCTATGAAAAAACTATGTAAGACCGCCATGTGGGGACGCGACGCTCAAAGCCTGCAAACACACCCGGTCACTGATTTTCCGCTCGTCACGTACGCATGACATATGTCTCATAGATCAATCTGCAACAGGAGTGCCCCATCCCGACATTCTGCCCCCGCGGACAGGATGTTCCATCGTGTATTCCCGTAGCGTTTCCTCACTTACCATCGACCCTTCCGGGTGAGGGGGGCGGTAGTTCCGGGCTTGCTCCTCCAGTTGCTCGGCAAGTACGCTAGGCCCACAAGCAGCGGCGATAAACCCGAGGAACGGTGGGGAGGGGTTCAAGGGCCGGGAGCAAAGTTCAGGGTGCGGCTGCAATCCAAGGAAGAACGGGTGATCTATTTATAATCACTGAGATAAGAGGATAAGTCAACTAAAGAAACGCAGGTGATACGTACCTTTGAGCTCGAGAATCTGCATACGTTCCCCCCTTTCGTCCTTACCCACGAAAGTGAGCCCGCTTGCCTCAAGGCGCGGGACCTGTTCAGGATTCACCTCGTAGCGGTGGCGGTGTCGCTCCCACATCTTGTCGACGTTTCCATAGAGTTGACGCGCTTTGGACCACGTGGCAGGGCTTGCGATAGCAGACTTGGGGCCACTCGGTGTATCGGCCGTACCATCTGCACCTGTGAGAGGGTTGGCGGAGCCATTGGCAAGGGTCGAAGCAAGCTGAGCTTGGACTGTTCCCTGGAAAACAGTGGGGCGCAGACCCAGACGCATGGTCCCACCCATATGGGTACGGGAGATTTCAGGCATGAAGATGATAAATGGATTGTGCGTGTCGGGAACGAATTCAGTAGACTGAGCGTCTGTAAAGTGTGTCAGCCTGGACCACCTGGGAATAACTTCGGAGGCGCGCCTTGCACACCAAGAACATTCCTAGCCCACTCCAACACCGCCATCTGAAACCCGAGACAAATGCCAAGGAATGGAACCCTTTGTTCCCTGGCCCACTTAATGGCGAGTATCATGCCCTCCGTCCCGCGTTGGCCAAAACCCCCAGGAACGAGAATACCACTTTTACCCCGAAAATCAATCACGTGCAGGAGTAAATGAAGCCGATAAACCCTACCTCGCACCAACTAAGGCACGCCAAGCATCGTGATATTTTGCAGGGTCTGACCCTTGTGCCGGTGGTTCCAGGTTAGAAGAGTCCACCCACTGGCCATCATCTGGTGTTAGAGTGGGTAGGAAAGGCTGCTTAGTCAGACGTACCTGGATCACAAGTTTGTGTTGAACTCGGAATGCCGAGTGCTCCAGCGCTTTGATTACAGACATGTAGGAATCTTTGAATTCGGTATACTTCCCAACCAATACAATTTTGACTTCATCATAACAACGCTCTTGGCTGGATAGCGCGTCATGAGTCTGCAGGGTAGACGAAACCTAAGGAACGCACGCCCTCGTCATGGCCTTCCATCTGGCTTCGATGGATAAACCCCTTTGGATCATTTCTTCAGGGATATGCAGTGCTGTGAGATTAAGTCTCTTGCGCAGATAGTCGATAATTCCTTGAGACTGCAACAACAGGGGGACATGATACACCGACGACATGTCATGAACACCTAACACCTGGGTGGTGGATACGTGACAAAACATAGATATCTTTTCTTTTGTAGCATTCTCGATAGGGCGTGGCGCCAGCAGTCGACAAGCAACCTATCTGGTTGAGCCAAAACATGTCAGCGCATGAAGGGCATGACGAACTAGATCCGGGAGCAACCCGAGTCCACGCAAAGCGTGCACTGTCGTTTGGGTAGGTTTTGTCTTCTGTTCGCCGTGCATGTCTGGCACGAGCGACACGTGAATCAAAGCGAAATTATCATAACCGACACGGAACTGGAACTGGCGCATGGCTTCGACAAAGGGAGCAGACTCTATGTCGCCCACTGTGCCACCAAGCTACAGACACTAAGTCCACGTTTTAACCATTATGTTGCTGAGATGCATACCTCTATAATACATATGTCTGGCTCCTCGCCCGAATTATCGACGGGAATTTTGGATACGCGCTCTATCCAATCTTGGATAGCAGTGGTGACATGTGGCACAATCTGTAGCACAGCAGTCAACTGGTGCATAGAAGGGTGCGCCTCATTAGGAACTTGCCTGTACGGTCTTTCCAAGATATTCTCCCTTTCTCTGCTAGGAGGTTAGCAACGTGATGAACCACGACGCGTGATCCCACCAACCTCCCTCTCAATAACCTCGCGATAGATCTTACCAGTCGTGATATTGTTATCCCTCGATAAAGTAACATCTAGATAGCGCTCGTAGTTTCCCAGATCCAGATCCACTTCACCTCCGTCGTTTAAGACAAAGACCTCACCTAGATGGTCGACTCAGAGAGGACATGGAACAGTGTCACGCTGAAGCCTCACCGTGCTCCGTGGGTCGCATGGTTCCAGCATCTATGTTCATATAAGGATCGATCTTGATAGCTGTGACCTTAAGGCCAGCCGTCTTCAACAACAGACCGGTCGAAGAGGCTGAATAGTATGTATGAACACGGATGCCGTCGACGCCAATAATGCTAGATCGCACCAATAATGCCCTTCCCGATACCGCTGACGACACCACCGGAGATGATGATATATTTTGTCATGACTACGGTAGGTTGAGGAACTGGCAAGCAAGGATCATAGAAGCTCGCAATTTTTTTTTTGGCAACTGTGCGTCCCTATTTGAAGGGGTGGCAAATGACACAGCCACCATCTTATCAGGGGTCTCATTTCCTGACCAAGACGACGGAAGCATCCGCCATACAACACGAACGTGGCTTCATTACTTGGAGAGTTATGGCCAACAATAACAACACAGCATGCCGGTTACCAGTAACCTGATAAATCCACTTGTGCTGGCATATTCCCTCCTAGTATTCCCGCTATCAGATTCTGGGCTGCGCGCACGGCCATAGCCCTCCGGGTCTCCAACGTAGCACTTCCAACGTGGGGTATAATAACGCATCTTCATGAACAGCACGCCATGAAACGGCGATTATCGATCAAATTTCATTCCACTAAACACAGCTTACCTAGGCTCCTTGACCAGTGGATGGTCGATTGTCACATCTGGCTCCCCCTCCACCACGTCGAGTCCAGCACCCCATATCCACCCTTCTCTAAGAGCTTTGGCCAGCGCATCGGAATCGACCAGTGTTCCCCTACTCGCATTGATGAGGATGCCTGTCCTCTTCATTTGCCTCAAGAAGTTCTCATCGATGATATGATAGGTATCGCGTCCGCCAGGCGCCAACACAAAGATGAAGTCGCTTTCGCGAGCAAGTTCGTCGACGCCGACTTTCGTTACCGATTTCAATTTGTACACCCTCGCCAACTCTGCATCACGTTCGTGATTAGTGGGCGACGATGGATTGGACGAATACAAGCAGTGAGTGATGCCAAACGGAACAAGCCGCGCCAATGTCGCTTGAGCGATTCGACCGAAGCCAACAAAACCAATTTTTCGCGTCGGCGAAGAGGCCATCGTACTTAGCTGAGGACCACATAGCGCAAAAGGTGACCATGGGTGGTTTGGCCACTAAGAAGACTCTCAACCATCCGGTGACCAGATACAGATAGACAACCCACTTGTCCGCCTTTCGCGACGGCAGTCGCCACTCCAGCATTGCGACTTGCCATCAATGCAAGCATCACGGAGAGATCGGCAACTGAACGGATGGTAATTGATTATACATAAACAGCTATCGAGAGAGGGTGTTTTGACTTGCCTGCATCCGTGAGGACGTCAGGGGTATACCCGACCTTCAACCCTTTCTGAGCCGCAGCTCTGAGATCAATATGTTCTTGTGACGGAGGCAGAAGGTCTAAGCCAATTATCAATCCTGTTCGAATAACTTACCATACCCAACTGACATCGTCGAAACAACTTTCAAGGAGGAACCAGCTGCCATACACAAAACGTAATGACATCGAAAATTGGTAGGTGCAACAAAATGGCCAACTTTACCTCTGCCCAAGATCTCAGAGTCAACCTAGAACACCCCATCAGGTTAACGTCCACACTACTATCTTATAGGAATACGAAGTGTACTTTATCTGTGAGCATGACAATTAGCCCAGTAGAGCCTGGAATGTTGTCTAGCAACCATGTCCGATCGCATCCCCGGTCCTCAGGCCAAATAACAAGCTAGGTGCCATTCAGTACTACGAGTGTTCAGTGGAGGTGGGGTCAACGTACGTCCAGTTCAGGCGTTGCCTTCAAAAGAGACATCGCGTCAGGCCCAAGGTCGCGGCAGACGACTACCTTGTGTTTTCTGTGCGACAAGTCAGTTGCAGAGCGCCATCGAAGGGACACACAAGTGACCCAGACTGAGTCATGTTTGCGAGGTGTCGGGCTGCCGACCAGTTGTACTGCAGGGGACTATGTTGAAAGGGAATCCGAAATGCGGATACTCGAGCGGTCTTCCGAGATCTGAGGGCCACTCCCACGGCCGCTCTCATATCTCTCCGATGTCTCCCAACAGATGGCTGGCACGAACACTAATAGCGAAGTGATTATTCGTGCTAAGTATATATTAGTCAGCAACAGGGTTCTCATCCATGCTGGCATCCTCCTCTTCAGTTTGTTCGACACCAATGCTCCCAGCAGGTCTCCACACACCCCCAATCGTCGCCTTCCAAAGACGGACACGCCCATCGTTCCCCGCAGACGACAAAATAGTCCTGCATTCTGTCAGGATATCCCACCAGTACAAGAAATAGATTAACGTACCCAGTTATGTTCCACTCGACTCGGCCGACTGCCGATCTATTTAGATATCGTAGGAAAAATCACGATAAGAGGGAATATAAAATATGGACACACTTGTGGTTATCAAAGTCAGCAGCAATACTTGCGGTCCACTTAGACCCCACACTGTCGTCCTCCACATCGCTATCCTCAGCCGGTTTGACTTTCCATATCCTCACGTGGCCATCCCGACTACCCGTCGCTATAAGATGATACGATCGCCCACAGGAGGGCGCCCATGCAACCGTGGTAACAGCGTACGGCGTTGGAGTATCGCTTTCGCTAAGAACAGCACCCCCGGTATTCCCCTCTGCCAGTAACTTTCCAGCCGGAGAAGGGTCCAACGTTAACAGCGTCGTTGGACGACGGGACGGTGAGATTTGTATGACCTGTACTCTACCGTAAGAAGAGTAGTAAGCATCATGTTGCGACCACCTACTTTTATAGTTCCCGATATCCCACACCCGGCTGCTATCACCTCACCCCAATACCGCTCTTTGCACCAAGAAATGCACCAGCCGCCATCCGCTTCCCTATTACCCAACCCCCCTCGGGTCTGAAGAGGGGGTTGGGACTGTTGCAATGCTTGCGCAACTAGAGACGCAGAAGCTCCATCAAGAGTCGCACTTGTATGAGTTGGCGTGCCAAACGCTACTGAGTGAGAAGAGGGTCGGGATGCTATTGGTAGGGAGGTGACGTCTACTTCTTCGGATAACTGCCACGTAGTCAGTGATGACTGCTCCAAACACTCGTATATCCGAAGGTGATTGTCAGTTGAAATCGTCGCCTAGACGTCCGTTAGATTTCGAGGACTAGGGGTCAACTAGACACTCACCAGCTTCAAACCAAAATGATGCGGCGCAAATTCCACGGCTCTCACCGTGCCACGGGCATCGACCAAGGCAGCCCTCTCAGACCATCTTGAGGACGACCCGCCACCAGCTTGCTGTGGGGCAGACGACGTATTAGGCTGTAATTCTGTAGTCGCAGCGCTCGTCGTTTGTTCCCATATTTTGACGGTGCGGTCGAACGAGGCTGATGCGAGTATAGTTCCGAACTCTGGATGTGCCCAGCTCACCTTTGAGATGGCTGCATCGTGGGCCTGCGTTCGTCCAGGCTTCAACATGCGCTCATTTTTTCGAAGACATAATGCGTACCTTCCATTCATCTTCGACGCTCCAGGTTCCAGTGCTCTCGTCCAACGACCAAACTTTGATCCTGTGGCCATGTTATGAGAATGAAAAGATGGAGTGACAGGATCCACGTACTTCTGGTCAAGACTACACGTGGCGAAGTTCAGACCGTAGAAATCATAAGATACATCTGTAAGTAGGTCGTCGTGCACGTTCTGTATGAGTCCGGTCTGAATCATGGTATATATTGAACTGGACTCTGAACAGTTTCCAGATAGGAAGGCAGAGGCTTTGGAATTCAACAAAGACAAACAACTTTTTGATAACGCCGATAAGCAATTATTACCGAAAGATTTGCAGCAATCAAAGGTCGGCTCAAATGGACGTCGACCCTCAGTTTAGTCTCCAACTGGTATCCTCGCTTCCAGGTGAGATAGAACATCAATGACATGAAATGATCTCATTTCGAGGCAGGTCACGAAGAGCGCGCATGGCAAGTTGCCTGGAACCCGGCCAAACCGCTACTTGCCTCATGCTCAGCGGATAAGACAGTTCGGCTGTATAGCTACCAACGCACTTCAGAGGACCAGGAAACATTACTATCATTCTCTCACATCAATACCATCTCTACAGCACATACCAAGACCGTTCGCAGTGTCGCGTGGGCTCCTTCCGGCAAGGTATTTGCGACCGGCTCATTCGACTCCAATGTCGGGATATATGAGAAGAAGCAAGAACTGGATGGCGAGAATGGTCTGGATGAATCCGAAGAATGGGAGTGTGCGGCCATGCTAGAAGGCCACGAAACGGAGTGCAAAAGTGTTGCCTATTCAGCCACGGGGACACTGCTGGCTAGCTGTAGCAGAGACAAGACAGTCTGGATCTGGGAAGGCGAGTCCCTCTGCGCTTTCTTCCATTTTTTCCCTGTGTTCACATTCGCTGCAGTGCAGCCCGACGCCGATTTTGAATGCATGGGGGTGTTAATGGAACATAGCCAGGATGTCAAGTGCGTTGCCTGGCATCCCACGGAAGAGGTCTGCATGAAATTACGCGACCATCCAATTCAAGCCTGATTTCTTGCCTCCGAGGTAGATTCTTGCCTCGGCTTCTTACGATGACACGATCAAGCTCTACATCGACGATCCATCCGATGATTGGTACTGCTTGTCGACGCTGACCGGCCACGAATCCACAGTCTGGTCACTTGCATGGTCCCCCGACGGTAATTATTTAGCCTCAGCTTCCGACGATCTTTCGATCAGAATTTGGAAACGCGTGGATCAGTATAAGTGGAAATTCGTACACCAGATCAAAGGTCATGAAAGAAGCATCTACTCTATCAGCTGGAATATCGGGAAGGGCACGTCATCCAAAAGCATGGGGTGGCTAGCGAGTACTGGTGGGGACGGGAAGATAAACGTGTGGGAGATGTCCGTAAGTCCCTCAACCACCGATGAACTGCATCTTCATTCATTCATCCGTCGTGTCAAGCAATCTCTCGAGAAGTCTACGGAGGAGATATTGTGTTCCAAGCTAATCGCTTCGATTTCATCCGCTCATGGTGACAGTGACGTCAATTCCGTGCAGTGGTGTCCTCGTCCTGGATTCAAAGATTTACTTGCAACCGCGGGGGATGACGGTTCCGTCAAAGTGTGGAGGGTCGTGCCTACGAACGGCAGTTAACGCCCCTCTTTCTGATAGAGGTAGGGCTTTCTTGGAGAGGGTGTACCCATTACGGAGAGAACTGCCTGAAGTTTCGTTGCTCAGGCGGTGATACCCTCGCCGGTCAGTAGAATATAATTCTGACTGTCGAGTATGCAGTGGCGTCGCCGATCACCGATCGATGAGCTACCACAGTCACTAGATAGTTGCCGTGCATATTCGATTGTTTATGTAACAGCAACAAATTAAAGTTCTTTCGCCGTTTGCTCTTGCATCTGGTTCGGATCCTGTGGTGTAGCACTAGCTGATGTTTTCAACGACCACAAGAAAGCTCCTCCCTCCTACCACATACAAGAGGTTATGTATAGCATGCTCGTTTCGGGGAACGATGTGCCTGTATGAGGAAATCTACAGGATTATGGCTAGGAATTGATACCCCCGACCGTGCTTGTGAGGTGTCCGGAAACCAATACGAAGCTCAGACGCCAGCGATAATCCGCAAGTCTGGTAACAAACGGTCTCAACGGGGATGGAATCGAAGCATTGGCGAGTAGGTCGCTCACCTCCTCCAATACACATGCTCGCGTCATTTGACGTGACCGCCCGGAATAAAGCAAGCGAGTCTCCACAACACATTTCCTTGTTTGAGGGGCGAAAAAAGGACAAGGAGAGTGCATAACTGGAGAATATATTAGTAGCAGAATGACCACAAGGAAGTGAAGACACACACGTCGGAAGGAGATATGACTATCTCGTGTCGCTGTCGTGTTGGAAATTCGAGTAGATGGCAACGAGTGAGGGACAATAACCCCCGGACCGTGGTTTGCCAGGTGTCTCAGTTCAGCGAAGTGTGCGTTGGGGCGGTCGACGAGCGTTGCCCCGATGGCTCCACCAAGCTAGATCGCGGTCTGAACCTTCACGAAGCCTTGTGCTAATTTGGACTCTCCGTAGCACGTCCAGGGAGGTAGCCTGCCAGGTGACAACCAGGAAATGGAGAAAACAGCTATCCCCTCCTCTAGCTCCCATTCTAGATGTTCATTTTTGCTAGCGAGGACGTTTCGACGTTGGCTGCGCAAGGGGGGACGTCCAGCGAGTGGCAAGATTGGCAGCGCTAGACTCGCGATTGTGCGGGAGGGCTCAAATTCAGCAGAGACTTGGGGTGCCGCTGTTCAGGGCGTTCAACACTGATTGATGAGGTTGGGACTCGGCAGTTGTAATTAAATAAATTTTTTGGACGGCGACGTGGCGAGGTGTGACATGTTTGTGGAGAGGAAATTTGGTGGCCGCCTCGCAGGATCTTCGACACCCAAAGAAACTTGCGAGTGACCGCTAGAAAAAAATTGGTGAAGACTTCGCTCTTAACGAGGGGGGGCCGAGAAAAAAAATCCGGAAGGGCTGATTGTATTGCCGTCGTCTAAAGACGTGTTTGTCTGTTTTATCAATCAGCCGCTGGCGTTTGCGGAGTTCGAGCGAGAGTCAGCAGACCAGGACCGTGGCACACCACTTTTTTGCACCACACCCGCTCCCACCTAAAATTCTACCGTCTTGAACACACCCACGTCTTGCGATGGCGGGTATGGTTGTGATGTTCGGGCATCATTTCGTGGGGGCTTTGGGTCATAGCAAAAGGTGGAAACCAGAGATTCTTGGAATCGTTATCGCACACCTCAAATCTTGCGTCTACCTTTGACACAAATTTCCTGGTCGACCGTCTGCAGATTTCTACGCACGATAGCCCATGTCAGCTCCGTTAACATCAAGGGGGGGTCACCACAAGTTCATCCAACTTCAATGGGACGCTCTCCATGGGAAGGCGCGACGGTGAAAAATTCCAGTATTTTCGCTATGGAGTACAGGTAGACTTGGCTTGTCGCAGAACTCACTTGATACACGCCAGAGCACGCTAGCATCCTCTACTTGATGGGGTTCACAACAGTGACCACGGGAGCTAGTTGAAGGTAGTCGCCAGTTCAGGAGTCCCACAGGTGCAGCAAAAGTCTATAAGTGAGTGTCTTGATTCACTCAAACGCACTCCATTCATTTGGAGGCACTGTCGGACGAGAATGTTGATGCAGCCTTCATCGATGAACAGGTCTCTTGTGGGTAGTTCTCCCCCTATCCTTGAGGCGGACAATGTCTTCTTGCGATTCCATCATCTTCGACCACGCTGAAGTCTTGAAATAATGGGGCATTGAAGCATTCGGGAACACACATGTTGAGTCGCACTTCAAGTCTCATGATGGTGGTAAGCAACTCGCCTGTGGGATTTCCTCGCGCTAGGGCAGTGGCGTGACGTGACAGACCCCTTTTTTCACGTGACATATCACGCTTCTCACCCGCTGGGCTCATGTTTGGGTCTTCGTTCGCGACAGGACTGCGGGGATGGGATAATGGATGTATATGGATGGGTACTGCGTACAAGATGAAAATTGAAGACGAATTTCTGTGGTGCAGTAGGTTTTTATTCGAGCAGGGGACCCAAGTTTGTGTAAACCCACTACCCCAGCACTCGGCGTCCAGATAGCCAAGCCCTGTCGTGGAACATCTCCCTACATCCCTGATAGCAACAGTCAGAAACCTGGAAGCAGCTACGGGGACCTACAATGTGAAGGAAGACACATATTCGGCTGCCACTCGTCCTCCAGGGTGGTCGTTCCGGAACGGCGGTTTGGTAGCCTGGTATGATGTCGGATGTGTCGTGCCTTTGGGAACCAAGGGAGCTCTATTCCAGCGCAGGTTATCTTGCATCAGCATTGGCACTTGGTCAGTGACTGTCCACTGACGTTGGATGGTGCCGCGGAAGCAAATGTATGTGGGTGCAACAGATGTCAATTCAAATAAGCGCCATGTGAAGTCCCCGTTTCTACCCTGGCGGAGTCGCTTAGGACCGTTGACTCAAGGCTCGGTCGTTCTTTTTTCCTTTCTATGCCACATTCTATGTCCGCTTGGGTATTTAAGCTTTAGGTTGCAATGAAATGGTACCTTTTTTTTTCCTTCAAATCTCCTTCCTCTCCGACACTCCCGCAATTTTTTTTTTCTACTTGAACGCTATGGATTGCGGAAGGCTCCCCGGTTACAGGTTTGCATACCTGTTTAGATTCCACCCATACGCGAGAGTCAAACCCTCTGCTCGTGAGCGGGTAATGGTGAGCTTGGACACTTGACTACCTCGCAACTTGGAAATCTTGACTGTGACTAGGCCGTGCTATATGCTACCGATGATACTCCCTCACTCGACGAAGAGTACTTCATTCCATCACTATCAATGGGGCAACCTCTGTCGAAGGACCACGGCAGCGCCATAGGCAAAGTACATTCGGACTGGTACTGGTGAGTGCTCACCACACTTGGTTGCAGGATAGAAACTCATCATAAATTATCCAGGGCCTAGTACTGTTGCCACTTAGTCACAGCCATCGTATAGTGCCTAACCCAGAACGCAAGACCCAGCATTGAGCGGGGGCAGCTGGCAGAGTTTTTCTATCTACCTGGTGAATCTTGATGTCAACTTTGTAACATATTCGAAAGGTCCGGAAATGCGAGTAGTCAATATACGGGCCCGATACACTCTTGTTCACAGCGCGATGCTCTCGTTTGTTCGGGAAGATATGCGATAAAACTTCTCCAAACTCAGGGAAGAACGTTCCGCACTATACATCGATGCTACTATACCAAGTCCAATCTAACCACTACTGGAACTACAAAGAGTACGTGTGTGGAACCCTGATCTCACATCTGTATACACCTACATGGCGCCTTCACTCCGCGAAATGATGTACCTAATAAAGAATCAGTTTCGACGGTGTTGAAAACGCAATCTAGAGAAATATCCCTGACCATGCGTGCAGTACTCCCGGTATCCAGCCCAAAATTGACAGACAGATATTAATCCAGAAATCTGAGGGGCCGTGTCAACGTTTGGTCTTTGCAAGTTACTGTACCGTTGATGCTACTCACCCGCTGCGCATCCTCGTTCTGAACTGGGTTGTCAGCTGGGGAACCCTATACATTATGAGATGGTACATACTGAAAAAGACGGCGAGAGGGGGTACGACGCTGGTAGAGAAAGGTGAGGGTGAGTTATCGACTCGGGCCAGTAAATACGTACATAGCAAGGAAGTATAACAGAACGTCTCGTGTAGGAGATACAGTGGTCGGCATGTTAGAGCAGAATTTGAATGCGGGGCAACGTCATGGCGGGTGTGGGGAGGGACTATAAAGCCAAATGAGAGACGCTACGTCATCGCTGGGCCCCGTTCGGTGTCCCACCCAGCGAAGTTGATGCTAGCACTTCCGTCCTCAGTCGACATTTCCGACAACGCAATGTCAGCTTGAGCATAAATCTCGCCGGAGCATGATCTGATCTGTCAGACCCGAGCCACAGCTCCACAAGGATGAACCAATCTGCCGAACATTGCCATTTTGAGTCTTGACCGTCTGCATGTTGTCGAGGGAGGGCCACAAAGCCATCTAAATCTTATGATGACACAGCCGCCCCTCACGAGCTCAGCGGGCGAAGTCGTTAATCAAGCCGTATATCTGCGGAACATCACATCACTATAACCCGATCACAGACGATGATCACCAAATATAAGGATGTGCATGGTACCAGGCTACTACTGTGCCGTACTCCCAAGAAAAAAGCGATGGAAAGGACTTATTCGTCGTCGACCGTATCGAACGGCATGGTATGAAAGGCGTACGAAGCGAGGCTACAGAGAGACGATGGATGGAAACATGCGGGAGCCCAAACAGAATGCATCATAACGAAGCCGGCTTAACGAGTCATTCAAGCTTGAGCCTATTCGTGGCAAGGGGTCGATCTCCCCTGTAAGATAAGGTAAAGAAACTGCCAATATACTAAGGGCAAACATACCTAATTCATCCCTTAAGCACATACGAGGTACGCTGTCCTCTGGATGGTCATCGGCGTGCAAAGATACGGAGGGCAACATGGACCTCTAGAGCCAGCGGGCCAATCACATAAACTCCCGTAAGGACTACACTCTTCATTTGGGTCGACGTCTCCGCCTAACAGGGTCTGTTCACTGAGTACACTCTTGTCTATGACAGGCGAGGCTGCCACGAGAGCAGCGATGGATGCGAGATATAGCATGGACAAGAGTCGCATGGTTGGAGTGAGGCTGGGGCGTGTGTCGTTGCAGAGGCCGCGCGTGCGAAGAGAGCGAAGGAACGGCGCAGCTTCGTGCTGCAACGGGGGTGGACGCTCTCTTATACGGGTCCTCTATCTCGTTTCAAACTCAGACCAGGGTACATTGAACGAGGGAGTTTTGCCTCCGAGGAGTATTACATAATCATGACATGTCTGAGTATGTACTGAGAAATTACAGCTTGTGTAGTTTAGTTGAACTTCTTGAATTGTGTTACATGTTCGGTGAGCAATGGAAAAGCCCATGCCATCTTATTGGAGCTTGAAAACTGGTTTTCCTCCTGATATGTCCTCTTCTCTGTACATTGGTTGTGCTGATATGTGACATGGGTACATCCACCAAATCCTCATTGAAATATACATGTAGAGTGTAGGCTTGATCATGAGAGAGATTGATAAGATATTATGATTATTCCCTTGCCCTATCAGCTCAGGTATTTATACTGTGTGGGAATAACATTCTAGAATAGTCTACTACATTATAGAATATTCAGCTACCTTTGAGCTCTTTGTATGAGGTGCTGGTATCTACTATGCAATACCAACACTCCCCCTCAAGCCAGGGTCATACCCATATCTTTGGTATGCCTCTCATGCTTGTCCCTAGGTAGTGCTTTAGTAAGTATATTGGCTGTTTGGTACCTGTCAGAACAATGACAGATCTCAACCTTCTTTTGGTTGATCTTCTCATGCATGTAATGATGAGAAATATCAAAGTGTTTTGTCTGGGCATGAAACTGGGGATTGTATGCTAGAGCTCAGGCTCCCTCACTATCTGTCATTATCTTAGTTGGCTCAGTTTGTTTGTACCCTAGTTCTGCATATAGTTTCTGTAGCCATACACATTCTCAAGTACATTTAGCCAGCACAGCATATTCTGCTTTGGTTGTTGACAGCACAATTAAGGTTTGCTTCTTTGAGCCCCAAACAATGGCTCCCCCTTGAGCTAAGAATACATAGCCTGTGACAGATGTGCAGTTCTCAGTATTGGCAAAGCTTGCATCTATGTACCCTTGGAATATTTGGGTAGTAGTACTGCCTTCCTTTGCTCTATACATTATACTGTAGTCCTTTGTCCCTTGTAGGTATCTTAGTATTCATTTGGCTGCTACCCAGTGTCTTAAATCTGGGTTTGATGTAAATGAGGCCAATCTATTTACAGCATAGGCAATATCAGGCTATGTGGCAACCATGGCATACATCAAAGATCTGATCAAGGAGGCATACTTATTTTGGTTAGTTGCTTCTCCCCATTCCTCCTCTGGGAACATCTGAACCTTCATGTCCACAGGTGTTTTCACACTGTTCACACCCTCTAGTCCTTGTGCTCATAGTATAGAATCAATGTACCATGTTTGCCCTATGAACAGAGTTCCTTTGGCCCAGTCTCATGTGATTTCTATACCAACAATTTTCTTCAGGTCTCTGAGGTCAGTAACCTCAAACATAGATTGTAGTTGCACCTTTAATGATGTCATAAGCCCCTGTCCTGATGTGAACAGTAATAGATCATCTACCCATACAGTGATGATTTCTATTTTCTCTGCTGTCTGCCAGATGTATGCACAGGGGTCTGACCATAGGTGCTTGAATCCACCTTGCACTAACTGTCTATTAAGTTCCAGGTTCCACTCTCTCCCAGATTGTTTCAGCCTGTATAATGTTTTTATTAGTCAGCACACACATTGTGTACCATCCTTGAAGCCTTTGGGCTGTTTCATATAGACTTCTTCTTTTAATAGGCCATTCAGGTAAGCCCCCTTTATGTCCATCTGCTGTATTTCCCAGTCCTGGGAAACTGCTAATGCTAATATTGCCCTAATAGTTTCTAGCCTCACTACCAGTGAGAAGGTATCCATATAGTCCATCCCTGGTATTTGTGAGTACCCTTTCACTACTAGGCATGCCTTATATTTCTCTAATCTTCCTTCTTTATTATATTTCCAAATGAGTACCCATTTGTTGGACACTGGTGTCCTACCCTTTGGTAAGTCTGTCAGTTCCCACATCCCCATTCAGTGTAGCTGATCTATTTCTGTTTTGACAGCTTTTTCCCACCCTGGCCATTTGGGTGAGTCATGCACCTCCTTCAGCAATCTTGGTTGTCAGGTAAGGTACCATTTTCATTTAACACTGCATACACTAACTCTGACTGTTCCATAGGGCTATCTTCAAGTACTCCCTTGTCAGGGTCTCAAAATAATTCAGGTGAGTTGTCACTTTTGTTTTCTGACAACTTGGGCATAGGATCATTGAGTGCTCAGTAGTCCTTGACTACCTTGCACCTCTTACTTTTCCTCTGGTGGGTGTCCTGTTCCTTTGTTGTCTGTTTTCATTTACTGATGTGTTTGTGATCTCTTTTAGCTTCTATTTTATCATTCTTGGTATCCTGTGTCCCTGTCAGCCACATTCTTGGGCTCCAACTCCCCCTTGTGTGGCATACCATCTGACAAGGTGGGTGGAACATTGGGTGAACTGACAGGATCTTTTAGGAACCAAAAATTATGAGAAGTCTTTATGGATCTCATGTGAGCATCATAGAAACAGATGGTGTGTGGGCCATCCAAAAACCCAATGAAGGTGAGCTTGGTGGATTTGGCATCAAGCTTATTGATACTGACACTCTTGTTCATAATCCACACAGGGCATCCAAATTCTTGGAGATGTGAGATGTTGGGATGGCACTGTAGAGATGAAATAGTTAGTCACCCTGAATGAGGGCAGTTTGAGCAAAGGAAGTGTGAGCAAAGCTTTTGTCCCTAAAGGGGCCTCTAGGACTTAGTACTGGCACTGAGAACAACTCCTCCTGAGTGAGCAGAGATATAACAAGATGATCAGGACTCCTCTTCAAGTCTTTTACAGTGATGCACAAGACAGATGGTAAAAGTAGAATGTTCCCATAGATTCTGCACCCACCTGACTGTCTGCATGGGCTTAGTCAGTGCTGGCAATTTCTGCCACTCCTCCTCTTGCTCCTAAGTCCCAAACACACCCTCATAACCTTGAATCCTTCCCCACACCTCTCGATCCTCTTGTGCCCACTCTTGACCACCTTTCCCTGATCTGCTAGAGTCCCCTCAAGTTCACCCACTACCTCTCAAAACCTCATGTCTACTTCTCCAGACCTTTGAACTCCCCTCAAATCCTCAATCTCCTTCTATTCTCTTGGTTGGGGCTTTGCCATGCCTACAGCACCCTGTCCATTTCTCATATGGAGTCATGTCAACCAGCACCTGGGTGTGTGAGCAGTTTCAAGCATATGTGGTATGGGTAATTGCCTCAGGCCAGAGGAATGCAGGAATGTTTCCTGTGATCCTCATGGCATGAGCAAGTTCACCCAAGGTTGTTGGAATATTAGTTGTCACTTGTCAAACTCACAAGACATATATTTGACATATGATTGACTGATGTTAATTAGTTTTTGATATATTGTCTCTAGCTACACATATAAGCCTGTAGTCATACTCTGTAGCTACATCATGTTTGAACTTGGTTCACACCTGTCTATTGTTGCAATCCCCAGCCCATGAATTCTAACACAAACATGATAATCCTTGTCATTGTGTGTGTTGTTTACAGCTGAAGAAAATTCCACCTCCTGACATCATCCTTCCCATACTGTTGTAATTGCTGCTCCATCTCAATTGTCACTCACCTGCTGGGGCTGAAGCCAGCCACTACCACTCATCACCTACCATTTGCCTGCTGGGGCCAAAGCCAGTCATTATTGCCTGCCCATTGTCTGTCTATTGTCATCACATGTCACATGTCACAGTCACCAGTACTCCCAGATATGCCAGAGTCCCTCCATTTCACAAAACTAAATGAATTGAATTATGCTGAATGGTCACTGTATATGTGATCTACCTTGGTTAAAAAGGGTTTATGGGAAATTGTTGAGGGCTCACAGACTCACCCACTAGGCTCATCAAATTCAAAAGTTGTCAAAGCATTTGAGCACTGTCAGGCCAAAGCTCATGCTGAAATTGTTCTTTGCCTAGAACCTTCCCAGCTGCCCCATGCACACTCTGCTGACCCCAATGTCCTCTGGGAGGAACTTCAATGCATGCACCATGCCCAGGGTTTTGCAATGTACATGACACTTTGTTGAAGGTTCAATATGATGACTAAGCACACTGACCAATCAATGAGTAGCTGGATTGCTGATGTCCAGCAAGCCACATTCCATCTGCAAGAGGTTGGATATGATGCTACAGATGAAGATAAGATCCTTGTCCTTACCCAAGGTCTCCCCCCATCCTATGACCCCCTCATCATCTCTCTTGATGCTGACTCATATGTCTCACTTGAGGTTGTCAAGGCATGCCTGCTAAACAAAGAATCTTGCCAATGTGCTGCCCAACCTACCCCTGGCATTGCCCTCACTGTCACTCAGAAACCACACTGCCTACTCAAGCAGATCACCTGCTTTAGTTGTGGAGAAAAGGGTCATTACCAAAGCAATTGCCTGAAAAGGAAAGTGGAGGAAAAGACAGGTACAGCTGCTGTTGCCTTTGAAGAAGAACAAGCTTGGTAGGGATTTTGGTACTGTCTTGTTTCATTTGCAGGAGAGTGTCAGAATATTAGTTGTCACTTGTCAAACTCACAAGACATATATTTGACATATGATTGACTGATGTTAATTAGTTTTTGATATATTGTCTCTAGCTACACATACAGTGAGTGAAAAAACATGTGCAATGTTTGGCTGTTTTGTACTAAGTCCAGTGTAGCACCATGAGGCATGGGAATCCTGCTTAGCCTTGGTGGGATGGATGGTAGCATTGACTCCTAGCTACAAAATGGTCCCAGGGTCATGTGATTCAGTGCAGTAGTCCTTGAGATATGTCAATTATAAAACAGGTACATCATTGCACACATTTATTCACTTTTGAAAAGTGAGGGGTATCTAAGGGATATCAGTACTTGGTATAGCCTCCTTTTGCTTTAAGCACTACCTCAACCCTCCTAGGCATGCTCTCAATCAACTTCTGACATTCTTCAGCTGGTATATTGTTCCACTCCACCTGAGTCCTCTCCCACAACTCCAATATCCCCTTGGGAGGGTGTTCATACTCTGCAAGCCTCCTCTTGAGGTAACCCTAGGCATGTTCTATAGGGTTAAGGTCAGGGGACTGTGCAGGCCATACCATGGTCTTAAAATCCTGCCCTTCTAGCCACTCCTTGACCTGCTTGCAGGTGTGCTTGGGGTCATTGTCCTGCTGGAAGATGATGTCAGGAGGATGGAGACCATAATATTCAAGGGACTCTTGCAGTTCATCCTTCAAAATTTGAAGGTATAGGTCCCCATCCATCCTACCATCAATCTTGGTAGCATATCCAACACCCTCCCAAGTCATACAGCCCCACATCATCAGAGAACCTCCTCCAAACTTCAGTGTCCCCTCTACTAGCCTATCACTCAGCTTCTCCCCTGGCTTTTTCCATGTGCATTTGTGCCCATCTGACCCCAGGTGATATGCCACATCATACTTTTCCCCTTTTTCTGGACATTTCTTTTCTTTTCTCTTGCAATTGTACACGCAATGTGTCTAACAACACTTATGCGACCATTATGCTTTCCCTTTTCAGATGCTTACTATACGCCATTCCTTATATGGCCTCCCCTTCCTTTGATCGGCCTTCTCCAATCGACGTGACTCGTGCTTATCTCTTCTACTTCTCCCATGATGAGTCACTTTCCCTTTTTGGACTCTATTTCAATTTATGCATCCTCGATGTGTCTTCCCCTTTCCCTGTTCCTAAAGTTGGTATGCAGGCTGTCCTCTCTATCTCTGACTCGACACATCTTTGTTCTCATGGGCGCATTCTCTATGTGACTCACCCAAAGATCGCCAAACAGTCTGAGGTAGTATATATACACTTAGGGACTTGCCTGTAATTCCCAACTTTTAGCTACCTTGCAATCAGGATAGCAACTTCTCAGATCTTCCTCTGTCAGAACTGCTTGCCTGACCAAGAAGGGGTAAAACTATTAAGCCCTTGAGGTCAACCCTGGCAATATCACAAGCACGCTGATTGCTCCCCAAGCCTCAGCGCCAACACTTGTTGCTTGTGGCAGGTGAGATATTCCAGCACGTAACAAAAGCTAAAAGTTCCTTCTACCAAAGTAAATGAAACTCTCTTGAGAACTTCGGCCTCACTCCGAAGTCTTCCTAGGTCGACAATTGTCCCTAGTGAAGTCTCGAGTTCCCCATCACCCCTGAAGTGGTAGCTTCGATCGACTACCTCTTCACCTCTACAAAGGGATACCCTATGGTAACCCATAGCCCTCTAGAGACCAACCCCGAACACAAGGAACCACTGTGGGAATTACCCCAGCCTTCGTTCACCCCTTTACCAACACTTCAACATGTCTTCTCATCAAGGCACACCACCTGATCCTCAGAGGCCACCCTCTGTCACAGGATCAACCACATCCTCTAAATTGCGACCCCTGGTTCCCTCTAGAAAGGAACAAAAGCAGAAGGAATGACCATTGTCTTCTGGAACATCTGCTTTACCCCTCAAGAGAGAACACTCTTCATCTCGCTTCCATCCCTATCCCCCAGAAGAGAGATCCCCCGTTGCCCCGAGACCAGATCCCTCCCTTATCCCTGGATCTTTAACTCACCGGCAACCTTCCCTTAAGGACTTCGAGTCCACTCCAACCCCATCTTTCCTTGAAGGAGCAAAGGGAGTCTTTGCAGCTTTCAGACTTACAAGCCTGCCTGCAGGAGAAGACCCTGCTTTCTCACAACACCAACAGCCTAAGGAGGAAGAGGAGAACTCTTCGCTCGGAGGTGACATCTTTCAAGAAACCCAACACTTACAAGACTGAGACATCAAGATGTCTGAAGATCCCTTCAGATCACAAACTGACATACCCATCACCGAACTGGTGAGGTGGTACAGGGAGAAATACTTGTCCACTACAGACTTTACTATCCCAACCAAACTGAACGACCCTGGAGGCTCTAGAGGAGGTCCCGAGGGGAAAGGAAAGGGATGCGACTCTAACTCTGGAGAAGGGTCAGCCAAGGAACTAAGCCTAAACTGTCCACGAGAGTATGATGGTAACCACGCCACATACGATGCCTGGCTCACATCTATCAAAACCTATCTGGGCATCAACTCTCACATCTACCGGACAGCTGAGCAGAAGATTGGCTTCACTCTTTCCTTCATGACAAAGGGCTCAGCGCAAGCATGGGCAGAGAATTACACCAAGAAATCTCTGCTGCTCAACACCATCCATATTGTGGACACATGGGCAGGCTTCCTAGCAAAACTAGACCAGATGTTCAAGATCAGTGATGTATCTCAGATGGCACTACTCAAACTTTTGGCCATCAGACAAGGAACAAGAACCTTGGAAGAATACATGACTGATTTCTTGAATGCAATGAACAAGGCAAAACTCTTGGAAACAAGCCCTGAAGCCAGAGTCTTCTATGGAAGAGGGCTAAGGGCTGAGCTAAATGAATGGATCCTCAAAACCAACACATGCCTGACAACACTGGCAGAATGGATCCAATCAGCTACAGCTGTGCAAATGGCGCTTTCCCAACTTCGCCTGTTCACTGGTCAACAAACCGAAGAAGACTGGTGCATCCTGGGACAAAATCTCATGAAGTCCCACTACAATCGAGCACCTGATAGAGATCCTTATGCGATGGACATGGACTGCTGACAAAACTCTGGTGGACCCCCTAAAAGGTCCTGGAACCAGAAAGGCAACTCATGATCATGGATCAGAGAGATCACATGCTGGGGATGCAATGAAACTGGACATCAAAGGGCCGAGTGCCCAAAAGAGAAGAGAAGCCCTGATCGATGAGATCGTCATCAACAAATCAGGCAACTTCTTGAAGAACTTCAAAAAGACGAAGAAAGAGACATGGTGGGCGTCCACACACTCACTGATGACAACATCAAAAACAACAAGAAGGATTTTTAAGAAACTCCCCCATGGCTGCACAGGGAGGAGTTGGACAATTTTCCATTACTTCAGCTCAACCAATTTGGACTGCTAAAACTACTTCTGTAGATATGGACTTTGAGCAATTGAAAACTGTTTTGAATTCCTCATTGTTCAGGTCCATGTTCTTGGTCGACCGGGAAGACGCAGAAATCAAAGCAGTGATTGACAGTGGCACAGAGGTCAATGTCATTCACCCAAGGATTGTTGCAAAATACAATCTAAAACAAACTCGTGTCAAACATCTTTGGATGGCGAGAAGCCTCGAAGGGCCAAGCCAGCAGAAGGTGACCCACATCTGCACCTTCAATGCCCAAATCTTCCACAAACTCATGAAGATTCACACCTTTGAAATGGAGCTTAAATCTCAGGAAGACATCCTGCTAGGGATGCCCTTTTTGGCTGAGTACAATCCAATATTCGATTGGAGGAAAAGGAAGATGATCAGGTTTGGAGACCCCTGTCTCAGGGAGTTGAACCTATCATCTGATGAAGAAGATTACGATGACAAGGAATTTGTCATGCTCCAGAAAACATCAATATCAACCCAACTCGAAGCAGCCATCCAGAAAGAGGATGTTGCACTCCCAGCACAGTACAAAAAATTCACAAAAGTCTTCTCTGAGGAAGACACTCTGCTACCCCCATGTTGTCCATATCTCGACCATGAAATCAAACTTGCAGATGATTTCAAACCCAAGAAAGCACCCATCTATCCCCTTTTGCGAGAAGAACTGCAAGCACTGGACGAGTTCCTGGAAGAAAACCTGAATGCAGGAAAAATATGAAAATCCAAATCACCTCAGGCCTCCCCAGTGTTCTTCATCAGAAAGAAGGATGGAAAGAAGTGGCTAGTACAAGACTACTGCGAACTCAACAAATACATGATAAAGGATTCCTATCCTTTACTGGATGTCAAATCCCTTCTCGACCAACTGGCCAAATCAAAATACTTCGCAAAATTTGACATTTGCTGGGGATTTACCAACATTTGGGTAAAGGAAGGTGATGAATGGAAAGGAGCCTTCATCACCCTGCGAGGACTCTTCGAACCAATGGTCATGTTCTTTGGCCAATGCAACTCCCCACCAACTTTCCAGCAGTACATGGAGACCACCTTTGGCGACATGATGTATTCAAAGAAGCTTGTCATCTTTATGGATGATGTCACAATCCACGCAAAGACGAAGGAAGAACTTTATCGTCGAACAGAAGAGTTCCTGGCGATCGCCCTAAAGGAGGAACTGAGACTGAAAATCTCGAAGTGCACCTTCGAGATGGAAGAAGTTGAATTCCTGGGCTTCCTCATACAACAGGGACAGATTAAACCATCGGAAACCAAGCTCGCAGCAATCAAGGAATGGAAAACCCCAAACAACCTACACGAACTTCGCCAATTCCTTGGATTCTGCAACTTCTACCAACAATTCATCCCGTCCTTTTCCCAAATCGCCATCCCTCTTCATTGCCTTTCGAAAAAGAATGTCCTGTACAAATGGGACATGGAGCAAGCTGACACCTTTGAGCAGCTTAAGCAAGCGCTGTGCTCCCAGCCAGTTCTGCAACTCCCAGACTTCTCCAAACCCTTCACCCTCTTCACAGATGGCTTGGCCGTCAGCACTGGAGCTGTCCTCTGTCAACAATTTGAGGACAGAGAGCTCCACCACTGTGCCTATCTCTTGAGAAGTCTGGTGGGAGCTGAACAAAATTACCAGGTGTATGATCTGGAACTCTTGGCCATCATGTGAGCCTTCAAAGAATGGTGACACTACCTCATATCCCTGGTCGCCCCCACTATGGTGTACACCAATCATCAAAACCTCACTTATTATCGGTCACCGCAACAACTTAGCCAAAGGCAGACATGATGGGCCGCTTTCCTGCAAGACTTCCCTATTCAGCTGGCGCACAAACCGGGTAAACTAATGACTATCCCAGATTCCCTTTCCCAATGCCCCAACTACTCTGCCGACCCTTCCCCAATGACTACGGTTCTACTGGACTCATTGTGGCTCGAGGGGGGCGTGAAACTCCTGTTTAAACCCTCCAAACCGGCCTCTACTGACACGCATAAGCTGAAGGGAATGGAAAGAAAAAGAGAAGCCCCACTTACACCTCAAGAAAAGAGCCAGACCCTTTCATCGTCACTCCCTTCCACCCACACCTCCAACCTTAACAACAAGTCATCCAGCAATGTACGATGGTTGGATAGAGGAGTGTATGCAATATCTCAAGAGCTATTCAGCAAGATAAAGGAGATGATGCCGAAAGATGAAAGGCTCACAAAGAACAACAAAATAAGAGAGGAGAATGATCAAACCAAATGACACGAAGGTCGACTCTACATCCCCCCTCCTCTCTGACACGAGTACCTCAGGGACAATCATGATCTGGCTGCAGCTGGACACCCTGGAGTGAAAGCAATGATATGGAAGATGAAGAACGAAGTCTGGTGGCCTGGAATGTGGAAGCAGGTAAGAGAGTACATGAAGGGATGCCCTGGCTGTCAAGCCAATAAGGTCATCACTCACCCTCTCATGCCCCCCATCACACCAAACGATGTGGCAAAGAACCCTTTCCCATTCAAACAAATCTCCATGGACTTCATAACCAATCTTCTGGAGTCAGAAGGATACAACTCCATCCTTACCATCGTGGACCAAGGACTTACAAAGGCAGTAGTCCTGGTCCTGTGCAACAAAACTTGCAACTCCATCGAATTGGCAAACCTCTTCCTATGCTATGTGTACCCCCGATATGGCATCCCGGATGCCATGATATCAGATAGGGGTCCACAGTTCACCTCCACCTCACCACCAAACTCTACGAAGCCCTAGGGATCCAACAGAAGCTCTCTACAGCCTACCATCCCCAAACCAATGGCAAAAGCGAACGCATAAACCAAGAGATCGAGACCTATTTGCGGATGTACTGCAACACCCGACCAGAGGCCTGGGCTCAGTATCTACCTCAAGCTGAGTTTGTGCATAATTCAAGGGTCCACTCCGTGCATAATCAAACACCCTACTCTCTCCTGTACAGATACGACCTGGCACCCTACCCCTCTGCATCGAAACCAACAGATGTGCCCACAGTAGATGATTGCATGCAACAACTGGCCACCAATCGGGACTCAGCACTTCTAGCTCACAAAGCTGTGCAAGAAGCAATGAGGGCCAGAAGCAAGGGACCATACACTGCTCCCAAGGAAGGTGATCTAGTTTGGCTAGATGCATCTACCCTAAAGAGGGACGTCCTGAGCACCAAGCTGGCACCCCAATGCATTGGCCCCTTTGAAATTATGAAAGTAATTTCGCCAGTGGCTGTTTGACTAAAGATCCCTGACACGTGGCGAATACATCCAGTATTTCACACGTCATGGATCTACCCTTTCGAAGAAAATGACGAATATGGAAGGGCCAAACCGCCACCCCTACCAGAATTGATCGACGACTTACCCGAATGGGAAGTCAGGAACATTCTCAAACACTGAGTCATGGGCTCAAGAAGGAAACAAAAAGGACACGTCTCTGCACCCAAGAGGACAGCCAAACAGCAAACTTACCAATACCTGGTCAAATGGACTGGATATGGCCACTCCTCTAACACATGGGAGCCAGAGGAAAACCTATATAACACCCTCGAAATCCTCCACTCCTACCAGAGATGCAACCAACTCCCTCTCACACATGGCCCATGAACACAACTCTGAACACTACTCCTCCTTTGACGAATTTACCCTATTGGACTACGAGAATTCACACATCACCTTCACTGATGACTTCAACTTTTCTGCCTCTCCACCACCTCCCCCGCTACAGCACCTACCAGCAGATCGAAACATCACAGCAATTCAGGAACACTGGGACCAGGTCACCACCAGTGCACCAGGACCCGTTCCAAACCCCCACTCCTCATTCACAGTTCATTCGCTCTCCCTCACCAAGGGAAAGTGAAGGGCCAGAATTGCTAAGACTGCCCCCTACCCATCTGCCTTACCTGAAAGACCCTATCTTCCCCTCGGCTCCTATCATTCCTGCAACACCCCTACCACCAGTCACCACTCCTCTCCAGTCTCCCAAACCCCTGATACAGAGATAACCTCTACCCACTCGACCCCTGACACACCCACTCCATCCGTCGCCCCAAAGCTTACCCAGCAACAGACTGCATCTGAGGTCAACTCCCCCTCCAAGACCAAGACATGCTTGGTACCCTCGGCAGAACAACTCCTCCATATTCTGCAGGTGCTTGAAAACTTCGAGCACTGGGACTCACTTGGCTGGAGAGCAGGCGAACACCATGACTGCTTACAGATGCTGTCTCAAATCTACCGAGGTTCAGAATTCATAGCGGCATGCATCCCTCAAATCTTCACTACCACCAAAACCATCGCTGGACACGTCACCAAGAAGGTTGACCTAGACCTCTTCATGGGTGACAACATCAACGATGTTGGGGACATACAATGTGCCATGGTGAACCTGGCCTTCATGGAGTTCAGAGAAGACCTCTGGCATTCCTTTCGAGACTTTCGCCCCACCTCTGCTCAAGCCTCTGACCCAGCATCAGCTCTCAGATGTGACAAGGGCAAGAGCACAGAATCTCCTGGACCTAAACCTCCTCTTGCAACATGCCAAGAAATGGATCTTCAGTTCAGCAGACTATCTCCACCATCATGGACAGAAGATCGGCCAGAGAGTGGTGAACCAGGAGGACTGGATGAGGGATGAACTACAACGACTCATGGAGTTAGCTTCGAAAGGAAATCAGAGAGCTCTAGCTCGTCTTCGATGTCAAGCGACAGCACCACGACATATGGACTCGATGACAATATTGCCTCAAGTAGACATTCAGTATGGCTCAAAGGAGTCAAAACCCTCCTCAATCACACTGCCAGCCTCCTCGCAGAGTGGTCCATCGGTGGAGATGTCAGTTATACTGACTGGAGAAATTTCCTCCACTCCACTTACTTCAACACAGCCATACAAACTCTATGCCTACCCTACACGCTAAACACATGATCCCCGTTCCCACTCCCCCATCTCCATGACTCTTTCCTCATGGTGCCACATGATGAGGACCTCCCCAAAGTCCTGTTGGGATGCCAACAAATTGACTGGAGCAGCCCGTTCTGGGGCATGCACTGCTATGATTGCACCCGACTCGGACACCTCAGCTGCACCAACGGAAGAGGCTCAAGATGGACCAAACCAGGATCCATGCTCCCAAACTCATGCCCCAGGCCAATCCATCGTCAACGCTCCCCCACAAACCCAATGGTTTGCCATTGGGGCCCCATCTGAACTCTCCCAGCTGAGCTCCTGGCTTAAAATCGAGCCTAACCTCAAGAAACCTACTCGCCTCTCTGGTGCTTCGGCCTCGAGAGGGGGGTAATGATATGCTGCATCATACTTTTCCCCTTTTTCTGGACATTTCTTTTCTTTTCTCTTGTGATTGTACATGTGACACATCTAACAATGCTTATGCGACCATTATGCTTTCCCTTTTTAGATGCTTACTATATGCCATTCCTTATATGGCCTCCCCTTCCTTTGATCGGCCTTCTCTGATCGACATGACTTGCACTTATCTCTTCTACTTCTCCAGCGATGAGTCACTTTCCCTTTTTGGACTCTATTTCAATTTACATGTCCTTGACACATCTTCCCCTTTCCCTGTTCCTAAAGTTGGTATGCAGGCTGTCCTCTCTATCTCTGACTCGACACATCTTTGTTCTCATGGGCGCATTCTCTACGCAACTCACCCAAAGATCGCCAAACAGTCTGAGGTAGTATATATGCTTAGGGACTCACCTGTAATTCCCAACTTTTAGCTACCTTGCAATCAGGATAGCAACTTCTCAGATCTTCCTCTGTCAGAACTGCTTGCCTGACCAAGAAGGGGTAAAACTATTAAGCCCTTGAGGTCAACCCTGGCAATATTGCAAGCGCGCTGATTGCTCCCCAAGCCTCAGCGCCAACACTTGTCGCTTGCAGCAGGTGAGATATTCCAGTGTGTAACACCAGGCAATTGATTTTAGTCTTATCAGACCATACCACCCTCTTCCAGTCCTCCAAAGTCCAATCTTTGTGAGCATAGGCAAAGTCTAACCTTGCCTTGTGATGCTTGGCAGAGAGGATAGGTCATTTTCACTTTACTACAGCCTTCATACCAGATATTTTCAAGTGTTGGCAGACAGTATTTGGGTGGAGGGGTTGGTTGATAATATTGGTGAGGGTTTTTGTCATCTGCACAGCATTTTCTGCCTTCTGAGTTGAGATGAGGTGGATGGCATGGCAGACATTAGCAGGGGAGAGCTTGGATGGATGACCTCCAGTGGACTTTTGCAGGCTGGAACACTCCTTGGAATGAAGCCTAGAGATGGTGGAGCAATGTAGGCCAGTACTAGAGGCAATAGAAGCAGGAGAATGACCAGAATCAAGCATAGTCAGGATAGTATTCCTTTGTGTAGCAGAGAGAGATCTCATGGTGGTAAAGGTTGGGAATAAAGAAGTGTATGAACATATTCAAACTCAGACATAATGTTTATGTGTGTATCTTTGTTTGTAGGACCAAGTAACCACAATTATTCCTTCATTTCCCCCAGATTCTACTACCAAACCAAAAGTGAATAAACATGTGCAATGATGTACCTGTTTTATAATTGACATATCTCAAGGACTACTGCACCAAATCACATGACCCTGGGACCATTTTGTAGCTAGGAGTCAATCACTGCAAGCATTTCACAATTTTTCATCCCAAAATATGCTGAAAAAATTGAAAAAAGAGATACTCTTTTATTTCAGCTGTTTTCAAAGAAAAAAGGTGAATATAATGTAATGTTTTCTTTGTCTTTTCTGCCAAAAAACATGAATTAATGGTAATGCCCATTAGGTTCTTCACTAATGGGTATTAGCATCAATCAATGTTTCTTAGTAAATCATGCAAAGAAAACAAAGTGTTATTATTGCCTTTTCTCTTTGAAAACATGTGTCAAAAAAGAGTATCTCTTTCTTCAATTTTTTCAGCATGTTTTCTCAAGAAAAATTGTGAAATGCTTGCAGTGCAATGCTACCATCCATCCCACCAAGGCTAAGCAGGATTCCCATGTCTCATGGTGCTACACTGGACTTAGTACAAAACAGCCAAACATTGCACATGTTTTTTCACTCACTGTATAAGCCTGTAGTCATACTCTGTAGCTACATCACATTTGAACTTGGTTCACACCTGTCTGTCATCATGATCCTCAGCCCATGAATTCTAACAAAGGTATGATTAAACCATTCAGCAACACTGTTTTGTACAGGTGAATAGGGCACAGTGGCCTGCAGGTCAATACCTGTCTCATGACACCAGGTAAGTAAGTCATTGTTGACATATTCTTTGCCATTATTGGCATGTACCACCTTTGTCTGGCATCCTAGCTGGCATTCAAGGTACATGAGGTATTCTCTTAGCTTCACTGATGCCTCCCCTTTACTAGTCATGAATTTAACTTCACAATACTGGCTTGCATCATCTATAAATGATATGTACCAGCACATGTGCCCACTTAGGGCCTCTGTTTGAGCTGGACCCCACACATTGGTGTGGATCATTTCACCCAGCTGTGTAGTTCTCAGCATGGACTTTTCTGGGAATGGTACTCAAGTTTGTTTCACTTCTATACACACAGGACAATCAATAATCAGTGATGGCACCATGGTAAGTCCATCCACCAACCAGTTGCATTGAAGGCACTGGAGTCCTTTGACTCCAATGTGCCCAAAATGCCAGTGCCATTCATCCCAGGTATGTGCCTGGTATGAGTGTTCTGCAGGTTCATGCCTGTGCATTTGTAATTCATATATCCCACCATGTATATTAGCTATAGTGAATAGATTTCTTTGTTGATCATACAACTTCATTTCTCCTCCCCTGGACACTGAGGAACTGCCTTCTTTATCAAGGTGTGTTAATGAAATTAAGTTATGTATGGCATTGGGGGCATACAGTATGTTCTGTAAGGTAATGATGGAAGTTCTATTACCTATACATGCCTGTAGCATGACTGTCCCAACTCCATATGCTATGATTGTGTGGTCACCAATACCCTGGATCACCTTTTGTATAGGGAGCATATCCCTGAACAATATCTTATCTTTAGCTATGTGTGCCATACTCCCTGAGTCAGCTACCCATGTGTACCATTCAATGCACTCATCTATTCCTTTGTATGATACATTGAATGCACTATTGTAAGTATTAGTACTACTACTGCTAGATGTCCAATTCCCATCTGCATGTAGTACCTGCTTGTCATCTTGTGTGTCATGCATAGGCTGTTACGCGCAGGGAATCTCACCAGCCGAGTCGACTAGTGTTGGCGACGAGGCAAGTGAATGCGTCGTTGCTCTTGCGATTCGCCCGGGTTGACCTCGGAGGCTTAATAGTTTTACCCTCCCTATGGCCAAGCTCGCAGTTCTGAAGGTAGCGGTTATCAGAGAAAGTAGCCTGGTTGCAAGGTAGCTAAAAAGCTAAGGAATACATCCATGTCCCTACGGGTATATATACACCTCGAGATTGTTTGGTGTCGTATGCGCATTCGCGCAACGACACGTCCTAATCTAGAGGGGATGACTCGAGATGAGTCGGAGGGCATAGGGTATTCCCTAGGAAAGGAAACGAGTCCAAGAAAGGGGATATAGCTTCGCGCTCGTGAGAGAGACGCGTCGCGCGTATCCCATTGTAATCTAAAAAGGGAAAGTGACTCGACGCGGAGAATATGAAATGATAGGCGTCGAGGCAATTCGATCGGAGAAGACCGATCGAGGGAAGGGGAAGCCGTATAAGGGAACGGCGTATCGTAGAGAGTCTAAAAGGGGAACATAATTGAGTAAGCGTCGAATGACGCGTCTCATGTACAAGGGAAAAGGGAAAGAAAACGAGAAAGGGAAAAAGGAGAGTCCGCACGCGTGAAGGAGACCTCGTCGGTTAGGCGAAAATATGATATGGCGTATCATTACCCCCCTCTCAAGGTCGAAACACCGGAGAGACGGGTAAGAGCTGCCAGGGGAGCTCGATTTAAGGTCGGGAGCTCGACCGCGATTGTCGGGAGGAAGGAATTAGAGGGGGCCCCCTCGCGTAACCGACGGGTTCGTGGGGGAGCGGCGCCTTCGGCGAGGGTAGAGTCGAGGGAGGACGGTTCCCGGAATGGTCCATTTGGAACCTTGGCCGTGACGACATAGGAGGTGCCCGCACCGATGGCAGTCGTAGCAGCGCATTTCCCATAGAGGATGGCTCCAATCGAGGGGTTTACATCCGGAGATGATCTTGGGGAGGTCATCATCGTAAGGTAGAACGATGAAGGACGAAACTTCCTCGGTGGGCTTGGGGAAAGCGTTGCGAGAGTTTACTGCGAACGGGAGATTAAGTATTCGAGCTCCTGTATTAAAGTAGGCGGAGTGAAGGAAGTTCCGCCAGTCGTCATAGTTGACCTGGTTCCCAATGGATCGTTCGGTAAGGAGAGAGGCGGTATGGTCGAGGAGAACCTTGACGCCTCGTTCTCGTGGGGGGCCGGCCAAATCATCGGGGACCTCGATCGTCTCCTCGCTGGTTGAAGACGCTTCAACGCTAGTGCATTCCCATTCGTCGCCATCTGTACAAGCCAGTCGGCCCTTGCACTTATCGCTGTTGAAAGCGAGTGCCGGGTCAACGGCTTGAGCAGAGAGGGGGCGAAAGTCTCGAAAGGACTGCCAAAGGTCTTCTCCAAACATAGAGTGTACGAGGTTCACAGTAGCCTTCTGAATGTCCGCGACGTCGTCGATATGGTCTCCATTGTACAGGTCCATGTCGGCCTTGCGGGCCACATTGCCTTGGATTCCTTTAGAGACGTCGAAGATTTGAGGGACACGGGAGGCTATGAATTCTGAACCTCGGTAGATCTGAGACAACATCCGTAGGCGTTCATGATGTTCGCCTGCTCGCCAGCCAAGTGAGTCCCAGTGCTCGAAGTTCTCGAGCACCCGCAGAACACGGAGGAGCTGTTCCGGCGTGGGTACCAAGCTTGTCTTGGCCTCACTGGGGGAGTCGACCTCGTTTGCTGTCTGTCGCTCGGTAAGTTTGGGGGCGACAGTTGCAGCGGGTGAGTCAGAGGTCGAGTCGGAAGAGGTTGTCTCTGGATCAGGGGTTTGGGAGACAGGGGAGGAGTTGGCAGGGGAGTTGCAAGCGCGATAGGCTCCGAGAGTGGGGGTCTTGCGTGGGAGTGATAGTGCAGAGGGGTAGGGGGAGGTTTTAAGGATTCGGGCCTTTCGCTTTCCCTTGGTACGGGAGAGCGAACGGATCGTGAATGAGGAGTGGGAGTTCGGAACGGGTCCTGGGCTATCGGAGGCATGCCCGGACCAGTATTCCTGAAGACTCCTGAGCATGGGGTCGGTTGGTGATTCGGAAGATAGGGACGATAAACGGGTTTGGGATGGCGAAGGGCCGAAGTCGTAGTCATCGGAAAAGGCGACGTGGTCGTCGAAGGAGAAGTGTTCAGAGTTGTGTTCATGAGACATTGGAAAGCGGGAGACGATGGCGTTTCTGGTAGGAATGGAGGATATCGAGGGCGTTATATAGGTTTTCTTCGGGTTCCCATGTATTTGAGGAATGCCCATATCCGGTCCATTTAACCAGGTATTGGTAGGTTTGTTGTTTGGCCATCGTCGAGGGCGCAGAGACGCGTCCTTTTCCGCGACCCTTTGTCTTCCTTCGTGATCCGGCGACGCGATGTTTGAGTATGTTTTCGACTTCCCATTCGGGTAAGTCGTCGATGAGATCGGGGAGAGGTGGCGGTTCGGCCCTTCCATATTCGTCGTTTTCTTCGAAAGGGTAGATCCGAGACGTGTGGAAAACCGGGTGTATTTTCCACGTTTCAGGGATCTTGAGTCGAACTGCCACGGGGGAAATTACTTTCGTAATTTCAAATGGGCCAACGCGTCGGGGTGCCAGCTTGGCGCTAGGAACGTCCCTTTTAAGGGTAGCTGCGTCCAACCAGACCAGCTGTCCTTCCTTCGGGGGAGTGTACGTTCCTTTGCTTCTATCTCGCATGACTTGTTGCGCAGCCTTGTGAGAGAGAATTGCTGAATCCCTATTCGCGGCGAGTTGTTGCATTCGATCATCGACCGTGGGCGCATCAGATGATTTCGACAGAGAAGGATAGGGCGCTGGGTCATATCCGTAGATCAGCGAGTAAGGGGTCTGCTGATGGACGGAATGGACCCTGGAATTGTGCGCGAACTCGGCTTGAGGTAAGTACCGAGCCCATTCTTCCGGTTTGGCGTCGCAATACATCCGAAGGTAGGTCTCGACCTCTTGATTAACGCGTTCGCTTTCACCATTGGTTTGAGGGTGGTAGGCCGTGGAAAGTTTTTGTTGTACGCCTAGCGCCTCGTAGAGTTTGGTGGTGAATGCGGATGCGAATTGTGGTCCCCTGTCCGATATGACGGCGTCGGGAATGCCATATCGAGGGTACACGTATTGGAGGAAGAGGTCGGCCAGCCCGACCGAGTCGCATGTCTTCTTGCAGGGGATCAAGACCACTCCTTTCGTAAGTCCTTGATCCACGATGGTGAGGATGGAGTCGTATCCTTCTGACTCCGGAAGATCGGTGATGAAGTCCATGGATATTTGCTTGAACGGGAAGGGGTTTTTCGACACGTCGTTCGGCGTGACGGGAGGATTGAGAGGGTGAGTGATGACCTTGTTGGCTTGACAGCCAGGGCATCCCTTCACGTACTCTCGAACCTGCTTCCACATTCCAGGCCACCACACTTCATTTTTCATCTTCCACATCATTGCTTTCACTCCAGGATGTCCAGCAGCAGCTAGATCATGATTGTCCCGGAGATACTCGCGTCGGAGGGAGGGAGGAACGTAAAGTCGACCATCTCGTCGCTTCGTTTGATCGTCCTCCTCGGTAATGGCGTCTTGTTTCGCCAGAGTGTTGTCCTTCGGCGTCGTCTCCTTTATTTTGTTGAAGAGTTCGCTGGATACTGCGAAGACTCCTCGGTCTAGTCGTCGAACGGTGTTGGGAGATTTGTCGACGGGAGTAGACGTTTTGGGGGAAGGAGGGGACGACAGAGGGATGTGGCTCTTCTTCTGAGCCTGTTGTTTCGCAGGTGTAAGTGGGGCTGCTCCTTTCTTTCCAGTTTCCTTCAGCTTTGGCGCAGGTAGAGTCGGTTTGGAAGGGGGAGAAGGGGAATTTTTGGTGGAAAACGGGAGTTTCACCCCCCCCTCGAGCCACAACGAATCCGGGAGAACGGTAGTCGTTGGGGAAGGGTCGGTGGAGTAGTCGGGGCGGCGAGAAAGGGAGTCGGGAATAGTCATTAACTTCCCCGGTTTGTGCGCGAGCTGAATAGGAAAGTCTTGCAGGAAAGCGGCCCATCGAGTCTGCCTTCGGGACAGTTGCTGTGGTGACCGATAGTAGGTAAGGTTTTGGTGATCGGTGTACACCGTGGTGGGAGCAACTGGGGAGATGAGGTAGTGTCTCCACTCCTCGAAGGCTCTAACGATGGCCAGGAGTTCCAGGTCATACACCTGGTAGTTTTGTTCGGCTCCGACGAGTGACTTCGAGAGATAGGCGCAGGGATGGAGCTCTCCGTCCTCGAATTCTTGGCAGAGGACAGCTCCAGTTCCCACAGCGGATCCATCGGTGAAGAGAGTGAAGGGTTTCGAGAAGTCGGGAAGTCGGAGTACGGGCTGGGAGCACAGCGCTTGTTTAAGCCGACAGAAGGCGTCAGCTTGCTCCAAGTCCCACTTGAACGGGACGTTCTTCTTCGAGAGTTGATGGAGAGGGCGAGCGATTTGCGAGAAGGAGGGGATGAATTGTCGGTAGAAGTTGCAGAACCCCAGGAATTGGCGTAGTTCGTGGAGGTTGTTAGGGGGTTTCCATTCGCGGATGGCTGCCAACTTCGTCTCCGATGGTTTGATTTCTCCTTGTCGAATAAGGAAGCCCAGGAATTCGACTTCGGTCGTCTCGAAGACACACTTCGAGATCTTCAGTCTCAGTTCCTCTTTGAGGGCGATCGACAAGAACTCCTCGACTCGCTGATAGAGCTCGGCCTTCGTTTTTGCGTGGATTGTGACGTCATCCATGAAGATGACGAGTTTCTTCGAGTACATCATGTCGGCAAAGACGGTCTCCATATACCTCTGGAAGGTTGGAGGCGAATTGCATTGCCCAAAGAACATGACGGTAGGTTCGAAGAGCCCGCGAGGGGTGATGAATGCTCCTTTCCATTCATCTCCTTCCTTTACCCGGATGTTCGTAAATCCCCAGCGAATGTCGAATTTCGCGAAGTAGGAGGACTCGGCCAGCTGGTCGAGAAGGGATTTCACGTCCGGTAGAGGGTAGGAATCCTTCACGGTATATTTGTTTAATTCGCGGTAGTCTTGTACTAACCGCTTCTTGCCGTCCTTCTTGCCCACGAAGAATACCGGAGACGCCTGGGGAGACTTGGATTTTCGGATCTTCCCAGCGTTTAAGTTTTCCTCCAAGAACTCGTCGAGAGCCTCGAGCTCTTCTCGGGAAAGTGGGTAGATGGGTGATTTCTTCGGCTTGAAGTCGTCGGCAAGGTGGATCTCATGATCCAGATGTGGTCTTCGAGGGGGAAGAGGGGTATCTTCTTCAGAGAAGACCTTGGCGAATTTCTTGTAGCGCAGCGGAAGGGCGACCTCTTCTTTCTGAAGAGCCGCTTCGAGTTGAGTTGAGATCGAAGTTTTCCGGAGCGTAACAAAGTCTTCATCGTCGTAGTCTTCTTCGTCGGATGATAGGGTGAGTTGGGCGAGACAAGGGTCTCCGAACCCAATCATTTTTCTCTTCTTCCAGTCGAAGATAGGGTTGTACTCGGCCAGGAAAGGCATCCCTAGCAGGACGTCCTCGCGAGATTTGAGTTCCATTTCGAAGGCGTGGATTTTGACGAGCTTGTGGAAAATCCGTGCATTGAAAGTGCAGATGTGAGTGATTTTCTGTCGGCTCGGTCCTTCGAAACTTCTCGCCGTCCAAGGATGCTTGACTCGAGTTCGTTTGAGGTTGTATCGTTCGACGATACGAGGGTGAATGACATTGACCTCGGCGCCACTGTCAATCACCGCTTTGATGACTGCGTCTTCTCGGTCTACCAGGTACATGGACCCGAACAATGAGGTGTTCGAAACATGGATCGATTGCTCAAAGTCCGTATCGGCTACAGAAGTAGTCCTATCAGTCCAAGTACCTGTAGAAGAGATGGTAAAGTTCTTAGCTCTGCCCTGCGCAGCCACGGGAGAGCTCATTGAAAACCCGAAGGGTTGTTGTGCGAGACTCTGTGCTCAATCGTCTTGACGGCACCAGTCTCGGCTTCTTCTTCTTCTTGAAGTTCTTCGAGTAATTGGCGGATCTTCCTCCGCCGATCGTCTCGATTTGATGATTGCCCCTCTTTTGGGCATTCGGATCTTCGGTGACCAACCTCGTTGCATCCCCAACACGTAATCTCTCTGATCCGTGAGCGTTGATTGCCTTTCTGGTTCCAGGACCTCTTGGGCGGTCCACCAGAATTTTGTCGGCGATCTACGTCCATTGCGTAAGGATCTCGATTAGTGTTGTTGTTGTAATGGGACCTCGTAGTATGTTGTCCCAGGATGCGTTGGTCTTCTTTGGTTTGTCGACCCGTAAAAAGCCTAAGTTGCGCGAGAGCGGTTTGAGCGGCTGAGGCCGAGGAGATCCATTCTGCCGGTGTTGTCGGGCAGGAATTGGTTTTAAGGATCCACTCGTTCAGCTCTGGTCTGAGGCCTCTTCCGAAGAATACTCCGGCCTCAGGGCTCGTCTCCGACAACTTAGCTTTGTTCATAGCGTTGAGGAAGTCCGTGATGTACTCCTCGAGGGTTCTAGACCCTTGTTGAATCGAGGAGAGTTTGAGTAGGGCCATCTGCGAGACATCCCCAACCTTGAACATAAGGTCGAGTTTGGAAAGGAACCCCGACCAGGTGTCCGTGATCCAAACTGCGTCGAGCATGAGGTTTTTGTTGGCATAGTTCTCAGCCCAGGCCTGGGCGGAACCCTTTGTCATGAACGACAAGGTGAAGCCAATTTTTTGCTCCGCGGTTCGATACACGTGAGAGTTTATACCCAGATAGGTTTTGATGGAGGTTAACCACGCGTCGTAAGTAGCATGGTTTCCATCATACTCTCGTGGTCGATTTAGGTTCAGTTCCTTGTGACCCTCCCCAGAGTAAGAGTCGTGTCCCTTTCCTTTCTCCTCGGGACCTCCTCCAGGGCCTATAGGGTCTTTCGGTTTTGAGGGAATGGCGAAGTCCACTTTGCTCTTGAATTGGTCGCGGTACCAGTCCACCAGCGCGGTGACGGGTACGTCCGCCTGACCAGCAAATGGTTCGTCCATTTCGATATCTTGATATGCGGGGTGGATTTCTTGATGAGAATCCAGAAAATCGCCTCCCAACGACGAAGACTCTTCTTCTTCTCGTTTAGGCGAGATTTGCGGTTCTTGTTCCGCAGGTAGGGGTGTTCCCAATCCTAAGGCAGTCGTAAAGACTCCGTAAGGATTCTCCAGGAACGAAGGGGTGCCTCTTTGAGTAGCGCCGCTAGCCTTTCGAGTAAGAGCTACGGCTTCCGCTACCGGTGAGGTGTGTTTCGGGGAATGGGGAGACGCCTCCGCGGCGTAAGGGTGGAATCGGGATGAAGAAGTGGAAGGTTCGCGTCGAAGAGGTAAGGCAGATGTTTCAGAGGGTCGCTCCTTCTGCTTGTCTTTCTTCTTGGGAACCGGGGGTCGGAATTTAGAAGTGGTCGATCCTGATACAGAGGGTGGTCTCTGAGGATCGGGGGAGTTGTCGCCTAGGTGTGAAGACACTTTGGTGACAGGAGGTGGATGATGATTGGGGTAGGTTGGACAACGGCTGGGGTAATGCCCACAGGTGTTCCGAGTGTCCGATAAAGAAACCTTCTAGAGGGCCAGCGGGACCACCGCAAGGATGTTCCTCGTAGAAGGGGAAGAGAGTAGTCGATCGATGCTACCTCTTCAGGGTAGGAGAACTCGAGACTTCGCTAGGGACGATTGTCGACCTAGGAAGACTTCGACAAGGCAGTCGAAGTTCTCGAGAGTTGCGTTAACGTCGCTAGACGGAAAGCTTTTTAGCTTTTGTTACGCGCAGGGAATCTCACCAGCCGAGTCGACTAGTGTTGGCGACGAGGCAAGTGAATGCGTCGTTGCTCTTGCGATTCGCCCGGGTTGACCTCGGAGGCTTAATAGTTTTACCCTCCCTATGGCCAAGCTCGCAGTTCTGAAGGTAGCGGTTATCAGAGAAAGTAGCCTGGTTGCAAGGTAGCTAAAAAGCTAAGGAATACATCCATGTCCCTACGGGTATATATACACCTCGAGATTGTTTGGTGTCGTATGCGCATTCGCGCAACGACACGTCCTAATCTAGAGGGGATGACTCGAGATGAGTCGGAGGGCATAGGGTATTCCCTAGGAAAGGAAACGAGTCCAAGAAAGGGGATATAGCTTCGCGCTCGTGAGAGAGACGCGTCGCGCGTATCCCATTGTAATCTAAAAAGGGAAAGTGACTCGACGCGGAGAATATGAAATGATAGGCGTCGAGGCAATTCGATCGGAGAAGACCGATCGAGGGAAGGGGAAGCCGTATAAGGGAACGGCGTATCGTAGAGAGTCTAAAAGGGGAACATAATTGAGTAAGCGTCGAATGACGCGTCTCATGTACAAGGGAAAAGGGAAAGAAAACGAGAAAGGGAAAAAGGAGAGTCCGCACGCGTGAAGGAGACCTCGTCGGTTAGGCGAAAATATGATATGGCGTATCATAGGCAATTCCATGATTGAGGCAAAATTAGCCTGCCCAATTTTAGCCTTTTTAGGTGGCCTGTTGTGCTTTTTCCAGCAGTCATCTTCCATGTGACCTAATTTCTGACAGTAACTGCATTGGGGTTTCCCCTTGTGATGGCACTTGTCAGTAGTGTGATTGTCATGTCCACAGATACTGCAGACTTTTGTGGGCTCCTTTCATTTATTATATACTTTCTTCTGGGTAAATAAAGCTTGATCTTGTGGGGTACCCTGCCTGCACTTGTATTTGTCTACTAATACCACTGTGAGTTCTTTGACCATGACCAAATCAATGCCCTTCCCAGCTATTCAGCCTGCCATATACAATGTGGTAAATGTCATCCAAGACTCTGGCATATTTAATAATAGAATAACTTTGAATTCATCATTGGGGACCAGTTTCCCCATGGCTGAGAGATCATTCTGCATCTGTTTGAGTTTGTTAATATGTATCATGATATTATCACCCTCAGGACACTTAGCATTCAATAATTCTCTCTTTGCTATGAGAGCAGTTTGAATGCCACATGTCTGATGAGCCATTTTCAAATTCTCCCACATTTGTGCTGCCATCTTGGCATGCATAACATGGTCCATTTGTTGGTCATCTATATTTGTTAGTATGAGGGTTTGTGTGATAAGATCTTCTTCCCATGCCACAATCTTGGCACTGTTGGTAGAGTTGTCATCTGGCTTCAGGCAACTCCCCTCAGCATACTTAAAGACTTTATGCAGGCATAGGAATTTCTGCATTTGAATTCACCATGCATGCCAATTGTTATCTTTAAGCATATCTACTTTGTAGGATGAGATAGTGCTGAGGTTCCATACCCTACTTCCAGTTCCACTAGTGTTATTTGTACTTGTTGTTATGTTAATGAAGTCTTTGGTGACTCCTGACATAGTGAGCAAGGTTTTATTTAGATAGTGATAATTTGATAGAGGTTTTGTTTATAGTGACAAGCTGGGGCTCATAACCTGTAGAGTTGTGAAATACATCCACCTCAAGGGCAGATATGTACCTACAATATATCCAAAATTCATGGCATAGGGATGAGTCTATGAAGTGGTGTATCATGTTCTTCTCCCCCTGGTGTGTGACTCAGTGAGGTGCTTTCCATGTGTATTGGTGGATCATGCATGGTCTATATGGATGTCAGTATGTTCCAACTACATATCTACAGTATAATCCAGTGGAGTGACTGCTTCAAGGATGAACAAGAGAGGAAATACCACTGGGATGAAATCAGGGTCAATACTTACAAATGCCCTCACACAAGGTAAACTTTCCTGGATATGAACTCTAAGACTTAGAGTCTTGGAGTGACCCTTTCCCTGAGGTAGAACTCAGAGACAAGAGTAAAGAAGAGAGAGAAGGGGAGAGAGGATGAGTTTACATAGCATGTACTATACAGTTATTACAAAGACATTCTCACACTTGTGGCTAGTGAAGAGTTGTTCAAATGATCATAAATGACATAGATGACAAGACTAGATATTGATGACCACAGTAAAATCAGACTGACAAGACTACTGTTGTTAACATGATCATGACATTGTCTGATGAGCAATTATAATGTGTTATCAATTTCATAGCATTATTGTATTTATCATATCACCTCTTGTCATCACAATATCATGATGACAAAAGGCTTGTAATTCTTATGTCAGGCCTATATGCAGTTGACCAAATAGTAAACTGTCTGCCAGGTTATCTGATGCATTATTTGACTATTATCTTTATGATTATAGAGGATCATGCCCCATACACTATAATCCAGTTCATATCAAACTGATAACTACTGACAATAATTACCTAGGAATACCAGCACATCACAGGTTTCCTGACATATGGGATGGGAATTGTAAAATGCTATTTGAGGGTAATACAGAGCCAATATGATAGCAGTGTTGAACCAGTAATGGTATCACATGATTGTTCTATGAATAGTGAGTTCCACACTATTCTACAGTGTTCCAAGAACCCAGACTACTGGTTCTATGTTATCTCTTTATCTCCAGTACAATTCCAGAGACCTCTCTTTATAGAAGGTGCTCTTAGGACAGAATAGGCAGTCTTTAGATACAGTGTGACACACCTGGTCCATGTGCACTCTTAGTGTATATATACAGGGCACAGAGTCACTAAGACTCAGAGGGTACCTACTCATATATACATCACTCTCACACTCAGAACTGCTACTCTCAAACTTACCACAAGACCAACATTATACTGACTAGTTAAGGCAAGTGTTCTGCCTTTGCCCTAAAAGACCCCAATCCTCTGTGCAATAGGTTATGAGCCCTGAATAAGGGTGCTCTGCTGTCTCAAGGACATTTGTATAGTGAAAGACATTTCAGCTTTACATAATGCCCCTGAACACACCTGAAGCACTAGGTATGGCATTGGCCACCTTGTGCTTGTTGCTCATTGTGGGCTTCTGTCAAGCATGCTACATCATCGCTGAAATTGGTGGAGATTTTCAATTGGCTTTTGTTTTATCTTCTTTGATGTGGTCTACTTTTATTGGATTGCCAAATTGGCACTACCAATTCTATCAGTATCAGGAGTATAGGATTCTAATGGGCCACTATTGCCAAATGTGCTTTTGACTGGCTATTGCCATTGAAATCCATGAGGTGTTTAACCTCATGGAGGCTCCAAACAATCCTCCAAATCACAATCAACCTGAACTTCTTTGGGAACCAATAATCAATGCTTGGGAACAACCAGCTCCATGGCAATGTGTCAAGCAACCCAAGAATGTTCCCATTGTTCCTCCTCCAAACTATCTGCACCATGCTATTCCCAATATGGATCCAGAACCAGATCTTGATCCAGTTCCTGAGTATCCAGCTTCTCCTCCACACTATTGCCTAATCCATCTGGCTCAATGACATAGACACCAATGATGGCACAGTTTATGGAGACCAGGACAACAATCCTTGGCTTGCCAAGTTTGATCTGTTATAGTCACCTGGTCTGTTGAAAAACCTTTTGAATAACTGGACTAATCTTGGTATCCAGATGTCCACAGTCACTGTAAACTGTCTTACTTTCTACACCAGCCCTGCCAACAAGAAAGAAAAACATGATCCCAGGAGAAATGCCAAGGCTAAGGAACTCCACCTTGCCAAGGAGAGAGAAGTCAGAGCTGTTGGAGCTAGAACTCCAAATGCAGTTAGATTTGCAGAAAAAGTTATAGAGTTCATGGAGGCAATGATCATGGATGATTGTGCCTCATGGCTTGACACCACCCATACTACTCCTGCCTTCTATATGTGGACTGCCAATTCATGGCAGATTACACCAGTTCAGTCTATTGAATGCACTTGGGCCACTGCCCCACATTATGACACTTGGTCTTATAATGAACCATTCTTCAACATACCAGTTCATCTCATGTCACTAGGAATCCTGTGTGACATGATCCCTAAGCTTTCCCACACCACTTCACCTCATGCTCACACATTCTATAATGGAGCTGACATTCCCATTATTAGTAATGAAGATCCTACCTTGCACACTGTTCCCACATACTAGATTACCAATGACATCTACCTCTGGTTTGAATCTTGTGTCCACCCCTTCTATGACTGTCAGCTCTTCCACAGCATCATCCCTCCCCTCCAGGTTTGGAACAAGCATCTTGAATGCCATTTCAGAGGAGTTTGGAATGAAGGATGAGCCTCAATCACTGTTGTCCCTAGATTCTTCCAACAAAAGGACTCTGCCAGTAACCAGTTTGATACTGACATGGTGGTATGAGGCAAACAGAGGAAAGAGTACTTGTGGGAACATGACCTTGAAGAAGAAGGATCTGTGGGTGAAAGCAGATATGATCAAAAGACCAAACATCTCTGGTGGCAAACTGGAACAGGGGTTCAATTCCTCTACTGGCCCAGCACTCAAGATATTTTTGAATACTTATGGCATTGGTTTGACTATAGTGGCAAAGAAACTAAAAAGACTAGGCCTAAGCAAGGAATCCTTGCTGCCACTGCTCACAAGCTTAATGACAAGTGAGCTTCCACCACTATTTCCAATGCCCAGAAATTATCTGGAACCTTACACTGCAGGAGGGTGCTATGACTCCAATTCTGATGGCTGTACTATAGATTCCCCTTGGAATGTATTTGAACTTATGACCACTGATTATATCCATTATGACAAGTTGATTCTCACATACTCCATTGGAATCCATGGAGGGTACTTGCTGAGACAACCTAATGGTGATCAAGTCATGCTTCAAGATATATGAGACTCTTTTCTCTCATATCATCTGTTCAAAAACATTTATTTCTGAGATCTTGAGAAGCTTACTCTGGAACACTCTCGATACTGAGCCAAAGGGAACTCTAAACCACTAAAGGAAAAGAGGAAGTATTTTGCCAAAAAGAAAACTCACTTTCAGAGACCTTCTCAGAAAGCTCACTGAGTGTGACACCAATGAGCTATTTGAGCCTCTGCTCATGGCTTGTCCACTGATCCTTTCCAAGATGAGATCCTGTTCAATATGCTGATTCTAGAACATTTCTAGTTTCATCATGGCAGACAAGGAATCATCTTTGACAAAGAACATTCCCTGTCTTAATGGGACTAACTTTTCTACCTGGAAGGCTATGATAAAAGGATATTTTATGACAATTGACTGTTGGGGAGTTGTCAACAGAACCATCCCCACTCCACAAGCTGCAGCAGAACTTGCTGCATGGAATGTTAAGGATCAGAGAGGAATGGGAACCATCCTTCTCTACTGTGATCCTGTGATTGCCATCTCTCTTGATGGCAAAGATCATGCAAATGCTATGTGGACAACCCTTGAAAGCATGTATGGGACTCCAACTGTGGCAACCACTTATTCAGAGTTTCTCCATCTTATCTGGATCAGGATTAATCCTTCCAATGATCTTGGCTCTAAACTCACTGAGATCAACATGCTTCTTGGTGCTCTTGCCACTTGTGGCATCACTCTTACAGAACCTGTCCAATGCATGATAATTTGTGGAGCTTTTACAGAAAAATGGGGGGTTGGGCCCTCAAATATTTTATCATCATGGGAAACTGCACAATTAAAGGTCAACAAGGTCATTCCTCATCTTAAAGATCTGGCATCATGGCAAAACCACTCATCCTCCTTACCTAAAATGGAAGGACAACCTAATGTATCTGTACAACCACTTGCATCCCATCTTTCAAAGCCTCCTCATTGTCAGAAATGTCAAGGAAGGCACCCCACTGAGCAACATTGAGATGGAGGATCCTCTTGTGGCCATGGTGGAAATCAAGGTCATGGTGGTTCCTCTCGAGGGGGAGCCCACAACAACAACAGCAGCAGCAGCAACCTTCTGGTAACCAGAAGGGTAAAGGGCATGCTCACAGACAAGGTTGTGGGCATGGATGTTTCCACACTGCTGATTTCCATGAGGGAGACCATGATCAGGTGTATGGAGTAGAAAATGACACCTACAATGACATGGTTGATTACAATGGGGACAATGGCTATGATGTGGATACCTATCATGCCAGAGTTTCTGTTGAGGTTAAAAACTATACCTCCCTCAAACACCACTTGCAGGATGACTCTTCACATTTTGAAGAGTTTGATCATGAAATTACTCTGTTGGCCATAATTGCTGAAGAGCCAGTTGAGTATGTCTCACTCACTGCTGAAATACCTTGATCTCAATCTCCCTGCTTGTGCTCCATCTGTCTTCATTCATCCAACTCAGAAACAACTTATCCTGGGGTACTGCTGCTTTCATGAGACCTCAGGCAAATTTCAAGTTTGGAGAGGATCAGATGTCAATCTGCTGAATCAGATTTGTGATCAACTGGGGGAGGACCCAGTGATCATGCAGATCTTGATAGACCCAGAAGTGGAATGGTCATTCCCACTGTGGCTTCAGCTGACACTGCAGGAGAGAGGGATGTATGAACAAGCAGTGGAAGATCTGTTGGGCACAGGTGCTTGACTGTGGCAAAACAGAAAACCATTAGCCTTCAAGAATTCCACACTTTAGTACCAGATATGACAGGACCAGAATTCCATCCTATGTATGTTAAATTGCCAGATAACCTTGATCTGCAGGATTATCCCCAAGATCATGAATTTTATGGAGAGCTTGATGCTATCAACTCTCATTACCTTTATTTCCTGTCTGAGATGAGCCATCTCTGTCCAGAAAATCCTCATAGCCACCAAGGTAAAGTTCTTTGGATGTTAGACTTGGGGTGTTCACATCATGTTACACCTCACTGAGCTGACTTTTTTACATATAATAAGCTGGCTACCCCTGCTTTCAGAAGCACAGCTGGAAAGGATACAGTAAAACTCATAGGATGTGGCACAATTATACTGAAGCTGGAATCCAGCTCAGTCTTGACACTAGAAAATGCCCTACATGGACCAATGTTTTTGAAGAGGATATGGGAGTGAAGCAACAAATGATGCTGAGGTGATCCGAGATCTGAAAGGTCATGTTGCACTCTGGGCAACCACCTTGTGTACTTCCCAGCTGCACTGGTTTTCAGGAACTTCATTGCTGTCTTCCAGAGCCTTCAAGGCTGTAGATCTTTTGGTCCTAACCAAGGACACGTTAACTCTTTGGCACAATCATCTGGCACATCCAGGCTCTTCCATCCTTTCTAATTGCAAGCATCACACCAAGGGATTTCCTGCAGACTTAGTCTCAGATACTGTCCCTGCCTCTTGTTGAGGTTGTTCTCAAGGCAAAATGGCTTCTGATCCCTTCCATGCTTCTTTGAAATGAGCTGTTGCTCCACTAGAACTTGTTCATGCTGACCTACTTGAACTTCCTGTTGAGTCATACTATTGCTCCAAGTATGTCTTTACCCTCTTGGATGATTATTCCTCCTTTGGTTTTTGCCTTTACCTCTAACAAATCTGATGCTCTTGATCATTTCCACATGTGGCTTTCCATCGTTGAATGACAATCTTCTTGTCTTCTCAAGACTTTACATTCAGATCAAGGGGGAGAGTTCATGGGAAATGAATTCAAATTGCTCCTCAACTCCAAGGGAATAGTTCACAAACTTTCTATTGCTGATCAACCTCAGTAAAATGGTCATGCAGAACGATTCAATCATACTATCCTTGAAAAGGCTGGAACTATCTGCCATCATGCATGTGTACTGACAAAGTTTTGGAATTTTGCCTTTGACACTGCTCTTCATGTTTACAACTGCACTCCTCTGAGATGCTCTCAGTGGAAAACTCCTTGCAAGTTGTTCCTGAAGAAAGTACCTGACATTTCTTACTTCTGAGTTTTCAGATGTAAAGCCTATGTTTGGATTCCCAAGGATCAGCACAAGGACAAGCTAGAACCACATGTGCTTGAAATGATCTTTATGGGTTATGAACCAAACATGAAAGGCTATAGGTTCTTATATGGTCAGAAGATCATTGTTGCATGCACTGCAAAATTTGCCAAAGAAAAATTTCCTTTTTGCTTGGATGGTGTTGAGAACAAATCCAATAAACCTGATCCACCTATAACAGACCAACCTGGTAACATCTTACCAATAGATGACTGGATGGATAACCAACCTGATCACTTGGATGGTGAGGCCCCCCAACCTCAACCACTTAGTCCACAACAACCTGTAAACCCACTACCAGATGGTGGCAACCAGCAAAATGAACTTCCAAGGGCAAACCAGTATCCCAATTGAATAAATCCTGACTGGATAAATCATCCTCATCAACCACAAGCAATCCCAAGAGATGCTTGCAATCTTAGATGAGCAGAACTGCCAAGAGATCAACCTCCTTGACCTAAACATATACTTGTCCCCCCTGTTAGACCTGGAAATGTGTATGGAGAAAGATGTAATCCAGTCAACATTGAAAAGGAGATACAGGAGAAGAGAGACAAGATTTCTGAGGTCATATGGGAACAAGAAAGAGCTATTAGAGAAGGAACTGAATGACAGCAGGTTGCAAGGGAAGAGCAGAGACCACCTTCACCTGTTTTACAACCACCTTCTCAGCCACAGCCAGGACCTTCACATTTTCCAGGATCAATCAAAGAGCCAACCAAAAATGTTCTCATGTTTAGCTTGCTGCATGAATTAAGGAATCTCTGGAACACTTTAAGGACATTCTTAAACTTCCTGAAAGTGAACAAACAAAGTGGTTCAACATGATGAAAGATGAATTGAAATCAATTGAAGAATGAAATGTTTGGATATTAGTGGATCCTCCTCCAGGAAGAAAACCAATAAAAGCAAGATGGGTTTATGCCATTAAATCTGATGGTCATTATAAGGCTTGACTCATAGCAAAAGGTTTTACACAAGAATACAGGATTGATTTTGAAGAGACCTTTTCCCCAGTTGTGCATTTTGAAACTGTGCACATCCTACTAGCTTATGCCATGCAGCAAGATTGGGACATGGAGGTGCTGGATGTTAAAACTGCCTTCCTTTACAGCAAGCTAGATGAGGAATTATATATGGAACAACCAGAGGGTTTCAAGGTCAAGGGTCAAGAACACAAAATTTATTGGTTGCTACATGCTCTTTATGGCTTGAAACAAGCTGTGCTAGCATGGAATAAAGAGTTACACCAATCTCTTCTATGAATGGGCTTTCTCCATTCAAAAGTTGATGCCAGAGTTTACTTTTATCACTCCAAAGCTGGAACAGTGGTATTCCTCATCTATGTTGATGATGGTCTATTTCTAGGTTCTCACAAGAATCTTGTGAAGAAAAAGAAAGATGAGTTTATGAAGAAATGGGAATCAAGAGATCTTGGTGAAGTAAAGGAGTATCTTGGAATCCAGATATGCCAAAGTCAAAAGAACTGAGACAGTTATCTTGATCAGATCCCTTATGTAAAGAAGGTCATCAAATGATTTGGTATGGAGAATGTGAACTCTGTTTGTGCTCCTCTTCCTTCTGGCTATCAACCTGAAAAAACCACCAGCATCCTATCAAGTGTCATCTCAACTTTGCTCTTGCTTTCAATTGGTAATAGGATCTCTCCTCTATATGGCCCTAGGCACTCACCCAGATATTGCTTATTCCATTATTTGGATGAGCCAATATATGGCCAATCCCACTGATGAGCACCTGAATAAGGCCCTTCATATTGTTCACTACATGGCTTCCACAGTGAACTTAGCCTTATACTATTCAGGAAACAATACTCAGATTCAAGGACTTGCTGACTCAGATTGGGCCTTGAATAAAGATACTCATCACTCTACCACTGGTTATGCCATGTATCTTGGCAACTCCCTAGTTTCCTGGCATTCCTGGAAACAGAAAACCATTGCTCTCTCTTCAACTGAAGCAGAGTACATGGCAATGTGCAATGCTGCTAGACATATCAAGTGGCTCAATATGCTGTTCAAGGAACTCACCTTTCCAATGGACAAAATGATTCTTTATTGTGACAATATGGGAGCTTGCTTTATTGTGGAGAACCCAGTGTCCAATGGATGTTCCAAGCATATTGATATTCAATGGCATTTCATGCATGATTGTGTCAAAGAAGGACTCTTTTCCATTGAATATATTTCCACTGATTGACAAAGGGCTGATGGTTTGACCAAATCCCTTACCTGGCAGAAATTTGAAACAAATTGCTCATCACTTGGTTTAGTTTCACTACCATTCTAGAGCAAGGGGGAGTGTTGAACCGGTAATGGTATCACATGATTGTTCTATGAATAGTGAGTTCCACACTATTCTATGGTGTTCCAAGAACCCAGACTACCAGTTCTATGTTATCTCTTTATCTCCAGTACAATTCCAGAGACCTCTCTTTATAGAAGGTGCTCTTAGGACAGAATAGGCAGTCTTTAGATACAGTGTGACACACCTGGTCCATGTGCACTCTTAGTGTATATACAGGGCACAGAGTCACTAAGACTCAGAGGGTACCTACTCATATATACATCACTCTCACACTCAGAACTGCTACTCTCAAACTTACCACAAGACCAATGTTATACTGACTAGTTAAGGCAAGTGTTCTGCCTTTGCCCTAAAAGACCCCAATCCTCTGCACAATAAGCAGGAGGGCTGGACTGATATTGGGCATATATATGTAGTCCATAGCCTTGCACTCACCTCAGCATGAAGCCAATGGGTGTTGCATAGGTTATACTTGCAGGTCCCATGGTGCCAGTACCACTGGTGATGAGGCCAACAATTTGACCATGGCCATCCATGATGACAGCTCTGGAGTCCCCCATTCCAAGAAGGGGATAGACTGGTTGTCTTGGAGAATTATAAGTGACTTCTGTGTTTCTTTTGCTGCCTTCCTGTGCTCAATCAGTCACATTGTCATCTCATCCACCAGTGGTTGCCACTGGTTTTCTCTCCACTTGTGTCCAGGCTGCTGTGGCTAACCAGCAGTGAACTCACCACCACCATTCTCCTAGGACCTTGTCTACTCTTCCATCAACTATGATCTCCACTGGTTTTGTCCCCACCTGTGTGCAGACCACCAAGTCTAGCTCCTTGCACCTTAGCATCCATGGATCTCCTGTGATGGGGGACATCTCCCTAACTTGCCATTTTACTCTGACCACCTTACCACCCCCTCTGTCCATGATGGAGACTAATCTCTATTACCACAGTTTACCCTCTTCACCAAAGTTGGTTGCTTGCACTAGTACTACTCCATGGGAGGTGCCTGCCAACCCAGAGGCATACTGTAAGGTCAAAGAGCTTCATGTAGTTGGAAACCATGTGCTCCAGGAAGTCTGGAAAGACAACCTGGCTCTCAAGGTCCATGCTCTTTGGGATTCAAACAAGGTGAAGTGGACTAGCACTGATGTCATCCACATTGGGTATGCTGGAGAGTCTTTGGTCCCTGTCATCCTGTGAATCAGCATGATGTCCACATCTCTCTCTGGAAAAGACAGTGCCATTGTGGCTTCCCAATGCTGAGAGGTTTCTTAAAGAATACAACATTGATAACATCAAGGTAAAGATCTGTGAGTCAGTTGTTACCTTCTTGGCTGGTTCCAGGCTCCTTGATCCTGCCCAAGTTCTAATGTAATAAGAGGGTATTTTCAGCTGGGAAAATACTCAACCATTTGGCAACCTTTTCACAAGGTCAGATGGATCCTCCACATAGAAGATGTAAAGCAATTGTGGACTCCCAGCCTTTATGTTGCAAATTAGAGCAAAGAAGCTGGCCATGGCCATTTTAGCCTCAGGTTTGCCAAGTGGTGTCAGGAGGGATAGATGGAAACCATGCCCATCTGCCATGAAGGATAATATACTGGTTCCACATGTGGGACAGTGGTGCAGCAGGTTTGAAGTGCAGGACTGGCTGGCTAATGTGCCAAATGAAAATGAATTTACATATTATGGGAAGGTTGACCAGCCCCATCAACAAACTACCCATCTTACCTAGAAATTCTGCCAGGCTTTGTCTGTGGTCTTCAATCAGCCTTGTCTAAGTCTGAGAAGCTGCCCACTCTTAGTATACCAATCAAACCACTACATTTTATTACTACACACTTTTTCAAAACCATCCTACTCATAGGGTGAATGTATTTTTAATTTGCAGGGGTTAATTGAAGTCAGTGCCCATGATCATCTATGGGTTCAATCAATCACATGGCAGCACAATTTTGCACAGATGTCTCAGGTCCTTCACATAGTTGGTATGTATGTGCTTCCCCTGAGATGTTTGTGCAAAGGCAGTGGTTAGCATGCCTTGTGACTGCTTAATGATCAAGCTCTATTCTCTGTCACTGCATTGTTGGTGCCAACCACCATAAGTGTGTCCATGAAAAATTCTTCAGGCTCTTGGAAACTCTCTACATTTTCTGGGCATGTGGCTTCAGAGATCATAGTGCTGTGTTGTTCATCATCCTACATTTGACAGTAACATATTTTCCCAGGCTATTCCCCATCTATTTGCATTCTCCACCCTCAAGGGCCTTGACAAAGGCCCTCAAAAGATATTCTTGAACCAGTCCACCTTTTGGGGGGCACAGCTGTCAACAGAAGCCTGAAACAGCATACCCCATTTCTGGCTAGTTGTAACATCAAGCTGGCATGCAGAATGTTATGGAGACCATATATCATCAATTCTTTTTCCATGTAACATGTCACTGTCATTTTTTTCAATTTCACCCTCTGTTGGGTTAATGGATATGTACTCAGGCTGACAAATGCAGCTTTGGGGTGTGGCTATCTGGATTATATATATATAATAATAATTTACCAGATTATTCCTGAGATATTTCATATAAGCCATTGTTGCTCAAGGAAAGCCAAATCATGAGTGGCAAGCTCCACTCATACAGTAATTTGAACAGTGGATGGAAGCCACTTTAAGCCACATTTCTTTCACTGGGTCAAAATTAGTTAATATAAAAATAAGCATGGTTAAATGTTAGGTGGATTGTTACATAATCTGTTGGTGGCATGTTCATTGTAATAGTATGGAGGAGTCTTAGGCAGTTTCTTGGAACCTGCAAATGGACTCCAATTATGATCAAAGTGGAAAGACTTGAGGCATTAATGTGGACTAGTGCACAATCATTATAAGTTGATTACAAACATATTATGAATTCAATACAGATATATTCCCAATTTATCACAAACACATTAACACAACCAGGCCTGAACATGGCTGTTGTGCCAAAAAGATGATGTGTCAATGGCATCCAACATTGGTGGATGGTGCAGTGCAAAGGATCACCTGCCTCTGCCTGATTGTTGCAGAATATGTACATGAACTGTTCCAATGTCATTGGGACATGTGAGTCTTCTCATTATAAGCCTCAGTCAGCCACCATCAGCAAACCCTTGAATCACTGTATGGCATGGCCCAGCTTCCAACTACAGCCCACTACAGCACCCACTGTCACAATCCATCTTACCATGAGACTCTGTTTCCTTTTCTGATTCATTCTCCTGACCTTCCATTTTATTCTACCATGTTCTGTGATATTCTGCTATGTTCCAAACTGTTTGTCATTGCTAGCCAATGGTGCTTCTGTCTCAAGATACATGTCCAACCCATGTGTCTCTTTAGGCAATAGCATATTGTTCTCAGACCATGAGGTCACCTTGAAGCCTCTTTCTTGTACAGTAGATAAGTAGTAGACCCTAGTCCTGAGACCCCAGACTAGAGCTGCCCAATCCTACCTGAACAGTTACCTCAGAGCTGCAAACTTGAGCCTCCACAAGCTCATCAGAACTACTCAAATCTTTCAGACAGAAGGTTACAGCCATTTTCTGTAGAACAGTTACTTGGGCTTGACCTACACTTTAGTGTTAACATAATAAAAGCTCTAGCCTACCCTTTGGCCATCATGCCTGAATGGCCACTGCTTAACAAGACACCATCATCACTTGAATGCACAGACCATGCATTACATAGTGACACTTGTGACTAGGCTGAGGCTAGTGTTGGCTGACATTGCAGATCATTGCCATCCCCTTGCCTACTTCCCTCTCCATCCAAAGTCATTGACCCTGGAGTGTTTGGGCAGATGGGGTATTTAGCAAAGCTCCAGCATGGTGTGAAGTTGCTTACATGCACAACACAGATTCAGGGTCACAGTGGTGAAGCAACATGAAAACCTAGTCACTCTGGCAGGAACTCTCAAGCTCCTTGAATGTTTCCAGTATTCAATGGTCCATAATGGGAGTAATGTGGAATCAGTGATCCTGCTACAGACACTTATGCTGTGTCCTCAATACCATTGCAGTTGTGCTCACCACTGGTGACCCTGGAGACATGGTCATGACCACATTCACTTATCCCCCACACCATATGGTACTCTTTCTTGCAAAAAACACTCCTGCCACTACAAAAGATAATGAGTCCACTACTGACCTACTATGGATAACCTATGCTCCAACCACAACACATACATATGATGTGTTACTGTTCTTGATGTCTCACTGCAGGGAGAACACCACAAAGTGCATTGGCAAGATGGTCAATGCAATCAAAGATTACTTGTCAGAACTCCTACTTTTGCTTGAAACCTATCAGCCCTTGGCTTCCTTTGAGGCAGAGTTTCCTGGCTCTGAATCATACTGGAGGCTCTATCTGAATACCAGATTCCAATTTGAACAGTTGATGTAAACTCTTGTTGCAGATATTTTATCTGGCACCAAGTGATGCAGGCCCACATGATCACTACCAGGTGTTCACAGTGACTGCATATGAGTATTCTTCTGGAATGCAAATTTCTACACTCACTTGGAAATGCCCATCCATTGGTGGAAAGGCTAAAGAGTCACATCAACAAAGTCTGTCAATTCTCTCAAAGCATTGACAGTTGGGTTGAGTCTGTGCATGATCAGTTCCCACATGGGATTGTGCAGTGAAACTCAGGAATGCCCTTAGCATGGGCAACAGTTGTGATATCCTTGAAATTCTTGTCCACTGCACAGTGTGCCCTAAATATTTGTATCAAACCCTCCATCAGTGATTCCACACACACATGCTTCATCTTGTTTCAGGAGATACATATGAAGTCCCAATTCCTTAGGAATCTTCTCTGGAAATACATGTCAGCTCAATAAAGTATCAAAAGATCCATGAGTGAGGTCTGATGTGCACAAATGGCAAGGGGTGCCAAATGCACATATTGCATGTGCCCAATGACACTGAATCTATATGCTGGGTGTTAGCAGATGACATGGTATCACCTTATTGGCATGTCTTTTATGATTTTTCAAAGCTTGAGCCCTGAGTGGAGTAGAATATTGTTAGGATAGATCATGATGCTGATGTCAAGTAGATCTGTGAAATGGAATTCATACAGCAATGAAGAGCAGGTGAGTCTAGTCTGTACAATGAACCACTCTTAGGATCCATAATGTGTTCAAGGGGCCATGTTCCATTCATCATTCCCTTCAGCAACACATGTAAGATGAGATGCATAGCACAAGTTGACTCTGTTGGAGATTGAATTGCCCCTATGTGATACTTTGTTTTTCCTAGGTCCTTAAGTGGGTAAGAATGCTGTGCATGAAGCACCATTGTAGGCTCAGGGAATTCCTATTTGCCACACCATTCAAATCAAATCTCTCTGACTGGCATTTTTCTACCCTCTTCCCAGTGGCACATGGAAACTTCTTCAATGGCATGAGACTGCATAATTACAGAAACCTTCCCATCACCAACAACCACTGCCAGGGACTGTATGTTCATAGTGGGTTTGGAGTACATTGGCAATATTTTTGTAGCTGATGTGGGGCCTTTCTTCTGTCATTCTACCCTCCCTTTGTGATTGGCCACAACACCATTATCCACAATAATCATCAGTCCAGAATGCAAACCTCTACCCCTAGACTTCACTTTAAACATGTTAAACCAATTGGTGCACAAAGCCAGCAAGGAAACCTGTTGGTGATAGGAATGGGTCAATGGAAATGCCTAAAAGCCTATCCACAAGTGGCTTATGGGGCAGTAACATGTCACCCTGATTTGTCAAAACCAAAGCCCCTCATCCATGTGGTACATGTTGGACATGCTGGGACACCACAACAAAGGCACCCAATTCATGAAACTCAGTGATTGCCAGAAACAGATACATATGAGTAGATTAGTCCAAGCATACAACCAACTGGGCAGTAGGGTAAAAGTGAGTGCAAGGAGACAGCAGTGTTTGAGGAAGTTATGCTGTCAGGATTTTGAGTCTAGAGAATGCATGTACATGAAGATGGCTTGTGTTGGCCTGAAGGTCACTTGATGCTAGTTCACCTTTGTGATGCTTGAGACTCTGTAATGTGGTGTTGCCCTTTAGGCTTGGTTCTTTATGGCAATGAAACACTCATGGTACAATACCAGCACATCACAGGTTTCCTGACATATGGGATGAGAATTGTAAAATGCTATTTGAGGGTAATACAGAGCCAATATGATAACAGGAGGGCTGGACTGATATTGGGCATATATATGTAGTCAATAGCCTTGCACTCACCTCAGCATGAAGCCAATGGGTGTTGCACAGGTTACACTTGTTGTTCCCATGGTGCCAGTACCACCAGTCATGAGGCCAACAATGTGACCATGGCCATCCATGATGACAGCTCCTGAGTCTCCCCATTCCAACAAGGGGACAGACTGGTTGTCAAACAGGAGAATGGCTCATGCTTTGGAGGTGCCTTTGAGACCAGCACTATAGAAACAGATGTGGGAGCAAATTCTGCTAACTTGGCCAATGGTCAAGCTGGTCATCCTATTATGCTTGATAACCATGATACATGGTTCACCAAACTGGTACAGTGCAGTCAGTTTACACATCTTGCCATCTCCAATAATCTCCTTGAGCTGCAAAAGACCCTAGGGTGGATATGTGAATGGTTGGTTTCCCAGAGTTTGGACACATCCCATGATTGAGTGTGATCTGATTGATGTTGGTTACAATATTGATGACATTGCCAGTAAAGCTGTCAATGTCAAGCTTCAAAGAGTCAATTTCAATGAGAGCCCAGTCTTGTGTATATCCCTCACTCCCAACATGGAGGGTGATGGGGGGAGAATCATATGTCCTTGAACACAACTCTGCAGGGTGGCCCACTGAGCCTCCACATCATGGTAGATGGTTTTAAACAGAGCTGCTGCATCTGTCACCTCTGCCAAGCACTGCCAGGCAAGCTGGAGAGTCTCCCCCTTTGTTTCATCATCATCCTCCCACTTACACTGTGCAATACAAGCCTCATGGTACCCAATGACTCCTTCATAGGATTTGATTGTGGCCTGGATAGATTTCATGAACTTGACAATATCTGAATCACTAAGGAGTCTAACCTTGTCTCTGCAGTGGTAGGCATTCATACATTTGAAGTGGTCATTTGTGAAGCAGTCCAGAGGGAAGACCACATGGCAAGTGATAATGAGGAGAAGCCTCTTCATATCCTCACTCTTGGTAATGAAGAAACCACCAGTGCCCTGAGACCAAGGCATGGACTGGTCAGAGATGGAGAGGCTGAGTGTCATAGTAAGAGGATCATGGATGCTTGCACTGGGGTGACCAGGGTGGGCAGGATCAAGGAGCCTGGAACCAGCCAAGAAGGTAACAACTGACTCACAGATCTTTACCTTGATGTTATCAATGTTGTATTCTTTAAGAAACCTCTCAGCATTGGGAAGCCACAATGGCACTGTCTTTTCCAGAGAGAGATGTGGACATCATGCTGATTCACAGGATGACAGGGACCAAAGACTCTCCAGCATACCCAATGTGGATGACATCAGTGCTAGTCCACTTCACCTTGTTTGAATCCCAAAGAGCATGGACCTTGAGAGCCAGGTTGTCTTTCCAGACTTCCTGGAGCACATGGTTTCCAACTACATGAAGCTCTTTGACCTTACAGTATGCCTCTGGGTTGGCAGGCACCTCCCATGGAGTAGTACTAGTGCAAGCAACCAACTTTGGTGAAGAGGGTAAACTGTGGTAATAGAGATTAGTCTCCATCATGGACAGAGGGGGTGGTAAGGTGGTCAGAGTAAAATGGCAAGTTAGGGAGATGTCCCTGTTGAACCAGTTACAGCATGATATGACCACTCTAAAGATAGTGAGTTCCACACTATTCTATGGTGTTCTATGAAACTGGTTACCCAGTTCTATTTGTTATCTCCTTATCTCCAGTACTATACCAGAGACCTCTCTATTTAGAAGGTGCTCTTATGATATTTTAGAAAGTCTTAGATATGAAGTGATGCACTTGGTCCATGCACATGCTACATGTACATAAATAGGGCACAGAGCCTCTAGGACTCTCAGTTAACTACCCAGTTTACCTCACTCTCTCTCAGAACTGCTTTCCTCTCAACAACTACAAGACCAACACATACTGAATTTCTAAAGGCAATTGTTCAGCCTTCTGCTCTTTCCCCCCTTTCCTCTGTGCAATAAGTTATGTGCCCTGCCTAAGGGTGCTCTGCTGTCTCAAGGACATTTTTATAGCAAAAGATGTTTCAGCTTTACACACAATGCCCATGAATGCACCTGAAGTGCTGAGTATGGCATCAGCCACCTTATGTGTGTTGCTGGTCATAGGGTTCTGTCAGGTGTTGAAGGGAATTAAAAAGGAGGGGGGAGACTGCAGGAGTGTCTCCTGTTGGTGATGGTGGGGTCAGTTTGATCCAAGAGGTCCCAGTGCTATGAAACATGCCCTGTGAGTAGTGGAGAAGTGGGAAAACAAATGAAAACTGTGTACTGAGACTCTGTGTGACTCAAGGGATAACATCTAAAGAATGTCTGAGGCTGGATAAATATTCTGCCAGGCTTTGTCCTTTGTCTTTCTGCATCTCTGGTATTTTGTCTATTACTTCAATGATGCTCTGTAGTGTAATTACAAAGATTTGACTCATGTGTGGCTTATATAAGCTGCAATGTGGCCAAACATGAAGTCAAAAAAACACTAAATAAAAATATAGTAGCAATAATGTCAAAACCTCTTGAAGTAAGGCAGACAGACTCAGGTTTTACCTGTGAGAGGGAGTCTACACATTATTCAGTAATGTAATATTCAGAAAATGGAATGGAATTTACCTCAGACTTTAAATGAACAAGTCTGAGGTTTGCCAAAGGAAAAACATTCAACCTAAGTTAAGGTAAAATTATGTAAGGCTGTGTGATGACAAAGACAAGGAAGACAAGGTGAAACTGGTCAAACTCCAACAAAACCATCTAGTAAAATAAAGAAAATACACTGAATCCTCCAAAGGGATATTATTTTCTCTACAGCATGCTACACTGTTGCAAACATTGGTGGTGACTTTTGCTTGGCCTTCACAGTCTGTAATGTGGTCCACCTTCTTTGGACTACCTAATTAGTATTAAAAGTATTTCCAGTACCAAGAATACCAGGTCATGCTTGGTTGCTACCATCAACTCTGCCTTAGACTGGCCATTGCTGTTGAAGTGAGAGAAGTCTTTAATTTGATGGAAGCACCACAAAACATTGATTGATGGTAATCCCTATTAGTGTTGAGGCTAGCCAGCATTACCATCAATTCATGTTTTTGGGTAGAGAAGACAAAGAAAACAACAAAAAACTATATTTGCATTTTTTGTTTGAACACACCCAAGGTAAAAGGGTATCTGTTCCTTCATTTTCTCAACTTATTTTGGCATGAAAAATTGTGAGATGGCCCTGCAGTGGTTGCAAACATTGCAACATTTTTGTCACTGACTGTATGTGGAGGGGGCAAATGTGCTCAGCAACAGCAGAGTATGTTGATTGATGGAAATTCCCCACATCACCCCATTCTGCATGATGTTCATGCAAGTAGCATATCAAGGCAGTGGTCTCCTTGCAGGTCCAATCAGCATGAAGCTTAGGTTTGTCCACTCCTGTTACCATCAATGATTGGATGTTCAATCTTAGGATGTTGAAAATTTCAATGAGGATTTGGTGGATGTACTTGCATCATGTATCAGTACAACCAGTTGTATGTATGAAGAGGACATATATATCAGGAGGAAAAAACCAGTTTTCAAGCTCCAATAAGATCAGCACAGGCTTTTCCATCACTCACCAAACAAACACAATTCAGGAAGTTCATGAACTTTAACTAAACTACACTTGCCATTACAAGCTCTAGTGAAGTAAAACCATCAAACCAACAAGTCCTCCTCCTCTGCTTTCCAATTCTTCGCTACATCCCAATAACCTGCCAACTTCTGCCCCAAAGCCTCCTTCGCAGCACCGTCCGTCGGGCAACTGCGTGGCTTGAAACTGTTGAATGCTCGGTCCCGAAGCTGACCCTCCCAAATCATGTAGCACGCGTTGTTTTCCAGGGACACTTCGGAGTCCCCTTCCACTCCTTGTGAATCCGCCCTCGCCTTTCCCTTCCCACTCTCTTCGTTGGCCTCCTCTCCTTCACCCTCGTCAATCTCGACGTCCTCACCGCCACGAGGTCGTGCTGGCTCCGTCCACGCGATACGATGCAGCATCAGGCGTTTATACATCCGGATGAATTTGGAAGCACCCTCCACGTAGACCATACTGAACGTTGGGTTAAAGATGCACAGTCCGGTCAAATTCATCTGTTCGGCATTCTTCCGGACTTTGAACCGATGCGCAGGATCAGACAGTGTCTTGACCCTATACAGATTTGAGTCAATATCACGACATGGGCTAAAGGGCAAAGGACATACTTAAAAACGGCACCATAGATACCCTTTTTCTCTTCCTCCGCTTTCTTGATCTCGATCTTCTCCCGCCGTTGCTCGTCCGTGAGCTTACGCTCTACATTCATCTTCTCGTGTTGGTGCTTCCTCATCGCCACTTCCCTCCGTACACGAGCCTCCACGCGGGTTGGATCTTGAACGGCGTCCGACGTCAGCACCTTCATCAAATTAGCAAGGCGGACTGGCGCGGACGATCAAATCAGTAAAACTCTGCGAGCATACATTGTGACATACCCTTGGGAGGATCAGGGGGAATGAGACCCATTCGAATCCGGTCACGTTTATCCTGCAACTCTGCTTGGCGACGTTGCTTCCTCATCTTCTTTTGTTCCTATGGCCAGCATATCAGCAAGACATCCGAACTATGGTGCCAAAAGACTGACTTTAGTCGTCAGTTTCAACGGCTTCAATCCAACCTTGTTCTTATCGTCGGGAGCAGGGATAGGAATCGGATGCTGCACGTAAATGGTCACAGGAGAGTTTTCCGTGCGAATATTAAGCGCTGAGAAGCCCATTGCAAGGTCGTCGTAAGTCTTGTTGGGGAGTAAAGCAGCATCCCACCATTCGACCTCCGGAGGCGGTTCACGCTGTCACAAATGATTGGCTGATGCGTAAGTCGGAGGATGAAATTACCCACTTTGATGTTCTTCTCCAGCGTCTCGAATTCGGAGTCCAAACCAGCCTTGCGGGCGCTCTCCGCGATACGCTGTTTGAGCGCCTCCAATTGGGAATCTTGCCTCATCTGGTTACCGAGCTGAACGTACTTGCCCTTGGGATTGAACTTGAATGTACGACCGACCCGTTCCTTGGGCGCTCCTTCGAAGACGGTGTCTTTGGCTGCAGAAGCGCCAGAGGCGTATGGATTGGACTTGACTTCTGTCACGGGCGTGGGAGTGGGTGCAGGCGGTGGTGTTGGCGCATTGCGGATGTTGGCCTATCGACGAGTCGTGGGTTTGAATTACAATTTACGGGAACGACATGGACGTACCTTGATAGAAGCGAACTTGGGCTGCATGGGTTTGTACCTGTCCTTCTTAGACTGTGGTGCGACGGGCGTGTTGTCCAGTAACAGGGGGTGAGCGGCCATCTTCAATCCTGCACCCTGCTGCTGAGCAGGTTCGGGTGGCCGACTGCCCTTCTTGCCCGGTGGAGGTACGGACTGACCAGACAGAAGTGAATATGATGAATCGATATGGGGTAAAGGTTGACGATCACCATGTACGGGTTGTCCTTGACGGCCAGCTTTGTTTGCGCCTCTGCTACCCGTCGTTTCGCTTCGGCCACTCTTCGAGCGATATCGTCCATGCTGGGCATCGCTCCGTCGACGGGCGGTGTGCCGACAGCCGGGGTGGCTGCCCCGGTTGCGGGCGTCTTGGCGGCAGAGGTGGGCGCTGGCGACGGGGAAGGGGCGAGTGGGGTCGGTTTAGGCGGGGCCGATTTGTTCATTTTCATGGCTGCGACCTTGGCAGCGATCTCTGCCCGTTTCTGTGCTATGATGGCATCTGTCGAGAGCTGTTGCCAAGTCAGCGGGGATGAACGACGGAGAGTAGACGGTGACACTGACAGCTGGTGTAGCGGATCCATTGGTGGATGTCTGGAACAGAGAAGCAAAGAGGTTATAGAAGACATGTCAGAGCGATGTCGAGGGTTGAAGATTCACCTTTGCAGGCCGGAAAAGACACTCACAGGTTCGCTGGAGAATGGATTTACCATCAGAGTGGGCGACACTTTCAAAATTGGAATATTCCATACCTTTTGAGTTTCTTCGACACAGACGCTTCGCCGTTTCCCTCGAATGCCCGCTTTCTGTCGCTCATGGATGGAGGAAGACTGGAGAGATCACGTGCTATCCTTTGACCTACTACCATATTTATTAGTCAATTAACACCCTTTTTCGTTCATCAATTAGACTACGCTTTTGTCCTTCTTCCAATAATGTGGCCGACGACGTCGCTGCTGCTGCCCCGCGTCCAACTCGGAGGCGTCCGCTTTCGCTCGCAGCTGGCCCCACGCCAGATCCAAAATGTCAAACGACACAAGGGCCGCATTCCAATCCCAACGGGCGGGTCGACCAGGGGAACCACCCTCGCGTTTGGCGACTGGGGCATCAGAATAAAAGGGATGGGCGTCAGGTTCACCGCAAAACAGCTCATGACTGCTGAGGAAGTCATCAAGAGGAACATAAAAGTCGTCAAGGGCGCGAAAGTCCACCTCAGAGTCTTCCCTGACATCCCTGTGTGCATCAAGGTGCGTATGGAGGGCTCTTCTCTTGACAATAGCTGAGAACTCTGTACAAGGGTAACGAGACACGTATGGGAAAGGGTAAGGGGACGTTCGAGTTCTGGGCGACACGGTAAGGAGACAAGTCTTGCGTCGGTATAAACTACATTTTTCTTTGCCAGCGTTCCTACCGGCAGAGTCGTCTTCGAGATAGGAGGCACTCCCATCCGAGAAGAGCTCGCTCGAGAAGGCAAACTCACTTGTCTCTTGTCCGTTTCATTTCTCACCGTTCGTTCTTAGCACTCCGTCAAGCAGCGGACAAGCTGCCGACGACGTTCGAGTTCATCACCAGACACTCTTTGCCTCGCTTAGGCAACATGGTCGTACCACCCTCATCTTCGTCTACTGCTACTGCAGCCCACCCTTCGTAGACTATTAGTTTTCTATGTAAGCTGAGTCCCGAAGCGTCACATAGAATTTAGTCCATGAGTGAGTAAGCGGAGGTGTCACGTCTTTTGCTTCTGCACCTCCGCTACCGTTCGAGTCTGTGCCTCCAGGCCTCGGTCATCGTTCTGTTCTCCTTTTCGCATCTTCATCCTTTGACTTGCGAATGGAAGACCCAAATCTAGCTATTCAACCGGTGCTCGCTTACAGTTAATCAACGACGCAGTCAACGACGAACAAGCAGCAAGAATCTTGGGAACTCTCTGGGACCCGAATGGCTAGAAACCTAGCTGAGCAGGAAGCAGAAGACCTTTGTCAACAACAGCACCGTTTGCGCGAAGAAGAAGAAGCCATACTCGCAGAAGAATGCAAAAAGAACAAGGCCAAGTATGCTCTGGTACCGGACGTCCGAGGTTCCATCGGGACCAGTCAACATCCCCGCCCCATACGCCACACGCAAGCTAAAGAAAGGCGAGCACTGCGAATTATATTTCTTCACCAATGTCGGTCTAGCAGAAGCGGAATCATTCGCCGCATCAATCGACAACGAGGCTCTCACCCTGCTCAAATCTGACAACGGGCAACACGTCTGGGTACCAGCGTCAAGCTCAAGGGACAAGTCGGCCGTCATCAAAGACGAAGATTTCACTTGGGAGCAGTTTGGTGAAGCGGCAGTGCGCCTTATAAACGCTGTGAAAGAACATGACTGGGAGAAAGATAGGATCGACATGCACATCAGATTCTGGTCAGCGCTGGAAGAACACCCGTGGCGTCGATCACCCCGCAACCATTTGAAACGAGCGCTACTCCTTTACCAGAGTCAACAGCGACAGAAGTGGCACCGCGCCATCGGGACAACGCAAGGTTTCTCCCTAGCAAAGCTGAACGAAGAGGCCCCCAGAGACGCCTGCGAAGAATCGAGAGAGAGAGAACGTACCGCACAATTAGATAACCTCAGACAGGTCAGTTCTTTCGTCCCCGTTCCCCGACGTCGTGAGCTAACGAACCATACTTTCTTCCCGTCGTTATATATATATAAACTCTCTCCCCAACCCCGCCTTTTCCATTTCCTCCTCTTCTACCCATCTGGCATAATGTCCGATGATCATATTACCCCTACCTGGCTGGCTATACCCTTTCCTGCTTTCCTGTTCTGAACCATTGCAGGTCAGCGAGCGCTACGCAGCCATCATGGCTCAGGCAGCCAACTCCCACAACCACCTGAGATACCCCAGCAATTTGAAGTGCCCGTTTTCCCACCCGCAATCATCTCATAATGCAGATTTCACAGATCACAAGAGACAGTGCTCCTTTTGGAACACACCACCCAGCCCGCCCTCATTCTCCAATGGCCTGCTCCCAGCATGCACAGTCTGCCTTGGTAGACACTGGCACCTTGTCATCGACTGCAGAGCCACGAGAACCTGGGATAATAAATACGACACATTCACGGAGAGAGTACACAAAGCTTTATTCACCAAAGACGGCAGGTGCATCTGCACCAGGTGGCAAAGAGAAGAAGGTTGCTTGGACTGCCACGACGTCAAGCACATATGCTCAGGCTGCAGTCTCTCCTCTCACGGAGTCCAGAAGTGCAGTTGTGCACAAAAAACTGCACCCAACGACGCTGTATAAAGCAGACGCTTGGGAGAGAGAGCTTCTCCAGCTAAACTTACTACCCCATTTTAGTAGAATCCCGGAAGGCTTGCACCGGGGTTTCATTGTAAATTTTCCTCAGATCTCACACGTACAAATCCCCACCTAACAGAGACTTGTTGAACACGTATCACGAGGAATTCCGTAAGATAAACGTCGAAAGAAATCGAGAAGGGTCGTTACCTCAGCCCTTTTCCTCTCGAAACAATAGAAGCTCTACTTGGCCCTTTCCAATCTTCCCCCTTATTGATCATCCCAAAACCAGATAAACCGGGAAAATTCCGTTTAATACAAAATTTTTCCTTCACACACATCACAGACCATCGCACCCCGTACCCATCAGTTAATTCACACGTTCTCTCAAATGATTTCCCAACAACATGGGGAAAATTTGCCATAGTCTATCTACTGCTAGCACGACTCCCACCCGGCTCCGAGATTGCAACGAGAGACGTCGCGGAAGCCTACCGCACCATACCTCTCCACCCCTCCCAATGGGCCGCAGCAGTAGTCAAGCTATCCGAAACACTCGGCTACATTGACACATGTGTCGCCTTTGGAGCCAGACCCTCCGCAGGCATATACGGACACCTGGCAGATGTGGGTGCAGAGATAATGAGACACCATGGCATCGGACCTTTAGATAAATGGGTTGATGACCATTTGTTCGCCCGCGTCAGACTAGATTGCTCGCACCGCCACCCACTCATTTTCTGGAATAAACTGACCTAGCAGCCTACAACGTTGCAAGACAATCTTGGCACTGGGAGATCTCCCCTCCAGAGATCCAACAACTCGGAGCACGAATATGGTATCAAGGGATAACCCGGGATGACGACACAAGCGAAGAATTCAACGAGAGTTGCGCTCAGCCAATCAGGGACTTTGCATCGGCATCATCCAGATCCGCCCACGACAGGAAATTCTCATACAGTTTCGAGGACATAGACGCCATTTCAGAGTCCCTCTGCATTCCTTGGGAACGCTCGAGAGACCAACCCTTCAGTCAAGTCGCCACATACATTGGTTTCCAATGGGATTTGAAGGTGGGCAGGGTATCTCTCAGCCCGGCCAAAGTGGCCAAATATCTGAAAGCTACTCACACACGGCGCAAACGGCATGCTCACAGCCTACAGGACGTTAAAGAATTGTACGGCAAATTGCTCCACGCAGCAGCAACACTGCCTTGTGGCAGGGCATACCTGACCGGTTTCGAAGCCATGCTGAAAACGAGCTCCCCGAAGTCGCTCATGCCCCACAGTGCCGACGGTAGGGTATCCAATGACCTAGACTGGTGGACAGACAAACTCCAGTCAGGTGACGTCCAACGACTTATCCTTCCCCCCCAACGTTTCATAGATTTAAAGGCTTTTTTCGATGCTAGCTCTGAAATTGGAATCGGAATCACTATCGGTAAGCGATGGGGAGCCTGGAGACTCATCCCAGGCTGGCGGAACTCCCGCAATGGCACCAGAGACATCGGCTGGGCCGAGGCCATCGCTCTCGAGTTTCTTATCAGCACAATTGACAGCATCATTGAGTTTCCCAGCTCAATCATCATATTCTGCGATAACTCAGGAATCGTCGACGGGTGGCGGAATGGACGGCACCGCAACGCAGAAGTCAATGAAGTCTTCAAACGAATTCATTCCCTCATTGTTCACTCCCCTCTCATCGTATAAGTTCACACTAAGTACGTCGCCAGCGGAGACAACCCGGCAGACAACTTGTCCAGAGGGAAGTATGGCCCCCACAACCTTTTACTCCCCCCAGTCCCTATCCCTATCCGGATCCAGCAATTCGTTGCCGACGCTTCAGCACCTCCCACCCCCACCGAGCTGCGGCTTAGAAGGGGGGGAATCTACCCCAGAGCAGCAGCCAAAATCATTGACAACTTTGGCAGCTCTCTCACATCTCCAGAATATAGGCGAACAGAGGCGGCCCGCGAGGATGACTTCGTCCACCAAGCCCTGTACGGGAACCTCTTCTGAACCATGTCGCTGTTTCGACGCCCCCCTACCGACCCTCACCCCCCAGGCAACAGCAGTTTTGCCTCGTCCATATCGCCCCAGGCTTAACACCCTGCCCGTCGCCTCTATGCCCCCACTGCCTCGTGAGAGAACGACTCAGGCTGTGGACACCATCTCACAATCACTCTCGAGTCATCCATGATGTCGGAAACAGCAAGACACATGCAATCACAGAAGAACAACTCAACTGCATACTCGAGGTCATAGGCGCATCCTGGGCAGAGAAAACCAAAGAAGCATACGGCACAGGCCTTCTCGCATTCCACGTTTTCTGCGACACACACGACATTGCAGAGAACTAACGAGCCCCCATCAGAGCCACACCCTCCTCGCTTTCCTTTCCAGTTGCGCAGGATCTTACTCGGGTTCAGCTCTAGCGAATTTCATGGCTGGATCGAGAGCTTGGCACCTATTACATGGACTACCCTTGCATATCAACACAGAGGAGCTAAAGGCGATCTTAGAAGGAGCGTCGCGCCTAGCCCCTCCCTCCAAGAGACCCCTTCATGAACCCTTCCGAGTGGACACGCTCGAACTCGTCCACTCCTTGTTAGACCCAGAGAGTCACAGAGACGCAGCAATCTTCACATGTCTTATGGTGGTTTTCTACTGCGTCGGTCGCCTAGGCAAGTTCACAGCCCAGTCCATCAAACAGTTTGACCCCTCGAAGCACATTATCCGAGCCCATGTAATGCATCTCCACGACCCCAACGGCTTACCAGTAACCAAGTTCCATATACCATGGACCAAAACGTCTTCCAGGGGGGAGGACACGCAATGCGCACCTTTGGAAGGCGTCACAAACCCCATTGGGGCACTCGAATGACATCTCTGTGTCAACCCAGCAGATGCCAGCGCACATTTATTCGCCTGGAAGCACCCCATGTCGGGTCTTAGGCTATTATCAAGGTCGGAAGTCGTTAAATGCATCGCCTCACTGACAGCGACACATAATCTCCCCAACCTCAAGGGCCACAGCTTAAGAATCGGGGGAACACTGCATTACCTCCTACGCGGTACTCCCTTCGATGTAGTCAAGACGATGGGAAGATGGGCGGGTGATTCCTTCACGATTTATCTACGACAACATGCAATGATCCTTGCCCCGTACCTCAATGATACGCCTGCACTCCTGGAACACTTCACAAGGTACACCATGCCGCCGGTACGATGAACCCCTTTGTAAGTAAGCAACCACCTCCTTTTTAGAGGGCTACGAGCTTCGCCATTTGCGTCGCCAGAGCTTCCTTTATATACAGGGAACACAGCTCACTCTTCGCCCCAGGTACAGCGCCTCCTCCGGGCCGGGAAACCCTTCGGGGTTTTCACCCATACCTCATTATCATTTAGTCCTAAACTGCAGCATACGTTTTCCTGTAAATCGGTGTTTCCAATTTTCGTATATTCCAAACGCGCTCCTACTAATCACAGACACGGAGCATTTGATACGCATGGACTTAATATAACGCAGTAACTGAGATTCATGTTTGGGCGCGCGATTCAACATTAGATTTGTCACGAAACGGTAAAACTAAACCTGACTACTATATGCTCAGGGTAATCCCCTACCAGTGTTGATTGCATTCGCCACTTGGCTCGTGTTCGGCCGATTGAATGCATAGCTGCCCGATATCCTCAGGGCTATTCATGCCTTTGTCGGAGACTACTCACCGTTCGTAGCTATCCAGATAAAGTTCTTCGGTGCTGCACGTGCGCTTGAATGCGGGATGCTCAAAGAGTCTGTTTAACCAGCCATCAAACTTGGGTCCACAAGGAAGTTCAAGTCCGCGATAGTGCTTGAGGACGTTAGTGGCCCTGAATAACCCTGTCAAAAGTGACATGAGCATTTCACAGAACGGAGAAGGGCACTCACAGGGGCCGACGAGGATGTCTGCCAACCCGAGTTCCCCCCCTTCCTTCCACAACCCCGTTCCACCCACTTCGAGTTCGGCACGCTCAAAAAGGCCAATGAGCGTCTCGATAGCATCAAGGAATTCTTTTCCACCTGCGATCTGAGCATCTGGGTCTTGTGCTTGCAGGTAGCGGTAAAAGGCTGGGACAAGGGCACGATTGATATGATCCGATTGGAGCCGCACGAGAGCACGGGCATCTGCACGAATTGCATGAGTAGACGATCTCGGGCAACATGGTCAACCATGAAACGCATATGCACATGGATCTGAGCGAGGAGGAAGAAGGCTCCGCTCGGTCGACATGGATGCCAGACTAGTAGAATGTGTGAGGTGACGGAAAGAAACCGGACAGGACAGACAAACTCTTCCAAGTACTCAAGTACGACGGTACTCTCATTCAACGCTCGCGGAGGACTGTAGTTGTTAAGCCTCAGAGCCGGGACGAGGCCTTTGGGAGATAGCTCAAGTAATTCCCGGGGTTTCTTGTACGGATCGACTTCGTCTATCAAAGATGACTACCTGATCATCGAACTGATGGTACTAAACTTACAATACTATGTATACAAGATTCCGTGAGCGATGATTCGCCAGGGAGTGAAGGACACGGACCTTGTATGGGATCTCCAGATACTCCAGTGCTACCCATACACGCTGTACGAACGGACAGAAGCACGCAGCAAACAGTATGATATCCTGATCAGTTGCATGTTGCTGGACTGTGTCGAGAGCAGCGCCTGTCGCTTGCTTGTGGTAGGACTTGCCAGTGTCCATCGTTGTCGTCATCCGCAACTCGGGAAGTGCCGCCAGTGGCGGCGACGACCTTGCTTGGACGAGTTCGGCACCCCTCCGTGTCTATGGAATTTCTAGCACAAAACAGAGTGCAAACCCTGCTTGGACGAGATCAGTACCTCACAATGTCTACACATTGGTCACTGTACGAAACAGATTGGTCACCTGATATATGTTACCTGGCATGGTCTTCGAGTCTGTTGCTGAAGAATCCATCAGAGAGGTCCCGGTCACCTTTGACTCTAGCAGAATGTTATGCCCTCGCCTGAATATTACCATCGTTTGGCTGAAATATCTTGCCCTCTTGTCAAGTTACATTGCATTCACACCTCTCGACTACCAGGGCTCGACACATCTGTCATACCTGTTGAACCTGCTTTAGAGACGCACCACATCCGATACGAGAATGCCGAGCATGCAAACACCATGCGCCAACTTATCATTGTTGAGGAGCTCTGTCCGACAGATGATCAGATTGCTAGCTGTGGACATGGATTATCGTTTTTTTGAGAGTGTATGTGCATGATTCGCAGCAAGTATCACAGTCATCATCCGAGTAGTCCCACACCTCACGCTCCCCGCAATTTTACTATGACAACAATTACCTTCCAAGCAAGGCAACCTTGCTTGTGGACGTATTGACCTTTTGCTTTCAGGGGATGCTCTTGGGCGGCAGATCGGTATGATTCTTCTTTCCCCGTGTTAATCCTTGTGTCCCCTAGCGTTACCCCCAGTTTATGCAGCCGTCGTCGTTCTGGGGCTTCCCCTTCTGTCTTCCCCAGCTATCCCATTTCGCAGTGCACATCATATCACCTCCATTTCAAAGCTGTTCCTCTCGCTTTTCATGGACCGTATATTACTCGACAAGGGCTTTCAAATGGTGTACTTTACGCATCCATAGCTATCGCCGTTCTCAAGATATCCTGGATTTTGCAGATAAGGGCACTTTCACAGAGAATTGCACACATCTCGGGACTGGGTTCGCACATTCGCTCGGCTTCTTTCTTCCATGTTCCCCTGCATGTCTTCTTCTACCCTCGTCCACATCTGGTGTCTGTAGCCGCAATGGTTGCAGGTCCGCGCTCTCCCCTTCTTGCCCATGTCTGCCCTGTGGTATTGCGCGCACGATAGCCCACCTGTTTCACTGCCACATCCCTTGCTTTTGTAGGAAACTATACCTAACAGGCTCGTTCGGATGGTGGTCATATGTTGTGTCCGCTTCTGCAGTTGTGGGGGTATTGCGACTTTTGTGGGTGCAGGTAGTTTAGGGCGCTTTTGCCAATATCTTGAGACTGGCTTCGCAGATTCACACCTTCCTTAAAATTTCAGGCATTCAGTGCATCACTCTCTGCTCTCACGTCCCCACCTCCGATCTTCTGGCAGGTGCACTGACTCGGTCGCGCTTGAAAATTGGTTTTGTGGGTGTGCGACCGATGTTTCAAGTATATAACGGAGGGGCTAGTTTAGGAAGTGCATGTTGTGGGTCATATTTTTCTTATTTGAGTTACCCCTGCGTGTGCATGCCAATGTTTACAGAGGCGCCTCGTTATTGACAGTGGAAGTGTGATAGACCGGTGTCAACGGGCTATATAGGCAAACTCTCGACGTGCAAGGAAGATCGGTACACTGGAACGACTGTTACACATACCAAATAACTAAAGTCCTGAATCGCATATCTGGAGATCCGAGTCTTGATGGCATGACCTGTACAGACGGCGCAGGCCTCAACCTGACGAAGAAGTGTTTCGACAGTACGAGGACGGAGATCTTGCAGGAGACCTTGGATCCACAATCCTGACACAAACGCTCCGTGCATCTTGCGGCTTCATGAGCAGGCCGGAAGGGGAAAATTGGTCATTACCCATACAATTGCGCCGTGGGTCAAGGACGTGGGATGTCTTGGATGTTACTTTTGTTTTACTCGTAACCAACAGACTGAACGCCGGAAAGAGAAGATTCTGACGACAATTGCTCGTATCTGGCTGACCGAGAGCCAGCGTTTCGGCGTGCACCGGCAGACATTGTCGCGAAGGTTGAACGATCGCTCTCTCAAACTACTCCGGACGTGATGCAACAATGGCAGCGGCTCATTTTGGAGCATGTTGACGGTATGGTCGTTGGGAATGTGGTAGTCGTGATAGATGTCCTGGATGGAAGTGGGCCGTACACCTCAGGGGAGCACGTCCTATCTCTACTCATATCAGCAGAAGCCGCCCACTTGCCCTCAAACTTCCGCACCCTTCTGACATCCAGACCACTGCCCGACATCGAACGTGAACTGAGTAACGTTGTGCACGTGAAGTCTGCTTCACTGGATGACATATCTGCACAATCTGCCGAGCGCGACATCCGAGTCCATGTTTCCACCGAGCTTCGTCGTCATCCAGAGATCGGAGATGCAGAAGTCCAGAGCTAGGTAACTTGATGCACTAGAAGTCTGTGGCAAACGGAGAATGCAGTAGCAGAATGTTATGCCTCTGCCAGGCCTTGCTCAGAGGCTGACAGCAAGGATATTGCGAGAAGCTTGAGTAACAGGGACGTTGCCGCAACAGCAATCTGCCAGACTGATGCCTTTTTCTGTCTGAGGTTTACAGCTTTTTCATAAAGGTCGGCTCAGTTTTTTATCTGGATATATGTGTGAATTGTAGTCTAGGAATACATTTCACTGTTCACTTAGTACAATGCCCTTACCACTCCAGATATCCTTAGCCGTGTGGCCCTTCAATGTCGATAGACCCAAAAACACATAGCGGATATTCGTACTGGACGCAGGGATTGGACTTTGAGACGATTGGACAACCCGATGGGAACAGTCGCGTTTGGCGAAAGGAGGTCAGTGATCTTCTATGTATGCGTCGACCATAGCTTGTATACATACTCCATGATCATTCCTGATGCACCGGCTTGACCTCGTCCAACACCATCCTCGTGGCCTGCACGATGATTTTCCATTCGACCTTGTACAACCGTTCCTCATACGTCTCGATCGACTCGCCCTTCTCGATCGGAACTTCACGCACGACGAGAGACTCACCCCAGTCCACTTCGGCGATGACGCGGTGGACCATGACGCCTAGCCTATTGACCTCTCCACGCTGGAATGCTTCGTACCCTCGTTGGATGGCATTGGCACCGTCGAATTGACCAGGTAAAGCCGGATGGATGTTGATCACAGGTATAGGACTGGTGGAGAGGTCGTCATGATCGTTTGTCTTGTCCTCGTCTTCGATCCTTCAGGTTCCCCTAAGAACATCCAAGAACGGCTCGCTCACGATATGCATCCATCCCGCCAGTACTACTACGTCCGGTTTCACCTGCAATATGATCTTCGCCAGTTCGAGGTCATAGTCTTCTCTAGTCTTTCCAGGATGCTGTCGTAGGTACGGTTGGAGCGCAAGATATGCGGTAGGGATGGGTGGTGATGCGGTTGCAGCACGGACGAGTCCGTGTGCAGCCTTGCAGTTGGAAAGCACGAGAACTATCAAAGTATGTGGCAACGCTGGCATGTTTTGGGCGTCGATGAGTGCCTGCAGATTCGTCCCTGTACAACGATATTGAATTATTGTAAGAGAAATCCTAGGGAGACGTACCTAAACCGGATATGAGAACAGCGAGTCGTCGGCTGGATTGGACGTCGGTGGACATGCACGTCTTGCACTTGTATACTCGAGAAGTGCCGCCAGGGGCAGCGACAACCTTGCTTGGGTGAGCTCAGCACCATGCAATCACCAGTGTTGGTCGCTACACAAAAACACGCTACATACATACAGAAATCAATTGCACATAAGGAACGTCATGTAAGGTAATAGAAAGCTAGCGTCCTGGGCCCCCTTTGGAGAGGAAATTCATCAAGAAAAAAGTACAAACCTGAAACCTGTCAGTGGTAGGATCTCAGCGACAGCAGAGGGCAGAAAAAGTGAGTGCACTGACAAGGCACAACCATGTCCAGAAAAGGTACATTTGGACAAGAGGCCCATGCTATATCGCATTGCTAGGAATAATAAGTGCACGGGGTGAGTGGCTGCATGTTGCTCTCGCTAAGGTGCTGGCGGCAATGGCCGATCCATAAGAGGATGGAGTTTCAGTCGTCCGACAGTTCCCACGGCAAATATGGTGCACAGAAAACCTTGCCAAGCAAGGTAACCGGAAGAGGTTGGAAGCACGTTACTAAAACAATCTATTAGGGGCGTACTCCGCAGGTTTAGGAGGTGGTCTCGCGGCCCCCTCGAGAGTACTGGTAAAGTTCACGCGCGCAGCCACCACCCACCTCGGACAGTCGCTCACCCCGTCGTGGTCAGGTCGATATATTCGAGCGAACTGTGATTCGTGCAAGGGCCGCGAGAGAACAATATTAATGACATCATACTTGTACTGAAACATGGCCACAGAACACCTCTCTCACAACATTGGAGGCAAAGATATGGCCGATACTCAGCTCGATGGGGACAAGGTCGACCGTGAAGAACCTTTCTTCCTGAGCTGGGTGGATGGTTACGGGTACTACCCTTATGCAGAGGTCGGCCATCGATTATCCAATGATGGACGCTATGAGATAGTACGCAAGGTTAGTCGCCCCATTCACTCTCGGATCACCATCAGTATTTACATATTCTGGAAGCTTGGATGGGGCCATAGCTCTACTGTATGGCTTGCAATGTGTGTGTTTGCATTTATGCCCCTACATCTCTCTACTGAAAACTTGTGCAGTGACACACAGGCAGACGTAAAAACATACGTCTCCATCAAAATTTTGACTGCCTATGCGACCAGATTGCTGAAGAAGGGTCACTCCAATGAATATAATGTGTTCAAATGCATGGGAACTGGATCGAACAAAACGGACAGTCTATAACATGATGCAGGCTTGCAGTATTGTCTGGCACTTCGGGACTACTTTCTTACCCCCAGCGTTGCTGGTGATCATATGTGTTTTGTGACAGATATCATGGGCTCTTCTTTGGGGGCGTTGCGCACTCCTGAGCAGAAGGCATTCGCAGTACCTGTCGCGAAATGCATCATCAAACAGGTCCTTCTTGCGCTCCGCCACCTCCATAATTGCTGTGGGTATGTTCACACAGGTGATTTTTTTTGCATCTTGAATGGCTTGTCGTTTGTTGACCAGGCCATGTTAAGACGTCAAGTCTAACAATATTCTTGTGAAACTTCCCAAAATATCCAGCCAACAGATTGACCATTATTTACGAGTCAATGCGACTGCCACTTCCAACCATATTCCTGTAAGACCTCCCAAAATATCCAGCCTACGGCTTGACAATCAACGAGTCATCACTTCCGAGTCACCACAACCCTTCCCCTTCGCTTTCACCAAGTCTCAACCTCTTCCAAACTTTGGCCTCAGTGCTTCCTTGCACAACATTTCGGTGTGCCTCATCAATTATGGTGAAGGTACAGATACAGTTTCCTTTGACACTTTGCAGACGCTCACAACATTCGAGCAGCGACTCTGGCCAGGAAGTCCAAATGTGCCCAAGAATATCAGCCTCCGTTTATCCGTGCACCTGAAGTCATTCTCGGCTATCATTGGGGCACACCCATAGATATATGGAGCGTTGGTTGTCTTGTGCGTTTCATTGGGCAGATTCTTTCACTGGATTCTGACTGATTCACTCAAGTTGTTTGAAATTATTACTGACCGCCATCTCTTTGGCCAGTCCGCCTGCTCACCTTATTCCCACTTACAGCGCATGATGTAGTACCTTGGCCCATTCCCTCCCGAGTTCCTCAAAGCCTGTACCCGGCGCTTTCACTTTTTCGACCCAGATGGTCTGTGGCAGGCTTTCCGGAACTCTCCGGCTGTGATATTTGACACTTCTTTCAGGGAACCTTTTCCAAATTAAGGACTGTGCTTCTGCCAGCATTGAAGACATGTTGAATCGATACCAGGTCAATAGTGAAGATGTGCCATGTGCTGCAGCATTCATTCGCCGGTGCCTTACATTGGACCCTGCCTTGCGCCCTACAGCGCAAGAGTTATTGCATGATCCATGGCTGGAGTCTGTCTCCATCTATTAGGCTCGCGCAGAGAGACGAGACATGTATAGGGAGATGAGAAGCATACAAGTCGGGATATCATGGCTCACCTCGGACGGGGCAGTCGTCCAAGGCGTTACTACATGCCACTCGCAGTAGCAGCAGCCTGCTCACCTCAGACAGTACAAAGGACCTTCTGGGCGAAAACTTCTAGATATTAACAAACTGTGGCCCATGCATTATTGTTTTAGGGTAACCTATGCACTTTCTTGTATGTACAGGCATGCTATGTGTCTTTCGTGAACATACTACAGTCGGATGAAATCGGGAGCACGCCGGGTTGACGCGTCCCAGATTTGCGTCCGCCTCAAGTCTGCTTAAGTTACACTTGGAGCCGACGCAAGTTTCGTCAATCGCTATTGAACACAGTCTGTACATCAAAGTGCTCGGTCACGATCTGACAAGTGACAGACTTGTGTCTCTGTCAACGCAATCTATGGGGTAGTCGTGATAGAGCATGTCGTAGCCCGTATCTCATTTCGCTGGCACTAAGACACGCTTCTTCGGAAAGGGGATGGCACTGTGCAATGAGGAAAGCGCGACGGACTCCGTAATAACACGCAGTCGACCGGGGGCGAACCACTGGTTATCGGTAAAGGCCAGATGAAAGCGTGTCACCTGTTCCTGTCACGTCAAGTGCAGTGAGCGCACCATGATCGGTGATCTATATGACTCTTCGCTCGCAGCGGGTTTCATCGTGTACTTGGCGGCAGTTCATGTCACAATACGGCACTGCACATTTCTTGCACCTGTAAGCACCTTTATAGCCGCATACGGAGCATAGAAGGCGCGATGGATAGGGAGAAGGTGGGGCGGCGGCCGTAATGTATGATGGTACTGTGGAAGGAAGGAGAGAAATCCCCTGCGATGTGTCAATGCACTAGTACCAAGAAGGGAAGACAGCGCTCACGCTTTCCTCCACCAGGGTTGCCAGTCCTTTCCTGTACAGTATGGCAGACCTGACATTCATACTCGACTTCTTCTTGGGTTTGGCGTTGCTCAAAGTGCGTTTGTCTGATATGACCGTCTGACGGGCACGAAATTTTGACTTCGGGTTTGTAGAAGACTCCGGCTCCGAATCAGGATCGTTGAGGATGACCGAAGCACTATAGTTTGTGCGCTTGATAGGTGTCAGTCAATGCATGTGATGACTGAAGAGTATAGAACCCACCTCAAGTTCCTCGAGGTGTTTCTTCGTACGCTTCGCAACGACTTCTGGGTCAAGTACTTGCTTGGCAACATTAACTTGCCTGGTCGCTGGGTTTCTTTCAGCCAAGTTCCGGTGTAGTCGCTGTCTACCACCTTACCTTGTTCCCTTGCCCTCTTTTGTGGCGGCATATTACATAGTCGCATACACTCAAAAGTCTTCCCTGGAATAGCACGCCATTTGGAGTCACGTGCATCAATAGGCGATTAACTGCCCGACTTCTCCAGCTCATCCTCAACGATGACGAACAAACTGCCATTCGACATTGCCACTGATGCGAGTGTAGGAGATCTCCCTACTCCAGAACCAGATTCACCTTATCGTCCCCGTCGGCCATACCGGTTTTCTACGCTTTGTGCAACAGTGGAGAACCCGAGTCTCAAAGATCAATACGGGTCGTCGTCAGTGCCAATATACCAGACAGCGACGTTCAAGGGAGTTGGTGGGGAGTACGACTACACTCGAAGCGGAAACCCCACTAGAAGCCATTTAGGTATGTGCAAATGGGCTTACCTGCACCTCAGTGCTCAATCCACATAGAGCATCACATTGCTAAGATTTCTTCTGCTGCTCATGGCTTCGCGGTGTCATCTGGAATGGCAGCCTTGGACACTATCCTGCGGTTGTTGAAACCAGGGGATGCAATCATTGCTGGCGACGACTTGTATGGCGGTACCAATCGTCTTCTTGCCTACCTCCGTACCCACGCTGGAATCGCTGTGCATCACGCCGACACCACCAAGCCTGATACCCTTGTTCCCTTATTAAAAATGGAGAACAATATCGCAATGGTTCTCCTCGAATCACCTACTAATCCCCTCCTCAAAATCGTCGATATTGCCTCCATCGCGAAGGAGGTAAAGGAACGGGTTCCAGCTGCACTTGTCGTGGTAGATAATACGATGATGAGCCCATTTCTACAAAGGCCGCTCGAACATGGCGCAGACATCGTGTATGACAGTGCAACCAAGTATCTCAGCGGTCACCACGATCTCATGGCTGGCGTCATCACCTGCAACAGGGACGACGTTGCAAAAGTGAGTGTTATCTCTGAGCACACTTGATTTACTGGACATGTATTCCCTTAGCAAATAGCGTTTATGATTAACGCTACCGGCAATGGACTGACTCCTTTTGACTCCTTCCTTCTCCTGCGTGGGACCAAAACTCTGGCTCTTCGTTTGAACCAACAATCTTCCACTTCCATGCTTGTCGCTCACTACCTCCATTCACTCGGATTCCCAACGTTTTACCCCGGTTTACCTGATCATCCCAATAAGGAAATACATGAACGCATCTCCAACGGCTACGGTGCTGTCCTTAGCTTCTCCACCGGAAGCAAAGATATTAGTGAGCGTGTCGTTGCTGCAACCAGACTGTGGTCTGTCAGTGTCAGTTTTGGGTGTGTGAATTCCCTCATCAGCATGCCCTGCGCCATGTCGTAAGTCTGGGTCGGCTTCATGGTTCCTGTCCCTTGAGCTTAGTTTCGAATGCTAGCCACGCCTCTATACCCGCTGCTACCCGCGCTGCACGGGGACTTCCGGAAGATTTAATCCGTCTCTGCGTTGGCATTGAAGATTCCGTAGATCTTCTCGACGACCTAGAACGCGCCTTAATCGACGCAGGAGCTATCCGAAGAACAGCCACTGGCCTTGTTCGTGTACAGACGTCGATCGGAGAGGCTGTCCAGAAACTGGCAGAAAAGGCCGCGATTCCGCCGCATGAGAGGCAGTGGGTGGTATCTGCCTCTGGAAAGGTTATCCTGTTCGGAGAACATGCGGTAGTTTATGGAATCGTAAGTTTCTCCATTTATGCCTTCCAGTTTCTATATGGTTCACTGTCTTCCTCTATCTAGCCTGCCCTTGCAGCCTCGCTTTCCCTGCGGTGCTATGCTATTTCTACTCCACGAACAGACAATACCCTTGGCGTTCACTTCCTTGATATTGACGTCGGCCAGCCTGACGGCTTCAAATATGAATGGAGCCTGTCACAATTGCCCTGGGATGCTGTACCCCCCCGTAAGTGTGCATTGTTTGTTTGTGTGACATTTTGATTACCAGAGGTTGCAGAACCATCACAAGTAGAAGGAGAAATTGCATTGAATCATCAACTTCTTGACATAATATCTTCACAAGTTCTGAACGACATATCGAACCCGCATGCGCGCCAGGCAAGCCTGGCATTTTTGTATTTGTATATGGTGCTTGCCGCCCACTCAGGTCAAAGGTGTGCGCTCTTTCATGGCCCAGAGTTGGTTGGCTTGGGCTTGATGTGGAAGTCCGTTATGACTGATAATGCATATAGCAGACCTGCACTGACTCTTTCCGTCCGAGCCACTCTTCCTGTAGGAGCTGGGCTTGGGTCCTCAGCATCCTTTTCTGTTTGTACTTCGACCTCTCTCCTGTTGGTATTCGGGCATGTCTCCGCCGCTTCTCAATCCCCGCCAGCCTTGCCGAGCCCCCCACCTGCATCATCATCGTCTTCTGCACCAACTTCTAAGCTTCCTGATACCTTTGCGCAGTGCGCGAACAGATACGCGTTCCTTTTGGAAAAGATCCTGCATGGGACACCGAGCGGCGTGGATAACTCAGTTGCGGTTTTTGGTGGCGGCCTCCAATACACAAAAGGTCAAAGCGGAGGGCTGGAGGTTATCGATGGATTCAAAGCTTTGCGATTCTTGCTAACGGATACACGCGTACCTCGGAATACACGTTCACTTGTCGCTGGTGTTGCTGAGCGTCTGGCCAAGGATCCTAACAGAGTGGGTCAAGTCCTCGAGCAAATTAGGGAAGTTGTTGGGCGTGCCAGGCATACGCTTGGCGAAGGGGGGAACGGAACCACAGCGCTTGCCGTGAGAACCGTTTTGGCAGGCACTCTCACGAATTGGCCTAACGGATTCATTTTAGGGTCTCATAGATGAAAATCATGCGTGTTTAGTTGACCTTGGTGTTTCACATCCTAGCCTAGAGGACGTGCGAGATGTGACCAGGGCATATGGGCTTGCCACGAAACTGACTGGTGCAGGCGGCGGCGGGTGTGCAGTCACGCTTGTGCCGGATGGTGAGTACATGTCACCTTTCCCCGGAATTGTGGCTTGATAGGCTTTTAGACTTCTCCGAATCGTCTCTGTCATCAGTAATAGCGACACTTCAAGAGAAGGGATACGTCCCGTACCTTACCCAAGTCGGCGGTCCCGGACTTGGAATACTCATTTCCCAGAATACATCTCTGCCCATGACCCCTTCCGAGTCAGCCGTCTCCGACATTGAAAGCAACGGTGAGCCGAGCGAGGGGGAAACGCTGGCGGCCCAGTTCGCACAGAAGTCCAAGGCAGAATTGGGGTCCTGGATCGATGGTCTAGGAGATTGGGCTTATGTCTGAACGCAGGACCACCCGCCCTGGCTAAACGCAAGCCGGCAGGACTTTGTAGCGGTGATCATCGCCCGGAATTATGGTGTACTTTTATTGTGTGGGTTATTGCATGGTTACCCCCGGAACGTATCTATTTGCTTGCGTGTAGTATACTAACGCCCTGGGAAATCCATTGGCATGCATGGTGGTTCAACCCCTCCATGGTCTACTGCTATTCATGTTTGGTGTTCAACCTGACTGCGACGGTGGGGAGAGAAAGAAGGGGTGTTATACATACTGGAGAAGTCCACCACTGAATGCATTCTTTTACGGTGTGGCACACAATACTGGTGGCTTCCAACGCCAAACTGCAATCTTGACGTGCTTGATTGATGCACGAATCTGTTGTGCGATGTCTGGTTTGGATAAATTTCGAGATGCGGCTACACCCCAGCCAGTTGATGTTGGGATATCCAAGCTTTGCAGTCTGTCTGAGTCCAATATGTCATCCTCATAAGGCAAGAAAGGAACTATCGGCTGCGTTACTGTGAGCACTCCATCAGGCTGCTCATGTTGGACGCTGGTCTACAGCCTCCAAACTCGGCGGCATCATATTAACGAGGGTTGTATTGCCGCTCGAGTACTTGTGAGAGGGTAATTTAAAGCTAACGTAAACACATGTACTGGTCTTCACTCCATACTTCTATTGGATTGATATACCTTCCATCAATTAGAAACATCTGCATGGTACCCCACCATGCCTATATCTTTGTGTACAGAAGTCGGGTTGCTGGTAAGCAAACTGACCTTCGTGTGTCCAGTACAACGCGTCGCGGTCCCCAACAAACTTTCGTGAGTGGTAAGGCGACGTTGACATTAGCATGTAGTTCGTATGGTTTTATACATTTGATAATATGGATAATGTGTGCAAAGATCTGCTGCTGTTAGATGCGAGAAGGAACAAGGGAGACGAGGGATGGAAGTCATTTTATCAGTGTTGTTGGAGCTGAGATCAACCCCTCCCGTTCATGGGTAAGCAGTAGGGGATGGCTTGCGGCACATCAATAGTGCTAAGTCCTGGACGATCCATGATGAACCTCGTGCATTGCGTGGTAAAAGTAGTCGTACTTACCACCACCAGAGTGGACATGCTCAGCTTCCGGGGGGCCGCATGGACAGGGTGGGCGAGGTTGAGAGCTTTGTCTAAATTCCGTGCAATGGCGTTAGGTGCATTCTGGAGCCAAGGACGTCAACAAAGGAATCTGTGAGAAAGTCACGGAGACCTCACACCATCCAGGACAGCAGTTTGATAAGATGGGATAAAACATTCGTCAGATAGAGGAACATCGTCGTCAGCGCTGCACAGAGCGGTCTAGTCACCGTGAAAATTCCGCGCTAACGAGTTATACAAATGCAAGGATTTACCATGACTCTCTCGTGGGCGGAAGGCTTCACCCTCCCGTAGGGGTGGAATCTGAACAAGTACGACGATCTGTAGTTCGGTAATTTTCCCGAGTCCATCAGGTAAGGCAGGAAAGTCTGCAGAGTGATGACGATGAAAAGAGACCCGACGTTGCAATCCAGAGCTTAAATACTAAAACGGAGTCCAAAATACGCAGCAGGAGAAAAGGAGATAGTGAAGCCGAAATCGAGTTGACAGTCCATGTCGTATACCCCGCCAGGGTTAACGTTGATGTCTCGAAACAGGGACTGGTTGCGGCGCTTATTCGAATTGACATTCGCCACATGTGCCGGGGCAACATACATCTGTTTCCGCGGAAGCACTCTAGGAGTCTCAGGGATTTTGGTCACGTCCATGCCAATGCAAGTCATCCAGAACCAGAATAAGCTGCCTACCTTGCCAACCCACGCACAACACAGCCGGGATCACACCAGACTGGTCGGCCATCCGTACGGAACCACCACCCTGCAAACAGGACAGTAGTGAAATAAACATTCCTCCTTCACATCGTAAATTGCTTATGATCGCAACCAGATCTCTTATTTCTGTCATCGACGGTTTAGGAAGATTTTCGACGGTGCGGCTGAGCCCCTCGGCGTCCGCGGTTACAGGTTCGGTCCTCTGCTTCATCTAAGAACGACATGCACCGCAGATGTCATCGCAAACGGCATATGTCATTGCAAACATATCCTCTTGCACGCATTGCTGGTGCATATACATGCATTACACCATCCTTCCGGTGCCGTCGCGAACACGAACTCCACGTTAAACCGAGAATGTTGCGTGACCTGTCACATAAAAAGGGGCACATCACGTCACACTTCTGCCATAGCGCGCAAAAATCCCACAGGCAAGTTGCTCACCACCATCATGAGAACTGGAGTGCAACTCAACTTGTGTGCCCTCGAATGCCCCGATGCTCCTCTTCAAGACAACCGGTGTGATCGAAGCTGCTGATACTATGAAGAAATTGCCCGCTTCAAGTTTTCAAGGGGAACTACCAACAAGAAACCTGTCCATGAACGGTCAACCGAGGCTGCGTCAATACCCTCGTCCGACAGTAACTCCAAATGAATGGAGTTCGTTGAGTGAAACAAGACACTCACTAATCATGCCACACCTGTGCGACTGCCAACCGGTGACTTCTCTCAACCCGACTCCGCCGTGACCATTTGAACTCGATCAAGAACTGGAAGATGCCAGCGAACTTTGGCGTGCATCAAACAGATTCTGCGGCAAGCTAGACCAACCTGCACCCCATAGCGAAACTGCTGGATCTTTTTTACCGTGGCACTTTATCGCGAGGAACGCTTCGTTGAAACTGGACAAGATTGCGGTGATCCTCCTCTCAACATTCAAGATGACATGCGCTATCGTGTGCGGAAACTGGCCGATGGTCAACTGGAGATTTTGCGTCTAAGGTCAGCGAAGATTTGAGGTGTGCGATAACGTCTTCAAGAATCTCTGGGTCCTGTCCCCTGCGCTTCAACAAAATAATGCCCAAGAACCATGACAGAGCATATCATTGCAAGAGGTGCGGCGCGTCCAAGCCATCAGAAATTCGGGTGGGAGTGGGTGTGGTGGAAAAGTGGTTTGAGTCCCTCGAACTCCGCACATGATTGGTGGACCTAACCGTCGGCCCCAAACGGACAAACATGTCTATTAACAACCACAATATGCTCAAGTCTTCTGGTTATTTTTCACTGGCTCCCCTTCGCAAAGAGGTACCAATTAATTTTCTCTGGCAGTCATTTGTGCGGTCCCAGTGCTCGTTGAAGATCTGCAAAGTAACCATCCAATTCCTGTCTACAATTAACATGCCACACTTCGCCACATCACCGTCCAAAAATTTTTAATTGCACCTGTTACCTGAAACTCTAACAATGTCTCGTGTCTTTGTTGAGTTTGAGCTCCCTTGCACAATCGCCAGTCTAGCGCTGACGATCTTCCTACTCGCAGAATGTCCCCCTTCGCACGGCCAACCCAACCACATCTTGGTCGTGAAAAATGGACCCGTCGAGCGCAAAGCTGGAGGATGGAAAATGGAAAACGGCCTTCTCCATTTCTTATGTACGGCTTTTCGAGCGGACTGGGAAGAGTCCAAAGCAGCTTGGGAGCATCGCGGGAACAAGAGATATGACTGGGGTCGAACGACTCCTGATATTATTCCAACTCACACCTCGGTCCGCTGAGACAGTGACAGATTGCGTCTCAGGAATGCTGCTCCGTGCTTGTCGCTACCGCGTGTGTTAGACTGTGTATCATGGTAATATGCTGAGAGGGTACTCGGTAATACCTTTGTACTTGCCTTCACGCGGGGCACCATTCATGTTATTCAGTTGCACCTTTTCCTGTCTTTCCTGGCTTGGCACCCCTTGGTTCCAAGCCAGGAAATGATGCTCCAACTCCTTGGGTCTCAATAAACGCGGGAGAACGACGTACACCTGGTGGGTCCTTCTTCGCCATGTTTAGTTTTCACTATAGCTAAGGTGGTCGTACACCAGTCGATATGCATGGCATTACTTCGTGGTCTCGCTTGTTATCCCTATTGTAACACAGCATTTCACAATATGAGGGTGATATGTATACATACGTCTCAGAGAAGGAACTCACTACCATTATGGCAAGTGTTGTTGTACTTACCTTGGTCATCCTCGAACTGTCACTACTCCCGGGTTCCGAGCCCCAAGGAGCACCCTTACAGAGTTGTAATCATTGAACCGCACGACTAGACGGAAGCCCGCCGGAAGCAATTATTGTACAAACCAACTTTGTCTGGCACAAATCATTGTCGCACGCGATCGTCGAAAGGGTAGCAACTCCACGTTTAATGCTAGGAAATGTTATGACCAATGGCAAGTTTTGTATGGAACATCAAGATTTCTCCGTGCAACTTCGAAGGCTACACAGGAAAAAGCCCGGTATGAATTTAATATTGAATGGTCACCCAACATGTTGAGAGCAGCCCTCCCTGTGTTTGTTGTAGGCAGAGTCCAGACTCCAACCCACAGACTTGCGATGTGGGTTAGTACCACCACCACCCATAAATTACTACTGCGCATCTCATCATCTTACCACCCGGGAACTCGTGTTTTTGACAGACTGTCGCGAGTATACCGGCACACCGCGCACATCGAGATAATAGTAATCATTATATTACGGGTCCACCAGATCCGTGTACCGTGTGCTAAGTTTGGGTGCGCTTGATAACAGGCTGTAGTTGCTTCAGCCTCCCCGTGTCTTCGCCGGCGACGTGGCCTCCTCTAGCGAGATATAACGCGATAGGAAATCGCGACGAAGTGATCGCAGTGTCGGACAACAGTAAGGTGAGTGCGTATGTATAACAAGTCTAAGCAGGGAACGTTGTTCTTGACATAGCCCAGCACCGTGCCGCCGATTGCTAGTTTCTAGGTGGCAGCTATTTCTGTGCGTCTAGAATATCTCATAACATCTGCCTTCTTAACACTGTCATCTTTTTGTCTGCGTCTTAGGGTGTTCAGACAGCTTAGTAGTATGTGACGGTGACTAGCGTCATACCTCTGACGACGATGACCTTTTACCTGACGAACAATGCTTGATCCTGTCGTACACCAACGTCAGCCTGTGTTCTGCGACGTCTTTACGACATTTGAGTCCAGGATCCCTCTAGCATCATCGCTCAGAGCCTGAATAAATCTTTCCCGTCATTCTCACTCTGTCCATGCACCCAGGCAGCTAAGCATGTCCACCGTAGTGGCTCTAAGTCTAGCTACTTGCAGAATGAAGGAGTTCCGTGTATTGTCCGGGGCCTAGAGCTGTTAACATGTCGCAAGCTGTCCTCCACCGCTTGTCAGTGACAATGAAAGCTTAATAATAGGTAGATGAAACAATTTCTACCCGATTCCTTCCTTTAGTCTAGCATAGCAAGACCTCCAGTCAACCTACTGTGCAGAACCATACAACTACAGGTTAATATGACTATCATCGAACCTTTAAGGACCTCTCATGTACACATTAATACGCCCTGCAGACTTGATCGATACCTGCGCTGACGCGGCGTGTCTACTACTACTTTCGCCACTGTTCCTATCCTGTGTCGTTCTTCAGTGAACTCACTGGGAAGCAACCGCCAGCCACGTGGAATCTTGCGGTTCAAATTTTCGACTCTGAGAAGCACGATATCGATTCGCAGGTACGGTTGCCAGTGAACCCGCGTGCGCGCGGTCCGCGGGGCGGCGGCAGGAGGGCAGCGAGCTGTGTGCAGTGTGCAGCAGGTGAGAAACCACCTCATGGTAAACCTGGAAAGACCGAGGGAGGCTCTACGACATAGTATTGCTCACATCGCCTCGGGGGCGGGGGAGGGGCTCATTCCACGCGTTTTATTGCCATTGAACCACCGTCATCAGTCCGTAATCAATAAGCTACACACCAGTACAGTAACACTGGAAAAACAAACACGAAGTACAATCTCTTCAGATCCGAAGTGCCTTTGGAACATATCTATGGAACAGAAGATCAGTTAATGAGATTGAAAACAGGATAGTAAAACGTACGGTTCTTCTAGGTAGCTGATTTCTTCGGGGGTCAGTGCGAACTCCTTAATAATGCTCTCCTGAACCCGAGAAACAGAGTTTGCGCCGACGATGGGGCTGGTCACCTTACTCTGGCTCCAGGCCAGGGCGACCTGAGACATCTTCCAGCCTCTCTTCTGGGCGAGCTCGTTCACGCGATTGACGATTGCCGTATCGGCATCCGTGTACACCATCTTGAAGGGGGTCTGCTCGAGCGCTTTGGTTCTCGTGGTGCTGACACCAGGAAGACGGGCAAGGGCGCCTGCAGCGAGTGGAGACCATGGAATGAGACCGATTCCGTGATACTTGCAGTACGCATGCATCTCACGTTCCTTTGATATGATACGATAAGCACGATCACCTCAACACTCAGCAAGCCACATACCCCCTCCCGGTACAGCAGGGAATACTCGTCTTGCATGCTAACAAACTTAGTCCAACCGTGCTTCTCAGCGACTTCGTTCAGGAGTGCAAACTGCCAGCAGCGCATGGAGCTGGCGCCGATGTAGCGAGCCTTCCCACTCTGCACAATATCGTGGAGTGCTTTCATTGTTTCCTCCGGGGGGACTTCGGGGTCGAAGCGGTGGATCTGCAGAAGATCGATGTATGAGGTACCGAGGCGTTCAAGGCATCCTTCAACGGCGTTGAAGATGGCAGTCCGTGAAAGACCGCCCTGATTAACGTAGCGTCGCTGTTTGGACAAGTCTGGAATGAGGTAGGTGTGCACCCCAGGGTCCTCGGACACGAGGCTAAACACCTTCGTGGCGAGGACGACCTGGGAGCGAGGAATGTTGTACTGGACAACAAGCTGTGAGTAAAGTTTCGTGTGGCGCTATGTACCATACCTTCTTGATGAAAGTCCCAAGAATACGCTCAGATTCTCCATTGGAGTACACATTTGCAGTGTCAAATGTATTGATACCCTGATCCCAGGCAGCTTTCAGGATCTGAAGAGACGTGTCTTCGTTAAGAATCCAAGGCTGGAGTGGGGGTAATAAGAGAAGTAGTTGCTTCAAGTAATATGCTAATGTTTTACGCACGCCCCACTGCTCTTCAGATCCAAAAGACATACAGCCCATCTATAAAATTGTACGTCAGACCAACAAATGGATGAATGGTTGGATGTCGATGTACTGACGATAGGAACTGAGACTCTGAGACCTGACTTTCCGAGCTGGCGGTACTCTACATTGGCGTTTGCCATGGTGGTCGCGATGATGATGTGTGGTGTTGAACGCGGCGAAAGAATATGTGGGTGCAGGCCTTGGTGAGGATGCTTATGTAGTGCTCAGAAGCTGTATGGCAACTGGCCAGCTGACTGTGCACCCTACTTGGGAGTCACTTATGTGTTAGATACCCTGATTCGACGACTTCGAACGAACCAGCTCACACGAAAGTGTCGAGATCATTAGTCAAGTCTGAGAACGCCCAGGTGCTGGTTCGAAGTGCCTGGTTAGTTGATGCATCAAACCCGATCATGCGCTAGAACTTTAGACAACCCTCAACCCACACCGCATTGCTGACACCATGATGTCCCTTCATCATCGAGGGACTTCACATGCCTGTGCCAGTGCATCGTGTTTCTCTGTGAAGTGCCATCAACAACATGGCAAAATTTTTTTCAATCCCTTTGTCAATTGGGGGACTTTCAGGACTATTCAGGCTCACTGAACATCTCCCCTCAAAGTACTCAGCAATGCATGAGTTTCCACGTAACTAATTACATAAGCTGTTTGCGACAGTATTACAGTATGTATGTAATCACAGTTGGCGGTGTGTTTTCCCGATAAGGAAATCAAATGCAGGTCATAATAATATCAGGGGGCTATGTACCCGATTCGGGAGTGTCCTATATAATTGGATTCTTTGATTCGACGGAATCGAACGAGCCAGCTCAGCCGGCTCATGCGGAAGCTTGGTCAAAAAGCCGATCATGTACTAGTAGAACTTTAGCGGGCAATCCTCAGCCTCAATGTCTGACACATGGCCCCCCCATCATCACAGGTCTATGCATTTACGTTTGGTCGCTTCTATGGTTTGATGCATCAAACCCCGCGGGCAGTGAGAGATCCTCAATCCCGTCATGGCATGTACATGATAGAGTCCCGTCATCAATATTACCGAGAGGTTCGCATGAACAGTGGTACATACATAATGATCATTCTACAAATAGAAGCTGCGTTGCTACTAGTGCTAGGACAAGTCAATGCTCCAATCACAACTTGATGCTAGGGGGGCAATCCTGACCAACCGACTTGTTCATACCTGCAACACCCGGGTTGCGTCGGTTTCTCGATGCGGGGAATGATTCCGAGGACTAGGCTCGAAGGTTTCATGACTCGCCTTCGTTGTCTCCATGCTAACATTGACCTTCTTGTCGAGTAGTTAGATGCATGGGTGGGTATGTGATAGGAGATCATACGTACAACTGTGCGGGCCGATCTGCTGGGTGTTTTCGCCTTTGAATTCGAAGTCACACTTGGGAGTTGGTATGCGCCACCCACGTCAGTGCTCCTCACGAATCGACGGACGTTTAGTGTAGCGAGAAGGGTGTTGCAGTACAGCGTGCATAACGGGAAATAAAGCCCACTAAACACCAAGTCTTGCGGGAGCGTTACCAACTGGACACCATCATTTCCCAGGTTGAGCTATTTTGCGGAGAATATGAAGACACTCACTAGTATAACAGCGAGGAGTCCGAAGAGAGCCGTCCAGAGACCAGTGTTAACAGAGACGATGATCAGCCGAAAGAGTATGCGCTCCGTCCTAAAGAGAACCTTAACGCGTGGAAAGATAGCAGCGTGAGGATACACACCTGTCGCTGAAACCAGTACGTCCCATAGCAAGAAGCGTGCACAACGTGATCGCAATGGTAACGTCAACCGCTGCTGCAGTTCCATTGGATGCATTAGCGAGTTTCTGCAAGAGATTTCGTGTGTGCAATGAGAAACTAAGGAGATGTGCCCTATACCATAAGAAGGGGTCCCGATACAGCTTCAACAGTTGGTGTGATCAATCCTTCCACCGTGTAATCTGATGATGTCAGCAATCAGACGTATCCTGAAGTACATGGTGTAAAGCTCGCTAACAGATACTCAGGACTGTAACACGGCAGGAGTCAATCAATTAGTTGTAATCAAGGAAGGTGGTGACTGGTGCATACCGGGCTGGGCGATGACAAAGGGCATCAGAATGAGTGGGATAATCCACTTCGGATGGCCCCTGCTCACTAAATAGGGATATCTGTCAGCGCAGAAGAGATAACTAACTGCCAGTGCCAGCACGCACACGACCATATCCTCCATACGAAGAAGGATTGGACAGTGAAAGAAACCAAGGACTGATGATTCCTGTAAAAAAACCGTTCTACTCGTTCACGGAACAATCAACTCACTGTAACCACTGTGGCCAACAGTAAAGGACTAAAACAACATATTAGCACTATCTGGACGAAGCAACCTAAGATCATTGATACGCACGGGTGCATCACTAAGAGGTTGGCAAAATCTCCATAATACTGAACAAGATATGACCATACTGCGTGAGATCTCAGGTGAGATCTCTCTTCAACACTACCCAGGCGGACTTACTGCCAGCACAAGCCAGGAACTGGTGCAGCGTATCTAGTAAAAATACGGCAAAAACCTACCACTGTATGGTCAACTATCGATAGAGAATTTGAAAAGGTGGATCAGGCGAACCAGAAATTTCAATGACGTCCTGTCCTTCGGGTACCTATTGCAAACAAAGCCAGCGGATTCAAATAGTCAGTTAGCATAACCGAACTCAGCTCATAAATGGAGTACATACTGCACATAGTAGATGAAGCTTTGAAACACACAGCAGTCAGTGAATAGGATTTACTAGATTCATGAAAGCGGGTACTTACGTCTGAAGGATGCTGACACCGTAAAGTATCAACGAAGCAAATATCCCCGCAAGCATAGAGCCCCAACCGAGGCTAAGGTCGACACTGACGGTTGGGACGGTGGCAGACATCTTCACGAGGGCAGAATCAGAGAGTAGGGAGGCTTCGAGTCGACGTTACTGGCAGTCTGGCGCTTCGCATTTTGGGAGTTCCCCCAAGGCCACTTATTATTTCCGATTTACTAGTATACGTAAATGAGATAAACTGGGACGAAGATGATGTTTGCGTTATCTCATCAAGCCACATGTCGGACAGCCACTAAGCACCGTAATGGACCCTAGCGGCTATGTCGCCCCACGTTGTTCGCTGAGCATTCTGATGATTCAAGAGCAGTTCAAAGGCTGTAGGATGCGGATGGCCGCTCCGATGGGCCTGTAATTCAGGGCCCGTCTTGCAAGTTGCAGATTTGGCAGTAACCCTTCACTGAGCTCGATATTCCAGGACAGGTAAGCAGCTCAGGTCTGTATGTAAAGGATTTGGAGTATTATATTCACCCTCGAGACTTCCTTAAGGGCATAGTAAGGCTGGGTGACTGGTATGGCGCCATTGCAACCGTCAATTCAAGAAACCAATACACTATCAGGACGGCGTGGACAGCCTTAGGATCCTGCATCGCCCATAGAAAGCCTGTATATTCGGCTTATGGTATGCGCTCATTTAATTGAATTTCACCCCACCGTATCCTTACTGCCATTCATCGCAATGAACGTCGAGTCATGGACAACCGCAAGCTGTACTATTTTGGCCGTCACGGCCTTCATTTATCTCTTTGAGGGCAGACGACGTTCTGGGAAGTTACTCCATGATGTCCCAATGCCTGTGAGCGCTCGAAGAAAAACATATAGTTGTGCTTTAAACTCTAATTCTGTTGCCCAGGAGGGTGCCTCATTGCTATGGGGCCACGAGATGATAGTTTCACGGATGACTGTAGGAGAGGCGTACGCACAATGGATGGCACAACTACATTCACAAACTATCAAGATCCGCGGAGCCCTGTTTAAACCTGACATTGTGAGGATTTTTCAAATGTAACAGTGTGGGACGGTGTGTGACCAGCTGAGTACTCTCCTGAGTAGCTCGTTGTGGCAGATCCACTCGCAGTAACACACATCATGCAAAGACATGTTTACGACTATCGTACGTGAAGTCGTGCCGTAGTTTCCTTTGAAATCGACCCGAGCTGACTCCTCACGACTCAACAGCTCATAGTGACGTGGTACGGGCTCGCATTGCCAGGCTTCTTGGAAAATCCCTGGGCTGGGTTGAAGGCGAGACGGAGCATAGGCGAATGCGCAATCTCGTAGCACCATCTCTGGCTCCCGATGCGTTACGACGTGGCACCGCTGATACGTATGGAGCTGCAGAAAGAGTACGTCTAGCGATGTGCCATTATTCACAGCTGACCCGTGAATAGCTTGCGAACAACCTCGAAACACATCTTTTGGAGCAAGGCGGCTCAACCGTCGTGAGCATAGTTGACTGGGTCAATCAAGCAACGTGATTCCCCTATTGCAAATATCGCTTGAGTAAAGGTGCTAATTTAGTCATGTAGATTGGAAGTCATCGGCCGTCTTGGATTCGGACATGATTTCGGTGGCGGACGCAGTAATGACGCTCGGAAGATCCTAGGGGCCTGGAGGACCATGGCAAATATGGGGGTGTCTTCTATGGGCTTTATGGTAATTGCTTCAACCATGCACGAACCCCTCCCATACTGATAAGACCCAGGCCTTGATGATGCTCCGCCGTTTCCCAACATTGAACAGCCTTCGGCCATTGAAGGCACTTCGTGTTCAAGGTGATGTCCGTGAAACAATCCATGAGGGTGTGGCAAAGGAACTCCTTCGTCGCAATGCAAATACAGACTTGGGAGTCGAGGACAGTGATCTTCTCTCAAGATTGAGTCAGTACATTTCAGCTATTCGCAAACGGGTGTGATTCCTAGTTCTCTTTTTAGTCTCCGCTCACAATTCCGGGTCAATTGAGAGGGACGAGCTCATGGATCATGTAGGGCTTCACGACACTAAGGTTGATTTGACCTGCTAACCTTCTTTCGGAATATCACAGATTAGTATGTTCATGTACGATATATCCAGCTCTCTCACAACCTATGTTTACGGGTGTTTGCTAGCATCGCAGGGTCAGAGACGACAGCGCAGTCGCTTGCGTACGCAATATGGGAACTTGCTCGCAATCCACACGTACAAGCGCGCCTGAGAGAGGAGGCTATGGCTTACCATGGCTCACCATCTTATGACGACTTACAGACACAACTCCCGTACCTTGATGCTGTGACTCGTGAAGTGTAAGTTTAGCGTTGCTTTAGTTATCGTGCTCATGTTCGCCCATTATATAGTCTCCGGCTGCACCCTGCAGCACCATACATGGAACGAGTTTCTTTAAAGGAAGACGTACTGCCCCTTCGCCATCCTATTGTCGGAAAGCAGGGGCAGGAAGTGTCGTCGATTGCGATAGCTGCTGGGCAGGTATGCTGGTTTGATGAAGTTCAATGTGAAGACCTAGCACCGAGAGCTCACCATTTACAGATGATATTTATTCCTATCACAACCATCAATACGATGTGCTCCGTTTGGGGTGATGGCAAGGTGTTCCGCCCTGATCGATGGATGGATGAATTGCCGCCAAAGGATCTTTGTTCTACTGGGTGGTCACGTATGCTGACGTTCAGTGAGGGTCCTCGAACGTGCATAGGGTACAAATTTGGTGCGATGAACCAACACATCATCTCGTATTGATATTACTGACGGCATTCGAAGCTATATTCCAATTTAAGGTTATCCTCCTTACTCTGGTTCGGCGGTTCGAATTCAAAGACACAGGTGAGGTGATCATTGATAGAGTTGCGTCAAGTCTGCAGCCTGTGGTTCAAGGTCAAGAAGAGCTGGGGCCACAATTACCTATCCATGTATCATTATGTTAAATACACAATAGGTTTTGTCCCTTAAAAGCATTGAGATACTAGTGTAGCCCCATTTACATATTGTCACTGTTTGTGGTGTCCGATGCTTGCCCATAATATAGAGTTTGAGCAACTCTCACATGTATGCAATTAGAACTATTATTTCAAGGCCTAGTTTGGTTTAGTCATTTAATGGGTTTCAACGTCCATCTCGCATTCTTATCTTCTCTCTTCCAGATTTTGCAGCATTGTACCTTGCCTTTCATCGTGCTGTATTTGTACATGTCAAATTGTCAGGCGGGGCTGCTAGTGTTGTGACCTATTTTTCCTTATTCCTTCTCGCTTTGTGTGGTTTGAGCACCTTGCATCGATTACTGTGGTATGGCGTGTGCAAAAAAATCGAAAACTTCTCCGTGGTTAGCATGTTGTGCGGCAATGCTCGCGAAAACTCCGACGGGAGCCATGTCTGGAAGGCCAGCTGGCATAGAGTTACCTGCTAGTATAGATACCTAAGTTGTGTATATCAAGATTTCTCACTGGGATTCTATGTCCAATATACGAGGTTTTTGCATATTGACCATATGTTCTCATACATATAACATGTGTTCATACATGGTTTGTAATGTTGTTGTAGAATGGAAATGTACGATTTTATAGCCGACTGATCGTTGGTACAATTGGTGTCAGTCCATTACTGTAATTAATGTTAATTCCCATGATCATTCCTTATAAGCACCCCAAAATCTAAGCCACGACGACACGTCCTGCCTATTAATCCGTGGGGCATCCCGAAGCGTGTCAGAACATTGCAGTCCGTTTGTGAGAGCCATTTCTATAGGCCCACGTGCAATATCTTCAACGATGCTGTTGAGAACGGTCGAAACGCGGTTTAGGCTGCCCCGAGCGTCTAAAGTTGTATCCTTTTGGGCAGCGTTCAGCCCATTGAACCAATCTTTAAAGTCGACAATGGGAATTTGAAGTAAAGATGTTACTTCCTGTAGAACCAGCATGAAAGGAACCGGTTGCGAATTGGCAAGGTGAACGTAGCGATGTAAGTTGGACCTCATCTCAACAATCACGGCGGCAGCCAAGTCGACCGGAAGCCAATACAACTTCTGAAAGACAATTGTTCAGCTTAAATAAACTCGCCATAACGAACGTGCTAATTACTGTGTTTATTCCTGGTAAACACTTCAGGATATTTGCAGCTTGAACAATGCACGGGAACCACTCGTTGCGGTTCCAATGTCCATTCGGGCTTCCAGATAATTGACCTATTCGGAATGTAGAGACACGGAGTCCCCGGTCAGCGGCTTCTCCCAGAATCTGTTCTGCTGCCCATTTAGATTCCGCGTATCCCAGGCCAGCGGCTACTGCGGGATCGGGCAGGGAGATCTCAGGGACAGGCGAGTCTCCTGACCAATCTGCGAAGGTAAGAGATGAGTCGAAAGGCATGCACAGATAAAGTAGAATATACTTTTTAAGACGCTCACGCTAGATGTGAATATGAAACGAGGGCTCCAATCAGAGGTTGTGTATCGAGCAAAGTTAATCAGATTTCGCAGTCCTTGAAGAGAACGTGTATACGAGGCAAGAGTGTAGTTGAAGTTCACTGGCCACGCTACAGAACGGCAAGAACGTGAGCAGTCACTCGATAGTCAAGTGTGCACCTGATAACGCTTACCAGCGTGAATAATGAGATCAACGGAATTCCGGAGCTGCAGAAAAATCTATCAAGGAAGCACAATAATTAAATCAATCATTTCCCTTACCTCCTGAAAGAGGCTCGACTCCAGGCCCAAATCATCCGATGCAAGGTCTGAGGGAACCATAACCACCTTTCCATCTCGAAGTATCTCGGGAGCTATCCCTCGAATCTTCAGCGCATCCTCCTGCCTGCAACGCAAGCCGCTCAGATCATCCCAATTGCCACGATTCAAAGCGTAGATACGTCTGACGTCTTTGCACTGGTGGAGGTAGTGAAGGATATGCGAACCAAGGGATCCAGTTGTTCCGGTAACTAAAACAACCTCGCTGCTTTGAGCAGGTGTTTTAAACGGCACATCTGCAGCTTGCACCTCGATCATTTGTCGAACCAAGTCGGTCATTTCTGTCATTTTAACACCTAATGGCACGGCAAGATCGTCAGTGGTTCGCGAAACAAGCACATTTGCCATCTCCTGTGCAGTAGGGTGACGGTAGACGAAGTCCTGTGGTAGTTGAACAACGTGGTCCGTGCTATGTGCTTGTTTTTGGAGTACGGAAGTAAGTATGCTTCCGATCCTTAGAGCTTTGAGACTATATTGCAATACACAAGTTACATCGACAAACATTTTTGAAGAATTGACGTACCTATCGCAGCCTAACCAGAAGATATCTGTATTGCACGGTACCGGACAGCGAAGAACGCATTGCAGGAGATCTTGGATCCAGTTGAAAACGTGATTTATGTCCCACTCACACGGGCCTGCGATGGTACATGCAGGCGCCAATTCGAATTCAACGTATGCGGCATCGATTTCAGCTTGATGAGCGGCGAGGATCGAACGTCGGCGTGGGTTTCCTTTCAGCGTATAGTCGAACATCCTCGAAGAATTAGCAACTAGGATCATCTGCATAATGTGAGCTCGTGGACCACAGATTTAGATGCGCTTACCTCCTCGTATATTCTGGAATGTGCAGAGGCCAGGGTGTTTGCTTCGTCCACGAGCGCTCTGCAGATGCTCAGTATACAAACCAATCAGACCAATGGCAAGACATCATCCTTACGATATAGAGGCGCGGAATGTAGCAAGCTGGTCTTTGTCAGAGCTGTCAAAACGATATGGTGGCTCTAGCTCTAAGAGGATTCCGTTAAAGAGACGACCCCGCCCGAACATCACCGCAGCTGCTATTCTAGGGTCCTTGCAAAAGATATACTCTAAGTAACCCGTCAGCCACACGAATCCGGTCAGACAAGGTACTTGCCTATAGGACCCGGATTCGTCTTCAAGTAATGTCTGAGTTCGTACCACTCGCGCTAGGGATCCCATGAGCATACCTTTTCACCAGTAGATAGCATAATTTGGTCATCGGAACGGCCATAAACTTTCCATAAATCAGGATCTTTGGGGTGCCGAACCAAGAGGTCCTTGGTTTCAAAAGCCTTCTTGCCGTCTACATGGCAAGAAGCGACAATTGGAATATATTCGGGTGTTTCCTGCCATAAGTCAGCCTCGTTATTCCGAAAGAAAGTGGTCGTTTGCATTACCGCAACGATCAGCTCAAAGACGTCAGGTATCTCCCATGGGAGGAGTTTAACATGAATCGATGGGGAAAGGTAAAAATATTCCCACTTGTCTCGTAGTGGTTCCTCTTCAAAACGCGTTAATGAATAGGTCAGTGTCCGCGAAAGTCAAGCACACCGGGTAGCATCATAGAAACTGTCCCAAATTCCGTCCTAGTGATGTTCAGCCCTGGTACCACATTCCGGTTCAAAGCAAGATTGATTACCCTCCATAGACGGTGTATAGATGTACACCCTGACTTGTAAGATAATCGCCGACAACGTGACTGAGTGGACCACCAGCGAAAATCTGCATGGAATGAATCCTCTGCGTTCGAATCACAAATATTACGCACCACAGCTTTCAGTGACCTCAGGATCTCGACAGCACGAGCCTCAGACGACCAACGCTATTAAGATATCAAGATTTGAGCTTGGGAAGCATTTTACCCAAAGAACTGTACCTCAAGAAAGCTTGGGACACACGGAAGGATAGTGCACTCCTCCCTAGTAATACCTTGTAGCAATTCATCAGGAGAAGGTACCATTGGTGGATCACGGGGCTCAAACACAGCAATGACCATAGCCGCCACTGCCTATCAGAATGCGTTAACGGGTGGTTGGCTGTAGCTGTGCTTCTCACGTACTGCTCGACTCATACTAGTCATCCCCATTGCATCTGAAATCAAAATTAGTAGATCTCGTGATAGATACGTTATACTCCACTGACGAAACATGGGTGTAGCGTGCATTGCATGCACTTGACCTGGGATGCCCAATTCCCCTGTTGCTGCAACATATAATCAGAAGATTCTGGGGCACATCGTAAAGTTTCATGCATACATCGCAAGCGAGCAAACTGAAGGAGATCTCGATGACTATATGTAATCGGCCTGGGGAATCTGGTCGTTCCTGTGACCACTGAATATTAACAAATACGGCTGAAGGAAGTACTAGAACGAACCAGACGAGTGTAAAATCAAACACGGTGACAGCATGTCAGGGGTAACCATGGGTGGGAGCATGTCATGATTAAGAGGTAAGTGATCAACCGCGTCGTAAAAGTCATTGAAAGTCGGCATCTCGAGGATCCTCAAGTCGCCTTCATGCATTTCGAGAACCGACGAAACAATGTCGCATGTTGCTCGATCGCGACTGGCATACAGGATCTTCGTTCCAGTCTGAGTAAGGAGATGTGAGGTAGCCGTTGGCGAGTTCCTAGGAGAAATAGGAAACGGAGTGAAGCCGGCACGCATGACTCCGAACAGGTGAACTAAATAGGTGACCGAGTCTGCATAGTGGATAATAAGGTATTCAACAAGTATGACTGGAAGAAGACGATACGGAGGCCAGTACCTGCAACTCCAAGTATCCCCACTGTCGTGCCATTGGGAGCACTGTCTGAGCCAAGTTTCAGAGTCTCCAGTGCCATTTTAGCAGCGCCGTGAATGCCCAGAGCCACGTGACTCCACGTCAACTCGTGGCGGCGAAGAGAGGACCTTTCATAACGGAAGAGGGGGTAGTCTGGCGACTGATGGGCATGGAAATCGTAGATCTGAGGAATACAGAGCGAGCCATCCAGTGGCGGCGTAGTGAAGATAGGCTGCGAGTCAATCGACATCTTGTAGTACTCTGTTGAAAGGAACAAGGACTGCGATCCAATCGATTATATCCGCGAATTATACCTAAGAACCTGGCGTCGGGTGGCAGTCCATGCGGTTGCATATGTAGTTGTACAGGTGTTGTATAACTTATCGGACTTTGATTAGGCCTATGTAACCACCCTAGAATTGAGGCTTACAGGTATGGCTCTGCACAATGCATCCGCACTGATCTGGCGACTGATCACCGATCATCGATCAGACATATGTATATCCACAGCGATGATGATCGGGAGAGACCACAAAAAAGTTCCCTGCGTGGGAATTATGTAATCTCATTTACAGCAGGTTTCGAAAACGATATCAATGGCAATGCAACACTAGTACTCATTCGCAGTCACCAAATCAGCACAGCATTCATAACATGCGCTGCGAGCAACCACACCCGCAGAGCCACCTCAACGAGGCACCATCTTTCTACGTCACGTCATGGCCACAAACATGACGGATCGCGCTGTATGTACTGGCTTCCATGAACGGATAGCCCCATCAATTCAAGAGGGAGAGGGCGCTAAGACCACACCGAGACGGCGGGAGAGCAGCTGGCGTCTATAGCCGTGATAACGTCAATGGTTGTAAATATCGATAGGCCACTGCTTAGTGAGACCGAAAGTGACGTATGGTCGACGGAGGCCTTAAAAGCAAACTAAAGGATTCAGACATGAATGAGGTCTCTTGAAACGTACATCCATCAACGCGCAGAGACGTTGATGGCTCGGCGCCAGTACCGCTGGACCGGGGAGCGGGTGTCTTGGGAGCGAGAGGGGGGAGGTCACGTGACCGGGTGTCAGGGGTCAGAGCAATAGTAGCAAAGTGGCGAAAGCCGAGAGCAAAAGAAAAGAAAAACACGCAGTCTATAGAGTAGCAGGATCGGGTGGTACACTCTGGCGTTCCCATCTGGTGACGAGAGAGGAATCCAAACCTCTAGGTGGTGAGTAACAACAGACCCAATCTCACTACGCACGGTGGCGTCACTTAGAGGCATTGAACAAGAATATCAGAGCGAGGACAATGAACCAACCTCAGAGAGTAGCGTCACAGAGTCACTGGCATCAGACGAGTACACAGCAGTGCTGGGAACTGGCAGAAGGAGACAGCGCGGTTCACAAGCACTACCACTGGTAACAGAGACAGACACACAGCAGTATGTGGCAGAAAATAGTTCAGAATTCAGATTGAAGCCAGCTGTCTTCACAATGCCAACAGCAACATATGTGTACCAAATGCAGGGAATATGACCAGTGATGCCCCCATCTCCAACACCTAGAGCAACACAACATGACAGACATCACAGACCAACAGTCACACAGCCACTGCATGCACAAATAGGACCAGGATTAGTTCCCCCAGCACAGACACAAAGCATGTATGGTGGAGTCATGCTGGAATCAGCAAAAATAATACCCCTGTTCCATGGAGACTACAGCAACAAAGAGGAGCCAGTGGAATGGTTTGCTCAGTTCCAACTGTCAGTACCAGACTCATGGTCAGAAACAAGGAAAGTAAACCACTTCGAACTCCAGCTAGCACCAGGAAGCTATGCAGATGAGTGGTTTGTGGACCTACCATCAGAGGACAAGAGGGACATGGGAAGCTTGAAGGCAGCATTTATAAAAAGGTGGCCACCGACGAGGCGGCCCAAGCTGACAAGGGTACAGCAACAGGAACAGATTAGGGATCAGGTGTTGAAAGAGGAGGAGGTAGGAGAGTGGATGGAAGAAGGGAGAGCAGGAGACTACAGACACATCCTATGGGCCAAGAAAGTCAAACAATTAGCACTGAGCATGGGAGATGCCAATGGAACACTCATCATATGTGTGATAGAGGGAGTGCCACAAGTGCTCAGGGATGAACTCGATGAAGACTACTCAAGCTGGGAAGAGTTCATAACAGCAGTATGGAAAGTCAAGGTGGAGAAGCTCAGGTGGAACAGGGAGAAGCAAACCAGAGAGCAAGCAAGGGATCAGGTGGTGAACACTCTGTTGCAGCAGCAAATGGCCAATCTAAGCATCCATGTCACAAACCTGAGCACGAGAGGGTTTGCACAACCAGCAGTGGCATATCAAACACAGGGACAGGTCAGCACAGTAGTGCTGCAAGGGTTGCCTGCACAGGGAACAAGTTTCAACAACGCTGGGTTGATGTACCTGAGGAACACAATAGCACCATGCCTGCCATTAACAAGATTGCAAATACTCAAGAAGGTGAACACTCTCCCATGCAGACCAGACATGGAAACTGGAAGGCATCAGTATGAAGCAGATGTGGAGGCATGGCATAGGATGTACAGGTACGAGATCCCACCAGTGCTAGAAAGGCCATACCCTTTGAAGCCAGGGATGGCAGCAGCAGGAGCAGGTGAATGTTTCAACTGTGGACTAGTCACAGACCCTCCCCACATCAGCAGCACATGCACAACAAGGGAAACTCTCAAACTGCATGAAACATGCTGGCAACAGCTGGTAGCAGCCATGATAAGAAGAGCAATGCAAGTGCGAATGGGAGTGCTGCAAATGAGCTATGGATGGTCAGTGAATCAAGGGGTTGCACAAGGGAACCAGCCTATGACAGGAGTACACACCATAACACAATGGGAGGAGTGGCAGAGAGGAGGACAAGGGGAGTATGGAAATGGATGGGAGTGGATGCAGGAGGAAAATGACTTGGGGCTACAGACAGTGATGGATCAACTGTAGTCCCAGGAAAGGATCCAAAAGCAGAGGAGCCAGGAAATGGAGAGAGAAAGGAGGAACTGCCAGTTGACAATAGCACTAACATAGGAATGCACACCAATACAGTCACTGATGTCTACATGGTGGATGTGAAGGGAAAGCCGATCAGCATGCACAAAAGTCATCCATTCTGGGCAGTAATGAGTCTAGAGGGCCTGCAAGGAGAGTGCGTAAGGTTTTTGGTGATGGTTGACAGAGTGCAATGATAAATGTGATAGACTCAGAGGTGTACCAGAGGATAGCAAGGAGGTTGGGCAACCTAAGCCTGTTGGCACAGGTGCTGTGAATGGCAGATGGGTCAGTGGTACCTTCGGAAGGAACATGGTTGGGCAAAGTACAGTGGGGACCAGCAAGAATAGAGACATCATTTGAAGTCTTCCCAAGTGGAGGATTGTGGAGGATGTTGGTGGGGAAACCACTGTTGGACAGTGTGAAAGCGATCCATGACTATGGGACAGACTCCATCCAACTACCATGGAGAAACAAGCAGTACAGGGTTGAAAACCACACAGGAAGAGCCATACCAGCATCAGTTCTACCCACAAGGGTACAGCAAGGGGGCGGAGCAAAAGAACAGGAATGCACAGGGGAGAAGGTGGGAGAAGGAGAGGAGAGGAGCAGAGTAGTGGGAGAGCAGGGTGCAGTGGGCATAGGACAGGTGATGGTGGAAGGAGATGGGGACAGTAGAGATGGAGAGGAAAGAGGGGAACTATTGGTCAAGATGAGGGAGGAGACAGGGGACAATGATGAAGAGATGTTCATGAGGTTAACAGAAAAAGGCCTGTTCTACCCCCCTAGGGTGAAAAAGGTGGTGGAGATGGTCCAGTATGGGAACTTACCAGCACATGAGCTCAAGCAAGCACAAGAGCTAGTGGTGGAGTTTGCAGACACATTCGTGCTGTCGGTGAAAGAGGTCAAGCCAGTGGACTTCATAGAGTTCAGGCTGGACATACCAAAAGATGCTAAGTTTCCCTTAAAAGTACATCAGAAACCACTAATGCAAGCCCAAAGGGAGTGGTATCTACTGATACTGAATGAGTTCAATGAGGCAGGAATACTGCAAGACATCAGGTCAGATGAGGTCAAAGCGGTACACCCAACAGTGCTAGCACAAAAGGCACATGGAGCGCCAGGGCTAACGATGGACAAGATCAGGTGGATAGTGGAGGAACAGTGCATACAGAATGGGGAGCAACCAAACCCAGAACTGCCACCAAAGCAAGCAAAGCCAATGATTGAACGTAGGCCAGAAGGAAGACCCAAGTGGAGGGTGTGCCAGAACTTCGTGGAACTCAACAAGATAATGACAGTAGCACCAATGTTGCAAGGGGATATCAGAGCGAAGCAACAATGGTTAGCAGGACACAAGTATGTCTGTGTTGTGGATCTAGCATCAGGTTTCTATGCAATAAGGGTGAAGAAGGAAGACCAACCCTACCTGTGCATATACACAGAAGGACAGGGATTCCAGTGCTATCAAAGAATGCCAATGGGTCTTACAGGGGCACCAGCATGCTTTTCAGACATGACGAGTGCAGCATTCAGAGACATCGTGGTAGAACTGGGGCTGGAAACATTTGTAGACGACAACAGGATGGCAGGAAACAAATTCATGGAGTTGTTGGGACGAGTATGCAAGTTCCTGTCCAAATGCTGAGAAAAAGACCTGTCACTATCGCCACTGAAAACAAAGCTGTTCTTCCAGGAGGTCGTGTTCAGAGGGTCAAGAGTAGGCGAAGCAGGAATCAGGCCAGACATAGCCAAACTGGAGGCCATAGCTAAGTGGAAGGCACCAAATACACTGTTAGAGCTGATGCAGTTCCTAGGGTTAACAGGGTACTTCAGAACATTAATCAAGGATTATGCATGGATAGCAGCACCACTGACAGACCTGCAGAGAAACTTAGACCTACCAGACCCAGCGATGAAAGCAGGAAAGAAAGGGTACCGACAGTACCTGTGCAACCAGGCACTGGACAGATACTGGATGCAGTGGCACACGAAGGCATTTCTGAAGTTGAAGCAACTACTAGTGACAGAACCAGTACTGCATGCACCAAAGTTTGATGGAACACTGTTTATTCTGACAACAGATGGGTGCAAGGATGGATTTGGCACAGTATTGTCACAAAGGTTCAAAGTGGCAAAGCAAAATGGGGAAGAGGTCACAGTGGTATGCCCAGTGGGATATGTGTTGAAGAGGATGTCACTGGTGGAGGAGAGGTACAAACCATACATCCTAGAGTTCACAGCACTCAAGTTTGGCTTTGACCACTTCAGCGACATGGTGTGGGGGTTTCCAGTAGAGGTCAAAACTGACTGTATAGCACTCAGGGACACACTGTGCAGTGATTGCTTGTCAACAGTACATGCAAGGTGGAGGGACAGAATATTGGCATACCAAATCATGGAGATACAACATAGACCAGGCAAAACTAATGCAACAGTGGACACACTAAGTTGCATGCATGCAGGTTGACCAGCAGAACCAGGGGATGGTAGCACCTGGACAGTCAGTGAGGACTGGGAGTCAACAAAGGGCCTCGTAAATGACTTGTTCATGGTAGAGCAGGAGACCATCATCACACAGTTAAGGAACAGATTCACTAACAAACCATTGTTTGCAGAAGTTGTAGAAGCCATCACTAGGCTGGACAAAAACGACAACAGTCAGGAGCAAAGACAGGCGAGGCATAGAGCAGAGGGATACTGCATCAAGAACAGAAAGTTATGGCATGTAGCATCACCCAAATCCCTCAGAGCTCGACCAGAGGTCGAATGTGTAATGCAGGAGGAAGCAATTGAATTAGCAAAACGAGAACACAGCGAAAACAGACATTGGGGTAGGGACTTGGTAAAACTACGACTGATGGATTGAATATATAGCCCATGACTCGACCTGTCAATCATACAAGCATTGCATCAATGCCCGCAATGCAAGAACTTTGGAACCACGAACCTGCATGCGCTACTGTACCCAATAATGAGGTGACACCCATTTGAGCTACTGGTCACAGATTACCTGAGTTTGCCAAAGGGCAAGGGTGGTTATCACACAGTGCTGCTAGTGATGGATATGTACTCACAGTACGTATGGGGGTTCAAGTTGAAAACCCATGGCATGGCAAAGACCACAATAGATGGACTGCAGATGATCAGGAGAATGTTCAAAACACCCAAAGTGTTCATGATGGATGGAGGGTCACACTTCAACAATGGAGAGGTTAGGGCATGGTGCAAGGCAAATAACGTGGAGCAACAGGTGGTATTGGCATATGCACCATGGGTCAATGGCCTAGTAGAGAACGCTAACAGGAAGTTGCTAGGTCGACTGAAGTGAATGTGCAGCCCAGAAGTGGGAGAGGATGGAGAGGAATCACCGAAGGCTGCAGAGGTACCAGCAGCATGGCCAATGCACTTTGACAAAGCGATATGACAACTGAATGAACGTATCATGCCAGCGTTCCAGCTGTCACCCAAGGAACTGCTACTGGGGTTCATGGTGAACATGGTCAGGACACCCATGGGAGAGGCAGAAGGAGAGTTGGAGAAAGGCGAAGTGGAGGTGCAACTGGCATATGTGGAGCAGCAGAGACTGGATGGGGAGGGCCAAGCAGCAAGGCATGCAGTCAAGAGGAAGGTCGCATTTGATTGAAGGGTCCTAGCTTCAAGAGCAGGAGAAGTGGTGTTCAAGAAAGGGGACCTCGTCCAGGTGTACAACAGTGCATTAGACTTCACCATGGCCAGTGCAAGCAAACTGCTACCAAGATGGTCAGCACTGCGATGGGTCATGGACAGAGTTGGAAACTCATACAAGGTCGAAACACTGGAAGGGTTCCCAGTAGGGGGAACAGTACATGTGCAGAGGTTGAGGTTGTTTGTACCAAGAGCAGGATCAGCACTAGAGGAGTTGCAGGAGATGGAGAGAGAGGAGAGGGAAAGACAAGGTGAGGGAGATGAGCAGGAAAACGATGAAGATGATGGTGGGTGGACAGATGAAGAAGGTGACAGCAAGTAGCAAACCCGGAGGTTTGCCTTGTTGCAGGGGGGGCACATGGACCGGGGAGCGGGTGTCTTGGGAGCGAGAGGGGGGAGGTCACGTGACCGGGTGTCAGGGGTCAGAGCAATAGTAGCAAAGTGGCGAAAGCCGAGAGCAAAAGAAAAGAAAAACACGCAGTCTATAGAGTAGCAGGATCGGGTGGTACACTCTGGCGTTCCCACCGCATGAACACGACAAATCACATCTACTATGGATGTTTGGGGGTATCAGATGGCATGGAGTGCAGGGCAACAACTATACGACTGGCACTAACAGGCTTCACGTGGCAAGCGATAAATACGACTCAGAGATAGTCAATTAGGAAACCGCAAGCCGAAGCGGTGTGATTGGATTGTGCTATGTAGTTGCGCCACTGTGCCCGTTGTCAAAGTATGTAAGTTCATCGCTCATTCATAAGACTTCCTTCAGTCTGGATCACGGACCTCCAATCGGCAAGTGAAAGGCAGTGGTTGGCTATGTTGTAATTGTTGTGCCACTCAGTAATAACAATGAAGAAGTTCTTATACTCACGATGTGAACGAACTTGTGAAACCCACAGTCGGGATCTGTTCCGTGCCATCCGGGCCGACAGGTGGCAATATCCGAAAAAGAGCGATGACGCGAGCAATGACAAGAAACGTATGAGCATTGGCAAAATAAGCGCCAGGACAGGCCCTACACGCTTGCGCTTGAGAGTGACAAATCACAAAGGACACCAGAGTAAACGTTACCTTCTTCCAAAACCAAATGTGAAACGGCGTGGGTCAGTAACATTGGAGTCAAGATGGCGCCCAGGATAAAATATATCAACGTCCGAATACAAGGTTTCATCGTGTGTCATAGACCTGACACGACTCAGCGACGTAGCGATGGACTATATCTTCAGACTCACCAAACGTTGCACAGGACCCAAGTTTTTCGAGGAATGCGGTGACCTTCATAGTCGTCATCAACAAGTGGACTATGGGAAACGAGATTAACAACGGGGTTGTATCTGTGAATCTCCCTGATGAGAGCGTCAATGTAAGGAAGGTGAGGCAGGTCTTCGAGCATTGGCAGTCGTGATGAGCCCAAAAGGGACGTGATCTCATCCTGGGCTCTCTTCTGGACATCCTGGTGCGTTGTCATCAGTAGGAAGAAGGAAGATAGGAAGGCTGCCGTCTGATATACGTTAGTAAGCATGCAGGTTCGCTATGTATATGCAAACGCACAGTATCAGTCGCAGCTGAACGAGCAATCAGCAAATACACACACAGCATACCAAAGGACACACTTACCTCCATAGATACTGCCCGCAGTGGCCATGAGAATGCTTTCATCTACCGGATTAGAACCATCAAAGATCGCCCTCAGGTTGTCCGCGACATATGAAGAAGAAGCTGTCTCGCTCAGCTGTGAAGTATGAGTTTTTAGATGCAAACGCTCACCAAGGGTCACGACTACTCACTACTGCAGATCGAGTTGCTAGATATGGCGCCCTTGTACATTGATGGAACTTCTCCCTAGCCATCTTTGCCCAGCGCTTGAAGCCCATCCCCGGGAGCCATGAAGGGAACATGGTCACTAGAAATTAAACCTCAGGTCGTCTACTATCTCTTGTCTAAACATGTCACTGGGGATTGACATACGAAAGGGAAATGAATCTGCAGCCCATCCTGGTTGCAACGCCAACCCTGTATGACAGGCGATCTCTTCGGCCAGGTGTACATACTCGTCAGTTGCATCTGACCCATACGTAAACCGGACGAATACAGACGCTATGTGTCTGCATTCTATTGAGCTTGAGCGAAGCTCAGACACAAAACAGGTGCCCCACTTTTTCAACAGATGCTCCCAGTCTTGGCTCGATTCCATAAGTTGCTTTAGCAACATTAGAGTCTGCTCCTCCAACATGGCACCCCAGGTCGCTTGAGTTTGCGGTCCCAATCCCGAATGTAGTAGCCTCCTTGCGGTCTTAAGCTTCTCGCTATAGTACGTGAATCCCACATTGTCTTGACGGCCAATGAGATCTGCCATCGCCCACGTAGGCCGATCGGCATATATCTTGGAGCGCTTTTCGAGTAACTCCTCTGCTATCTGTGCGCCATTGAAAACCACGATATCCCTTCCAAAAAGGCGGAGAAAGAAGACATTTCCTGTAGGGCTTTCAACATTGAGGTACGGTGATGGTAGGTCAAATTCGACATACCCCATTTCCGCGACCAACGCTGGTATGTCTTCCATGGGTGAGAACGAGGAATTTCCTTTAGATGCCCGGTAAAGAAGGAGCGCGGTGGTCCTAATCAATGGTTGGCGAAACCTTCAGGCCTGAAGCACTGGAAGGGCTTACCTGGTGGTACAGGTGATCTACGACGATATATACAGGCTGTCAGGATTGCAACAGACAAGCCAACCAGGGCCGTTACAACCGTGATATTGCAAGGAATGGTGCACTCGTATGTCATGTTATTCAAAAAGAACTGCAATTACAATTGTGTAGCGGGATGATGAGACGCCGAGGAGTGCCGAGAGGATTACACCCACTAGGGGCGACACTGATATCTGGTGACTGCATCAGAACTGCCCATGAGCAACACGTGCTCGGTATGGTCACTACTTGAAGAGTAGCACGTACTTTACTCAATTTTGATGCGGATGGCTGTCCAAAATATCATTTGATGGGATTTCAAGTTGATGAAACCATCCGAACCTGAACTGGTTGAAATTCCACTTTCGAACCGAGGACTTTACGTACACACTTTGACTCCACACTAAGTCGCAGCCAAGTCCCACCGCCACTTGACTAGCAAGATAAACATGTGCCAACCCAGCCTGAGAAAGCGGTAAGGAAGCGGCACAAATATTCCTCCTTGTGTACAGCAAGGAGTATATATACCCAGGTATGGCATTGCTCGTGAAGGAGATTAAACAGTTCGTATAGGTCCGATATCGGCGCACTTCTCCATAGTATTAGCACAGACCGCCTGCAAACGCTGTCAGTGCTCATGTTCGCTCACTCCATAGTCATTGCTGTCGTCTTTCTGACTGTATGGCTTTGGAAACGTCGAGCTCACCTAGAGCGGCGCTCGAGAGGCTTACCACTACCTCCTGGGCCTCGCAGGAAGCCTGTTATAGGCAATCTGCTCGATATCCCACGATTCTGCGCTTGGCACAAGTTTCTAGAATGGAAGGAACAGTATGGTGCGAGCCCTTATGTAGGATGGAAATTGTAGGCAGCTCATGAATGGTTCTCCAGGAGAGCTTGTCTATGTGGAAGCACTCGGCAGCCGAATTCTGATTCTCAACTCACTCGAAGCCGTATCGGATTTGCTCGAATCGAGGCCAGCAAATTATTCCGATCGTCCAACCTTCGCCATGGTTGGTGAACTTATGGGACTGGATAACGTGTGTCTGCCTTAATGACACTGTTCTCTGGGCTAATCGTACCTTCAGAGTATGCCGTTGCTTCAATACGGTGACCCATCTTGGAGAAAGCAAAGAAAGATCGCACATCTTGCTCTTAGTCCAGAGGCTGTGAGGACGTATGACCTAGTTGGCGACAACGTCGCAAAATATGTGGATAGCTTATTGGACAAACCCGATGAGTTCGCCCCACAGCTTCGCCTGTAGGTTTGCTACCGTCGGCCTCGTATGCTCTGCTGAGAAAACGTCAAACTTCAGCGCGACCGGGCGTATAATCTTGTCCGTAACCTATGGTTTACCAGTAGACACGCCAGATGACCTGGTAAGGACTTTCCTCAAACTTTGTCACTTCAAGCAAATCTGCCATTAGTATATAACTCAGGCGGAATGCACCATGGAAATGATCGGAAAGGCAATGGTGCCAGGAACGTTTCTGGTCGACCTCATCCCAACATGTGAGGTAACGCTAGTTCCGAGGACTTTTTTTTAGCTAACGTTGCATGCCTAGTGAAGTACCTTCCCGCTTGGTTTCCATTCAACAACATCCATAAAGTGGCTACAAGTGGTCGGGCTCAAATTCTTGAACTGGTCACCCGTCCATACGAGCACGTCAAGCGGGAAAGAGCACAGGGTACAGCTCATCCTTCTTTCACATCCAACTGTCTGGACAAGAGTGAGGCCAGTGACCCTGTCGCACGAGCGGAGATGGAACACGTAATCTTATGGGCAGCGGGATCGATGTATGGTGGTAAGTGGTCTTTCGTGTGTAATTAGAGTTTTCATCCTAACAACCTACCTAGCTGGAGGCGAAAGCGTCAGTTACTTCTATATATGTGTAGTATTCCTCTAACACCAGGCTTGACTACAGTCATATTCAACCACGATGAGCTTTATACTCGCTATGGCCATGTTTCCTCAAGTTCAAGCAAAGTTGAAAGAAGAGGTATTCAGAGTTGTTGGAAGCGATCGCCTCCCAGCCCTCCATGATAGGGATGCAATGCCATATATGAATGCTGCAGTCAAGGAAGCTACACGGTGGAAGCCCGCACTTCCTCTCAGCATCGCGCGGAGAACGAAGACTGCAGACTTCTATAAAGGTGTTTAGTCTACTTTTACATTGTGTTCGCTATCTACATTCATCATCTACTCAGGATATTATATTCCTGAAGACACGATTGTCCTTCCCAACGTATGGTATGGTGCTAGTTCGCCCCGACTCCGAGTGGGATTAATCATCCATTTTCAGGGCAATTTCTAAGGACGACAAGAGCGGCATACCACCTGAAGAGTTTGCTCCAGAGCGTCATCTAGCAAGCTGCGTCAAAGAGACTTCAATAGACCCATACTCATATATCTTCGGCTTTGGGCGCAGGTACAGACATGAAGTTCGGATTTCGGATCGCACCAGAGCTGAACCAATACCTCATAGGGTCTGCCCAGGCAAATATCTAGGTGACAACATACTATTTCTACTCTTCTCTAATATCGTGTTTGCCGTTGATATTTCGAAGAAGTGTGATGCGAACGGAGAAGAGATTCCTTTACCCCCCTCATACAGTCCGGGACTCGTAAGGTGAGTGGTTTCCACCTATGCTACAACAAATGAGCCAGACTAAATGTGTCATATACAATTACTCAGTTTCCCGGAGCCCTTTGAGGTGAATATATCACCTTCGTCGAGGGCGGCCATCTCCGTCATTAAGGAAAGGGTGCATCGATTTTCCTGAAGACTATCTAGATATTTTTCAGGAATCTTATCAGGTTCATCGTACATACCAAAGTGTATATACCATAGTTAAAAGTTCTACCGTGCACTTGGCCAAATAATATGACGCTGCATCTGTAACGTTTAATAAGTAGAACAAAATTCTGGCAGCACACGACTTCTGCGTAACTTTTTTTCCCTGTCTCTACAATTTTTTTGCAGTAGACCCGCCACAACGTTTTAATCCTGCCTCTGCTCAATTTACGGGGTCATGACTATCACAGTAAGCAGGGAAAAGTAATTAGTACATGGGACAAAAAGTGGAGGCTTCAGTCTCTTTCCAGGGCGCTGGTCCTGTCTTTCATGCAATGATCGGGTAGAAGCCAGTTTCAATGATAACACAGCTTATTAGCATGGTATCTGTAAATGTAAGGCATCGCGATTGGCTTCGGATGGTGCAGGTGTACATTAGATGAGGCCAGCATAATCGACATTGTTGTGTTGTGGGATGTGAAAATCTTGCTAGCACAAGGGCCAGTCCATTACTGTATGCTCATCATTATACATATGTGGGGTCAGGTAGTGTATGTATGGTGGACATTCCGAAGCATCCTAACACCGCGGGACCTTGCTTGGCAAGCAAGGTCACGCAAAATAAAATAAAAATACTGTACTATGATGTAATATTCTGCGGTCATCTGTGAGCAGCTGCTTTGATCAAGTCCACTGCCTGTATACTAAAGTCAGTATATGATTAGAAATCAGTAGTGGTCAGGCTCACGACTGACCTTTTCTGCGATAGCATATACCGTCGCTTGTAAATGCGTGGCAAGTTGGGAGGGTAGAACACTGACATCGACTACACGGAGGTTCGAAGTACCATAAACTTTCAACTGAGGGTCTACAACACCTCCAAGTGACCGGCTTGCCATGGTAGCGGTGCCCATTATGTGATCCCCAATAGAAAAGGTCTGACGAATATAAGCAACAAGATCAGAACTTGTTAAATTGGGAGGAGGCAGGATTTGGGCAGTAATATACGAAGATAGCGGCTCGGTGGCCACAATCTTGTTGATATAGGTGAAGAGCTCCAGGAGAAGCTGGACATCTAGACAGACTTCAATGGTGTTCGCAGCATACGACATCGGACAAGACATACCAAATTCAGCAGTGAGAAAATTCGAGATGATGACCGGGGATGCCAGAGCATTTGTGGTGTTGATGTGCTAAACAGCCATGAATCGCACAACACTTGATATTGAAATGCAGATGCTTACGACTGAGCCACGACTGATGGGATGCTGCGACTGTTGTTAGCCAGACTGAAACTTCACATGGACTTCAACTATAGTACCATAGCCCCGCCTAGTAATGACATGTAATGTTTTCCTGGGACCGTTTCAGCTAGTCCTCCGGCGAGTTGAATGATTTCCATCTGTGGTACAGTCCCATCGGTGAGCCATGAGCGCTGGATCCCTAGCTGCGCTTTGGCGAGGGGTGAAACTGAACCAGTGCTCTCCAGTAATTGTACCGACTGGTCGAACGCATTCAGAAGGGAAGATGTCGCCGTTTCGTCAAGAAACCCATGTAATGGAAGGAAGAGGAAGGCACAATTCGTTGCTGCCAGCCAGCCTTGACGGGTCTTGTTGCTGGTTTGATAAGATTAACAAAGCAGAGTCTGGATGATAACTAGTCCCCACTTACTATATTACTTCCTGTGTATTAGCAAAGGTGGTGTTCGCAAAGTCATCTTAGACAGGTTATATTTAGCGCAGTGAACCATGAAGGCGACAAACGTCACAAACCAAAAGTGACGACTTGGAAGGCATCTGTCAGTTCGTACTGGCTGGCGACGAAGATATGCTCCTGAAGATTTTCACCAACGCCTGGCAAATCAACAAGAGGACTGATCCCTAAGCTCTTGAGGAGAGTCGCATTTCCGATCCCTATTATCAAATGCAGGTTACTACGCCATTTGTGTACAAGGATCAACCCACCGGAAAGCTCTAGTAATTGAGGCGTCTTTAACACGCCAGCACTTAAAATAATCTCTCGTGACGCATTCACGACATACTGGCTACCGCCAGACACGAAAGTCACTCCCGTCGCTGTTAGATTGCTGGTATTGTTCTCGAAGAGAACTCTGGTGACGGTAACACCGGACAAGACATGGAGATTAGGGCGCTTAGCAGAAGGACAATAATAACCGGTCGCCGAGTCGGACCGTGACCCACTGTTCCGATCAACAGCTACGAGAGTATTCCAAATCCCTGAAGTATTGCCGTCCAAGGGGTTGTAGTTTATTGAGACCCCGAGTTGCTCCAACGCATCGATGTAAGGTGGAACAATGCCACTGTACTCCGCATTAAGGGACGTCTGTATTGTGGAGATCAGTGCCAGCCGGCTAAGTCATAAAACATCCGCAGTAAAAACTCACTGCAATGGGACCGTCGAACCCGTTTTGACTGTAGGAAGTGGAAAAGCCCGAAAGCCCGGGGTCGGGGTTAGCCTCTCTCATCTGACTTTTTAGGAAATACGGGAGGAGACTGTCCCAGTCCCAACCACCAGAGTAGTCGTTAAGAGAATCCCACGTAGCATATTCAGAAATAGATGCACGAGTCCATGCTAAACTATTTATTGCACCTAGTTCAGTCAGTTCACAAAAGAGACGGAGTAGACATCAAGGCATACTTGAGCCTCCAAGCAATTTGCCTCGGGGAGTCTCTATCGAGCGATTTCCTGTGTTGACCTGAGGAATTGTGGACAACATCCAATCATAGTCTGGATGGAATACCGCATTGTTGACGAAGACTACGGACAACGCGCATGAGACTATATATCCTAACAAAAGACAAAAGCATACATGGAACGGAGATATTGGAGTCGGGTATATGCAAGTAGCCAGCTTCAATCACTCCTACACTGAAGCTAGTGTCCTCTGCAAGACGAGTAGCGACGGTCAAACCCGCTGTCCCTCCTCCTGGTCCATCCTGAGTGAGTCACATCGTGGATTCAGATAGTTTATGTGAACTGACCGATGATGAGGTAGTCATATGTCTTTGCGAGAAATTCATCTGCCAAAGAAAGAGGTGCTGGGCAATGTGCAGTGACGAGAACAAAGCAGAAGACGAGCGAGGATAAGATATGCACCCTGATCATGGTAATATTCAGTACTGTGTACGGCGTAACAGTAAGTGGAACACTGCACCTTCAGGTTATATAGAGGTTCAAGCCTCCGCTCGTCTGGAGTCAGTGTGTCGGCTACTCGGCCTCAGAAGATGTACCAGTGTGTACCTTGCATATATATGGCAACTATTAGGTATTACACAATTTAACACCGTAAATAGTTTGTAGCCATCGTCGTAGTCGCAGCCTTCTTAACACACCACCTCAGGATAGGCCCAAGGGTATGTGTTATGAGGGTATGAAATGTAATTCTAGTATTCGCTAACATAGAAATGAGCTCAACCTTTCAATACCTCACTCATAATCAGATCTGGGATTGTCCAAGGCCTCGACTGCCCATTCTCCATCAACCGGATTACCATCACCCGATCTAGCCACTCCCTCTGGTCAACTCATCACGGAGATAGCTCGCACAGCCTTTAACGCGGCTGTAAGCCCCTGGGACAAAACCTATGTATACATGATGGTGGAGTATGGGTGAGGCAAGGCACGTGTTACGAGGGAGTCGCAAGAGTACGTAGCCTCTTGACAATTGACATAGCCGAGCCAGTGTGCAAACGGTTGACATCGTAGGCCACTTTGTGCCGAATCAGCTGAGGCAGGTGGATAGCGTAATTTAGTGATGGGCGCGTCCTCGCGGAATATTGATGGGCCACACGGGTCCGCACTACTAGCGCAACTAATCAATTATGGTGGACAAGTGTGATCAGGCCACTTCTATCTAACTTACGTATATATGCTGGGATGGGATGGGATTAAATTAGCTGACTACGCTACAAAAGGTAACTCAGGTATTAACAGGAGTATGCTATCGCGTGGAACTACTATTATGTAATGCTATGGATCCGTGGTCACCAAATCAGTAACCTGGAACGGGCATTCATAGGCAACACATGCGCTGCAAGCAGCCACACCTACAGAGCCCACGTTAGTAAATGATATGAGGCACGATCTAAATCACATCATGACTCACGTTATATAACAAATACGATGACTGATCGTGCTGTACATCCCTGAATCGGAAGTACTGGCTTCCAACGAATAGCCCCATTGAGAGGAAGAGCGTGCCACACAGTGGTCCTAGACCCCAAAGCACTGAGAGGGCAATAGACCATGCCGGGAGAGCAGCTAGCATATATAGACGTGACCCTTCTGGGGCAACGATGGGGAGTGTTCGACGGCCTGAGAGGCGATCACCGTCGGCATCTGCAAAGTCTTGAGCGTGAATAGTTGTAAATATCAAGAGACCGCTGCTTAGTAAGGCCAAGAGTGACGTATGGTCGACGGAGGCCTTAGAGGCTAGGTGAGCAATTCAGACGATGAGATCTCGTCAGATACATCCGACTCACAGATGATCATGACAGCACCCAATTCAAATGTCAGATACCCGCCAACATTACAGAGATTCTTGAGGACTGGGTGCGAACTGAACCCAAAGTCGTCGTGGAAGATCTCCACTAGTGAAAGTGCTGCACTGGCCGAGAGGACGCCAGTCCCGTACCATCGAGAAAGATACAGGCAAACGACAAGTAAGAACCAGCGAAATCGCCAGGTTGCGTCGACTGTTATCCTGCCGGATGGTAAAGGACGCCATGGTTTATTAACGACGTCCTCGTGTGCTGAGAAGGTTTGATTGGACACGTTGGCTTGTAATAGATGAATCCACACCCATATAGCTGTATGAATGAGTTGTTTGACTCCTGCAGGAGGTGCAGTCGCAATAGCAGAGATGATCTATCCACTACAAGGTTACTCCTTCAAGCCGATCACAACAGAATAAAACTCACCACAGGGAAGAAGATTGTTTTATAATCAGATCGGGTAAATAGGTATGTGGTCTCGAGGTAGAAGGCAAGTCTGGGGAACAAAACTCGAGGACCAGGCATCGTCATGATGAATATAGGGTATCGCAGGATGTGAGACCTGACGACGAAATTCAACCGTCATTTGTACTAATCTATCCGCAAAGTCGTGGTCGCAGCCAGCTGTGATAAGCCGTGCAGGCTCGCGGAACATGTTATCTGACATCACGCAGCCTTGAGAGCCGGATGCTGAACAGTATAATTACCTTGGCACAACATTGGAACTGTACTAGTTGAGTCACATCATTTCTAACGACAAAATCAACGCGCACAGTCGTTGTTAGCTCGGCGCCAGTACCGCATGAACCACGGCACATCGTACCTACGATGGATCGGGTTAGTTTGGGGACAGGGCAACGACCATACCACTGGCACTAACAAACTTCACGCGGCAAGCGATAAATACGACTCAAACCAATTATGGAAGTCGAAAGCCGCAGCAGTGTAATCAGATTTGCTATGTATGCACCCCTGTGCTCGTTGTCAATGTAAGTTCATCGTTTACTCATAATGACTTCTTTCAGGTCTGGATCGCGGACCTACAATGGGCAAGTGAATGACAGTGGTTGGCTATGTTGTAATTGTTGTACACTCAGTAATAGAAAATGAACAAATTCTTGTACTCACGACATGAACAAACTTGTGAAATCCACCATCGGAATTTGTTCCGTACCATCCGGGCCGATGGGTGGCAATATCCGAAAAGAGCAATGACACGAGCAATGATGGGATACGTATGAACATTGATAAAATGAACACTGCAGAGGCCCTGCACCGCACGATTGCGTTTGAGTAACAAGGGACACCAAATTAAAAAGCAACTTGTTCCAAAACCGAACGTGAAGTGCCTTGGGTCAGTGACATTGGAGACAAGATGGCGCGCCGGGTAAAATGTATCAACATCCAAATGCAAGGTATCATCGACCTGACAAGACTCAGCGACGTAACGATGGACCATATCTCCAGGCTCGTCAAACGTTGTCTAGGACCCAAGTTTCTCGAGGAATGCGGTGACCTTCACAGTTGTCATCACAACAAGTGGGCTATGGGAAACGAGATCAACAACAGGATTACACCTGTGAATCTCCTTGGTGAGAGTCCGACAGTAACTTCAGATAAATGGAATGCTATGAGTGAAAGAGGACACTCACTAATCATACTACACCTGTGCGACTGCCAAGCGACGACTTCTGTCAACCCAACCCCGTCGTCATGACCAAACTCGATCAAGGATTGGAAGGTGCCAGCGTACTTTGGCGTGCATCAAGTAAGTTCTGCGGCAAACCAGACCAACCTGTACCCCATAGCGAAAATGCTGGGATTTTTTCACCGTGGCACTCTATCGAGAGGAACACTTCATTCAAACTGGACGAGATTGCAGTGACCACCCTCTGAACATTCAAGGAGTTGACACGCGTTGTCGTGTGCAGGAACTATAGCCGATGGTCGACTGGACATTTTGTATCTAAGGTGGGAGAAAGATTTGAGGTGTGTGCGATAACGTCTTCAAGAACCTCTGGGGTTCTGCCGCCTGCGAATGGCATGGCAGAGCGTGCTATCGCAAGAGGTGCGGCGTATTCGAGTCGACAGAAATTCTGGCGGGAGAGTGGAAAAGTGGTCTGGGCTCTTCGAGCTCCGCACACGATTTGATAAACCAGACAAACACGTCTACAATCTTCCGGTTCCCCTTCGTCGAGAGGGAGGTGTCAATCAATTTTCTCTGGTAGTCGTCTGTGTAAATAATTCCAGTGCTCTGCGAAGTGGCCAGTCTACAAGTATGCCACACTTCGGCACATCACCATTGAAAAAAATTTTATTTGCAACTGCTACCTTGTCGATTCAGTCTTTGAACAACTTGGGACTCTGACAGTGCGTCGTGTACCTGTTGGGTTCGAGCTTCCTTGCGCAGTTTCCCGTCTACTGCCGAAGATCTTCCTACGTGCAGAATGTTCCCCTTCGCACAGCCAACCCAACTAACACCTCGGTCGTGAAATATGGACGCGTTGAGCGCAAAGCTGGAGGACGGACGACCTTCTCCATCTTTTACGTATGGCCTTTTTCGAGCAGACTCCAAAGTAGCTTGAAGCATCGCGAGAACAAGAGACATGACTTGGCTTGGTGGTGGCAGTTGAACGACCCCTGATACTATTCCTTGGTCTGCTGAGACGTGACAAATTGCGTCTTAGGCATGCTGCTTTGTGCTCGTGGCTACCCTGTATATTCAACCATCAGGGTACTCGGTAATACCATCGTACTTTCCTGCAGGTGGGGCATTGCTTGTATTCTGTTCACTGTCTCTTGGTCCCAAGCCAAGAAATGACGCTCCAATCCATGAAATTTCAATAAATGGAGGGGAACGATGTACATCTGGTGGGTACTTCTTTGCCATGTTTAGTTTTCACTATTGCTAATACGGTCCTCCTGGATTACACCAGTTGATATGCATGTCATTACTTTGTAATGAGGGTGATACGTACACATACCTCCCACTGAAGGAACTGACTACTGCATTTGTATGGCAAGAGTGTTGTCGCTCCTCGATCGGCGGATAAGCATGGAAGGAGGTGGTTGTTAGATCAGGAACTGAGGCTAAGGCCTAAGAGGTAGCTCTTTCTACTATGCCCCTTGGGCTTCCCCTTTTTCATGAGTCACATTGATAGTGTACTAAGCCTATCCCCAGTGCCAAGATGCAGATAAACTCTCATTGCTACACACTCTGGGCACAACATGCATGTGTGTCTTCAACTCACTGAAGTTCTTTATCTTATTATCGAGTTCATGGTGGATGACAGAGCTAACAAATCGTATAAAGCCTGTGCTATTTGTTGTGGGGACATTGCAAGACTTGCAAGGACCTGCAAGGCATTCGTGGACCCTGCGCTCAACGTTCTGTGGCGAATGCAATCTTCTCTGAGTCCACTCATCATGTGCTTGCCTGATCACCTCTGGACTTCAGAAGTAGAGTCCAGTGGCAAGACTGTGGTATGTCGTCTGTACCTGTGATGGTGGAGTCACTGATGGCTATTGCCAGTCTCTCATCGAGGACTGTCAACCTTCGCATGAGCACTGGGTCAGACTGAGAAAATATTCACATCGAATTCGAGCCTTTGATTATTGTATGCTAAGTCCACCTCCTGTGTCTGCAAGTACCTTGGACATTGTCTTCTTGAGGAGTCTATCTCAGGAGCTTTTCCCATCACTGCATACTCTGACTGTCAGAGTCTTAACCAGCAGCCTGCCTTCTAATCCAATCTGGATCCTCTACTGCCTTTGTTTACCTCGACTTGTTTGGCTGAACCTTGATATGCCTTTATCCCACCGATGCATGTACCTGGTTCTTCATTTTGTGCCAACTTCTATGCCATCCCTCCAGGCATTGGCAATTGATGCTGCTGCCTCTTTCAACAAGCAGTGGCAGGTGACACATACCCCCTTGGTAGTGAGCTTCAGAGACATTCCTTACCTGCGTAGCCTCCACCTCTCTCGCAATCTGGATCCTGTCTCATCCATTACTGTGCACGAGCTGATCCATTTGCAATATTTGCGTGACTTGAATGTGGCCTTACCTTATGACTTTGATGTTGATAGGCATCTGTCCATGCAACCAATCCTCCCCTCACTCCAAAGTTTGGCCATCAATGCTGGTTCTTTGAAACAGTGTTCCAGGCTACTTTCCTCTATCACTTCATCTGAACTCAGTTCTGTTAAGGTTTCTTCTTGCTCACTTACTCAAAGTGACATCTATGCACTCTTCCAGGAGATTGAGTGCATCCATGAATGCTGTCCAGACTTTCACATGCTCAATGTAGGGTGCCCCTACTACCTAATCAGACCCATCACTGATCCTTCCTTTGACCTCTTGCAATCAACATTGACACCCCTCTTCACATGCTACCACTTGCATGTTCTCAAAATCAGATCTTTCTATAAGCTGGATATCAGGATGTCTCTCAAACCACAACCACAACAATCCCCCCATGGGAAAAATTCTTCCCCCCCCAAACACTGGTGCCCATTGTCAGAGCTGTGTCCAGTCTGGTTGTCAGACATTGGCAAGTGCTTTCACTCATTCCCCAAAGGCACCTTCAAGGCCTGTTATGCCCCCCCTGCCCTCCCCCAGTTTGTTCTCACCTACTTCACATCCAACCCCTCCATGTGGACCTGGATAACCAAGGATGGCCCCAACAAAGGCAAGTCCTTCCAAGTCCCCACCATCCCAATTACATGTGATAAGGCAGTGCCTAAGGCCATCTGTTGGATGGCTGCTGTCTTCCACTTGTATAAAGCCCATCTCAATCCCATTGCCATCGACAAAGACAGTGGTAGGGTAAAACAAGGCTGGCTAAGACTGTACCAAAACAATATGTACATCCATCTTTGAGGCCAACTAAAGACCTGTACATCACCCAAGCAGGTGTCACCACCCTCCACCAAGCCTGCCCCTCCCACCCAGCACCCTAACCCTGACTGGGTCTCCCCTTCCACTGTGAACCCCCTTGAGAATGTGCTAGTGGAGTTGCAAAAGGAGCTTTGCAAACTTTGGGAGAAGTTTACCAACTATATCTCATCCCACAAGGCATGTTGCATGCATGGCAATCACCAATCCTCCAAGTCCTCATCATCAGAGGACAGACACAATGATGAAGTCCCCCCCAGATCCCCTCCCCTACCTCACCTCTACATTACAGATCATGATGGATCATCAGTCCCTGACCCCAACCCCCCTACATGGTTAGTCACTGCACTGACCAACCCTGGCATCCCCCCCATCTTCCAGAGAGATGTCTTCTCTCCTGACCCCATAACTAACAACCCACTTCCTGAGGAAGCACTATCAGCCATCAAACTGATTTTTGAAGGTGCCTCCCCACTTTATCTTGGCTTGCTCAGAGATAGGTCACTTGTCATAGCCACCACTGCCAGGCACAAAGCAGTGGATGTCACCCTTTGACTCCCATGTGACCCTACTGTCCCAACAGCTTGCCATTAAAACAGCTGCAGTATTCACACTGCCCCCCTCTTTACCTGTTTTCATACTGTATCATTCCCTCTGTATGACTTGAGCAACTAACCCTTCTCCCAGTTCCCCATGGTCCTGGCTGTCCATACACAACAGTGGCAGCTTTTGTAGACAGAGATACTTGTCCCAGTCACCCCCCCCTCACATTACCAGATGTTTACCATTTGTATATTGCAACATAGGGTCATTACAACCCTCATGCAATTAAATTCAGAGTTAAAAAAAAAAGCTGGATATTGATGACACCTTCATCACACAGATCACACTTGCATGGCCCTACATCAAGTTCCTTGACCTGCATGGGGATCTACCACAGGTAGAAACACATGTAACACTGCAAGGTATGCATGAGCTCTTGCAAGGCTGTTCACAACTTTCAACACTCAAGATGTGTGTTGATGCAAGGATTCTGCCCAAGGAAGAGCCAAAAATACAGTCATCATCTCTTAAGAGACTCAATATTCTTGGATCTTGTGTGGCAGATAAAATGGCAGTAGAACACTATCTTAGAGTCCTCACACCTAACTTGAAATTGTTGTCTCTATAACCATCATGGATTCCCATTTCCTAGTGTTATCTTCAGGATCTTCCTTTGGTGGCAATAGAAGAACCTATGTACACATGTATGGGACTCTCAATAACCATGGGTTGTCAGACAGCATTTACTGAAGTATCATCTAGAGTGACTTGAGGGTATGATTCTAACTCACAATGTAGTGAGAAGAACCTCTATTTGTTAGGCATGGCCATTTCTACTAACAGAGGCAACCTGCACCTATTGATGACAGGTCTATACAAACATCCTCATAACAGAATTACTTCTTGAAAATGTAGACACTGTTGAAGGTAAATGTTTCTGGAGTTCTTACCAAGTCAAGTACATAATGTTAGGATCACTCTTTTAATTTCCATTCCATACATCCCCTAGCAAGCACATGCAGGAGGCATGTTCCACCTAGCCATAGAGGTATATAAGCCTGTCTTAGTGTATAGTACACCTCAGTCATCATATCCCAACACTGAGGTGAGCCACTTGCTGACTGTGCCTACACTTTTACTTACATTACCTAGTCACTTGTTTTAGGTACTTAGATGCTAATTCTGAGTCATCATATCCTGACACTGAGTCACTCATTTTAGTTCACTTGCTACCATTTTCACAACCACAGGTTATGAGCACCCTTCCTTCCACTGCTGCTTTGATTACCTCATCAGGAATCTATGCTGTCCCAAAGTTGACTGAGACAAACTGGGTAGAGTTCAAGATGAAGACTGTGATGTCCCTATGGGCACAAGGTCTTGCATGCCACTTAGAGGGCACTGTCAGAGTTCCCCAACCCTTGCCTCATGATCCAAAGGACAATGACAAGATTCTCACTGCCAATGCATCCAAACCTGCTACCAAAGAACAGATTGAGGAAAACTATGCAGCCCTTGATGCTTATGCACAAAAGGAGGCTATCACTATCCAACAGCTCTATGCTACCATCCCCAACAGTGTTCTCATTCAGGTACAGGGTAAGGGATCAGTGGCAGAAATTTGGAAAACCATCTGTAGCATTCACAAGGCCAAAAGTGACCTAGTCCAGGTAGATCTTCATGCTCACCTACAAAACTCAAGGTGTGGCAAAAAGGATGACATCCACACCCATCTCACCAACATGATGGTGCTGCATGAGGAATTAGCAGGCATGGGTGCCCCTGTTGACAATTGTGACTTCACTGCGATGGTAATTGGATCACTCCCAACATCACTTCATGCCCTTATTCACACTATGACTGCTGCCATTTATGCCTCAGGACAGACTGTGACCTCCAACAAGATCATTTCAGTTGTGTTCAAGGAAGCCAACCACCTTAAAATTGATAATGCTGGCAGCTCCACAACCAATGACACAGCTCTAACAACCTCTGACTCATCAAAAGGCCAAAAATGCTGCCAGAAGACTAAAGCCAAGAGGTCAGACATCAAGTGTGACAACTGTGGTCACACTGGTCACACAAAAGACAATTGCTGGCACAAAGGGGGAGGGAAAGAAGGCCAAGGTCTGCATCAGAAGAAGAATGAGTCTGCCAATACAGCCACAGCCACTGATGACTACATACACATTCATGACTTCCACCCTTTCTGACTCTGCTACTATAGCTTCCATCCCTGTTGAGAAATGGGGAGCCATAGTTGACTCTGGAGTATCATCACACTTCTGCCCTGACCATAACAGATTCAAGGTTTCCAAAGTGTATTTTCCACTGGGAAAGGTGATGTCACCCTCAAGTTGCCAAAAGGCAATGAATGGACTTGTATTACCCTAAAGGACACCCTCTATGTCCCCAACATCACACTCACTCTCATATCAACCACCTGGATTGTTAAAGCAGGTTTTGCCATTAACATGGAGGAGAACTGGTGTGAGATATGTATGATCTCCTAAGCCAGATTGAAAACTCATTGTATGAATTCCAGAGGTCAATGGCCTATATTGGGTTCATGGTACAGAATGTGCAGCTGCTGCAGCTCCTACAACACCAAAGACAGTCCATCTAACCATTACCCAACTCCATGAGTGCATGGGACATATTGCCTTTAGCACTCTTAGGACCATGCTTTCAAAGAATATGGTTCATGGCATCAAGATTATTCCAGGCTCCAAAAGTACCTTCTGTGACATCTGTGTCAAGGCAAAGATTACATGCCAACCCTTTCCTAATGAATCAAAAACCTGGGCTTCAAAGTATGGTGAATGAATCCACACTGATGTTTGGGGACCAGCATGGGTCAAGTCCCTTGGTGGCAAGAAGTACTATGTGTCTTTCACAGATGACTACTTGCATGAAACAACCATTGCATTCATGAAGAATGAGAGTGATGTGTTCCAAAAGCTGACAGAACACATTGCATCCATCCACACCCACCACAATAATTCTGCCATCAAGTTTGTCCACTCAGATTGAGGCAGTGAATACCTGCCTACAGAGGCACAAAACTATTTTGCAAAATGGGGTATCAAACATGAACTCACAGTCCATGATTCTCCACAACAGAATGGTGTTGCTGAACATGCCAATTGCACACTCATTGAAAATGCATGCACAATGCTCTTCTGTGCTGGGTTACCAAAGATGTTGTGGGCAGAGGCCATCAACCATGCAGCACATCTCAAAAACAGATCTCTGACTTGAGTGCTGGTTGACAAAACACCATTTGAGATGGCATATGGGTCAAAGCCTAACCTCTCCAGTATCCACCATTTTGGATGCCCAGTCTATGCCTGAATTGATACTGCAGGGAAGCTTGATGAGCAGGCTAAGCTTGGAAGGTTTGTAGGCTACTGTTGGAGATTGTAAATCTCCCCTGTAATGCTTGACTTAGGTGTGAGTTAAGGTTGCTTACATAAGTGCTTAGAGCGCACTTAGTAGTATGTTTTTCATACTGTTCCCTCAGTAGTTGAGTCACTACTGAGGGTAAGTCCATATATATCTTACAGTAGACTACTTACTGATAACCTGTAGCTGCCTACAGGTACTTCAATACATATAGTAGTTGAGTCACTACTGAGGCTGCCTACAGCCCTTTTCTACAGCTACAACCACAACAGCAAAGGGTACAGGGTCTTCTGGCCCAAGTCACAGTGGTGTAAAGATGAGAGAAAAAGGAGAGTGGGAGGAGGGTAGAGCAGTCTCCTGTTGGATGGGGGTCCTAGTTTGACCCAGGAGGCTAGAGATGCCTGGTAGAGGTCAAAGAGTGTGGTGAAAAGACTGAAAATGCACCCTAAAAGTCCTAACAATAGCTGAGATAATGTCTAAGGAGAGACTGAGGATGGAGAAATATTCTCCTGAGGCTCTACATCTTTATTTTTCATCTGCTCATCTCTGGTAATGTGGCTGTTATTTTTTTAAGTAAGTACAGTGTACTGTAAGTAGTTGTTGGCTTATATAAGCCAACAATGCATCCAAACACTAAGTAAAAAGATAAGGAAACAAGAACAGAACAGATCTGTAAAGTAAAAACAGTGAAATAAAATAAAATACCTAGTAGGGAGACTTCCCTCCCTACAGTGGGTTCCTGTTGAATGCAATGTCTGCTTTCCACCTGACAAGCCAGAGCCCATGTCACCACACATGGTCGATGTTTGCTTTGAGGGGGAGGATGAAATGGTGGTCAAAGGTCCAACATCTCTGCCACCAACCACAGTCTTGCCTACACCTACATCTACTCCACCAACCAAAATTCCACTGCCACCATCACTGCTCACCACTCCACCAACTTCACAGCATTCCACCCCAGTGACTCAACCATCTGAACTACCACCAGAACTTCCTAACCTGGCTACCAGTCAATGCACTACATGAGGAACTAAGTTCCCCCCCAGGGTATTATAGCTGAAATGCTTTCAACCATAATGAATGCATCAATGCAACCTGGGAGGTTATAGATGACAATGAAGAGACTGTACTACCCTATGAGGAGCTCAGTGCAGCCACCAAGCATGCTGACATGTCACTGGAGAGTGACAAGCCAAGCATACAGGAGGCCTTGAGTGGACCAAATGCAGAGCACTGGAGACATGCAATGGATGAGGAAATAAAGGCAATCAAGAAGAATGGCACCTGGGAACTCATAAATCCACCTCCCAATGCAAACATCATTCACTCACACTTCATCCTGAAAGTCAAATGAAATGAAAAGGGTGAGATTGCATGTTACAAGGCTTGACTGGTTGCCAATGGCAACATGCAGCATGAGGGTGTCAACTTCAATGAAACATTCACTGCCATAGTGAAACTCCCATCTGTCCATGCTGTCCTGGCAAACACCACCAGCCAAGGCTGGGAAATTCATCAGATTGACATCAAAAATGCCTACCTAAACACCAAACTCACAGAAACTGTGTACATGTATCCACCACCTGGATACCTCAAACAAGGACAAGAAGGAAAGGTTTGTAGACTATGGAAGTGCCTCTATGGTACTTGACAGGCTGGTTTTGAATGGCATGAAACTCTCCAGGATTTCTTCACTGAGATTGGGTTCATGCAGTCAGCTGTCAATCATGCCATCTTCTTCAGACACAAGGGGGAGATTTTCTCATCAGTGGTTTCTGTATCAACAGATGACATGGCTGTCACTGGAAACAAGGCCAAAACAATAAACTGGGCCAAGGACAAGTTTAGGAAAAGATTCAAGATCTCCAACTTAGGAGAAATGAAGTGGTTGCTAGGCCTCAAAATCAACTACAATAAGGCCACATGAACTCTCTCGATATCACAGGGCACATATGTTGACAAACTGGTCAAACAGTTTGGCCTTAACAACTCCAATCCTATCTCCACTCCCTTTGAACCTGGCAGTATGCTATCTACCAACCAATCTCCATCAACACCATGCCAAGCTGCTGAAATGCAGCACGTTCCATACAAGGAGCTTGTGGGCTCTGTCACCTGGTCAGCACTTGCAACCTGACCTGACATATCATTCCCTACCTCCACTTTGTCACAGTTCATGCAGAATCCAGGTCAAGCCCATTGGGAAGCTGGAAAACAGGTCATATGCTACCTTAAAGGCACCTGCAACTATGCACTGAATCTCACCAATCCTGATGAAGGCATCATTGCCTATGTTGATGCTGACTGGGGCTCACAACCCCACTGGCACTCGATATCAGGCCACATTGTCTTGCTCACAGGAATGCCAATCACATGGGGGTCGAAGAAACAATCAATAGTTGCACCATCATCAACAGGAGCTGAGTATGTCACCATGATGAGTGCACTCAAGGACATCCTGTGGCTCTGAAACCTCGTTGCAGAAATTCGTGCACCAGTTACAATACCAACACCCCTCCACTGTGACAACCAAGGTGCTATCATGCTCACCCTCAACAACAAGTTCCATCTGCACATGAAACACATTGACATCTGCTACCATTTCATATGAGAAGCCATCAAGGAGGACAAAGTCCTACCAACATACTGCCCCACAGATGTGATGGTTGCCAACATGCTTACTAAGGCATTACTGCACCCTAAACTACTCAAGATGGTCGAAATGTTGGGACTGTGCTAGACTTGAGGGGGAGTGTTGAAGGTAAATGTTTCTGGAGTTCTTACCAAGTCAAGTACATAACCTTAGGATCACTCTTTTAATTTCTGTTCTGTACATCCCCTAGCAAGCACATGCAGGAGGCACATTCCACCTAGCCATAGAGGTATATACATAAGCCTGTCTTAGTGTATAGTACACCTCAGTCATCATATCCTGACACTGAGGTGAGCCACTTGCTGATCATGCCTACACTTTTACTTACATTACCTAGTCACTCGTTTTAGGTACTTAGATGCTAATTCTGAGTCGTCGTATCCCAACACTGAGTCACTCGTTTTAGTTCACTTGCTACCATTGTCACAACCACAGACACTGTCAACTTCGCCCAAATCCGTGCACAAGGTTGTTCGAATGAGGCTGGTTCTCCAACGGCTCATCTATCCAATCAGCGGCTTGGGACCTGCATTAGCAAAAGACAATTTAAATTTGGAGAGAAATAATAAGATGTTACTGCGCGATAGGATTAACAAAAATGTGTCCAGCATTGTGGCAAGGAGACGATGTCATCTCTCGGCTATGCCAGTCAGGGAGCCGGATTGTCACCAGGACTAGTCTGGACTGCCACGAACCGTCGAGTACCAACTAGCTACTTCGCTGATAGTGTGGTCTGCCTCGGAGAGGCTAGTGACGAATTGTGAGTTGTCTGTCGGTGGATAGAAAAACTGTTGAATTGTGTGAAATGGGGACATTTCGCCAACTCGTTGGTGGATACGTAATGTGTAAAATGGGTTGAGCTGGTAGTGGGAGCAAACAAGGTGACCGCTGCGTTGCCTCTCCCTGTAGGTATGATGTGTGAGTCATGATGTCCAGAGTGCAAGGCCATGCCACCGACGCCATCGATATCCAGCAGCGCCGACCTGACAACATACCCTGGCCAATAAATGGATAAAGTAGCATTCGTCTTCATCGCCTGCATACTTTTCCAATCATTCCCGAAGAACTTTCGTGGACTGAACGTGTTCGACTACGCGGTTCCGACGGGAACATAATCCAACAGCCTATGGTCAACTCCCCAATAGAATGCTGCGAACCAGGTGCTCGCGCTTCCCAACTAGCTGAGTGATTTGCAAGAGAGTAACCTTCGTTGATGTGATCTTCAATGGCGAATGTCTCGCCTTCCCCGAGTAGTTTGTAATGCCCACTAATCTTTGAAAGCAGAATAAACGTTTTCACTTTATCGAGGATCATTCGTCAGATGATCTTCTATCCCAAATCATTCGAGTTGAAAGGCTTCCACGACTTGCAATCTGCTATACATGTGATGCCCAGCATAATTTTGGTGTATGAGTGAATCTGAGACAAACGCACACACCTACATGGAATGCATCAAAGGCCTTTAGTAGCTGGAGATTAAAAAAGGGTAGTATCCGTTCGAGCCGTCGGAGCACTAGTATTAGCGATTGTACAAAACACACCCTTGGCACCTGCCTTAGGTGACAAAACATGGCTCCAATCCTATTTGCGCCGGAAACCTTCGGGGTCGCCCCCTGGGGTACCTGCAAAGGCTGGATCAGTAGTGTTTCTTTTACACATCAGGTTTAGTTAAGCGACTGACCGATGCTTTATCTGATGCGCTCCGGGAAGGAAACCTAGCCGGCCCCTCTGACGACAATGAGAGGCCACAATTTTCCACCTGTAATTCAGCTATCGTGAGGATCTAGCTGAACCTAGAAACACAAGGCGCACTCTTACTTTACGAACTTTATGGCCCATGTCCGTTGATACGTCGACACTAACATTTCGGACTATTGTTTTGAGTGTCATTTCGTTCCTAATTGAGGGATATCGGTAATCTACGTCAATCTTGCGAGAATGAGCATCACCTCTCATGATGGAGACTCTGGCCAGTTGGGTCCGGCGCGGAGCGTGATTGAGGACACGGCTTTCACAACGGCCAATACCCTCTGTATATATGTAAGTTAGTTGGTTGTAGCTGTAGTACCCACCGTCATCTTCGGGATCGGGGGCGCTCCAGTCTGACAGTTCGTTCGTTCGATGAGGTGGTAAGCACTAGGTCTATCCTGGTATGTTTTGTTTTTCACGCTTGTGGCTTTCTTAGTCCTCTGGCAAGCAGCGTATGAGCTCCTAACGACGTCTGAACTCGTCATTAGATACTTGTTGGCTCTGCAATGTCTGGTTTGGGCAAATTTTGAGATGCAACCACAGTCCAGTTGGTATTGGGACATCCAGCCTGTCCCAACATGTCATCCCGATAAGCCAAGAACAGAACCATTGGTTGCGCCACTGTTATGTTCGACGCCCGTCTACAGCCTCCAAGCTTGGGGGCATCATAGCAACGACAACGAAGGTAACATTGTATGGTTGCTCGAGTACTTCGGAGGGCGCTTTAAAGTTAACGCGAACGTGTATACTGGCCTTCTCTCATATAACTTGAATGCTACTGCAAGATCCTCTGTTAGTTTGACATGCGTCAAATCAAAAACCTCTGTATGATCTTCCACCATGCCGATTGTCCACTGTCTTGTACAGGGGTCGCGTTGCCAGTAAGCACACTAACCTTTGTGTGCAATTTAGTACTTCTCGATGCCCAACAAGTCAAGAACCCATTTCTTTGATGGAAGGACGACCTTCGTGTCAACCTGGAGTTCATTAGTTGATAATATACATGGCATGTACAAAGATCCAAAACTGTAGGGGATAGAGGTCGTTTCATTGGTGTTGTTGAAACTGGGACTCATTGGTAATCGGTAGGGGATGGCTTGCGACACATCAATAGCGATAGGTCCTAGACGACTCACGATGAGACTCTGCATTCCGTGACGAAAGTCGCTTTACTTACTACCACCAGGGTGGATGTGCTCAGCTTCCGCGGGGCCGCAGGGACAGAGTGGGAGGTGTTGACAACATCGTCTAAGTTCCGTGCGATGATGCTAGACGGATTCTGAAGCCAAGCACGTCAATGAAGGAACTTCCGGGAATGTCGCGGAGACCTCACAGATTCTGGAACAACAGCTGGATAAGATGGGATAAAGCATTGTTCGTCAGATAAAACGGCATCATCGTTAGCGGTGTACAGAACAGCCTAGTCGACGTGAACATTCCAAACTAACGAGTTGCACAAACACCTAGACGTACCTTCACTCGCTCGCGGGCAGAGGGCATCATCCTCACGTAGGGATGGAATCTGAACAAGTACAACGATCTGTAGGTCGGTAGTTTTCCGGAGTCCATTGGTTGCGGCAGAGAAGATTGCAGAGCGAGGAGACTGAAAAAAAAAAAAAAAGAAGATACCAAAGACCCAGTGCTATGATCCCGAGTTTAAATACTAAAGCGGGGTCCAAAATATACAGCAGGAGAAATGGGGGTAGTGAAGTCGAAAATTGAGTTAACGGTCCATGTCGTACAGGGTTGAAATCTCGAAACGAGGACCTGTCGCGGCGCTTATTCGAATCGACATTCACCCCATGTGCTGGGCCAACATAACATCTGTTTCCACGGAAGCATCCCACGAGTTCTAAGAGCTTTGGGCGCGTCCACCGCGATGAAAGACCTCCTGTGCAAGAATAAGCCGTCTTCGTTGCCAGCCACGCACGACACGCCCTGGATCACCCCAGACTGGAGGACCATCCATCCGCAACCACCCTGTAAAAAGGGCAGTGTTGAAATAGATTCCTCCTTCACATCGTAAGTGTCCATATATAATGTTCACCGAAACTTCTGAATTCCACCATCGACAACGTAGGAAGAATTTCGATCGTGCAACTGAGCTCCAGTGTCAGCGGTTACAGCTTCTGTCTTCTGTTCCATCCAAAACAAGCTGCAGCACGAGATGTCACCGTTAACGTATTCTCCTGTACGCAATTGCTGGTGCATATACATCTTTATGCCATCCTCTCCGAAGGCAAACCCAACGTGAACCAAGTGCTAGGATTGCGTGACCTGTCACACAAAAGGGGGCAGGTCACGTCACGCTGATGACATAGCGCGCAGGCAAGTTGCTCACAGCCATCATGAGACTTGAAGGGCGACTCAACTTGTGTGCCCTTACATGGCTCAATTTTCTCATCCAAGGCCGCTCGTGTGATGGAGGACGCTGAAAGCATAAAGAAGTTGTCCGCTCCAAGTTTTGCAAGGAGGAACCGCCAGCAAGAAATCTGTCCATCAACCGAGGCTGCGCCAATACCCTCGTCCGACAGTAACTCCAAATGAATGGGGTGCGTCGAGTGAAACAAGACACTCACTAATCATGTTACATCTGTGCGACCCCCAAGTGGCGACCTCCCTCAACCCGACTCCGTCGTGGCCATTTGAACTCGATCGAGAATTAGAAGATGCCAGCGTGCTTTTTGGCGTGCATCAAGTGGGTTCTGCGACAAGCCAAACCAGCCTACACTCCATAGCAATACTGCTGGATTTTTTCACTGGGACACCTTGTCACGAAGGGCGCCGCATTGAAGGTCGACTCGAATGCGGCTACCCCCTTCTCGATATTGAAGGAACTGATATGCACTGTCGTGTGCAGTAGCTGCCAAACGGTCGACTGGAAATTTTGTGTCTAAGGTGGGCAAAGATTTGAGATGTGCGATAACGTCTTCAAGAATCTCTGGGTCCTGCCACCTGCCCTTCAACGAAATGATTCCCCAATGTTATGCAGAGCACGCCGCCTCAAGAGGTGCGGCATATCCGAGTCGACAGAAATTCTGGAGGGAGTAGGTCTGGTGGAGAAGTGGTCTGGTCCCTCGAACTCCGCACACGATTGATGGACCTGACAAACAGACAAACACGTCTTTTGACAACTACAATATATTCAAGTCTTCTGTATTTTTCACTGGTTCCCCTTCGTCGAAAGGGAGGTGTCAATTAATTTTCTCTGGCGGTCGTCCGTGTGGTTGGGCCAGTGCTCGTCGAAGATCCGCGAAGTGGCCACCCAATTCCTGTCCACACACATGTCACACTTCGCCACATCGCCCTCCAAAAAAATTTAATTGTGTCCGCCATCTCGTCGATTCCGCTGGAATGACCTGGGACACCAACGATACCTCGTGTGTTTATTGATTTTGAGGCCGCGAATCTGGCGCTGCCGATCCCGCAGAACATCCCCCTTCGCGTGGTTAACACCAGAATACCTTGGCTGGAACAAAGGAGCGTTTGGAACACAGGGCTGGAGGTGGAAAATCATTTTCTCCTTTTCTGCTCGTGGCTTTTTTATCAGCGGACCAGAAGTAACTGAAGGCTTCGGGGGAACAAGGTTGGCAGCTTGATTTGGTGGTGGTACTCGAGGAGCCCAACTTACCTCCCGTTAACAGAGACGGATAGCAAATCCCGGTCCGAGAATTGCTGCTGGGTATTCCAGCTCGTAACATGGCAACACGAACACGAGATACTGAGTGGTATCTTCTTACATCGTGCGGTCGTTCCCGTTGCTGAAGCATTCGTCACTCACATCTTTGGCTGCCTTATTCCCTGATTCATGTGGTAACATTGAATGACGGAGGAGAATGCATATCTGGTGTGTATTTTTAGTCGCCAATTTAGTCACCATCACCACTAACTCTGGCCATTATCAAACTTGTGTATTACACCAGTCATCAATGTGCATAGCCAGAACATGAATTCAATTTCACTTGGTCGTCTTGCTCGCCAATTCACTGTCGCATATGGTAATAACGAAATCTCACCAAGTCATTGTCACTTTTGGTGGACAAACGCTGAAAGGGGCGGCCGCTAACTAGCACTACTCCTGGGATTCGAGTCGAGTCCCAAGGCTCGAACGAGGACAGTTCAAGTGGTTATTAGGCACACGGCTGGCGCTGATACGAAATTCATGAGTGACGATATCATCGACACCAAGACTCTCCCTCCCCACTCAAACAGGCTGCGGAGAAGTGCCCAAGAGCGTCATTTGTTGAGTCGCCTGGCTGCCTCCCCTAGTCTTTCACCGGGGAACCTTCGAGCCATGACTGGGCAAAGGCTGAAGCGGTACTCGTACCGGGTCCGCGAGCCTTCAGTAACACCGGGCTGGTGCCACCGCGCATCGACGAGGTTATCTTCAAAGCCATTCTCTCGGCAGACCTATTTCACGAGCTCTTTCCGTTGCTTCATACTCTGTACCCCTGTGCTTTCGGCAGCTCCTTCACAAGTCCACTCTCATTACCCGCCCCCGTTCGTTTACCACACCTCATTCATTTGAGCTTCGAAATTGATCCACCGTCACGTTCAGACTCTGGCGAGGTCCTACGTTTTGTCCCAGCTTGCACATCCTCCTCCAAGTGTTGAAAATCGATACGATATCATAACTAGGAGTATGCACGAACTGATCTATTTGTAATCTTACCCGACGACTTCGGTGTCGAGGTGGGTTTGTCCACCCAAACGATACTTACTGACTTCCCCCACTTCAACGCTTGGACCCTACCGTTGGCCCCTTCGAATCGTTCACGGAGCTCCTGCCCTCTATCACTTCGTCCGACCTTGGCTTCATCTCGGCTTCCAAATGCTGGCCTGCTCCCCAGTGCGACATCCACGTACTCTACCAGCTCATCCAGGTGCGCTTTCCAGACGTCCGCACGCCCAGGATAGCAGCCTGTTCACCCGCCATTGACCCTTCTTTCGATATCTCGCGATCAACGGTAAAAGCCCTCTTCGGGTGTCATCGGTCGCACTCTATCCCTTTACTCTGCGGGTGCCGTGGATATCGACGACACATTCATCGCATAGACTGCTCACGCGTGGTCGAACATTGAGGATCTGAGGCTGCATGGAAGGCAGTTGCACCGCGTAACACTGGAAGGCATATGTGAACTCTTGCAAGGTTGTACGCGGCTTTCGTCGTTCATCATGCAAACCGATACGAGGATTCTGCCCAGTCATTGTCTCTGAAGCAGCTCCATATTTATGCTTCCCACGCGGAAGATCGGTTGGGGTTAGCCGTTGAGCTAATACCTTAGGATACTCGCACCTAAGTTGGACTGGTGTTTCGTGGAAGGAGAGTCGTCCTTAGAGTCATCTGCATGATCGTGCTGCCTAATCCTTCCCATTCCAGATGTTCCGTGTGGATACTGCAAACCATTTCGTTGCCGACTTGGGTACTTATGCTTGGTTTCGTGCATGGTGGACTATCATATGGCGCCTTTGTTACCCGGATATTTCCAGGCTATACATTAAGCATGAGACTTTCTACCGTGTCATTTCAGAATAAACTGACTTAATAAAACAACCGAGGTCCAGATCGATTCACTTTTGCGCGGGTTGACACGTTTATGTGGTACGACTCGAGGAGGTTGAAACAACTAATGCTGCTACTGATAATCAGAAGCTGCCGATCCGAGAGCGTGAAGCACTCAGCTGCAAGTACTAGACCCATAGCTGGCCTGGCGGCGCCTTGTTCATTTGTTCTCGTCTCATAGTGAAATTTGATATCTGGTAGCTATCCCTTTATGAGACTGACACATATTTCGTATTTGCTCTGCAAAGGACTCATTCCTACTTCAAGATCACCGTTTTTGTGTGTCTCACCTGTGTCTCAGTGATCTGTCTGAGTTGCCTGCTACTTACGCCTGATCGGCGTAACCATTTTCTTCTTATGGTATGAGTCTGGATCCACGACCGATGTAATCTCATCACTACTGCTGCACATGCTAGCCATGCGCAAGCTTTCACACAGCGAAGAGGGGCACCGGGAAGCAACGTCATAGCCGCCTTGTCGATAGTATATTATGTAGATCATTTAGGCCCAGCATTTAATCTCCCCTCCCATCGCACGCACAAAGAAAAACGACAAGCTCATCTTGCTGTTGTGTCTATACTACGCCACACGTCTATTCACGATAGGTCATAGGCTTTATCTCGCACATGTAAGTTGCAGGCTCAGGAAGATATGTAACCGTCACGCTTACAAAGCTAGCGGCTGCTGTCCAAGATGTCCATCGTACGCGTTGTCGAAGGAAACTCCCTTGCAGGCAACAGCCCTACAACAGGGGGTGACCCTGGGGGGTCCACTATTGCAAGGGGCGGCGCCATAACGGCAGATCGTCCCAGTATTAGAATTTCAGTGGGAGATATACTCTCATGCAGATTCGGTAAACTAAAGAATAAAAACTGGCGGGTGTGGAAGATACGCATGACTAGCGTGCTCCTCGCCTATGACCTATATGATATTGTCACGGGGGTCGACAAAAGGCCACCCGATGACCAAGTGGACGAGGTCCGATACTGGAAACGGTGTGACCTTGCACTCCAGGCATTAATCCTGCTCAACATCGCGGATGATCAGTTGTTTCTTATATCAAGGGCGGAAACAAGCGCTGAGATGTGGAAGCTCCTGCATATGATGTATGAATGAGTGAGTCAATTTTGCACGCCCTATTATCGCATCAGTATGAATGTACTTTGCGTGCTCATGTTCTCGACAGGTAGTAAGTCGGATGGATCCCTCTCACTTCCTGCAACTTGGATGCCAGCCGGCACTGATACACCACTTGCTGTCTAGACCGCTAGCAGTGAATGAGAATGCGAAAAAGTACATTGAGCATGACTATGTCCATGCTCGCAGAAAACACAAGTTCAGCAACTCACCTACCGAACGTACTCGACAATGACGAAGAAAACAATCAGTTTCCTGTCTGCCCTTGACTCCCTCGCAGTATGGCATGTATGTACTAAAGATCAGCGAATTGTATTTATTATTGCCCACCTGATATCTATAAAGCCACGGAAGCCTGCGTAACATGAGTCCAATGGCCCTTAGCTTTTGAGAAAGATCCGAAACCCGAGTTGCTGAAGACCAACCATGCTAAGTCATAATGCGTGCGCGAGAAGTGAGTATCTCGCAGCCAGATGCTACATTCGGGCTGTCCAATGGACTGAAGTAAGACGACAGCAAGTTGAAGCGGATTGAATGCGTTGGACATTTCCATTATAACTTGCAGCACTTTACACAAAACATACACGATATGTCGAAGGTCTGTTAGTCGTACGAAGGAAGATAAGTTTAACGAGGATTAAACGAAGATGTACCTAAAGTAGATGCCATAAAGTCACTTTCACCTATCCGACTCCGAGCTGAACACCTACCAATGGATGGTTTGCGACAGAGTCAGCGCTAGGTCCTATCCATTTTATATTGGGCTCCATGCATCCTGCAATGAAAGTAGTTCACCTACCAGTACCAGGGTGGATATACTCAGCCTCTGTTAGGGTGCATCAATCGAGAGCAGGAGGTTGATCGCTTCGTTCACATTCCGAGTGACAACGCTGGAGGATCCCGGAGTCAAGCTAACATCAGACCATGGATGGTTGAGAGTGCACCTGAGACCCCACAGAGTGCGCAACGGATGACTGAAACGACCAGGTAAAGTGTTCTTCGCCAGGTGGGAGGCCATCCTCCTCCGTGGCATACACAGTGGCCCTCGTATTGTCAACATTCCCAAGTGGCGAGCCATAATGAAGCTATGAGTGCGTCCAACAAGCCATGCAAGTATAAGGACTTACCATCACTCTTTCGCGGGAAGGAGGTTTGAACCTCGCGTACGGATGAAACCTGAGTAGGTACGAATGTCTGTAGTTGGGCAGTTTTCCGGAGGTCATGGAGAACAAAAAGACAGTCTGTGAAGTATGGAAGAAAGAGATATCATAGGCCTTGCACTGCAGCCTACTAAAATATCCAAGCGAGCATTCAATATAAAGGAAAAAGAATAGAATGGTTAATACATAATTTGAGTCGGCGGTCTGAGACTCCGTCAAGGCTGGCTGGGAGGTCTCGAAACGGCCGGTGGCTTATTCGGATTGACGTTTGTCCCATGCACAATGGGTCCATGCACAAACTGTCTCCGTGACAGCATTTTGGTCGTCTGGGAATACAAAATGCAATGCGAGAGCGGAATAAAAGTTACCCTTGCTGCCGGAGATGCACGACCTCCAAGATCATACCAAACCACCTGGTTGTCCTCCCGGAACGACCCTAAAAATGAATGCTAGAAATCTTCCTCCATACCGTAGGTCTCCTATGGTCAGCGTATGGTTTCTGAATGTCCCATGTTAGCAACACAGGAAGACCGCCGGGGAATTGCTTCCTGGCGTACACTAGCAGAAGCAGCGCTGCGGGTAGGTTTGCACGGTGTTAGATCCCCTAACCAACCGAGACGAGCGGCATCACAAAACCTCTTTCAAATTTCATACACAGCGCCTATCGTATACCTGAATGGTTTTACCCTCACTACAGCCCTGTCGTGACACATCACGATAAAAAGGGGCATGTCACGTCACATCAGGCAAGTCACTCACGCCATCATGAAACTTGGGAGTGCAGCTCAGCATGCGTCCTCGAGCGCCGCAACGATTGTTTCCGGCCCAATTGGTGTGGTAGATGACGATGAATCTGCGAAGAATCTGTCCGCATCAGGCTTTCGAAGCATGATGTCTGTTCGCCAACCAAGGATGCATCAATACTTGGTCCAATCACCAAGGGAACACAACTCAATGAACCAAAACACTCACTAGTCACGCTACACTTGTCTGACTCCCCAATGACGACCTTCCTTGACCAGTTACTATATCCACCACTTTGAAGGATCAAGAAGTAGAAGATGCTAGTGTGCGATAACGTTCTGCAAGAGTTTGGGTCATACCCTTGTTTGATTTCCAAAGATTCAACCGACGAAGAATCGAGCAGAGGCAGCCATTGCAAGAGGTGTCGGCGTATTCGAGACGTCGGAAAGTAGTTGACTCAATAGTCTCGCGCCGAAGTGGTGTGGGTCTGCTGACTCCCGCTTGAGCTCCGCAAATGACGACGACTTCGATTGGTGGACTTGATAAACGGACGATCAGATGTCTTTTGGCGGTATGTACAATCCATCCATTCGGATACGTTATCCTCTTCATCGAGAATTCGCATGTCGTTGAAGACCCTGCGAAGTGGGCAGCAAACTTCCTGCCCACGAACTTGCCACAGTCCCTTGTACGTTTTATTTTTCACGTTTGTTGATTTCCCAGCCCTTCATCAAGCTGTTGACCATGTTTGATTGAGCTCATCGCCAGACAGTTGTCGCACAATGTCTGCTTTGGGCAAATTTTTGTGATGCCGCCACACTCAAGTCGCCGGGATATCCAAACTTGTAGTCTCAAGGCTGCAGTTGATGGGCTCTTTCGAGCGGTTTATTTGTATTCAACCGCTGTTCAAGTGGGAGGACACTTAAGTTCACCCGAACGCGTGTACCGATCCTCCCTTAGGTTATACGGTTCCTTGTATAACTTATATACTACTACAGGTTCGTCAGTCGGTTTGAAAAGACGACGCTGAAAGTGCTTATTAACGTCTACAAGATATCTGTTGTGTCAACTTCGCAGTAAGTAGACTGGCCATCGGGTGTGCAGTACAGCACGTCTCGGTCCCCAAGAAGTCGAGAATCCATTGCTATTCACATTAATCCACATTTTACGTGTTCTTATACACTTGATAATTTACATGACATGTTCAAAGATCTGCTGTTGTTAGACGTGTGGGGGAAACCAAGGTTGACGACCGTGACAAGGGAAGCGTAACTGAGATAGACATTGGACAGCTGACAGCATAGAAGGCATTTCAGCCACAATTTTGAAGCTGGGATTAGCCTTTCATGCTCATGGTCAAGCACCAGAGGATGGCTTGCGACACATCAACAGTGCCAGGTCCTAGGTGATACATAATAAATCTTGTGGCATTCTGCAATGAAAGTAACTGTACTTACCACAACCAAGGTGGACAAGCTCAGCTTCCGCTCGGACACATGGATAGAGTGCCCGAGGTTGACAACATCGTCTAAGTTCCTTGCAATGGCACTAGAGGGATCCTGGTGCCAAGGACGTCAATACAAGAGTATTTTTGGAATCTCGTTGAACCTTTACAGAGTCTGGGACGACAGTTTGATAAGATGGGATGAAGTGCCGTTCATCGGAAAAAAGGTGGTCGTCTTCGTCAGCGCTGCATAGGGCGGCCTAATCACCGTAAACATTCCGAACTAACAAATTATACAAACGTGAGGACTTACCATAACTCTCTCGCGGGCAGAGGGCTTCACCCTCGCGTAGGGATGAAATCTGAACAAGTACGACGACCTGTAGTTCGGTAGTTTTCCCGAGTCCATCAGGTGAGGCAGAAAAGATTGCAGAGTGATGGGGATGAAAAAAAGAAACCGGAGACCCGGGGCTGCAATCCAGAGCTTAAATACTAAAACGGAGTCCAAAATATGCAGCAGAAGGAGAAAAGGGGATAGTGAAGCCGAAAATTGAGTTGATAGTCCATGTTGTAGACTCCGCCAGGGTTGGCATCTCGAAACGGGGACCTGTTGCGGCGCTTATTCGAATTGACATTTGCCACATGTGCTGGGGCAACATACATTTGTTTCCGCGGAAGCATCCCATGAATCTCACGGACACTGGTCCAGTCCAAGCCACTGGAAGACATCCCGAGCCAGAATAAGCTGTCTTGCTTGCCAACCGCGCGCGGCGCATCCGGGATCATACTGGACTTGTGGGCCATCCATCCGGAACCGCCAACCCGCAAACGGGGCGGTGGTGAAATAAACTTTCCTCTTTCACACCGTAAATCGCTTACGCGACCAGGCTTCTGATTCTTGTCACCGACAACACAGGAAGAATCGCAACGGTGCGGCTGAGTTCCACGGTGTTGGCGGTTACAGCTTCGGTCCGCTGTTCCATCCAAGAATGAAATGCACCACAGATGTCATCGCAAACGCATCCTCCTGCACGCATTTCTGGTGCATATATATGCTCTACACCATCCTCTCAGTTCTGTCGCCAAACACGAACTCAACGTGAACCGAGAATGTTGCGTGACCTGTCACATAAAAAGGGGCAAGTCACGTCACACTTCTGCCATAGCGCGCAAAAATCCCACAGGCAAGTTGCTTACCACCATCATGAGACCTGGAGTGCAACTCAACTTGTGTGTCTTCGAATGCCTCGATGCTCCTCTTCAAGACCACCGGTGTGATTGAAGATGCTGATACTATGAAGAAATTGCCCGCTTCAAGTTTTGCAAGGGGGAACTGCCAACAAGAAATCTGTCCATCAACCTAGGCTGCGTCAATACCCTCGTGCGACAGCAACTCCAAATGAATGGAGTGTTTTGAGTGAAACAAGACACTCACTAGTCATGCTGCACCTGTGCGACTGCCAACCGGCGACTTCCCTCAACCCGATCCCGTCGTGACCATTTGAACTCGATCAAGAATTGGGAAATACCAGCGTACTTTGGCGTGCATGATGTGAGTTCTGCGACAAGCTAGACCAACCTACACCCCATAGCGAAACTGCTGGAATTTTTCACCGAGACGCTTTATCGCGAGGAACGCTTCATTAAAACTGGACTAAATTGCGGTGACCCCCCTCTCGATATTCAAGGAGCTGGCATGCGCTGCCGTGTGCAGAAACTGGCCAATGGTCAACTGGATTTTTTTGTGTCTAAGGTGGGCGAAGATTTGAGGTGTGCGATAACGTCTTCAAGGATCTCTGGGTTCTGCGGCCTGCGCTTTAACGAAATAATGCCCGAACGTCGCGACAGATCATGCCATCGCAAGAGGTGTGGCATGTTCACGTCGTCAGAAATTCTGGTGGGTGAGGGTCTGGTAGAAAAGTGGATTGGGTCCCTCGATCGAGCTCGAACTCCGCAAACGCCAGCGGCTGTCGAGACAAACTGACAAACACGTCTTTTGACAACCGCAATGTAATCCAAAATTGCTGGACAGTTTTTACCGGTCCCCCTTCATCGAGAGGGAGGTGCCAATTAATTTTCTCTGGCGGTCATTCGTGTGGTTCCAGTGTATACGTCCAAGACCTGCGAAGTGGCCACCCAATTTCCTGTCCACAAACATGCCACGTCACCGTCCAAAAAATTCTCATTACGCTCACTACCTGCCACCTCGTCGATTCCCTTCAAACGACCTGGGACTCCAATAATACCCCACGTCGTTTTTGAGCTTAAGCTTTCTTTCACAATCGCGAGCATAGCGCTGCCGATTTTGCTACTCACAGAATAACCCCCTTCGCGCAGCCAATGCCGAATCGCCTTGACCCAGAAAAAGCAGAGCTAGAGGACGGAAAACGACTTTCTTCATATCCTGGGTGTGGTCTTTTCTAGCGGGCTGTGAGTGGTGCCAAGCGCTGGAAGCTTCGTGGGGACGAGGTTCACAATCTGGTCTGCTGGTGGCACCTGAACGACACTTCAAACTTACGCCTCGGTAAACTGAGAAAGTGGTGGATTATCATCCCAGGGACGCTGCTCCGCATCCGTGGCTACCGTATATTCAACGCTGTAATATGGTAATGTGAAAAGAGAATATTCGGCGATAACTCGTGTCGTACGATCCTTCCTCTGGGGTTGCTACCTTGCTAACATACTTTTCAATTACGTCTTTCACTGTCCTCTTGGTCCCAAGCAAGGAGATGACACCCCAATTCATTCAATATCAACAAATGAGACGGAACGATGCACATATGGTCAGTGGTGCAGTCGCTGTGTTTAGTTTTCACCATCGCTAGGGTGTCCGTATTTGCGAATTCCACCACTCAATATGCACAGTTGTCACGTTGCGTTCCAACGTTATTTAGTGGTCTCGCTTGTTATCTCGGTGCAGATACAACATTTCACGACATGAGGGTGCTATGTATACATGTGCTTTAGCGAAGGAATTTGCTGTCACATGTATACGGACGAGAGCGGTGACCTGCCTGCCTTGATCGCACTCGGTAGATAAGCACTGAAGGTGACCGCGAGCTGCCACTGCTCCCGGGATATACCCCCACAGGGCACTCTTTCCAGATTATGATTATTGGGCCGCAAGGCTGGAAGGAGGTCCATTGAAGCAGTTATTGGAACTTGTATGAGTCAACTTTGTCTAGCGGAGATTGTCGTAGCACGCGATCGTCCAAATGATAGCAACTCAACTTGCAATGCTACAGAATTTTATGATCGGTGGCAGATTTTTGCACTGGACGTCTACATTTTTCTGTGACTAAGGAGGCTGTCAAGAAGGCTGGGAAGGAACTTATATCTTCAATAGTCGCCTGACTCTTGAGGCAAGACATTGCCATCGGTGCTACTGGCAGAAGGCGGAGCTCGGGATGCCCGCAGACTACAATTCCTTTAGACTGGTCATATAGATCAATACTAGGTAATTAGCGTCCATATGTTATTATCTTACAATTCCTGCAGGTACCCCTATGCCCAAGTCAATAGTTCAAGTCCGACTTTCTGCTAGTGCATCCTGGTGCCACCCTAGAAACTCCAAGGTGGCAAAGCGACCTAAAGGGTATAGGAGAGGGCCTTAAAGCGGAATGCAAACGCTCGGCGATAGCCATATTAGACTGTGGATTTTATGATTCTGTACACTAGATGTTCGGAGATCTTGTATTGCTAGACTGAAGGAAGGATTAGACGAGGAAAGCGTAAGTATGATATGAAAGGCACAGAGCTGTACGAATCAGGATAGAAGTTGTCTCATCTATGCCGTTGCGGCTGGAACTATTGAGTTTTCGTACTCACGGTCAAGCAGCAGAGGACGGCTTGCGACACGCTAACAGCGCTAGGTCCTGGGAAATACACGATAAACCCCGTTCATTCTGCTATGAAAATAGCTGTACTTACAACCATCAAGGTAGACATGCTGAGCTTCCGCCGAGGTGCATCGTTGGAGTGCGTGACGTTGACAGTGTCGTTCGGGTTTCGAGCCATAGTGCTAGAGAGGTCCTGGAGGCAAGGAGATCAGCACATGGATATCTGAGGATGTCGTTAGAACCCCACGGAGCCAGGGGCGGCGGTTTGATGCGACGGGATAAAGCCTTGTTTATCATACAAATGGCTGTTGTCGTCGGTGTAGAGCACGGCCTAATCGCCGTCAGTGTTCCCAGGAAGTGAGGTGTGCACTGCTGCCAACACTCACCATTGTTCTTTCGCGAGCAGAAGGCTTGACCCTCGCATACGGATGGAATCTGAACAAGTACGAATACTTGTAGCTGGGCAGTTTTCCTGAATCCGTCATGTGCGAAAAGAAAAGAACTGCAGAACAAAGAGAAAGGAAGAAAAGACCACAAGCCCCGTGCAGGGCTTAAAATTTAAATAGCCAAGCGGGCGGGCCTGGAATACCAATAGAAAAAATAAAATAAAAAAGGGAGCGATGCGTGCAACGACTGAGTCGTCCAGTCAGCAGGGTTGCGACCTCGAAATGGTAGCCCGGCGCTTACTCGAATTGACCTATTTCAATGTATCCATATACGATCTGCTTCCGCGGCGGCATCCCGTTCGTCGAAGAACTCCTGGTCACGATCAAGTCCAATACAAGACTTCCTCCTGGGTAGGACAAGTAACCGCTGCCAAGGAGGAGCGACGTCCACGAACACATCAGACCACCTGACTGTCCTTCTGCAATAACGCTGCAAATGAACCTTCCATCGTACCGTAGGTTTCGTTACTGAACTCAGGATTGTTGTCCCAGTATACATTCCATGGCACGGCAGTTTACTTCCTGGTACCAGGCTGTTGTAGCGAGTGGGATTACACCACGCCGGGTGTCCCCTTCCAGCCAAAACCCGACTGCATGACGAAACAACATCGTTGAAATGTCCTGTACGCAGCGCTCATTGACGTGCATACCATACCCCATCCTACATAGCTATACCCTGCTGGGAACGCAATATTAGCGCTTTGGCACTGCCCCCGAAGTTTCGTGACGTGACACACGAAAAAGGGGCTCGTCACATCACGCTCAAATCAGGCAAGTTCACTCACCGCATCATGAGACTTGGGGTGTCAGCTCAACGTGTGTCCTCAAACGCCGCAACGATGTTTTTTCGTCCATTTCGGTGTAGTAGAAGACGAAGATACCGCGAAGAAACTGCCCGCATCAAGTTTTTCAAGGGGGACTGTCAACCAGAAATCTGTTCGTCAAATGAGGCTGCGTCAATATACCCTCTTCCGATCGTGCCTCCAAATCAATCGGGTGTGTTTGAGTGAAACAAGACACTCACTGGTCACGCTGCACTTGTGGGACTCTCCAATGGCTACTCCCTGCGACCAGATGTCACGTCCTCTCTTTTGAAGGGTCAAGAAGTAGAAGATGCCAGTGTGCGTCGGCGTGCGTTAAGTGAGTTCTGCGATGAACCAGTCCCGCCTATCTTCGTAGGAAAGTTATTGGATTTTTCCACCGTGGCGTTCGTCATGAAGAGCGCGGTGACGGAGCAAGACAAAATTGCGGTGACCCCCTTCTTGACGTCAAAGATGCTGACATGCGATATCGCGTTCAGACGATCGACTGGAGATTCTATTTTGAGCGGAAGATTGGATGTGTGCGACAAAACTTTGGTCTGTGGGTCGTGCCCTTTGCTGTGCCCAGTGCTTCACAGACGAAGGCCCAACTACCTTTGCAAGAGGCGCAAGTGCAGTCAAGGTGTCGGAAACTTTGACTGGCGTAACATGGCGCCAAAGTGGTGTGGGTCTGCTGACTCTCACTCGAACTCCGCAAGCGACGACGGCTTCGATTAGTGGACCCGGTAAACAGAACAAACATGTCTTTTGGCGATGACAATACAGTCAACTCTTCTGGATATTTTCCCCTCGGTCCCCTTCATCGAGAGTGAAATATCCATCCGCTTTTTTCTGGCGGTCAATCATTCGTCTCTCCAGTTATTGAAGACCCCACGAAGTGGCAGAAAATTTCCAGTCCGCAAACTTGATTTGGCTTGTGACAACCCCACTTAAAATTCTCAAATCTACCTCACCGTCCACCGAATTGGCTACATTGTTCCAAACCACACTACTCCATATCTCCACATCTAGTCTACCCCGTCTCTCACCGCTGCAGATCCAGCCCTTCCGCTTTTCCCGCTTGGTAGAATCCCCTCCGCTCATCAATCGTCGTGACATGGGAAAATTTACACCTGGAAGTAGGAACTGCCACTGTCGGGTCTGCCCCAGGAGGCTACCCTTCTGGGCGGAGTGAAGGAGAGTTCGAAGCAACCCAAGGTTCATATGGGGGCGGCCTTGCCTTCGCGATTCTGCTCCCAACTTGCCGTTATCATTCCAGTCTGTAGCATGACAGCAACATGTAAGAGTCATACGGCCTCGCAGTATACGTTGATCCCGCAATTGTCCCGCCCCCTCTCGACATTTCTTTCGCTTTCAGTACCTTGCGGTCGTCGGCGCTTCCGACCCAATGTCACCGAATGAGCGAACGGCTACGGGGGTGGATACTTCACTTGGCACATCTAGATTTTGTCGCCCTAACGTCGCCCAATGCAGACTTGTGGAGAACCAGCCTTTGAGTCCTCTCGATCTTCTCTCTATCGCAAGGACATGCCTGGTGGTGGACGGGCCGCTCTGAGTAACGGCGCGCAATGGTGGGTAAATCAAGTGTTTGGATTCCAACGCAGCCGGGAGCGCTTACCCGTCATCAGACTCAGACTTCCAGTGTTATTTGAATTGTGTGCTTGTTTCCTGGAACCTCACATTTAAAGTTTCATTCCGTATTTCGATGCGGGTGCATTGCTTCACAACTGAGGTGCTACGTATATGTACTTACCCCTAGCGGTATTGTGAAGGGATTCACTGCCTCATTTATTATGATGACAGTAAGAGTTTTCACAGCAGAAATATTTCTTATGACGGTCGAGCCCATTAGTGACGATTGCCGTCGCCGTCGATTGAAAAGATAAAATTCTAACGATAATACAAAATTTCATGAATGGAAAGAAATTATGAGAGATTCCAGGGCAACATTAACGTGCTTGGTGTATGGACACAACGAGCAGCTGGCAAGGTGTCGCGTACATCACATCTTGACCAGCGGTGACTCGCTATTCCAATTTCTACCAGGGGGAAACTCAGAAAGCAACCACAGCTCACCAGCATGTGTGCCCAAAGTAGTCAAGTTTGAAATCCTAACATAGCTTCTGGATCTCCCGCACTGACGTACATTACTATTTCAGTCGCGCGACATTTGAACAAACACGCCTCGGATTGGATTAGGGGGAGCGTGATAACACAATCATACATGAAGGCTGGGGCTCTCCATAATAACCCCTCAACCAGTTCCTATTTATTTTGCGGTGCGTCGTATTAGTGTGTTTCATTCCGTTGCGCATTCGGGATACTCCCACCCAGAGACGCGAACAAAACCTCGTTAAACTACACTCTCGGCACAATATGCACGCGTGCCTCCGAATCACCGAAATTCTGGATCTTATCATGGGGTTCATGGTGGATGATGAGAGAGTTAACTACCCGAATGAAGCCCGTCCCCTTCTTCACAAGGACATTGCAAGACTTGCAAGGACCTGCAAGGTGTTCATGGACCCAGCGCTTGACGTTCTCTGGAGAACGCAACCTTCCCTCAGTCCACTCATCATGTGCTTGCCTGATCACCTCTGGACTTCGAAATTAGAGTCCAGCGGCAGGACTGTGGTATGTCGTCTGCACCTGTGGTGGTAGGGTCACTGACGCCTGCCCAACTAGTAGTCTCTCCTGCAGGAACCTTCGCATGAGGACTGGATCAGGCCAAAAAGGTATTCACAGCGAATCCGAGCCTTTGATCATTGTACCCCATTAGCTCTACCCAAAGTCTCTATGAATGCCTTCGACGCCGTGTTCTCGTTGGGTCTATGCTGCGAGCTTTTCCCGTCGCTTCGTACTCTGGATGTCGAAGTTTTCGGGTTGCCATCTATAAATCCAATCGAATTCCTCGGCTCCATCCGTTTACCCCAACTTACTCGGCTGAGCTTCAGGATACCCAAGTACCTCCGATACAAATATCCAGTTTTTCGTTTCGTGCCAGCTTGTATGCCACCCCTCCAAGCATTGACAATTAATGCTGATGGCGATGCTTTCGCCAGACGGTGGACGCCTGCTCTTTTCGGAGTGGACTTCGCAGGAGTTCCATACCTGCGCAGTCTTGACCTCTCTTTCAATATGGATGTCTCGTCTAGTTGTGTGCGCGAACTAATCCATCTGCAGTATTTGCGCGACTTGTCTGTGTCGTTACCCGGTGATTTCGATGTTGGCATACGTCCTTCCATACAACCGATACTCCCGTCGCTCCAACGTTTGGAAGTTATCGTTGGCTCAATAAATCAATGTTCCACCTTACTCTCCTCTGTTACTTCATCCGCACTTGGTTCCGTCAAGATTTACCATCGTGCGCCCGCTACTCAGAGTGACATTTACACGCTATTCGAGACGATCGAGCGCATCTATGATCGCTTTCTGGACTTTCACACTCTTTATGTTGACTTTCACACCTTCCCGACCACACGTTCCAACGATCCCACCTTCGACTTCCGGCGATCGACACTGACGCCCCTCCTTGCATGCCATCGCTTGCGCATTCTCCATCTCGTTTCTTTCGGTACGCTGGATATCGACGATGCCTTCATCGGGCACATTATACTTGCGTGGCCTCGTATCGAGTGCCTGTACCTGCGGGGATTCCAATTGAACAAAACGTGTGTAACGCTGGAAGGTTTACGTGAACTCTTGAAAGGCTGCCCACTCCTTTCGTCTCTCTCCATGCAAATTGATGCGAGCATTCTGCCTGAGCAAGAACCAGAAATGGAATCGTTGTCCCTTACGAGGCTCTATATCTTTGGCTCTCGCGTTGAAGATAGGACGGCGGTAGAACGATATCTCAGAATTCTTGCACCTAGGTTGCAATCGTTGATGCTGGAAATGAATGCTTCCTTACACCTAGCGTTACTTACAGGATCGCCCGTTGCTCCCCCCAATATCCTCTAACTCACTGGTAATGTTCGATCAGTAGGGCCGTGCTTCTGGTCAATAAACGTTCGGATTCTATTACTGAGACATGCCAATGTCAGATTATGAACTACAGCTACTACCTGGGTCCTTACACGCGTTAAGACGTTATTTCCGACTTTCTAGTGGATGTATGTATATCTATGGGACGAAGGAACTCGCTGCTTCTTGTATATGACACGAGTGGGGACTCTCACGATTTTGGCGGATGAACACAGAGGTAGCCCACACAAAAACCATACTATTCCCGAGGTCTGAAATCCTAGAAAAGTATCTGGAGGACTCATAATGAGGCATTTTCTAGAGACGGGTCGCGGGGTATTAATCAACTGCGCAGACTACATATGATTGTCGAAAGGTCTTTGGCAATAATGCAGATTTTATCCCCAGAACAAAGCAGTTTAGCTCACGTACGGCCCGTAGATGTCCGTATTTAGTGCAGTAGTGCAGTAGGGTCATGCCAGACTTATCCCACCAAAGGAATGGTGAAATATATGTTCCTCAAATCCGTACTCTAGATTTCTGAGACCATAGAAGTCCATCTATCAGTTCGTCCATAATGAACAAGTGAGTAAGTCATCAGGTCGTGAGGAAGGGCAGATACGATTCACCATGTAGTCGCTCGTGTTCCACACTGATGCTCTCTGCACGGGCTCCATAGCTCTCAACCAGCAACATCGACAGAAGAGATGAACTGATCTCACCCCTAGGAGACCCCGATCGCTTGATGTCGACGTCCACAACGTGAATTGGTCCCCCTGCCAGGCTGTTTCAAGGTAACAAGAACAGCGCTTTACCTGTGGCTTTGCCTCTTGATTACGAGTGTACCACTGGTCGCATGCGGTTGGCTGCATTGAATATCCTGGATAGCATACTAACCCCGAGTATGGCAAAATGCGGCTCGAGGTGAGACCGATACCTAAGAGTGACTGAGTGGGTGCTGACGCCCGCAAACCTCGGTCAATTGTATCCATGGCCACTACACGTAGCACGCTCCTAAGTACTGACTCTCACGAGCCCGAAGTTAAGGTGCTTGCTTTGGTAAGTTGCTGTACAGCCCTCCCCAATAGAGTGGGGATCGCGCCGAATGTACTTGCTTATCGCAGCTTAGCCTTAAACCGCGTCTTACCATCGATCATGCCCATCGAAGGCTTGCAGTAAGTGGATCGGATCCTTACTGTAACTTCGCAGTCATTTCGTATCACACAGTGAATCGTACGACGAAGACGAACAATGCTTCCATGTCCGTGCCCTATTTGTAGCCTGTAAGGCATCGGCAAACTGTTCCACGTAGGTATCTTCTTTTCCCACTCCGAAAAGGCGTGGATCCGCTGGGTCATCGTCGTAGACGTGCCGTCCCGCCCGCCAAGCCCAAGCAGCCTAAGAGCAGGTGAGGTCGCAGAGATCATTCAGCTTCAACGCATCCTTGTTGCTAATATGCAACGCGAAGTGCGGGAAAATTGGCAAAGAAGTACTTGCATTGATGTCTCGTGTGGGTATTGGCAGTTGACACTGACATATAGACCACCGGCTATGAATAAGAACGCGCATAAGTACCCCAAGCACGGCCAGTAATTCCCTCACACGACTTGCCCAGTGACTTATACCCTTGTCGACAGACTCGACGAGAGCGAAGAAATAACTACTGCTGGCTCTATCCTTGATAGTGCCTTCGTATCATTGTCAGTCATGTGTGCATCCGTTCGCGTATGAACGTTGAACGCCTACCTTTCAGAAATCCATTCCTTTTATGTCAGACACCACAGTAAATTGAGTTCAAAAGGCAATGGAGCAACACCCGAGAAAGATCGAAAGTCACCAATGATGCTGCCTAGACAAAGCACTCGGATCGTGTGATCACTAGAATAAGGGTCCGCAGTGCGGTGGGCGAGGCAGTACACGCAGCCCTGGACCCAGGGCTTAGCCAATGAGAACAGCAGAAAAGGCCCCTCCGGGTTCCGGCGCAGGTGCTGCGTGCTTGTGCGCAGCCTGCCTGGAAGTACATATGTACTTATAGAAATAGAGCGTCAGACCAGGCCCCATAGTATTGTTCGACTGAGAGAGCTTCGTACCAGCAGAGATGGTGATGTTGACGGGCACCCGCAGCACGACGCCAGTCAAGTGGCGTCCCCGATCCAATCAGTTCTCTCCATCGCCATCGTCACCGTCACTGCCATCTCCACCACCGCCGAACACCGTATCGTCGCCGATGCAGGCACTCAGACTACAGAAAAAGCATCCCGAGGTCACTCAGGATGAGATGTTCGACCTCATCAATCGCTTCAAGTGCGTTTTAGCTCTGCATCTACCCGCCACAATGATTCATTATTAGATCATCTGTAGCGCGATCCACACCGACACTCCGGGTCGCGTAGACAAGAGTTCCGTCTTGCAGGCACTCCAGAATAGCGGAGAATCGTATGACCAAGCGCGTGAGACGCTGAAACATGTTTCTGTCGACGCCAGTGGCAAAGTCGAGCTCGAAGACTGGGTCGAAGTGCGTCTCCGCCAGCGATGATGTCACACATGCACACCTCACATTGAACTCGCCCTTTTAGCTCAACGTCAAGCTACGAACACAGACAAAAGCCTCTGTGTTGGTGACGAGAGCCGGAAAAGTGACAGTCAAGGGGTCAAATGCGAACGTCAGTCATACGATCAACGAGGACGAACGAACGGAATTCACCAATCACATCAATGGAGTATGTAGTCCTCCATCGTTCCAGTTTCCTATACTCATACAGGACTCAGGTCATCGAAAACGATTCAGATATCGGCTCCCGATTCCCCATCCCAACGACGACGATGCAGATCTTTGACGAGTGTCGAGACGGTCTCATCCTCTGTAAACTCATCAACGATTCTGTGCCAGACACTATCGACACCCGTGTGCTGAACATACCCACTGCTCGCAAGCCACTAAATGCGTTCCAAATGACCGAAAACAACAACATCGTCATTACCTCTGCCAAAGCTATTGGCTGTTCCGTCGTCAATATCGGACCATCTGATATTGCTGAAGGGAGGGAACATCTGATCCTCGGGCTTATTTGGCAAATCATCCGCAGAGGTCTTCTCGCACAGGTTGATATCAAACTCCATCCAGAGCTGTATCGCTTATGCGAGGATGGCGAGACCATAGACGATCTCCTTCGCCTTACGCCGGACCAAATCCTGCTACGTTGGTTCAACTACCATTTGAAAGCTGCCGGTTGGAAGAGAAGGTAAAGTTTTTTGTTCGATCACTCGAGCTAACGCGTCTCACCGCAAGCCATCACCAGAGTCAACAACTTTAGTCGCGACGTTTGCGACGGCGAAAATTACACTGTTCTTCTCAATCAACTCAAACCTGAACAGTGTTCTCTTGCCCCTCTTCAAACGAGGGACATCAGGCAGCGTGCGGAACAGGTGCTGCAGAATGCCGCGGCGATCAATTGCAGAAAGTATCTCACAGTTTCATCGCTCGTTGCTGGCAATCCTCGTTTGAACCTTGCTTTCGTCGCCAACCTCTTCAATACATGGCCCGGCTTGGCCCCTCTTGACGAGCAGGAGGCGAAAGATTATGGCGTGGTCGAAGACTTTGACGCGGAAGGAGAACGCGAGGCCCGGGTATTCACCCTCTGGCTCAACTCGCTCGGAGTCGAACCGGGCGTTTACAATTTGTTTGAGAATCTAAAGGATGGATTGATCATCCTGCAAGCGTTCGATAAAATTCTTCCGGGATCCGTGGTCTGGCGGCGGGTGTCGAAGCCCAAAGGAGGCGTTCACGCTCCTCCCACCACCATGCTGGAAGACGAGGAGCAGGAAGATATTGGTGTAAAGCCGAACCAGAGCACACTTTCCCGCTTCAAGCAAGTGGAGAATACTAATTATGCCGTCGAACTCGGAAAGCAGAATGGAATGCACCTCGTCGGCATTCAAGGTGCGGACATCGTCGACGGGCAGAAAACTCTTGTCCTGGGTCTTGTTTGGCAACTTATGAGGCAAGGTTCATTCCAAATCTCTGGTGAACTCAACGACTCACGTTACGTTCGCAGGATGAATATCACCAAGACCCTCATGTCACTATCGGGGTCCGGCCGACCCATGAGCGACACTGAGATGTTGAAGTGGGCCAATAATACCGCTCAAAAGGGAAAGCCTGGCACCCGACCCATCCGATCATTCAAGGATCCGTCTATCACCACTGGTTTGTTCTTCCTCAACGTTCTCGAGGGACTAAGGCCAGGCATTGTTGATCCGGCCTTGATCATCAACGTCAGCGAGACCGGTCCTTACGAAGACCGGAGACAAAACGGTACGTCATGGACTTACTTCGCGTGGACGAATCGTTAAAACATGGGCTGGTGAACATCAGCCAAATTGGCCATTTCCATCGCGAGAAAGATGAACGCCTTGATTTTCCTCGTCCCAGAGGATATTGTGGACGTCCGGCCTCGTTTGGTAAGTCGGGTCTAGGTCCTCATAGTGCCTGTGTTCTGACCTCACCTGTATTAGATCTTGACATTTGTCGGAAGCTTGATGAGTGTTGCATAGATCGAGTTACTTGTAGCCGATACTAAACGGATGGGCTTTTTGAGCCACCCGAGTTACTGAGCGTTTTTTCTTCGATGTAACCCGTTACTATATGATGTTTAACTTGTGCTACGTCTTCGATGTCGAGTGTGATCTAGCTGCTTCTAAGACGGTGTAATCAGTTTGGGCCAATGATGTCTACCTAGAATAGTACTTCGGGCAGTTGATAATCAGCCTTCCAACCTTTACCCCACGAACGTCACAATTTACAGTTTTAACTTCACCTCTACCGGGTTTCAAGTGACGGATGTCATTCGTTGATCTGAAATCCAAGAGGCAATCAAAATCAAGGACAACGTATGTGTCGTCCCCGTCCAATGCTCCACGCACCTCAACACCTCTTTCGCCTCAAACAATCAATGCACGGACAAACGAAGATATTCAGCTACCCGCGCCAGAGTCGGCTTTGGTGTCCGGACCGGCAGAACATTCTGACACGGGGAATGTATCAACGGACGTTAGTGTAACAGGTCCTCCGATGCCAGACCCTGCAAATTCCGCTGTACCGTCGGCCATGTCGGGTACACCTGCTTATAATAATGAGCATAGGCGCATACTTCCAGAAGGTGGACTATACAAGGAGCTTCCCTCATGGCTCGCAATAAAGGATTCCCCTGGCACCGGACGGGGTTTGTGGCATCAGGGGTCTACGAACATAAGACCTGGTGAGTGTAAATTACGTTGGTTCACGGTTAACCTAACCGTCGCAAAGGCGACGTTGTCCTATCTTTACGACCTCACGTGTTTACGCTTTCTACCAAGTACCTTGACTCGCATTGTTCTCGATGCGCTGGATCACCTGCTTCCGGACTCAAACGGTGCACTGGGTGTCGCAAAGTGTGGTACTGTACCTCTGTAAGTATCGGATACATTTTTTTTTCGTCTCTGTGCAAGAGTAGTATCTCGGATTGAGCTCGGGACCCAACTGACTTATGATACTGAAGGCCTGTCAAAATAACGACTGGCCAATCCACAAGTTCGAGTGTACCGCGATCCAGAATTGGTCAAATGAAGCGCCTTCTGAAAAGGTGTCTGTGCCTAGCGACGCTGTTCGATGCTTGGCCAGGATCTTGTGGCAGATCAAACGTAAAAGTCCTAGTAACATTTGGGTATGGATTCAGTGGAGCGTTATGCGCGGAACACGCACAACTGACGGACATATCAGGCGAAAGAGATTCAGGCAATGCAGTCTAGTGTGTCTATGACGGCTTGGCAAAACTTGAACTCATGTTGACGGGTTACCCTGCGCAGATAGACAATCCATTCATCCGACCGCCGTCGAAGGACATACGCACCTCGCGCAGTCCCTCGTTCGTTATCTCGGGGCGTCCTCCCCAACCGAACTGGAGAGCTATGGCATCATGTCCACAGCGGACCTTGTCGATGTGATTTCACGGGCGAGTCTGGGTCGCCATTAATTTCCTTGTACTATGCTGACAGTAACTGCGTAGTTTATCATCAACACGGTTGCATTGACTACGCCATCGTTGACCCCTATTGGAGTCGCCGTTTCACCACTGGTTGCTCTTATCAACCACTCTTGTGCACCAAATGTGGTCGTGGTATTCCCCCGTAGCAGAAAGGACTCTGGCAACGAGCCGGTTGTGAAGGTCGCCGCACTCAGAAATATCGCTCCCGGTGAAGAGGTATGAATTCAATCTGTTGCATCGTTGTACTCGAATTGATCTTCGATGTCAGATTTTGATGTCTTACGTAGACACGACACTTCCAAAATCGTTGCGACAGATGGCTCTCATGGAAACATATAATTTCCAGTGCCGCTGCTGGGCTTGTACTGAATCCAGTGAAGTAGACCCGCGCGAGGCCGTGTGGTGTCCCACGGCTTGCGGGGGCACGTCTTCGTTACCAACCGAAAGTAAGTCGAGAATGACAGAATGAGAATTGGGCGACTGATCATTTAGCAGAGAACCGAGTATCTCGCTGCAACAGTTGCGGAGCGGCAATCAACGATCCTGATGCAGTGATGGATGCGACTCGTGTTGGACAGGAGGCATTGGATAAGGCGGGGAGTTTGCAAGGCATGCTAAGTTTCATTTCCTTCCATTGAGTTTTCTCTGAAAATTTATCCAGACAGCAATGAAGCGAAATTACTGACGACAAATATTATATCTGTGCTCATGTCCGCTAGGCTGACACCGTCCACGCACCCTTTGTTAGCACTCTTGAAGCTTCATCAAACGCTTCTGATATCTTCATTTCAAACGCTGCTAACGCAAGAAGTGTTAAATGAAACTATTCGCACTGCCGGCAAGTATTCGGCTGGTTTATCTGCCGTACTCGATGAAGGACATCCTGTTCGTGCCATGGCGCTCGTTGAACTTGGAAAACTCTTGGCCGTGGATGAACCGTCCCCTGCTGCATCGCAGTCAAAGAACGGGACGTTCCCCCCATCAGGACCTGCCAGGTTGAGGGCCGCCTACGAGACCCTTCTGCGTGCAAGGGCAGATTTACTGATTGGGTTCGGTCGTCAAACCGAGGGCGGGGAGGTAGGCGCTGATGTACGCGAGACATTAGTAGCACTAGAAAAAGAGCTGGGGGTGTGGTCGACAGGGATCCGAAACGTTTTAGAGGACACCCTTCCGCCCGCGAGGATTGCGCGTGTGGAGTGAGCTACTGATCGCTCGGGGTGTAGGCATTTGGGTGAGCGGTCTTGTATACCGAAGTCTAGCAGCCTCGACTCTTCGGCGCCATGTCTTCACTCGTATCTATCTTTCTTCTGGAACTAGGCGCTGCTCTTGTACACTACTTTCATTTTTTAGGTGTACGTTACTTCAATCTCAAGCAATTGTGTTACATAACTTCCGTCAACGAAGTAGGTGCACGTGCCACTTCGGAGATGGTGAGTTCTTGAAGGTCGGTTATGACACTAGCTGAGGGCGAGTATGAGGTACTTCTGGAATAAATCCATGGAATACTTCGATAATTCAACTTCATGAAAGTGCACGTTGAAGAAGCTACTCACCGAAGTCCCAGAGGGTGATAATATTACTGACTATTTGACATCAGGCTCGTGGGGTAGGCACTAGTGCCGAGATACTATTACCAACCCTCCTTCCTCGTACTATCTCCAAACACACCTCATATGTACAACGAGCCAGTCACAATGGGTAGTATCACGCGGACATCTAGCTTCGGTCACGAGAATAATATCGGGAAAGTTTGATCAGAGAAACAACGACCCTCGACTATTAAAAACTCCCGAGTGACGGCCCATATCCGTGCCCTCGTGGCGGAACGCGTGCTAGAAAGCAAACACTATTCTGAAGATATACTCGGCGCTGGAAGTGATATCCCCGATTGTCCCATGAATCGGCGTGAGGAGCGACATTTCGAGAACACATGTCCTCTTGCGATCGAGTTATGCTCCTCTGCATGTCCAGCTGACTCGAGCACAAGGTTTCGAGAGCGAATGTCCTGGGAGATAATACTAGAAGAGACCCACAATTCACTGCGGAAACGAGATTTTGTCTGGTACCGGATATAGTACGGGCAGACGAGTAAAACGTACATGGAATGTACTTCGCCAGATGATCTGCCCTCGTCGTGGCAACTTATGTAAAGACGCGCTTTCCAGATGCTGCCCGGAGTCCAGCCAGCCCCAGTGGCCCCAGTCCGGGCAGACAGCAGCGCGCGCGCCTGGTGGTACAGACAGACACCATATCATCTGTCCTTTTTCCAGTCATTGTATGGGCATGCCATGTTTTCATACGGCCATAGTATAGATTTCTTCAAATTCATGTACAGGAATAATACAGAACCACTATGCAAATCCTACCCCTGCGGACCCTCCCTACCGCAAATCCCACATATAGCGCTCCATCCATGCACTGAACGTGCGCTCCCCGCCCTCGCACCTAGCTCCCAAGTATGTTCCAAGGCCCCTCTGACCGTGGGCTGCCCGAGCGCACCCATAACGTGGACATGGACATGAGTTTCGGGGAACTGATGGCATCGGCTCCGGCTGGGGTGAGCAGGCCACAAAACATATCTTCCTCCCGTAGCACACAAGAGAGCGGCGTATTTTCGTCTTCGACAGATCATAACGCCTCGAGGGGACATCACAGCATGGCCCTAGACCCGATCTTGGGACGAATCTTGTCGGTTTCGAGTGGGATGACAGGGACACAAAACACGTCTTCTCCGCTCAGTCCACAGTTCGAAAACGATTTCAGCTTCACTAAATCATTAAGCCAGTCCTTGGTAAGTAACAGCAGACCTAGCAGCCTGGCACACGGGGGCTTACTTGATCTTAGGTGCAAGAGGTTGCAGGACGCGACCGTGGAACCCAACATATGTCATTTGGACAACAACCGCAAGGCCGTCCGATGCATCCAGCATTCAGAAATCCATCACAACGGGAGGACCCCTTTACGTGAGTTAGTCTCAGTCTGGCACATGAGGGATCTCACCTATCCCCAACCATCTTCAGTCCTATGACGCCTTCAACTCCGAATATGCATGGCAACATGTCGACCCACAGCGAACGATCAGCGCGTGCATAATCAATTGGGCAGTCCGTGCATGATTACTCGTTAGGGTACACACCTCGCCAACCAGCCCAAACGCCACTCCATGATCCAGGCAACCAGTATATTCAATCTTCGTCTTCCGGTCTCAATCCCCGACACGTTCTCACAGAAGAAATCAAAAAGATCAATATCAAACTTGCGGAACTGCAAGTAGCACACGAACAACTTGCCTTGCGTGTGGAGAATAGCAGGTGTAGAGCTTCGGCATGATGCGTCGAGGGATGAGCGGAAGCGGTTGAGTGTTGAGTAGAGGATGCAGGTGAAGGTCACATGTATGCGGTATACGCGTCACACATTTGATAATGGGAGGTAGAAAACATGTTGCACGATGGAAAAGCACATGGTAAACGATTCTACGAGGGCTTCAAGAAAGTGTAATTGAAATTTTCATTAATTCATCTCAAGCCTGATGCGTTTCACCCCAGGTGTAGACTTGGGTGGGGAAGGTGACCTGGAAAGTACGCCATGTTGCGAGAAATCGACTCCTCGAGGTGAGGTGCCAAAGCCAGCTTCCATACGCCTCATAAGGACGAAGGTGCTTATAGAGTCTTGGGAAAGCGACGGAAGTTGCGAGGATACCGACAAACTGTGGAAGGTAATGAGGCCATCGCCCTGGGCTGTGTCAGTTTACAGATGGAAAGAACGATCAAGTCAACTTGCGTTAGCCAGCGCGGTCTTGACCCGCTCATCCTCGCTCTCTGGTTCAGTCACGCTGTCATCAGTATCTGGTGAGAAGAACTGTGTTTACTGGAAACAAGGCAAGAGTATTATGGTCTTACTGGGTCCATCCTTGGTATCTTTCACTGGGGTAGAGAAGAGGGAAGAGGAGAGGGATTTCTCGCCACAGTCAGAGGTGTGCACAGGTTGTTCATCATGGCCTGGAGACTTGGAGATCTTGGAGAGTTTCGGAGTCTCTGTCAGAAATATTGGTTGGACAGTAGGAGAAACAACAGGTGCGCAGTTGATAAACCGACCTATATTCTGGCTGATATCTAAGTTGGTATCGGTTTGGACTTGTGCGCCTTTGTGTTGGATAGGAAGCACGGTCGTTATCTCAAGGGTCTCGGAAAATAAAAATGAGTATATAGCACGGCTCAACGAACCATGGTACTTACCACAAGACCAGATGCTTGTGCCATGAAGGAGACACGATACGTGCCGGGGTGAGTCAAAGGCAGCTGGAGCGAGATCAAGTTCGCCATGGTACGGGTGGTAAGAGACTTCTCGGAGAAAATTTTCGCAAAGTGTCCACAATCTGCCTGGAACGCGTCATAATGTACAGGCAGCTAAACATGCACGTATCCAGACGTCGAGAAAGGACGTTATCTGTGTGTCTGGTGGTCAGTCAGCATACAGGCAGACGAGGAATCCTTACGGTACAGACAGACGGTATGTTTATGTATCTGGATGATGGATTTGATACAGACATGTGATCTGTCTCAGAACTGTATGTCGAGAAATTTCGGAAGGCTCGAGAGGATTTCATGGAGTCCGGATTTGGTACAGAAAGGTGCATGAATATATCTGACCGTCGGATTTTGTACGGGAATTTGGTTAGCTCCATTCAGATTACAGGCAGACCATCTTCTCAGATCTAATTATTGTACTGACAGAATCTCGTTTCCGCAGTGATTGGGACTTGGCACATGGTCTGTTTGCCTCATTCGGTAGACCTCTCAGCGCCGTCCTCACCAATATATTGGGCCAGAGTCCTCATGATTGCTCTGTCTTATCTCTCTTATCCTACCTCCAAGGCATTTTAAAAGTAGGGTAACATGCTCTTCTCGTATCTTTCTCACCGTCGGGCATGGTGAGTGTGATTGACTGCGGTACAAGGGGACTCAAGCGGGACAGCTATACACCAGTCTTGATAAACGCCGTGAGCGGGAGGAACGAATAGCGTCTTTACCCCAGGTCTACCATGAACCCTTAACACCTCAGGACAAGCACCTATTGTCTCAACCCATCTCATCCATCGTTCACGAAGTCCAGACATCCTCACTTCTGCCAGTGGACGTCCTCCGCGCTTATGGCAAAAGAGCGATTCAAGCCCAGGCGCAGACGAACTGTCTCACAGAGGTAATGATCGGTGAAGCCGAGAATTGGGCACTGGCGGCAATTCGGTCCGGTCCCTTAGCAGGAGTGCCTGTCTCGCTCAAAGATATGATTGCTGTCAAAGGTTACGATTCCTCGCTGGGCTACTCTGCATTCACCAATGCACCTGTGCCGAACGATGGTCCGCTCGTACGACTTCTCCGCGATGCTGGCGCAATTCCTTATGTGAAGACGAACGTACCCTTGACCTTACTCTCCTATGAGACCACTAATGATGTTTTTGGCGTCACTGAGAACCCTCACAAAAAGGGTTATACCGCCGGCGGATCTTCGGGTGGTGAAAGTGCACTGATAGCACTTGGAGGCTCCAGAATAGGCGTTGGCACCGATGTAGCGGGCAGTGTCAGAGTCCCTTCGCACTACTCTGGTATCTACGCTATCAGGTCGAGCGCACAAAGGTTTCCCAAGACTGGAAGTGCTGGAACCATCCCTGGTCAAGACGGGGTTTCTGGGGTTCACAGTCCCATGGCAAAGACGCTTGAAGATCTCGAGACTTTTTGGCGCGCTGTGATCCAAATGAAACCATGGGAATACGACCCTTACGTAAGAAACCACAGTACGCTCACTATCATGTAGGCTGATTCACAACGCGAGAAGGTGGTGAATTTACCGTGGAGGAAAGTCGAGTTGCCACGAGATCGTCCAATAAGGTGGGGCGTTCTATGGGACGACGGTAGGTGGTAGTGATGAATGGGGGGGAAATTCTGAATGTCATATCAGGTGTCGTTGCACCCTCACCGGCATGCCTGAGAGCACTGAAGATGGTGACAGAGGTGCTCGCAAAGCATGGCCACGAAATCATCACGCTGTGGGAACAGTTTCCTTACTTATAGCACATCGTATCTGATTGAACGGGCAGAAACTCACCCCTACCGTACGAAGGTCTGCAGATTGCTTCCCAGCTTCTGTTCGCCGACGGTGGCAAAATATTCTCGAAGCCGTTCCGTACCTATGAAACAAATTCTGCAGGGATGGTCCCTGCTTTGCGTGCTTTGAGGCTCCCACGCTTCGTCATGAAAATATACGCGTGGTACCTGCGATACATCCGCCGTGATCCAGTTTACGCGGTCTTGGTTGAAAACTTCCACAAGAAAACCGTAGAAGAATACTACAGACTCATAGCACAACGGGACGACTATCGTGTTCGCTGGTTCACAGTCTGGCGAGGTGTCCAAGTCCAGGGCTCTTTAGGGGACAATGGTGTCGATTTTATACTTTCTGTTCCGAATGCCTTACCCGCAGTTCCGCACGGAGGTATGCGGCACGGATGGAAAGCATGCGGATACGCAGTTTTGTTCAACTTGGTAGGCCTGGCAACTTGCGGAACATAGGAACTCTGATCTCATGGACGTCAGCTTGATTACAGTGCAGGTGTATTGCCAATAACCCGGGTGAACAAAGCCACCGATAAACTACCGCCATCGTTTCGTGCGCGGAACGCCATCGAGCGCAATAATTATCACATGTACGATGCCGAGGCGATGGACGGATTACCCGTCGGTGTACAGGTGGTAGGCCGGCGTCTGGACGAAGAGCGGGTCTTGGAGGGCATGAAACTCATCCACGGGCTGATGACGGACGCGGGATTGGCGTATCAAGGAATATCTTTGTAATACCAGACTTGGAAAACTCTTGGCCGTGGATGAGCCGTCCCCTGCTGCATCGCAGTCAAAGAACGGGTCGTTCCCCCATCAGGACCTGCGAGGTTGAGGGCAGCCTACAGGATTGCCCGTGTGGAGTGAGCTACTGATCGCTCGGGATGTAGGGGTGAGCGGTCTTGTATACCCAAGTCCAGCAGCCTTGACTCTTCAGCATCTTGTCTTCGCTCTTATCTATCTTTTTTCTGGAACTATCGCGTGTTAGGCGCTGCTCTTGTACACTACTTTCATTTTTTAGGTGCACGTTACTTCAATCTCAAGCAATTGTGTTACATAACTTCTGTCAACGAAGTAGTTGCACGTGCCACTTCGGAGATGGTGAGTTCTTGAAGGTCGGTTATGAGAGAGAGAGAGAATATCTATGTTTATATACCGCCACAAGTAGACTACTACTAAGACGCGGTGCCTTCGGGCACGTAGAGTAAAAAGTATCTTATGTACTACCTAATGGTAAGTCAAGGGGGGAGACGAATAGTTTACAGTATACTTTTAAGGTCGGTTATGACACTAGCTGAGGGGAGTATGAGGTACTTCTGGAATAAATTTGTGGAATAGTTCAATAACTCAACTCCATGAAAGTGCACACTGAAGAAGCTACTTACCAAGTCCCAGAGGGTGATAATATTACCGACTATTTGACATTAGGCTCGTGGGATAGGAACTAGTGCCGAGGAGATACTATTACCAACTCTCCTTCCTCGTACTATCTCCAGCACATCTTATAAGTACACTTCACTCAACGAGGCAGCTACGATGGGTAGGACAGCGACACGCGGACATCTAGCTTCGACCACGAGAATATCGGGAAAGTTCAATCAGAGAAATAACGACCCTCGACTGCGTCACCTCCGAAGCAGCAATGTTGAAAACTCCCGAGTAACGGTTCATACCCGTTTCCTCGTGGTGGGATGCATGCTAGAAAATAAAAATTCTCCCGAAGATATACATCCTCGCGGCGCTGCAAGTGATATCCCCGATCCGTCCCATTTTACTTTGGGCGTAAGGAACGACCTTTCGAAGACAGGGGCAGTCGCCACGTGTCCTCTTGTGATCAAGTTGAGGGCGAATTACGCCCTCCTTTTCTGACTGGAGCACAAGGCTTCGGGAGCGAATGACCTGGGGAGATATAATAGAGAAAAGAACTTGGGACTTGGGTATTATGGCACGTGGCTGATCCGTTTGCTTCATTTGGTAGTCGTCCAGCGCCGTCCCGAGTCACCGATGGCCAGAGTCCTCATGGCTACTCTTCCGTGTCTCTCTGTCAGCCTACCTCCAAGGCCAGTTGAAAGCAGAATAGAATGCTCCTTTCGTATCTAGCTCACCATCGGGCGTGGTGAGTGCGACTGACTGCAGTACTACAAGGGACTCAAACAGGACATCTGTACCCCACAGCCTTGATAAGCGCCGTGAGCGAGATGAACGAATAGCGTCTCTACCCCAGGCCTACCATGAACCCTTATCACCGCAGGATAAGCGATTGTTGTCTCAGCCCATCTCATCCATCATTCATGCAGTCCAGACATCCTCACTCTTGCCCATAGACGTCCTGCGCGCTTATGGCAAAAGAACGATTCAAGCCCAGGCGCAGACAAACTGTCTCACAGAGGTGATGATCAGCGAAGCCGAGAATTGGGCACACGCGGCAATTCGGTCCGGTCCCCTAGCAGGAGTACCTGTCTCGCTCAAAGATATGATTACTGTCAAGGGTTACGATTCCTCACTGGGGTACTCTGCTTTCATCAATGCACCTGCCCCGAATGATGGCCCACTCGTACGGCTTCTCCGCGATGCAGGCGCAATTCCTTATGTCAAGACGAACGTGCCCTTGACCTTATACTCCTATGAGACCACTAACGACGTTTTTGGCATCACTGAGAACCCTCACAAAAAGGGTTATAGCCCCGGTGGATCTTCGGGTGGTGAAGGTGCACTGATAGCACTTGGAGGCTCCAGAATAGGCGTTGGTACCGATATAGCGGGCAGTGTTAGAGTTCCCTCGCACTATTCTGGTGTCTACACTATCAAATCGAGCACACAAAGGTTCCCCAAGACTGGCAGTGCCGGGTCCATCCCTGGCCACGACGGGATTGTTGGGGTTCACAGTCCCATCGCGAAGACGCTTGAAGATCTCGAGACTTTTTGGCGTGCTGTGTTCCAAATGAAATCATGGGAATACGACCATACCGTAAGTAACCACAGTATGCTCACTATCGTTTAAGCTGATTCAACGCGAGAAGGTGGTGAATATACCGTGGAGGAAAGTCGAGTTACCACTAGATCGTCCAATCAGGTGGGGCGTTCTATGGGACGATGGTAGGTGGTGATGATGAATGGAGCAAAATTTCTGAATATCGTATCAGGTGTCATTGCACCCTCACCGGCATGTCTGAGGGCATTGAAGATGGTTACAGAGGTGCTCGCGAAGCATGGCCACGAAATCGTCACACTGTGAGAACAGTTTCCTTACTTATAATACCCCGTATCTGATTGAACGGGCAGAAACTCACCCTCACCGTACGAAGGTTTGCAGATTGCTTCCCAGATTCTGTTTGCCGATGGCGGAAAATTCCTCTCGAAGCCGATCCGTACCTTTGAAACAATTCCTGCAGGGATTGTCCGCGCTTTGCGTGCTTTGAAGCTCCCACGCTTCGTCATGAAAATATACGCGTGGTACCTGCGATACATCCGCCGCGATCCAGTTTACGCGGGCCTGGTTGAAAACTTCCACAAGAAAACCGTGGAAGAATACTACACAGTCGTAGGGCAGCGGGACGATTATCGTGTTCGCTGGTTCACAGTCTGGCGAGGTGTCCAAGCCCGAGACTCTTCAGGAGACACTGGTGTCGATTTTATACTTACCGTTCCGAATGCCTTACCCGCAGTTCCGCAGGGAGGTATGCGGCATGGATGGAAAGCATGCGGATACGCAGTTTTGTTCAACTTGGTAGGCTTGGCAACTTGCGGAACATAGGAACGCTGATCTCACGGACGTCAGCTTGATTACAGTGCAGGTGTAATGCCAATAACCCAGGTGAACAAAATCACCGATAAACTACCGCCATCGTTTCGTGCGCGGAACGCCATCGAGCGCAATAATTATCACATGTACGATGCCGAGGCGATGGACGGATTACCCGTCGGTGTACAGGTGGTAGGCCGGCGTCTGGACGAAGAGCGGGTCTTGGAAGGGATGAAACTCATCCGCGGGCTGATGGCGGACGCGGGATTGGCGTATCAAGGAATATCTTTGTAATACCAGACGTGGACAGTGTACCTCCAAGTTCTATTAAACACTATTCGCAATAGGAAGGGGATATCGATGAACTCCATTCAATTGGCCAATCGACCATGATATGAGCATCGTCTGCCATCACAGTGAACGTTTGGTGCCGGAGTTTTCAAAAACCCAGACAATGTTGTGGCCACTGTGGCGTTTGTTTGTAATGCCAGACCGCATTCGGCTAATCTAAGCGTAATAATGAAAATTCGAGACCATGTGAACATGTGCAGGTACGCATGTATGTACATACCTGACGCGGTATAATGCCCCCACTTAGCGTCTCGTTACTAAGTTGGGGGCGTGTGGCAATTAACAATTAACGCATGCTGAGATTATCTTTATCAACGAGTTCACGAATCCACATGGACTCCATGCCTGATATGATCCGCGAACAGCACCCCACTGCGGAAGATGATCAAGGGGTGGGGTGAACGTGATTTGATGCCTTCGTGTAAGGCACATATGTATGTAGCCTGTTTTTTTTTTTTTTTTTTTTTTTCAGCCTAGCTAAGTCTGATGTGGAATGGCCTGCGGGCATAGCGGAGCAGCGCATTGTCCCATGAAGTCCAAGAATAGCTTGGTGGCATCAGTCATCTTTCGTACAACGTGTTAGATATCTAGTATCGTAAATAAGACCACATCTTGAAGCAATCTCATCAAAGTCGTGTAAGCGTAGGGGCGGGGATGGGGTACAACGGGCACAAGCTGCAAAGGACGTGGAAGTTGAAACTCGAACACGAACAAATTCGCCATTCTCTGTACTAATACTACTCTTTTTCGTCGACGTCGTCGGCTGGGGCTTCTTCCGTGACGTCACGTTCTGGGGGTACTGGTTCTGAAGGTGGAGGTTCATTGAGCTCCAGTGAGAACTCCGTCTCGGGCACCATGTGGGCTGAGTGCGATTCTTCTTCCGCTTGTGCAGTGGTGGGCACAGGGGCTGGATCAGAGGTGGATTGCGGCTCCTCGGGTAATTTTATCTCAGGAGAACCTGGTTCTTGCAGGAAGTTCGGCGTATCCTGAGTCTGTGATGATTCAATCTCGGGGGGCGGTAGGTATTCCGCATTTGCTTCTGCCGTTGACGCGGCGTCTGTCATCGTGGTTTCCTCGGAAGTTGCTATCGCAACAATGGGGGAGGGAACTGAGGGGGTCTCTTCCTTTATTTCGGGCATAGGAAGTGTGGAGTCTGCCTGAAGATACGTCGTCGATGGGGGGTCTACGCGGCTCGGCAATTCTATCAGAGATATTAGGGGAACTTCATCAACTGGCGGTGACCCTGGAACCGTTTCCTCGACCACGCGAGCATCGCCCATTTCCTGCAGCTCGGTCTGTTCGCCGGTCCATATTTGTCGAAGGGAAGGCTCCGAATGAGTATCCAATGGTCTGGTCTCGACCTCGTTCTCGGGTGCACTTCTAACCAATTCCTCGGCCATACTGTGAGCCTCGTTGAGTATCATTGTGTCTGTACGATTCCGGCCAACTCGACGGGGGCTGGCAGTGCCCACGGAGCTAATGTTCTCCATCTGCAAGTAGACCTGTGCACCACTATCCACTGCAGGGATAGAGCGTGCCTGCTCTGCAGCAGGTTTGTTACCCGGAGAATCGCGATTGGGGTGAAGTGCTGCAGCGAGTAGACGGGGCGGTTCAACATCCTCTCCACCCCTGCTATCGGCCTGAATGGCGCTCTCCGGTATGACCAAGAATTCTGCCGGAACCAAGCCGAAAAGACTCGTGAGCTTCAGGAAACGGGCATAAAGCGAGGACTCGGCTTCGGCTTGTTGGAACGCCTCCCGGTGATGGAAATAGGCGTGCGAGAATATCCGGCTAAGCCTTCTTGCGAGAGAAGAGAAATGACGGTGCGAGGTTTGTGGAATAGAAAGTCTGATGGGGTAAAGTAAAATGGAGTTAAGTTTAATCCAGGGGGGAAATGCGGACGAAGAGTTTACCGAGATGGGAATGCTCTAGGGGAATTTAATAGAGCAGTTGCAGTGTCCACTGTGTGGACGATATAATCAATGGCACAACATTGCTAAAGGAGACATGTCATGAGAACATGAACCACTCCGGACAAGGATGAATTATAAAACCTCCAGGGCCTCATCATTTCCGTGGGCAACACACAAATATAGCCATTCACCAGCTTGCATCTGTGGGCAGGAACTCCGGGTACATTCTTGCTGTAATGTGGTAATGAGAGGGTGTGAAAGGTCCTGAGCGAGGCGACTAAGGAAAGTTGGATCAACAGCCAGGTCCAAAATGAAAGTCAGGGGGAACACGCACCGCAATTGCTCGTAGATCCAACACGCACGGTCGACGGATGGCTCGCCTTTGCGTTCGCCGTCCTCTACTTTTTTTCCGTCGCTTTCAGAAGCATCTTGGCCAGGTTCGTCGGTGTCCTTGTCCTTGTCCCTATGGGTAGTTTTTCCGGGTAATGAGACTATGGTATCAACGTCGTGCACGTCAAGACGGATAAGAAGCGAGATGTACTCTTGCAGCTGAAAGGCACTGTCCAAGGATGACAAGGGGGGCACCGACTTGACTGGGTAGAAGGTCGACACCCGCGAGCCGCGATACGGTCGTTGGACGGCGACGGCAGCCATGCGTCGAGCGAACTTGCAAGCAGGGCAACCAAAACCACGGCGGAGGACCAGAAAAGCATGCACGTGGAGGAGCACAGCCACAGTTACCAAGGGGGGTAAATGGATCGGGCTGCCGAAAAGGGTCAGAAGATAAGCGAATATTTCAGTTTTGGGCATCAGCCGGAAAGTGTCATAAGGGAGAAATCCATGGCAGGGGGTTTTTATCCACTTTGATGTTATCATCAGGTGGTGCCTTTACTAGTGGACGGGATATATAGGCCCCCCTCCCCTCTATCTCTTTTTTTTTGCTGTATCCCTCGACCGCCAATCATGGCCGACCTCAGAGACGAGAAACTGTCTGTCTACGACCTCGAGCAGGATGCCGCTTCGAGGGCCGAGTCTGGCGCAGCATCCGTACACGGCGAAGAGAGAAAGTCCCCCCGGTGGTTGAAAACCCTCCTCAGCTGGGGTGTCGAGGAGAGAGGTCCGTCTCAAGTTCCATTCTGTTACTCGCCCCGCTCATCCCGATTGCAGGTACCGTCCCGGTCCCTTCTGGGCTGAGGACGGATAGGCAGTTCTACAAGATCTTCTTCGTCTGGTTCTCCATGAACTTCAACATCCTCTCGTACGTCAGTCTCCATCCTCGGACACGCTACGTCTAAGCTACCTGTAGCTTCTCAGCCGGGGCGCTCGGACCAGTGGTCTTCGGCTTGAATCTCCGTGATTCATGTCTCGTAATTTTATTCTTCAATCTCATTGCTTGCGCTCTCCCCGCATACTTGTATGGCCGCTCTCTCTCCTAGATCGTCATTCATCTAAGAAGTAACCTAGTAACACATGGGGACCCCGAACAGGAATGCGACAGATGGTCCTGTCACGTTATAGCTTTGGGCAAGTCCCAACCATCCCCATCACTCTGGCAAACTGCTCATCGATGAGTGCAGATACTATGGTCTCATGATACCCACTATTCTTAACTTAATCGGGCTATGTGGTTTCAACATCCTCAACTCTATTCTCGGCGGTCAAGCGCTTGCTAGCGTTTCGAATGACCGCATGAGTTGGACGTGAGCGTGTGATCGTATCATGCTCCGCAGCCTCACCACATAATCCGTTTAGGGTCGGAATTGTCATCATTGCGGTGGTTGCTCTGGTGGTACGTATACAGCCTAAACTACGTTGCCCCGTGGCCTGTGCGTCTAACCGTAACCGTATAGGTCTCTTTCATGGGTTACAAAGTACTGAATTGGTACGAGCGCCTCTCATGGCCACCCGTCCTCCTCGCCTTCGTCGTTGCTCTTGGCGTTGGCGGGAAGCATCTGTACAACGCGCCATCGTTCTCAGGAGAACCTGCCTCAGCGGCTAGTGTACTCAGTTTCGCATCAGTCGTCGCAGGTTTCGTGATCACGTTCTCTGCAATGGCCTCGGATTTTACCATGTATTATGAACCTACTGTTTCGAGGTATTGCCCTTCTATCTGCGATCACACGTTTTGGCTGACCCTTTACCCCGTGACCCAGTCACAAGATCTTCTGGTACTCATATCTCGGTTATGTCGTGCCTATTGTGCGTAATTTTATTCCGTCTTCGTGAAATGCACAATCCTAAACTTATCTCAGATCGTGTTGGAGTGCCTGGGAGCGGCCGCAGTCATGGCCAGTCCCAACGTCCCTAGTTGGAATGAAGGTTACGGCACGGCAGGTAACATCGGCGGCCTTTTGGATGCCATGCTTAGTCCACTTGGCGGCTTTGGCAAGTTCCTCACGGTCATGTTGAGTCTCAGCGTTACCGCGAATATCGCGTGCACTCTTTACTCTATGTGCTTCAACTTCCAAGTCTTGGTACCGTCCTTCAGCAGAGTTCCCCGATATGTTTTCTCCATCATTGGCACGGCGATGTGGGTCCATCTTACTGTGTTGTGATTTTTATCCATCACTGACTTCGATTTGAAATCCCACCTTTGTCTCCCCCGTTAGTTCGCTGCCTTTATCCATCATTGGCGCTCATCGATTCTACACAACATTAACCGATTTCCTGAGTCTTATCGGGTATTGGGCAAGTGCATATGGCGCGATCTTGATCGTCGAACATCACTGCTTCCGTAAGGGCGACTTCCATTCCTACGACCAAACAGCCTGGAACAATCCAAGCCGTCTGCCATGGGGGGCAGCTGCCATAGTCGCTGGCGTTCTTTCGTTCGGCCTCATTATTCCATGTATGCAACAAGCGTGGTTTGAAGGTCCCATCGGTACCAAAACAGGTGACATAGGCTTTGAAGTGGCGTTCCCGTTAGCAGGAATGCTCTACTTCCCGCTACGGAAACTTGAACTCAAATATCAAAAACTTCATTAGCTTGGCACACTTTGGAGCACAGATAGCCATTTCTTCGTATGACCTACAATCGCCCTTGACACTCCCAACGATGGCGAGTACCAGAACTCCATGATGTATCGGTTGTTGCGAGGTTTCAAAGTTTCCACACGTACCGTTCCAGGGAATTACTTGTATAATGCGTACCCTCCATCCCCTCCGTCCTTCGCTATCTTGAATACCTAGATTAATCTTCACCGTTCAACTTACGACCACACGACTCAGCACGAATGTATAATAGCGGCAAGCAGGGAAACGTGGCCTTTTTCTTCCAAGGTTTTCACCTGAGGAGATGCGCGGGGTATTCAGCGAGTCCCAGACTGCGGCACAGGCCTTCGCGGGTGTGATATTCATGTCGATCCTCACCGCCGAAGCGGCAAGTTCGGGGGGCGGGTGTGTTACTACGGAGACAGGCACCCGTACACCAGTTTACTTCCGAAGAGGGGTCGAGGTAAGGTTGTGCCACATGAAACGAAACCGTCCATAACGGTACTTTCGAATGACATGTAATTAACCGAGTGGCCAAGTACAGGCACACATTTGCCCTAGTTCGCGCACCGTCGCCGTCGGATCAGATAACCGTCAGGCACTTGAATTCCAAGGAAACGCCCAGGGGGGAACAATTTACGTTGCGACCCTCGATGCCGCGAGACAGTGGCGGAGTGGTCGGGTGCTGTAGAATCCAAAAAAGCAAATCAAATTCAGGTTCGCGGCGAAAACCGAGCGCTTACCAGTAATCAAGCACCCCCCTCATATCTATCGCTTTTGGGAGTCCCTTTGATGGTGGTGACAGCGGCATCTACTCGCTCCACATATACCTGAAGAGATAGAAGAGGCATCAGGGGTTCCTCTACGTACGGTGAGGTGAGTCGCTCGTAAAACAGTAATTCGGCCTTCGCGTACCTTGCATAGTAACACATTGGTCCAGGAACAGCCGCAGGGGACGAAGGAAGGTCCTTTCGACGCTTACGATGCTGTCTAGATCACGAACCCCTGTCTTTAATTATCTTATAAGCAAGAGCAATCTAATACGAGGATGACGCGCACCCTGTTTTTCGTATCCCTCAGCAGGAGTACATATAAGAATGAAAGGCAATCAATTATCCGCAGAAGCTCAAGAGAACGCTCCAGTTCTTCCCTGGTGTGACTTAGTGTAAGGAAATTCGGTGGGCTGGTTTTGAACAACACAGGGCCAAAGGCACGTAGCAACGTCGGCGACGCAAATGGATTCGGCTCCATGGAGCAATTTGGAGATGAAAGTGCGCCGAGAGTGACTTCTTTCAGAAGTCCTACTGCTGCACCGCGCATTTGCGGGAACTCTTCGTCGGTGGTTAATCTCAGCAGAATATCGAGTCTGATGGTCGGGTGAACTTTGGAAAGTACCATGGAGAGTAAGCGAAGATTTAAATGGCGCATGAACGGATCGAGATGAGTGCTAGCTAAAACTGAAAGAACACTGCAAAGGGAGTTGGCAATATCTGGAGGGATTTCAGTAGCATCAGACTGTTGACTTTCTTGCGCCAGTAACCTGAGCAAAAGGAAGAGAGTTTCATCTGTGGCAACATTCCTATGCAAAGAGTTGACAATCAGCGGATGAAGCTGGGTCAAACTCGCGAGAGACAAGGGAACAGCGGGCTCCGCATGCGCGAGATATATCAAATCGCTGGTTGATTTTGGACCAGGTGGCTGCGGAAAGGTACCCAAAATTGTCAGAGCATCCTACCGAAATAAATAAGCCGTGAATTGTGAATGACGGGGCACCATATACTTGGATTTCTCTCATGACCCGTTGCCCATCTTCCCAACCCTTTTGGAGAACCGATTTCACAATCAAGCGGGGAAACAACCTCTCAAATTCCCTAACAGAGAGGGAAGCTTGTATCGAGGATACGCACGCTACGACGGTAGCATCAAGAAGATCACGGAGCGACTTCTAAAATAGCAAGATGATCGGCTAATTAAAATGTCCACCAACAGCCAGGTGACGTTCGAACGAACCTTTATTTGCCCAAGGTCATCCTCGGAGGCGGAAGCCGATGCCCAGGGTTGGAGGGCCCTGACCAAACAGGCGACCTCGCGTAATAACAAACGACCCTCACGTTGGGAGGCATCTTGAACAGCGGATTGTACGAGGGAGCAAATGTCCAGGACGATAGGACCGGCAAGTTGAAAGGGAGTCCTCTTCCCGAGCCTCAGTCGCGGAATCGCTGGTCAGGTTGGGTTATCGACGACCTGGGAAGACTCTAAAAGGATAGCAACCTGTCGTGCATAGCACATTTAAGCCGATGAGTCTTTGTACAGGCGCGGTAATAGGTTTCTCCTGTGTCTCTTCGTCGCCGACATGATAATACCATTGCAATTCTTCTATGGCCTCTTGTACCACGATCATTATTTCCTTCGCGCTACTACCTATCCCGCAGGCGCGAACCAGTTCTTGGGCGTGATCATCGGTGGAAGACAGCAAGTTGGGAAGGATGGTCAATGGTTCCTGAAAGACCACGTCAATGGGATGAAACCAAAAGGATCAAACAGGCTGGCCAAATATTCCGTGCCCTGATACTTCCTAACTGCATCAGCCAACTCTTGAAGCGTCACTTTCGCACTTTGTGTTCCTCCCACCGCGAGAGAAACCAGGTCAGAGACAGACCTGGAGAGCTCCTAACACGAAACAGTATCATTATAAGATGGCCCCAAACCGTTGACTATATGTACTTCGTCATCGAGACCTGAAGGTAGGTGTAGGGCCGCGAGAAGTGATTCCCTGTTTGATTCCATGCAGCGACGCAGGGCAGTGGTCGAATTCGTAGGATCTCAAGAAGCTGGACGACTCAGCCACGCCCTTTGCGCGTCTATACTAATAACTACCATGTTCTACCAGGACCCCACTAAATTATTACACCAAGTCCACTGGGGAGGTTTGTGCCTGGCTTCGGGAAGTAGGGCATATGGTATGTACTAGTCGTTCTTGTTGCCACGCGCTGCTAATTTATGTGAATGCATCATGACAATATTTTGCCACTGCGTTGGCATTCCCAGGTACCATCCGATGAACGCCAGCGTATATGACCTGCCCTGAATTGCCTGCATGAAAGCCAGTTCCACTGGCTAAAAAAACGACTGACCACGTTGCATCGCCAATGAGCATTGCAGCGAATACGATCCAGCCATGTCTTGCTACCAGGGCCGACAAGGTAGTGCGACTTTCCTTTCTCGGATGCACCGCAGCGGAGCGACCACATGACTGGCAGACTTCAATATTCAATTAAGGACTTCAGTAACGTCGTCAAACGCTGGCAGCACTGCTCCGAACCAGTGGTCCGAAAGTGCGTGCAAAGCTATCAGTGTTACGTGTCAAGTTGTCGGACCAGACTTGTTCCCGGGTTCTCATTCCGAACTCCCAATGTTGGATTGTCATGTCATATTCCGCACGTGGCTGCCCGCGGAAGCACATGTTGTGTAGCTCCCAACGATCGACCTCCAGTGGTGGCGTCCTTGTAACGTAGCAGCGAATAACGCTCAGACCATTACATATTGAACTGTAGACATGGGTAATGGCGTGACGTTCTCCCTTTATTAGCCGAGTTTTGACTCTGCCAGGTTTACTCGCACTGCACAATAACCACCTCCCTCTGCTATGCATCCGTGCCTCCTCATTACCGAAATTTTACACCATATTATCGGGTTCTTGGAGAGTGGCACCGACTCCCACTCAACTTATCGCAATGGTGACATTGCAAGACTTGCTCGTACCTGTAGAGCCTTCAAGGACCCCGCACTTGACGTGCTTTGGAGAAGGCAATGCGCGTTAGGACCACTTCTGAAGTGTCTGCCTGGTCACCTCTGGACGCGGGACGCAAGTGATACAATTGTGGGTTTTTAAAGAATTATTATTCATCGTGCATCCTTTACTCATACGTGCTAGAATTTAATCAGCAAGCCCACGAAAAATGATTGGCTTAGCTTGAGAAGATATTCTTTTCGAATTCGAGTCTTTGAACCTAATAGGGGCCCTGGTCGGTTACTCGGTGTTAGTGACAATACTCTGAGGGCCATATTTTCTCCGACTGTATTTCATGCGCTTTTCCCGTCACTTCATATCCTGAACCTCGAATTCCTTGCCAACAACATTGCGTTATCGCTGCTGGATCATGTCCTCTCCCCCAGCTTGATTCAATTACGGTTCAGGATCCCCAATCATCTCCAGCCAGACGACCTTCATGAATTGTTGGAGTCTGTCACGGATCGCGCACCTTCACTTCGAGTGCTGAGAATCGATGGCTATGCTCGCGTGTTATCGTTTGTTCTCCCTTCGGCAATGAGATTCGGCCGGATGCCCTACTTGCGCACGATCTGCTTCCCCAATACGCTGTGTGTCCCCCCTGTCAGCTTACTCCAACCCAGGCAACTGCAGCACTTACGAGTTCTGAGCCTCACCCTAACTGCTGATCCAGTCCCTGCCTTGCGTCACTCTGATCAGCCAGTGTTCCCAGTGCTGCAATGCATGAAAATCACTGCCCACACCCTGGATCAGTGCTGCGCTCTACTCCGCCTCACAGCCTCTTCCCAACTTGGAGAAATTTCTATGCTTTATTCCTCGCAAACATCTGAGGCTGTCATGCACACATTCTTCCAGGAAGTCGAGAAAGTCCACAGTCGTTCGCGGGACTTGCACACGCTCGTCTTGCAACACATCTTCACTTTGAATAGTTCCAACCTTAAACCGTTCGTGTACTCGCCGCAGACCTTTGAGCCACTCCTTGCTTGTCATCGCCTCCGCGTTCTTGACATCAGAGACATTGGTGCTCTCACCATTGACGATGCCTTCGTTGCAAAGGCGACTCTCGCCTGGCCGGTCCTTGAGGAACTGCGACTACGCAGTCTCCCATGGATTGATTCGCCCTGCACGACAATTGCAAGTCTCCGGGAGCTCGTGCGAGGTTGTTCACGACTTGCTAGACTCAGCATGGCAATTGATGCTAGGGCTTTACCGGAGGAGAACTCGGCATGGGGCTCGTCATCACCCCTTGAAGAGCTCAATATTTCCGACTCTGATGTGGGAAATTTGGAGGCTGTTGAACGATACCTCAAGGCAGCCTTGCCTAATTTGAAGAGGTTCATAGCCCTGGACAACGTGCAATGCTGGAGAGCAATATTGCGCATGGGAGGCACTGTATGAGGCGGGTAGTAAAATTCGTTGCATACAAGGGGCGGATGGTTTCGGCGCTTTGAGGCGGTTATCCACGTAAAAGCAACCATTCCTGGTGGCGTAGACGGAAGTACTACGCCGTGGCGAACGGTTGCCCCTTGGGCGACGGAGGTTGTTAAGTATTATGTGAAGCACGTTTCTTCTGCATGCACAATTAATAGCCCGAAGTTTAATATCGCCATGACAGTCCGTCTAAACGGGCTGCACGTGCTCCGAAGTCCGCCATGGTAGCTCCTCAAAAATATATATACGGGAGTCTGCGTAAGGTGCGGGTCTCCATATGTGTAGATATTGCATCGTGCATGGGTCGGATGGCCTATTTCATCTTGTACATCTTCCGAACAAGTACTAGCCCGCATTTATATTAGATAAGGGTGACTGCCGGACAGGAGGTGTATTGCTTGGAACTAGCAGCGATGCCGGTTCCCTTGGGCTGGATAGTAAGTCAAAATTGCGATGGTGGAATCAAATGCACTAGTATGTGGGGTACCCGATAGTAGTAAAGTGGACTCGTCTTACTTCCCATATCAACCCTAGATGAACAAGCGCAAGAGTGAAAGATGTTTGAAGTTGTTCCGAAAACGGATCTGCCAGCGCGGCCAATACTGACACGGTCAACAATCCGGGCCGAGCATGAAACGCGTCCCACGAGGCGAGGATGGAAATTGCCTGAATAGAATAATTAATAATGCAGGCCAGATGCGATGGTAAAGCGGGTACCTTGGCAGCGAGGATGCATGCTTTGATCACTCTTATCCAAGCGCCCTTAGTTATGTGTGGTCGACGAGCCTGGATCATATCCGTGAAGACGCGGCGTGAAAATAAGCTTCTAGGGTTACTTGGCAACACATGGGAAAGTAATTGTAAAAGAGGAATTTTTTCATCTGCACGAGGAGGGGAGGACTCCGTAACAGTGATGTCTTCACTGTGACTTTGTCCGCTGGTCGCTAACACGGGTACCAAGGCTACCGGTTCATGGGACGTCTCCGCATAAGCTTCGTCCGTTGGCTTGCGACGGGGAACCAGAGACGTTCCCGATGTGTCCGGAGGAGCAACGGGGTCGAACTAGGACATAATCAGTGAAGTCGCAGGAAGTGGGGCAGCCGTACATACTCTTCCCTCTCTTATAGCGCTCACAATTCGTTCACATGATGGTCTGCTAGACGGAGTGACACTGAGGAGGGTCTCCAGCAAGATAAGGAACGCTCGGGAAAGGCCCCGAGACTCAAAGGAGGTAGATAAAGACGATGTTGACCGAAATCTGTAGTAAATGGTCAGCATACCAGCACGCCGGAGGTTCTATGGACTGTTCACCCCGAGTAACCCAGTATCTCTTGCTCTAGTTTTTTTAGCACGTCTGCATCCCCTTCCTCACTCCGCTCTCCTTCCGTGGCATACCGGTAAGGTAACCGGAAGAAAAGCATTTTATGAAGGATCATTCCAAGAGACCACATATCAGACTTGGAGTCTACCTCCTTCAAGAGCCCAGTTTGGGGCGAGGGCAGAGATTCAGGGGAGGCGTATTCCAATCTTTGGTCGACGATCATGAGATAACGTGGACACGTTCAAATAGAATGACTTACGTCCCAGTATTCCCCGAACGTGATCCGGAAGACTGGAGCATGTCACGAGAAGTACCAAAGTCAGAAAGCATTGCACGGGGACTACATTGTCGGCGGAAGTCAGTGTACGCATGCATGGGCCATGAGGACTTACATGAGCTTCCCTTCTTCGTGGGTCAATAAAACATTCCCTGGCTTCAAATCGAGGTGCAATATCGACCTATTATGCTGACGCCCGAGTCTTAGTTGGTTGTGACGAAGGGCAAACTTGACAAACCAGGAAGGAGAGGCCCTCCACTACGTCCGAAAACAAGCTCCGCACTTCTTCCGCGCTCAAAAGGTGAACGGCCTTCCACGATGTTTTTCCAGTATTTCTAGTAGCTGTTTTCCTTTCCATTTCACGGCGGAGACGCTCGCGTTCCTCCGGTGGAGCACGTTGCATTGCACGGAACTCTCGTATACGTGCAGACGGGGAATCTGGTGTTGACGAAGATGAGGATGATTGCAAGTGAGGTAGTCTAGATGGCCGCCCAAGTCGAACGTCGATGAGGTCATCCAAACTGGTAGCGATCGACGTTCAGGAGTACGGACGTCAAGATCGCTCATCTACATACCTGCCGCCCTCCGCCCATTGCATGAGCACGCTGAAGTTTCTCATCAACATTGGCGTCGCCAAAACTTAGCGGTGCACTCAACTGTAGTGTTGGAATTTTTGGGCCGAAGGAAGAAAACTGGCAAGATTCAAGCCATGCATGATGATACGTGATTATGTTCGGATGGCGAAGGGTTTCCAAAAGACGGATCTTTTCAACTCGTTTTTAAGTAATACTGCTGGACCACATAGTTCGTTCACAAACCTCACGCAGGATACTGAGGAGATACGAGTGGGACTCCCCTACTGCAATTTTCTTGACAGCAAAACGCCCTACGTGTATGAAAAGGTTAGCTGACGGTCATGAAAGACAGACGCCGATGCGCACCTAGTGGGTTTCCATCGAGAACGTGCTGCAACCCGGTCGGTAAGATTAGGTGAATCCTAGAGATCACCTGCTAACCTGACAAAGGTACACGCTTCCATAGGCACCCATTCCCAAGCGGTACTCTTCCTGAAAGAACTTTCTGAAGTATCCTTCCGCCATAGCTTCTCTAGGGAATACAGGCTGTGAAGTACCATTTTCCAGAGGTGGCGGGGAGGATGACCGAGAGGTTTCGCTCGACACAGCCAACAGCTTGAAGTAGTTCAATGGCCTTGAATAAGATCCTTCGCCGACGAGGGTATCCCCTTCAAGTCCGAATCCTGGTGGGAGAGGACGACGACAGTATGGGCAGGGGAAACGGTGCGTTGCATTGGAGTGTATCGTCAGCGCATGCGAAGTTGGATTGTACAGCACGACTTGGTTTGAAGCCTGGAATACAGGTTGCCATTCGGGCTCGATTGGTGCAAGTGCGACAAGTGCATGGACCGGTGACGGCGGCTGACTGGGACTTTCGTCGAACATCGAACAAGTGAGAGTGGCCAGAAGCGTGGCTTTCACTCCCAAAGAAACCTCACTGGGTTACAAGTAGCTTGTTACGTCCGAATGTGTGCGGCGCGGTGCGCAATACGTAGCACGCTTAGCCACGTTCCAAGCCGGACTTCCCTGATTCTGCTGCGACTTTTCTTGCAAGATAGCGGGCTCAGGTAGTCAACAAGATCGACCAAGAGTGTCCAGCTGTTACTACGATGGTGTGTGGAGGGATGGCGTCAGTCGCTGGTGGGTTATCCGGTATCCCCGATAGGAAATTAATTTACGAGAAAAGCTGCCCGCCATTTTCGGTTCAACGACTGATTGTTTGCACTGAATTTGCATCTCACACGTTCTCTTTTCCCTTGCCATTCTTTTTTTCTTTCTTTCACTGGACGGCGAGATGTGGGAGAAACGCCAGAATAATGGAAATGGAGGACAGCAGCAGACATCGTTCCAGACAGGAACGCAGACTGCATCTCAGCAGAGCCAGACTGGCACTCAGACTGGTACTCAGACCCAGTCGTCGAATTCCACCTCCGTCACGAATGCCATGCCCACGATACCCCAAAGTGCGCCAGCTGGCATACTTACTGTCACCCAACCACCCCAGCAGTCAACTTCGTATTTCAAAATTGCACCCAGTCAATATATTACCTTTGGTTGGAACTTCAGCTACATTATAGCAACACCGACACATCTGACCGTGTCGGCCGTGTGCCAAAACGGGAATACGTACCCCGTTGGTCCAACCAACGGCATAATACCCGGCACCGCTACCAGCGTCGTCTGGGATCCATACTCGTACCAGACATCGCATCCCAACCTGCCGCTGGCTCAAGCACAGTACAACTTGAGGATATGGGGTGACCAGGGACCAGACGCTCCTCGCGCTCCTGGGTACCTGACGCCAAATAGTGGATTGACGTTTGCGCTATATACCCCGCAACCTTACACGCCGATTAGTAGTGGTACGTTTTCCATTTTATGCTTGGAACCGCGTTTTTTTCAATCTTTGAAGGCTGGGGATGTCCGGGCTGCTCCGGCGCACTATCGCAGTACATTTCACACCCCGCTTTCGCCGGTGTTGTCGCGACCTTGCTTGTCATGTTTTTGTCGGGCTCAGCTCTCCTACGGCGCCTATGAGCTACGGCATATACTCCGCCGTCCGGGTGACTGGCACATTGGCCACCGCCACCTTCGTACATTAATACCTCTTATTACGGACATCATGGATTTTTTGACCTCCGAGTTCCACCTACCACTTGTTAAGTGTCGGGTTCGCCGTTATCTCAAACACTTTACATACCACTGCACGTTAAGTACCCTTTGCAGTTGCCATAGAATGGTTGCACATCACCGTTGCGCTGAGGAACTCCTCTCACGGCGTGATAGCCTGAAGGCCGTGAGCCTGTGCGTGCGACTTTGCCAGTGGTTGTAGTGCCGGTGGGTACGGTACACGTGGAAAAGGACCCTCCCCGCGTTACTCGTTGGCAGGACCTTGGCAGTAATAGTCCACGAGAGGTGACCTTACGCGGAAGGTGGTCAAGCAGTACTGCCCTACGTGCAAACAATAATTCCGGAATGTGAATGAAAACCGAAACGAAGTACCACTTGACGCACGTCAGCCAGGGAGGACACCATCAAATCAGAAAAGCAGTGTGGTGGCTAGATAACATCGGACAGACGTCGGATGTATTTTGCTGAAAGCCCGCGATGAGAGGGATCCTAAGGTTCAGGAAAGTTATGACAGGTCAGCGTGTCGCGAAGCAAACGTATGTTGTCGGCTGCCTCAGTTTCATGTTATCAGCCTAGTCAGTAGACAGTCACTCGCGTCAGTCGAGCATACCATGTATATTAGGACGCAAACTACGTACCCCTGTCATGTGGGGCACGAGGGCCCTTAATGACGTAGCGGATTTCAGGCACCATAGCGTTGAGGTAAAACTATGACTTGGATTTACAGACAGAGACAGACAGCACTTGCCAAACTACAACTGTCTACATGCGACCGGCGAGGTAAGGGGACTCTGAATGGGATAACCGTTGGGTGAATTCAATTTACTGAAACACGGCTTTCTCTGTCATGTCGGGGGCTCGAGTCTAGGCTGCTTTGCTGGCGTAGCGCGGGGCAGGCACTGCTACCCTTGCATATGTATATATCGGTTTCCCGTTGGTTTCGCATGAGAATCGAAACCCAATCATTGCTATCGATAAGCTACTCAGCGTTATCGGTGGTTACTCCACACGGCAAGCATTGTAACATGCTGTTGGGGACAGTTCCACCTACTACGGGTTCATTATTGATCGGCATTTTACTGTACCTTGGCTCAATGTAGGACACAACTTGAAATGAAGTCAGTATGTGGTCAGAACGACCAAACTTCACATCGATCCTACCTTAGATTTCAAGTTTGGTTCATAAAACGAGACAGCATCGATGGAGTTTTGGTGTGGAGCCATACTTGAAGTCGATAATCATATTTTCAACTTTGCTATCACATTCGTCTTATGTTTCGTGGCAGTGTTAGTGCCTCTCCCATTAGGTTACATCGTGCTTCTGCCAAATTCATGTGGGCGGCAGGTACCGGTGCAGCCCGTTTTCGTCCATCCCGCTCTTTGCTTCGTACCTCTCAAGCACCTCAGTTCGATTTACGCATCCACTGTAAAGTTGATTCAAATGCCCAGATATCCGTTGTGGCAGCAATTGTCAACGTGTCACAGGTACATGACGACTCCGATCACTACGAGGCAGGGTAACGGTGTCCGAGGAGGCGGCAATAAGTATTGCATTATCAATTGATGCCCCGACATCAGAGGACTTTTTCTGTTCAGAAGGATAAATATGCTTCCTACAGCTGTCCAGGGTAATCACGCCAGCACTTTGGCTTTTACACCCTTATCAACGTCGTCCCTTCTCCGCCAGTGGTTCTCAGGTAAGGGGTCAATGCCTTCAGACTATAACCTACTTGACCCAATCCTATTTTCAGTGACGACTGTCAAGCGATTGTCAAAGCAACCCGCGTTTGACATCTCCCTGTCAGGGACGACAGACCATCTGAGCGCTGAAAGTTAATAGAGCGAGGGTCAACGAGTCAACACCCGGAACTCTTCCTTGCCACACAACTACTGCCCATAGGTTCCTATACAGTCGAGGGGTGCGCTTCTCCAAAGCACCTAGTATCCCTGTTTTAGCGTGCACCTGGCCGCAGCCGCCGCAGTAGATTAGTGCATTAGCCTGCACGATATCCTACTTCCAGTATACGGCTGAAAGATGCAACATAATGCGGACGACCAGCTCCCCTGCCCCGCATCAAGCCTTGGTCAACTATCCACTGCTAGGGGGCAAAAATTCTTCGGCAACGGTGTTAATGATCCAGAGCTCCAGCCAGAACAAGCAATACAGGGTTCTTCTGCTTCACCCCAAGAACTTCGGCATTCATCCTTGGACTCGAGTGCTGCAGCCCCCAATCCAGGGTCCTCTTCAGCAGGGCCTTATTCCACGACATCGCGATCCTCATTCACTGTGATGCGCTCTTACCCGATGATGGCTTCTCGGGCTAAGCCGGTATCCATCCCACCTGGGTTGCCCAGCAGTACAGAAAACAGCCGAATGTCGCCTGTGGGTTCTGGCATCAAATCGAGGACAATTTTAGAGCCAGTCTCTCTGTTCCCAATTGACGAATCATACCTACCCAGTACAAAACCGCCTCCTCCACGCAAATTACACAAGCGTGCAGCTTCTTCTCTCACTGAAGCACCGACCACACCACGCCCTCGTTCAGCGGGCGCATCATCTGTAACAGCGGAACGTCCGAAACATGCATTTTTTTCACCCACTCACCGATCACATACTCGGCGTTCACACTCGAGCACGAGCATTCGTCCCCATACCGTTTGTGAGGCGTCTGAGATATCACTGCAGACGCCGGGCAGCGAGCAAAGCCTTGACTCGCCAGAATATCCTTCTCCAGTGTCCTCGACAAGACTTGGCAGTGATTTTCCCACCTGCGAATCCTCAACTCATTTCGACAGGTCAGACTGGACGTGGACCCCTCCAGATAGTTGGTCTGGCCCGCAGGCCCGTAAGCGCGGGAAATCCGAAGAGTGTTCGCAGAACAACCATAAAACTAGGACGCGCAACCTGCTCTCTTGGTTCGTTCGGGTGTCACCGTCATCCTGGAATCTATCTTTCTCGACCCACGTAATCGAGAACAGTACGCCAAAGAGATCCCCGGTGAAGAAGGAACCTCCTGGACGACAAGAGCTGATTGTGACAGTGGAAGGGAAGGATGGGATGTCTACACAACCTGTATATGAAGTTATCCCCCAGCTAAGGGTACTGAAAGGCCCTAGGAGGTAAAAATCCCGTGCATCACACATGTTGTACTCTCAAGCATCACGTGTACCATACACAATTATGTACTCTTTTCAAGTCAGTTTGCTGGCATATGGCACCTCTGGTTATGTTACGTTGTAGATCTATCCCTAATCATTGCGCCGTTCCTGGTGTTTTAGTTGACAGCTACGAATACCATTCATGATATGTGTATCTGTGGCTAAGGTTGGCTTAGGCAGCTGAAGCGGTAGCGTGGGTGCAGCACAACCCTCGTCTCCAGCACGTGTTATCAAACTGACAACCATGATCATGGATGGTATCTCACCATGTGAGATCTATGGCAGGGTGCAATGTTGCGACAGAGCCTTAGTGAAGCAGTTGATGTTACATATGAGACGTGTGCGAGAGAACAACTACACAAGCCAGTGGCTTACCTAATTGGCATGGGGGCGGTGGTCTTCCAGAAGGGACCTTCGGAAGTCTTGGATATGATTCTGAACTTCTATTGACCCGCAAATAAGCCATCCGATCGCACTTTCATGGTGGGGGCCACTTTGGATCCAGGATCGCAGTTACGGGAGCATGGCGACGTGCGCGTGCTGAGGTTCCATCTCCGGACATCCTGGTCGAGGTTTGGACCACAGGTTGGGAAGATCACTTTAGCGGCTCCACAGGAAGAATGTAGTACTGGCACCGATATTCCAATTGACAAAGCGTCTTCTGTCACTTTCGATACCCCAAATATTCTCGTCGGGACCTCACGCGGTGTCGTTCCTCATCTTTCACGCGACCATTGCAATTCCGTAGACGCTATTAGATGGATCAATGTCCCGTTCGAGTCGTTGTAAGTGTCATTTCATTGCTGTAGAAAGCAACGTGTCGTTTGTTTATACGACCGTATCGGGAACCCCATCGTCGATGCATATGAATTTGTGCGATTAGTTTGGAGCAGTCTCATCCAGTACCGATGCTACAAACCGGACCGGATCCACTCCACACTTTTTTGGGCTTCGACAAACGGAAACATATCGTGTCTCTTTGTCTCCGTGATCCGAGGGATATCCATGAGCTACCTCCGAATGGCAACACATACGTGTCTGCATTGTGCGTGCGAGGTGTGAGAAAGGTTGGTACAATATTGTCCTTCTAATGATCCGTGTATCAGCGTTAACTTACTCAAGTCAATAGGTAACCCTATCTGATTGGAGGAAATATGTGTACAAGTTGCAACCTGACGTCGTGTTTGCGCTCAGCGATACGCCGTTCACAGCGCTCCCGCATTCCCAGAAACGTATGACAAAAAGCATAGAACGTAGTATCTCTTGGCTCGTGGACATGCTTCGGCCACTAGAACCATCTTGGTCGCTGTCGAGGTCGGGGAAACTGTCTCAGCATCCTCTGAACGTGTTTGTTAATATGGCAGGGGGAACCTCGATTCCAGCTCGTGAAGCGTTCGCACATAGCCTCTCCGAAGACCTTCATGGCCCTGATCTCGAAGCTGTTAAGCCCATCAAGCGCTTAGATGACGGCGTCGTAGGCTACTCGTTCGATCTCGCGGCGCTGCGAGGCTCAATCCTGAAGCCTCTAGGTTCGCACCGCCGAACCCGACAGAACGACATATTACAGCGGGAGTCACCTAATATGTTACAAGATGCGGGAAAGCTGATAGAGGTTCCGACGCCAGGAAACGGCGAAGTTCTTACCCCATCTCCATTGCCATCCAGGTTTACGGAGTCACACGTACTCCCAGGTCCTTCGTCGCTGCTCCAGGCCTCTCTTAAACACCTTCCAGAAGGGAAGCCTCGACTGGTGACAGGTGTACAGTCTCCACATGAGATGCTGAGACTTATCCGAGATGTTGGTGTGGATATCTTTGACGCAGATCTGGCGATTGCAGGTGCAAACGTCGGTGTTGCGTTGGATTTTGTGTTTCCTTTACCCCCCGATCACGGACCCTCGGGAGAAGGCAAGAAAAGGGATGTGGGGCATAACTTATATGACCAGGTTTACGCACGCCAGTATGGAAGGTTGTCGGACTGTCTGGCCGGAGCGGCGGAGTCTCTGTCTCAATCCCTAGCCCAACTTCCGATATGTCCGTGCGTTGCGTGTTCGCCGCGTTCTCCCACTTCGCACATCCTTCATAGTAAGGCCGATATACAGTCGTACGTGGAGACGGATCGGAATAGGGAGGCAGTGTACGGTCCGCCACGTAGCCGGGGATATTTGCACCATTTGTTGCATACACATGAGATGTCTGCGCACACCATGCTAGTGGCACACAACCTCGCAGTATTGGACACGTTTCTTTCTGGGGTACGGGATATTCTTGTGGATGTGGATGGGAATGATATTGGTAGGGGTGAGGGTGAGGACAGGATCACTCGCTTTGCGGTGGAGGTGAATAGGTTTGAGAGCGCGTATGATGACACCATGGAGGTGTTTCGTGTGGCTAGGGAATGTTGGCACGAGGTTGATCTAGCGAGAGGCAAAGGAAGATTGGGAAGAGAGAAGGAGAAAGAGGGGCTAATTGAGGCTGGAGGTGTTAGTGGCAGGTAGTACTTGCGGAATTCTTTTGGGAAGACATTTGCAGTAGTTCCTACTCAGGGGTTATTGTGTATATACCGTAAATGGAAATTGGGGTCATGGGCACTGACTCCATGTTCCTCGTGTGCGTTGCCGATGACGGTGACGATGAACCCTTCGCTCCAAAGATCTTCAACATGCTTGTCGCCAAGCCTGAATCATACGTGGATTAGAATATCGAGCGAACTATGCTGGACGGATGCTATGGCTCGGTTGAATCACCGGCAGTTTTCATCCAGCCCACGTATATGGGCGAAGCAGCAGGACCATTATACAACTCTTTCTGTGCCTAGAACGGCCACGAAGGTTCAGATAAAGGTTTTCTTTCCATCATAATGTCTTTTTGGATCCAATTTTGACGTCCACCTTCCAAGACAAGGTTCTATCAGGTACGTTCCAACGTTGCGTGCTGGAATACTAAAACAGACTCAGAAGGCACATCGACTATGTTGACAGCTGAGCAAAAAGTATCATCCCGATGTGGCCGTAGACACTGCTTCACGAAGCAAGTTTCAAGCTGTCAACGAGGCATACTCCGTCCTGGGTAACGATCGGAAACGGTGCGTTCTTGTCGTGGTTTGTACCCACAACTCTTTTGTTCGATGTCAGTTGGTGATTCGTTCCTCCTAACGAACGTCTTTTGATGTTCGTAACGTTCCTGTCTTCCAATACTAGGCGAGAGTACGATCGAAGTTTAGGTTTCTCTTCGTCTGCATGTGGGTCACATTTGCATCCACAAGCAACTACGACCCGACCTTCACAACAGCGTGGTTCGCGGAGCTTCTGGATGCATCAACAACATTGGCGACCTAGATCGCCGGGGACGCACGACCGACATCCATCATCTGGGGCACACCACCAGCCGGGATCCAGTCAGCATCGCAACACTCCCAATCCGTTCCATAGTCCGCACGTGCAGCGTGCCACGGGGTGGAAACCTGCCGAATCAACTTTAAGGACCTCATCACATGGCCACTTTGGTGACACCGGGCCGGGTGGTGCACCTCCACATGAACCTACAGGAGGACACAGTGGCTTATACGGTGCAAATGCGAAGGACCGGATAAGAGGGGAAGCCCCGGCGCCGAGTCATGCTGGAGCGATGGATATACTTGCCAGGCTCGGTGGTCTTGTGACACTGTGTTCGTTCGTGTTGTACGTTGCTGGAGTGTTGAGTGATCGTTAGAGGACTTGTGTACAAACTGTTCCTAGACCGAAGTGAAACGCTGTTAGTCGTCTGTACCTGTTCATTTAGTTACAAAGATAACAATCACATGTGAATGTGGCCCTCCCGCGGACTGATATTCTAAATTCCTGCTGTCCGTTGTCGCAGCAATGGCGGCGTTCTCGAAACTAGCGCAGAGTAACGTCCGTGTCGCTGCCAGCGTCGCCCAGCAACTCAATCGGCTCCTCCAACACCCGCCGACACGGCGCTCACTACTTCTGCTCGTCGCATCGGCACTCATCGTTCGGTCCGCGGTCTTCCGTCCGTTTGGTCACGCCAGGTCGACCCGTTCGAAGGAGAAAAGTCCTTGCGTAGTACGAGAACGGGAGTGCCATGGTTCAGATGCACAGTACTTCCCTGTCGACTCACGAGCCCGGACAAAGAACGGGCACCTAAAGCCAAAAAGTGTAACAAGCACGTTTCTCCAGCAACTCCGTGCGCTTCTCCGGATCATCATACCCTCGCTCTTTACGAAGGAAGCCCTTCTCCTCGTCACCCACTCATGCTTCCTCGTCCTGCGCACGGTGCTCAGTGTGGCGGTCGCAAGACTCGACGGGAAAATTGTCAGGGATCTCGTGAGTGCGAACGGACATGGGTTCATAAGAGGTCTGGGTCTCTGGTTCGCGCTTGCAGTGCCGAGTGTGTATACGAACGCAATGGTATGATATCGTTACTCGTCGCTGCTTGCAATCTAACTTATGCTTCACCACCGCAGATCCGACATCTACAATCGAAGCTCGCACTGAAGTTCCGTACCCGTATGACAGAGTACATTCACGACTTGTATCTGTCTCCACACCCGGATCTGCGATATTACCGTGTGCCACTGCAGGGAGTGGACCAGTACATTACAGCCGACGTCGAGGCATGGTCCGAGAGTATCGCTGGAATATAGTCAGTCTGCATGCATGTGGGCTCATGTGTCGATAACTTACTGTTCGTCCGTTCGCAGCGGCAACTTGATGAAACCATCTCTAGATCTCCTTCTCTTTACATCTCAGCTCGCCACGGAGCTTGGGTTCAGGGGCACTGTTTTGCTATTCGTAAACTATTACATTACGATTAAGGTGCGCTATCCGCCTCGCTGAGGTCTGGCCTGGCATGATATATGCGTCCAGATACTCCGTGCTGTTACACCAGCATTTGGCCAACTGGCTGCCGTCGAGGCTCGTCTGGAGGGTGAGTATCGTGCAGGTGTGAATAGAGTGGCAAGGGAGAGCGAGGAGATTGCGTAAGTCCCACAATCTGTGGAGCGCTCAGTCGACTCCAGCCCGCTCCCAGGTTCTACAACGGTGGTGCACGGGAACGCGAGATCCTCACTCGCGTCTATCTCCGTCTCATTCGACACATCAACTCGATATACAAGATTCGCATTGCGTACGAGTGGACGGAAGACTTTGTGATCAAGTATCTCTGGTCGGCAGCTGGGTACGGTCTCATTGCCGTTCCTTTACTCATAACCCGGAAACACCGTGGCGGTGGAACCCGCTCAGAGATGGATGGAGTGTTTGCTGATCGTACGGAGAGTATGTGGTGTTGCCTTTCCTCATCTGGTATTATGGTGACTTACCGTGTCGTGCCGTACAGCGTACATATCAAATCGACGACTGCTGCTTTCCCTTGCTGATGCAGGTGGACGGCTTATGTATGCGTACAAGGACCTTGTTGAGGTCGCTGGACTTACTGGCCGGTACGCTCTCCACTAATGATGCGTCATGCAATGTCTCAGTAACGATCGTCCACAGGTTATACACTCTTCTGTCGACTCTGCATCACTTGCCCAAGTTACCTCTTGCCCTCCCTGGTGACGGCAACACTTTCGAACTCAAAAACGTGGACGTCTGTATCCCTTCCGCCGCTCTTCCATCATCCGAGTCGTGTAATGGCGTGAATGGTGATGCTGACCAGAAGGGGGCGACTGCCACTCATGGCGATTCATCGACGCTGGTGCGCGCACTGAGCATTAGGTTACACCGAGGCATGCACCTGATGATCACCGGTTCCAACGGGGTCGGCAAGACAGCAGTTGCACGTGTTCTTGCTGGTCTTTGGGCGCCACACGGACCACTTGCATCTGTCACTCGGCCTTCGGCGGAAATAGCAGATGATGATGGTACGCAGAGACCTAGACCAGGCGTATTCGTCGTTCCGCAGCGGGCATATATGGTCACCGGGTCATTGCTAGAGCAGGTAATCTATCCACAGTCACTAGGGATGTTTTATGCGGAGGGGGGGGACCCTCGAGCGTTACAAGAGATATTAGAAGCTGCTCACTTGGGCTATTTAGTTGAGCGCGAGGGAGGATGGGGGGCTGTAAAAGAGTGGAGAGACGTGTTGAGCGGCGGGGAGAAGCAGAGGGTGAGTCATCTCGAGATGTGTGTGGGTGTGTGTGCTGAGTGGTCGTGTCAAGATGTCGTTGGCACGTGTCTTTTATCATCGACCCAAGTTCGCAATCTTAGACGGTGAGGTATAATCTGTGTCCATGGCCGTCTGATGTTGACTTGCTTTGTACAGAGTGTACGAGTGCGGTGTCAAGCGATGTAGAAGGTCAGATGTACGAACATGCTAAATCACTTGGTATATCCCTAATTACTATCTCTTTGCGGTGAGGATCAAGTTTACAATCCGTCAATACCAGAGCAAGCTGACACTTTCGATAGTCCGTCTCTTGCAAAGTACCATACTCACTTGCTCACTTTGATGGGCGGCGGAACCGGCAACTGGACATTGACACCTATCATGAGCTCATCCTCGCCCGCAGGTACTGCCGCCGTTCAGAGCGAGGAAGGCGTACACTCTGGTGATGGGCCGCAGGGGCTAGAACGCACATTGGCAGAAATAAGAATGCTGGAGGAGAAGTTGGAGGAGGCAAGCAAGTGGGAGAGGCGGTTGGCAGAGCTGAAGACGCGTTGAGGAGATGTAGCCTATATAATAGAATGTATCGCATACACTGTGTGGTTAATATTAATATCAAGTATGTACTTATGAAACTGACTGTGGTGTGACTGGTAACAGTAGTTGCGGCCATACGGATACTGCTGGTGTGCGACATGCGCAAAAGCGTAGTCTCCTGCAATTAGGGAATGACAACGATGCTCGCGACCGGGCGTAGCTGCCCCATTGTTATCCAATCGCCCGGTTGAAGGTGGTTCGATCGTGCACCGTAATGACCACTAGTCGCTATATGTTGACCGTGAGATGCAACAAGAATACTTCCAGAACGAGTCACTTTCCCGAAAAACAAGGTAATCTGTCTCCCAAGCGGTGTTTTCGTTGTCTCCATCTCAGCTTCAATCCTACCATATTCTGCCTGTCTGCAATTGGATCCTGCGCCGCAAGCTGCTTGAGTGTCTCCTTCTGTCCCCACAGGAAACTGTTGAGATCGAGAACAGACCCCCGTTTGTGCGCTGGTCTGGTTCAACTTCTTCCCAACATCAACCGTCTCTTCTCGGATTAGAAGAGCCTTTCTCGTACCCACTTTATCCGACTTTTTCTCAGCGTCTATCAGCCCCCCTTGGGCTAAGGAAATACGGACCTTCACTAATCCGCCCAGGATATTCCATGCCGACCCCTGGACGTTAGAAATCGCCCGTAACGGACCCGTGGACAAAAAAGAGGTTGAAATTTCCCTCCAGCTGCACGAGTACCTCATTCTCTGGTTTTTGATTGTCCTACATGGTAGCTTCCGACTGCACGCACTGTCCCCGCACAACCGACAGAGCAAGTCGAGGTTCTTGCACACCATGCTAGACCTACGAATGTCGGAGACGCGATAACCACTGTAATGTTATTCCCGTACCTTTTTTTGTGCGCGCGTGAGCGAGTTGCGTAAGATGCTGGTGTTCGGAAGCTCGAGTTTTACCTCTTTTCTAACCAATCAGCGGTAGTTTAGAGTTTATCCTGATCTGACCGACAAGTGCCCCCGAACCCTGGCGTGTCCAAGAACACATAGCGTTTTCCAGGAGGTCCGCTGCAAATTCCGAAATGCTTCGTGTACAAGACCTGAGTCTGTACATCTTCTCAACCACTTTTAAATTCGTTGATGAACTATCAAGGGCTTTTCCCAATGGCCCAGCTATAAGAGGGCTGTTACGCCGCTCTTTCCTGGTCCCGTAAAACCCATCGCCCTATAAGCGAGTAAACGAAGTCCATGTTGATGACACGACGTACTTGATCCAAGACACGAGCGAGTGTTGTAGTTCGAGAAATACCACGCATGTACCGGTGAGAAGCTGGGGCAGTACGCACCGGGGTGGTCGCTACATCCCAGGACATTTCTATCGTGGAGATATCTGTCATCCCGCGGACGTAATTTGCTTCTACTATCGTTTCCCAAAAGTCCTACGTCGCCGAGAGTTTGGGCAAATCGAATAGGTGCATACCGCAGATATAAGAGATTAGTTTGCGTGAGGCATTAGGCGTGCCATTGAGCGGGACCCAGACAACATTCCTGTTGAGCTCCCGTTCCGTATGTACGAGGGTGCTATCAGCCGAGAGCGGAGTCCGACGTGCAGCCCGAAAGACGTGGAGAGGCGGACAACGTGGCACCACAGATAAACCGGTGGACACGACCAAGCGGGACGACCGGAGAGTCTGCTGGACGGCTCACGCTTGCACAGGTGCTCTTGTAGTTGCAAGGACGAATGAGGGCGATCTAGTGAGACGGGGATCGACGAAGAGTAAGACAATTCGAATTCGTAATTGGTCACTGAGCGGTGAGATATTCGTGGTTCTTTGTTTCTTTTGTTGCCCACCTTGTGACGAGTGAAGGTCACGACGGACAACGTCTTTTGTCGCATCTACTAATAGGAAAGTTAAAGTGGAGCGAAGGACCCTAATCTCCGACAACCAGCGCTGATCGAGATCATTGATGACTGTCAGTCTAAGTACTAGTTCCATCGAATTCTGGTGTGGTAATCACGGCGCTGGTTGATGCCTTCCTTCATGGATCTTCATGTTTCAAATGCATCACTGAGGCCAACCTCAGTGATAACAGTTCTCGGAAAGCTTCTTTGAAGCCTGTTGGAAGTGTGGGGGTTTGGCGGATCGTGGTGTCGGACCAGACTGTCCATCAGTGGTGGGTACTCGTCACTGCAGTTCCAAGGGGTGAGTCGACATTTCGCATATTCTATGGCCTCTCACTGTCGGAGGTGTATATTTGGACAGGTCTGCAAGAGGGTTCCCTCGTTTTTAACATTTCTTACTGGTGTTTGGGGTGAGCTATGTCATACAGTCAGCCAACCAACTCTAATAACGAGATCAGATCAACTTCTAGAACCTCAAGCCCTCAGACCTTGCCTAATATAGCCAGTCTATTGTACATTGTACATCTAATGTGCAGTCATGACCAGGACCCTGCGAGATCCCACAGGCGCTGCAGACTTCTACGGTGGCCCGTATCCCTGTTACTTGGGCGGTGGGGGATATTACAAAACATAGGCCATTGACATCCAACAATGACACCTATTCCAAGAGCGACGAGCTGTCTCTTCCACCGAAAGGACACAAAATATCTCTCCAACCGCTCACACAGCGGCCAAAATACATAAAAAGATGGTGGCAAAGGTGATAGGCAACTAACTGAAATCCCGATGACCATATGCAAACAATGCTACTACTGTAGTGTCGAGATTATCAAGTTGGCCACTGTCGAGGGGGTTTCCATCATACCCAGTGTTCGGGTAATGTCGTCCTCCAGATCATACTAATGCAACTTTCCCCGTTTAAAAACAAGTCATGGCTGCTTGCAATTGGATTGAAACGCCCTCACCAATCCTATTTGCTTTCCATCCCCTGCAGAAAGTTTGTCGACGAGTTCCCCTTATACAGTTTACCCAAACAGCATGAGTGTCCCGAGCGGGCTTGGTGAAAACCTTTCATGGCCGAACGTGGTGTTGTGTGCTCATTTGTTCGTGGTAGGCTCTATTCTCCTTGGGGGTCTGGCCTCTGCCATGTATGTATTCCTCCACTTGATTTCGACATGTCCCTCCTCTGATGTCTTTATCCAACGTCAAGGTTGTATGGCATAACAACACTCCAGGGGGGTGCTACAACGGGTTACTCTGGCTACTACTCTGCTTATTGGTTATATAGACTTACGTGTATTTCATGCACTACTCTGAGGATACTTCGGCTGCAAAGTTCTTGGTTGCTTCCATATGGTAGGTCAGATTACCTTTGGGCACCCATCAAATTTGCTCACCTGAAGTCAGGATACTTGATACCTTACATGTCTCGGTTAGTAAGTATTTGTTACTTCCCGATGAACGCATGGCTAATGGCCGATTAGTGTGTCATATCCAGTATCACTACCTGGTGAAAGCGATGCGTCTACATCTTTTAGCTGCCATGCTCAATCATAACAGATAACAGGTTACGGTGCTCTGACAAGTTTGGAGTACATTATCTGGTTCTTACATCTTTCATTTCAAAAATGCATTTCGCTGAGATATGGCAGGTCATTCCCAGTACGTGAGCCGAAATTCATGTAAAAGTGCTCACTTGCGATAACTTTCCCCGCCTAGGCATCAGTTTTGGTGAATGTGAGTTTCATCTATCACAAGAACCATTTGGCGTCAGAGCTGACTGTATTATAGTCGCTCGTAGTTGCTGCAGTTCAATGGTAAGTGACTATTGTTTGTGGGTTGAACGTCCTAAACCAAATGCTACTAGCTTCTTCGCATATAAAATATATTACCGTATGTCACATTCAATCTGTGTCTGAAGACATTATTAACCGGCATTCAGTTTGTCGCGCTCAAGTGAAGTGGTTACTGACCGCCCCAATCGTGAGTGCATTTGTTTGTGACGGCAAGTATCATCAAGTTACATTGCCGTGATAGATATTTTTCGTACTCGCTCGTTTCGGTAAGTTTTCGATTTCGCTCACAAGACGTTTATAACGATACTCCAACAGTATTTGGCGTAGGTTCGTCCTTTTCGTTCACAGCGCCGGGCCTATTCTAATCAAGGAGCAGAGATGGCTGCTCAGCTGTACTTCAACCTGTCTTACCACCTGAACAGAAATGTTGATATCTGCACATAGGCTCGCCGATAACAAGTTCACCTCCCTTCAGAAGATTCGGGTAGTTCTATCATCAGAGAAACTGCCCCACCTGCTCACTCATTATTCCTAGTTTAATGCCGTAACACCCTTTTCCGCTGCTCTCGTAGTAGCCGAGATTCTCATTACGGTGTCACTCTGCGTACTTTTGTATGACAATGGTTCTCACTCCGCGTTCCAAAGGTGACTCCATCGGTCTGCGTACATGGTTCATTCCTAACACACTCTACTTAGAACGAAGCGTCTCTTGAATACGCTTATCATATATGCTGTCAACCGTTGTCTGCTGACTTTGTAAGTTTAATGCCTCTTTCGCTTGTAACTGATTTGATTCGGGATCTTCGTTGTAGACTAGTTGCGCTTGCAGAGCTCATCACTGTGCGTATGACGTGTTGCACCATGACTATGACTTTCTTACTTTCTTCAGATACTTTGCAACCGAGACGCATGGGCCGTGGGATTCGATTTCAACGTTGGAAAATGTCAGTCTTCCATGCCCTACAAGCGATGGATAGAACCGTTCGCCTTACTATTACATAGTATATGCCAACTCGCTTCTAGCATCACTGAACACCCGGAAATACCTCCGATCCCATGGTTTTGACCCCAATTCAGATCTGCCCCACAATGCTGTCCAATTAGCGAACCTGCCGAACCTCTCGGGGGATGGAGAGACTTCAAAGTATTGATAGGGGTAGCTCGATGTACGTGAGGTTATCAGTGTCGTTGCAGTTCTCGTACCTGATAAGACTACAGCGTTTGGAAGTGGGGGAAAGGTGTAATTCTAGTGGTACCGTGGCTGCCTTTTTTTTCGCCACAAGATAAACTGGTGTAATTCTGGTATGAAATATCCCTACCTGCAAGCCATGCCTCTTGCCTCGTGAGCCTACGATAGCGCTACAAGCTATGGCAATTCTCACTGTCACTGCAACGAGTGGTTCAGTCGCTCTATGTATAAGCCATACACACTGATCAGCCTAGTGGTCGGTTTGAAAGGGGTGATTCCGGAAGATCGTTCTTTTGCCCAACAATGTGAACACAGCGCCCACTACCATTAGCCTGTCATACAAAAATAGGCACCCCTGTCGGATGTCCACCCTGGCGGCCGTCACAGGACACAGGACCGAATGGCTGTAATCGTCTTCAGCTGATGTGGCGCTTTCTCAGTGATGATAAGAAGGGTACCTTGTATACCAATCCAAAAGACCCAAATGTCGCATACACGCTCTCGTATCTACCAGCTCTGGAGTGAGTTCCACAGGACGTCCTCATGGCTACCCTCAGCGCCACACTTTACACGTAGGGGAGCTTCTTGAAGGCCGGTTCAGTTAAGTATGGTTTTCACGATATTCAGTAGGTCAATCAGACAGTTGACCCTTAAAAGAGGTAAATGATTGAGTTTTCTCATTAAGTTATAGCTGATTGCAGCAGCAGATATGAAGAAGCGTACACTGCAGCACAGTAGGGGAAGAACACGACCATCGCCTGCTATCAATGGACCCAACCCACGCGATCCTTTCAGATGGAAATGTGCGAGCGTCGGGGAATTAGGGGAAGTCAACACGCCCTGCTGTTGTCTAATCCTCCCAATTCAAGTTCAGTTCAATCTTGCGCTGTAGTGTCCACAAGTCGTCATATATTAACAGGAAGATACAATGCAAACACTCGCAGACACTCACAGAGTGAGTCTTTTTTCCACCAAAGAACAGGGCGATCCGTCTCCCAAGTGGTATCTTCATGCTCTCCATATCTTTTATCACTTTCTGTATCTCGGCTTCCGTCCTATCATATTCTGCCCTCAATTGTGCCACCGCATTTGGGTTCTTTTCCGCTAGCGCATCTCCAAGCTCCTTGAGCATCTCCTTCTGCTCCAGTAGTACCTTCTTCAATTGCGAGTAGAGTGCCCTTCCCGCGCTGGTCTCGTTCAACTTCTTCTCGGCATCTACCATCTCTTCTTGGATCAGAAGAGTGTTTCCCGCACTCGCTTCATTCAGCTCCCTCGTTACGTCTGTTGAGTCCCCTCGGACCAAGGGGGTACGTGCCTGGACCAATCCATTTATGACATTCCAAGCTGACTGCTGGGTGTTGAAAAATCGCTCGTGTCGAGCCCCTAGAGAGATAAGAGGTTTCCAGAAGTTTCCCTCCAGGTGCGATACCCTGTTCTGCCATGATTCCGTGTTCTCCGGGTTTTGATTATCCCACATGGTTGTCACCAGTCGCACGCACTGTGCAGCTTTATCTCCACACAACTGACTAAACAAGTCAAGGTTCTTGCATACTGAACCAGACATGCGATTGTTGCTGATGCGATGTGTGTAGATGACCCCTGTAAGCTTTACATTCCCCCGGTACCTGTTTGTTTGTAATAAAAGTGAGCAACTTGCGTAAAATGTTTCATAGATTCGGTGCTTACTTCTTTTCTAACCAATCAGCGATAGTTTGAAGTATATCACGGTCCGACCGGTAAGTGTCGTCAAACCCTGGCGTGTCCACGAATACATAGTGTTCTCCACCGCCAAGGCTCACCCTGAACTCCCGAATGTCTTTCGTACAAGACTTGAGTTTGTCTGCTCCGGATTCTTCTTCGCTGTCTGTGAGTTTGTTGATGAACTAACAAGTGTTATTTCCAACAGCACAAGTGGAAGACAGCCATCACTTACGTTGCTTTTTCCTGATCCAGTAGGACCCATTACTCTGTCAAGAGTAAATAAAGTTAATACCACGCGATTCCTGCTGCACCAACGTACGCGATAATGATGTCTTGAGGGGCTTGGAGGGGTGCTTCAGAAGTGCAGCGCATTGACAAATACCACAAACACCTACGAGCGAGAAGCTAGGGAAGTCGTATCATTGACTTAATTTCCATAAGATGTAAGTCATTTACACTGACCTTCCCAATCAATTTGACAGAATCTGACATACTGATGCGGGAAGACGGTTCTCTTGTCCAACAACATGAGCATAGGGTCCACCATTCGTCTGTCATACGAGAATTGCTATCCTCGTCAGACGGCCGTTCTGGCGGCCCTTCCAGGATGCCAAACAAGAGGGCTGTAACCGTTTTCAGTCGATGGTAGGGGACTTTCCCAGTGAAAAGTTCCTGCATGGCTTTAGCGACCTTTGTGACAATGAGGGGTATACCTGACATACTAATGCTGTCATGCCAAAGGCCCAAATGTCGCTTTGGATGGTCGCATTCAACTCTCCCATTGCCTCTACCAACTCTGGAGCCATCCAGTACAAGGAACCCCCACACGGAGATTTTACAGTCATGGTAAAGGACGAATTAAAATGGATGGAAAGCCCGAAATCTGTAAGAAGAGCCCGACCGTCTTCGGCAATCAGCACGTTCTCCTATCGTATAGACAATTAGTTACGCGATGTGCCTAACCGAGGGACTTGCCCCTTTCAAGTCACCATGAATTATTGGACCCTTCGGAAGGTTGTGCAGGTAACGAAGTCCTTCGGCAATGTCCCTAATCTGAATTACACCTCGTCAGATACGCGGAGAAAATATGCCCTTCGGCTTACAAGGGGACGGGGATCATTGTGTCGGTTTTGCACATAGGAGTGAGCGCTACCCCTCTCCATCCATGTAGTCACTAATGACACCGTGAGGTCGAAATCAGTAGTTATCCCAAGTAGGGGGAGGACATTCGGGTGATTCGACTTCGACCAGACGTGTGCCTCTTTCAGTGCTCGCTGCAGAGTAATCAGGGGTGCAATAGCAGTGGCAGACTTTTCGAAAACATTACCTTGATACGCTCTGTGTCAGCCGGCGTGACACCAAGGACGGTCTTTATTGCTACAGTCGTTCCATTCGGAGATAATGTCCCACGGTACACCGCAGCATTACCTCCGCGAGTGCAAACGGTTGTGTCTCGTTCTATTCGCCCGTCAAGGTTGATAGCATACTTCCTAGCTCTTTCTGCAAGTTGGTTGAGAATATTTCTTGTCTCCATGATGACACCGTAGTTGGTCCTGTCAAGTGGTGAGTGGTAACAGGCCAAGAATGTACCGGGGCAGTTTAACCATTAGAGCTAGATGGCGTTAGACTTAAGTATCCGTATGCGCATGTTGCACACGCTGCAGGTCACCAATGGGTGATAGCGTCCATCTACCGTATCAATGGTATCAGGGTTCGCAGTTCGTAGCGCTAAATGGAAGTACTATACAGTTATGTCTGTTATACATAGATGTGTACGTTGAATATTGAATGTCCGCGATCATCGATCGTCAGCATCAATGACCAGCAGTAACTTCTGGAGTGTAACCCGAATTTTGTACGATCGTAGATACGAATTATGAGACGCACATCTCCTGGGGTAGCCAATCTTGAAGTTTGATGGCCAGTTGTCAGCGAGCTGGTGTAGGTGCATCTTCTGTCAGTCTACCAATTGAGCAGTGCCATTTGGCCTGCCACATCCCCACCTTGAGGCCGAGCTTATACTGAGCGCTGAGCCTGCTGTGCTGCACACACGCACCATTCATTTACCAAATCAGTACCAAGCCCTTGGCACTACTGCGATGGGGCTTTCAAGCAGTGAATGGCTCGTGGCTTAGGGCTGGCTTGTGCAACGTGGTGGGTCCCACTCTTCACTACGAGACATACAGACCTTCTGGTACAACCGTACGTTGTCTGGCACCCTCCGGGACCTTCCCCGTCGTGTACTCCATCTGACGATACAGGTTCCAGCTGCCGTCTGTATACTATTTTCTGAGTCGCACAACTAGATACAATGGTTCCTTCATTTACTCCTTTGGTTCTCATTGATGGTTGCTGACGCTTCTCTAGTGCTGCTTTCGGGCCAATCCAGAGGGTAATCAAAAATTCTAACGCTCCTAAGGGTATGATGGCTAATCTGCTTTAATCATTAAGAAACTGTTGATGGTATCATTGCGTGAGTCTTGGACATACTAACGAGCCACAGGGTCATGAAATGTTAAAGCTACGCTATTATTGCAGGCTAATCGGGCCCCCGGGTTCGGGAAGGACGTCTGTAAGATCATAACACGTTCAGTTCGAAGGGATCGACTCTTAAACCTTGCCGACAGTTTATGTGCAACGCCACCGGAACGACTTATCGGGACCAAAGGAATAGTGTGAAATGTCAAACGTCCAAAGTCGAAGCTGGACTCTACACTGACGGCGGACGGAAGATCCTCCTGCTTGACACCCCAGGTATCCGTGCGCCCTTCGGACGGAAAGAAGGCGAGATACACGAAGAAGATGTTTCTCGGGCAGTAGAGGAATGGTTGGAAAAGCACAGGTAAGCGCCGGTTATCGCGAGCTGGTGTCACTTCATTGCTCAACTTCGGGCAGACCTCATGATCGTCTCACTGGCATACTTTTCTTCCAGCAGTTGAAAGCCAAGCGGCCAGAAGTTCCTCGTATAAGCTGCTTTCGTGGACTTTGTCAACATGATATCTATTCATCGATTGCCTTGATTGGTACTATGGGGGATGATACGGATCTTCGGAGATTTGAGAACGAGACATGGAGAAATTTAATTGGTAAAGGAGTTAAGTCGTTTTGTTACCAGAACACTCCACAGTCTGCACGAGAAGCAATCAATATGATATATCGTTAGGTAGCTTCCAACAGTGGTGGCGTACTCCGGGTAATGACCATTTATTGCGTTTCCAGCGTCGTAATGGAGTGAAATACTGAATATTCTCCTAAGTAGAGCCTACGTCGAATATTAATGAAGTGGTGCCCTACGCCGCCTCACTGCTGTTCCGGACCCTTTGCCAAACAACGCGGAAATACTGCAAACTATGTGTACGTACACCGCAGACTTTGCAGAGCTGCTGGACTGACCCGGTCGGCCCGTTGCCTATCAGTGATGGATTCTGTAACACAACGCGGTTAGCAGAATTTAGGCTAGGTGTAAATGTAGTGGGAGATGTGAATCAAAAATTCCAAATTTAATCTGACATTTGTGTGTTGAGACAATTTGAAGTTTTGTCGACAGAAAGAATGTTGGTGAAAATTTGATAATTTGGCTGTTGTGTTGTCTGCGTGCGAATGTTGTCCCAAATGTGAAGTATCGCTGCCAAAAGAATGGTCGTCGAAACTTCACATACTGGCGATCAATAGAAAACGAGCCCAGATTTGAAGTAAAATTTTATGTACAAAATGTAGTGCTAAACTTCATATACTATCCATGAAAACCCACACAATACATGAAGTTTAGTATTACATTTGTATATAAATTTAAAGTTCAAATTTGGACTCATTTTCTATTGTTCGCCAGAGAAGCAAAGAAAAAATGGGTAGAAGAAGAACTGCAGAAAACTGACCCGAATGAGGTGTGGAACTTCACGAAATGGCCCAAAGGTATCTGCCAGTACCCAACCCCAGCCATTAACTGTGGCGCGGATAGGCCGAAAGCCATTTCCCACCAAGAGAAATGTGACACCCTCAGAGAAACACTCTTCCAACGCCCACCGCTGCTACAAGTGGACCAAGTAGACCTCGTCAACCCCCTCCCAGACGATATCCCATGGCCCCATGTGACATATTCTGAAGTCCGGCATGCTATCTTTTCCCTGAGCTGCAAGAAGGCTCCTGGACCTAGCCAGATCACATATTCTGCATTACGGTTGGCCTGGCAAGCTGATGCCACCCCAGTTTACCTTCTTATATCCCGCTGTGCTAATACAGGGTTCCATCCTTGGTTATGGCACAAAACCATCGCAGTTGCCTTGCATAAACCAGGCAAACCAGACTATTCTGACCCTAGAGCATACCGCCTTATTCAACTAGAAGAATGCCTGGGCAAAGTCCTGGAAGCAGTCATGGCCCGTCATCTTACATCATGGATCCACGTCTACAGTCTAGTTCCCCCAACCCAGTTCGGTGGACACCCAGGCAGCTCTACAGTAGATGCTGCTCTGATGTTCGTAAACGACATTGAAGCAGCCTGCAACCATGGGTTCGTCACCTCATGTCTGACTTTCGACATCAAGGGTTACTTTGACTGTGTCAACCACGCCAAACTAACCAGCATACTACGCCAAAAAAACCTACCCATCCTGATGGTCAAATGGGTCACGTCGTTCCTAGCAGAACGCGAAGCAGCAATTTGCCTAGATGGTAAACTGTCACCGTCTAACCCAATAACCAATGGCATCCCACAAGGCTCCCCGATCTCCCCAGTGTTATCAATCATCTATGCTAGCTCACTATACAAAGAATTCCACCAAAAGCTGTCAACACGCACAATTCCCCTGGGTCTCCCCACCTCCAAAGCAGCCCCTGTGGCATTACTAGGTTACATAGATGACAGCAACCTTTATGCCTCATCTGTGAGTCTAGATCTCAATGTCTCCATCCTACGAGACTGTTTCTGCACGGTCACCTGTATTCTGGAAAACCTCGGCCTGACAATCGAGCTTTCCAAATCAGAGCTTATCCACTTCTCTAGGTGCTGTAAAGAAACACGCCCGCATATCAACCTAACATACCATAATGCCTCCCACCACATTAATCACTCAGAAACCATCAGGTGGTTAGGCATATGGTTTGACTCCAAATTATCGTTCTGTAAACACATACAAATGGTTACCTCAAAGGCACAGTGCGTTGCCACTGGAATAACGATGTTAGCCAACACAGTCAGAGGACTCCATCAATCCCGTCTCCGGCTTATCTATAATGCATGCACCCGCAGCATTATGATGTACGCAAGCCCAGTCTGGTGGACTGGACAAAAACTACTGGCCAACAAACTCTCCGTTGTCCAAAACAACTGCCTATGCCATATCTGCACTGCCTTTCAGACCACCCCAATGCGAGTGCTTGAAATTGAAAGCGCAACTCCACCAATCCCCTTCTACCTCAATGCCATCAACAGAAACTATGCGACCCACTTGCACAAACTTCCCCGTAACAACCCGGTCATTATGCGGCTACCTCAAATATGGAGAGGCCACAACCCACTGGATCATGCCCCACCCCTCCCCCCGAACAAAAGACCTCGCGATACGCATCGACACCCCAGAAAAACCAAATCCACACATCTCCAAAATCTAGCCAGCCTATCAGACCCCCTCATCCCACACATCGACATCTTCTCCATCCTGCCCTGGGATGATCTCTGTGATAAATATAACACCAGGCTATCAATCAACCCGACATCGACAGACAACGTCAAAGATAGAAAACACGCCACTAAGAAACACAATGAACTTGTACTTAATCTCAGTGCAGATAGACAGTGTTTACTCATATATACAGATGGCTCTCTGAAGATCGAGGACGGCGATTGCAAAGTTGGGACTGGCTGGGTCAGTTTTCACCTCACCCACGAAGTCATAAGTGGCAAAGTAAACCTCAGAGGCAAAAACGAGGTATTCGATGCGGAACTCATGGGACTGGAAAGAGCACTGGACGAAGCGATCATATATGCAAATGCACATGACATACACCACATCCATACTTTCCTAGATAACCAGGCAGCGATCCAGGCAATATCAGGCTCCTCCCCTCCCCTCACCTCACGACACATTGTTATACAAATACGAGACACTATAAACACATTTCTTGGCAACAATGCCCTGAACCATCTGCGTATCTCCTGGATCCCTGGGCATTCCAATATTAAGGGGAATGAGAAAGCGGATGCCTTAGCTAAAGAAGCAACAGCGGCGCCACTTCCTGACAATGCTAACACCACCACTTCATATGCGTTTGAAAGGCACCAGTCATGAACTCTCCTCTTGGAGGAATGGACGTCACACTGGTGCAACACTTTAAAAGTAAACAGTTTCTTCACGCCCGCAGATTGCTTGCCCCCATCACTTAAACCCCATAACCATTTCTGCGACTCTAAACGGGAAATATACAGAAGGCTTATTCAAAGTTGAATGGGACATGCCTTCACAGGCAAGTACTATTCCACTTTTGTCCCCACAGAGAATGCCTCCTGCCCATGTGGTGAACATCTCCAAACTCACGAACATATACTGGCAACGTGCCCTGCCTATGAGTCCAGCCGAAACATATTATGCTCCGCATCAGAAGACCTTGTCATAACGGATATCTTAGGAACAGAGAAAGGAATAGAAGCCCTCTCCGATTTCCTCAAGGAAACAAATGCCTTCAAGAAGTTGAGGCGAATTGATCCAAGCCACAACAGCCCACACCCATTCTCTGTTGCGCAGAGGAAAGGGGGCAGATGTGAGTGTAGGCGAACACTTGCCTATATGCAACGTTTCTAGTATGACTTGGACTTGTGCTGTTTGAGTAGTAGTAAACAGGAGTCGACTTTCCCCTAGAGACCTAGTGTCTCTGGTGCCTGCTTATATACATGAGGAGAGCACACAGACCAGGTGTGCTAGCTCATATCGTAGAACTACTATATCTGTAAACTACAGGACCTTCCTTACGAGGTGGTCTCTGCTTCAGTACTGGTAACAAGGTGACCAGGCAACCGGGTAAGATAGAATCCCGTAGAATAGTTTGGAACACCTATTCTCGGATGGTCACGTGATGCATACTGGTAGTTCGTTCAATACTCCCCCTCGCTCTAGATTGCATAGTCAACCAATGCAAGTGACGAGCGATTTGACTCGAACTTCTGCCAGGTTAAGCTTTTGGTTAAACCATCAGCTCTTTGTCGGTCAGTTGAGATATACTCGATTGAGAATAGACCTTCTTCGACACATTCATGGACGAAGTGCCATTGGATGTCGATGTGCTTCGACCGACCATCCGATACTGGGTTTTCAGCAACAAAGTGAGCACCCATGTTGTCGGAGTAAAGGATAGTCTTATCCGTCTTGAAGGTTAACTCCTTGAAGAGCATATCGAGCCATTTGACATGACGGGCAGAGTCACAGAGAGCCATATACTCCGCTTCGGTAGAAGACAAAGCGATAGTCTTTTGTTTTCTGGATCTCCAAGAAATTAGGGAGTTGCCTAAGAAAAAGGCATAGCCAGTGGTGGAATGACAAGTGTCTTTGTCTGAAGCCCAATCAGTGTCAGCAAAGCCTTGAACGCGATTTTCTTTCCCAGAATAGTAGAGTGCTAAGTTCGGAGTGGATGCCACATAATGAACTATGTGCATTGACTTCGCAAGATGATCTTCAGTTGGATTCGCCATATACTGGCTCATCCGCACAACTGAAAATGCGATGTCTGGTCGAGTTCCAAGCACAAGGTACAGCAGGGAACTGATAACAGACTGATATCGTTTGCGAAGATCTGAAGGACAAGAATAATCGCTAGGCGGTTTTTGAGGTTGGTACCCAGAGGGCAAAGGTGTCCGAATGGGTTTGACCTCAGTAATGCCAAAGCATTTGAGGACTTTCCGAATGTACGGGAATTGCTTGAGATGACCAGAGCGTGTTTTGCAATCTCTGTGGATTTGCAGACCAAGGTATTCCTTCGGTTCTCCTAAATCTTGTGATTCCCATTTCTTCATGAACTCGTCTTTCTTCCTTTTGAGAAGATTCTTGTTCGATGCCACAAAAAGGCCATCGTCCACATAGACTAGAAAAATCACAGTACCAGCTTTGGAGTGATAGTGATATACTCCAGCATCAACTTTGGAGCGCAAAAAGCCCATCCTCAGGAGTGACTGATGAAGTTCCTTGTTCCATGCTAGTGCAGCTTGTTTCAGTCCATAGAGTGCACGTAGCAACCGATAAACCTTGTGTTCTTGACCTTTAACTTTGAAACCCTCCGGTTGTTCCAAATAAATTTCTTCGTCTAGCTTGCCATATAGGAAGGCGGTTTTAACGTCCAGTGCTTCCATATCCCAATCTTGCTGCATAGCATATGCTAGAAGAATGCGCACAGTTTCGAAGTGCGCGACTGGGGAAAATGTTTCTTCAAAATCGATGCCATATTCTTGGGTGTAACCCTTGGCAACGAGTCTTGCCTTGTAACGACCATCGCTCTTATGAGCAAAGACCCATCTTGGCTTAATTGGCCTTCTTCCTTGAGGTGGATCCACGAGTGTCCAAACCTTTCTTTCTTCAATCGACTTCAATTCATCTTTCATTGCCTCGAACCACTTGGTCCTTTTGCTAGCAGGGAGTTGAAGTACATCCTTGTAGTGTTCCAGTGAATCCTTAATCCGTGCAGCAAGCAAAATTCGCAAGGAGTTTGTATCCATCTCCTCGGTGGATTCTGGTTTTGGCAATGATGATGGTCCTGGCAAATTCGGAGGAGTAGGGTCGAGTAACGGTGAAGGTGGTCTACGCTCTTCTCGTTGAACCCTTTGCCTTTCAGCTCCTTCTCGAATTGCTCTCTCCTGTTCTCGAACTAGGTCCAAAATACGATCGCATTTTTGTTGGATTTCTTTTTCAATGTCTGTGGGGTTGCACCTTTCCCCATAAACATTTCCAGGTCTTTCCGGTATGACGATCCTTCTTTTCGGTCTAGGAGGTGCATCTTGAGTAACAGGAGGGTTAATTCTCCGACATTCACAATCTTTCTCAGGTACAGGCTGAGGTTCATGGGGATGTTGAATCCAGTCGGGATTTATTCGATTGGGATACCAGTCCACTCTTGGTGCTTGATCCTGGTCCGCACCAACTGGTAGTGGGTTCAAAGGTGGATTTCCATTATTTGGACCTTGTGGATGAGGTGGGATATTAGCCTCTCCATCGCATTGATCAGGCGCATTAACCTCTTCGTCATTTGGGAGGTCTGGCTCTTCAGGAATGACAGGTAAGCCAGGTTGGTCTGTTACAGGTTGGTCAAGGTCATCAGATTTTTCTCGCACAGCATCCGAGCAAAAAGGAAAAGTGTCTTCAGCGAACTTTGCAGTGCGTGCAACCACAATTTTCCTGCCGTGTAAGAACCTGTAGCCTTTCATGTTTGGCTCGTATCCAAGAAAGATCATTTCCTCAGCATGAGGATCAAGCTTGTCTTTCCGTTGATCTTGAGGAACCCAAACATAGGCTTTACAACTGAAAACTCGGAAGTATGAAACATCAGGCACTTTACCAAAGTAAAGTTCACAGGGAGTCTTCCACTGAACTCTTCGCAAAGGAGTACAGTTGTAGACATGCAAAGCAGTGTCAAACGCGAAGTTCCAGTACTTCTTCAGTACACAGGCATGGTGATGTAAGGATCCAGACTTTTCGAGTATGGTCCGGTTAAACCGTTCAGCCCGACCATTCTGCTGTGGATAATCAGCAATAGACAATTCGTGTACAATCCTGCATTCCGCGAGGATCATTCTGAAAGTGTTGCCCATAAACTCTCCCCCACGATCCAAATGGAACACCTTCAACTGGAAACCAGATTGTCGTTCAGCGATGTGTAACCAGTCCAGGAAGTGTGTTAGAGTGTCCGATTTGGAGCGCATATAAAGGCAAAAGCCAAAGGAAGAGAAATCATCCAATAAGGTCAGAACATAACGAGAACAGAAGTAAGACTCGACAGGCAGTTCGAGTAAGTCACCATGAACCAAAGCAAGTGGTTTAGCGGCCCATTTGGTAGAAGAGTGAAAAGGGTCAGAGACCATTTTTCCCTGTGCACAACCACGACAAGTGGCAGGGACAGTATCCGGGACCAACGTCTCTGGAAATCCCTTAGTGTGACGCTTGCAATTTTCAATGATGGATCAGTTCAGATGACCTAACCGATCATGCCAAAGACGAAAATCATTCCTTTTAACATCTGACCGATCTACCGCCCTTAAGGCCCTGGAAGAGGGCAAAGGTATACCCGAAAACCAGTGCAGGCGTGAAGTACACAAGCGTATAGCCTTGAGTACAATGCGATCAGCAGAATCTCGGATCACTTCAGCTTCTTGTGTCGCTTCACTCCTATACCCTTTCTTAAGGAGTGCATTTCGAGAGCAAAGCCTCTTCGAAAAGTTGGGTCCATATTGGCAATCATCGAGGGTAAGCAGGTGCCCTGTTTCCAACTTGAGGACAACAGTGCCTTGTCCTAAGAGCTTCACCGTATCCTTTCCCGCAGTGCTGCCATAGGCTGGCACGCGAAGGGGCGAATAAGTAGCAAAGTCGGATTGGTAAGGAGTCACGTGGTGTGAACAACCCGAATCCAACATCCAAAGAACTTTCCCTTTATGAGTGGAAGGGTTTTCTGGACAGAGGTGGCTGGTTATCACTCAGCAGGGATAAAGGAAACGAACATTTTCGGTGTCAAAGTTCTCCAGGGTCCTCAGGTAATCCGCAGGATCCATGTCTGGAGGCAATCTAACATACATGGGATGGAATTCCTGTCTCTGTATATCTGGAACTAAGCGGTGGAACTCCTGAATGCTAACGGTTTTCCGTTTAGCATGAGCTTTATGCCTAGGGCGTGTAAGTCCAGTTCCGCTTTCTGCAACATGTCCCTCTCATCTAGCATCGTCCTGAGCCATGGAGGGAATGAGAACTCCTCCTCCGGGTCTATCAGGATTTGCATGACTTTCGGCTTGTTCCCCAATTCCTGACATATCTCGTTCAGGATGTGTCCATTGTGTCCGCTCCAAACTCGAAATTCCCCTGAGGTCTCCCAGAACTGGCAGAACCCCAGTACAAAGCGTTTCTGAGTTGGAATTACACAGACAAATCGAACATTGACATGGGGAATTAGTTTGAGGGAGCTGTTCGGGTACCGAAACATACTCAACTGGTCCTTGCAAAACGGGGACAGGTTCGATCTCTTGATCGAATTCCTCGAAACGAGAGGCATCATCTTGGAGACAATACTGGAGAGGAGTATAGTTCAACACATCCGCGGATACCGCAGAGGTACTGGGACCAGCTTCGACATGATAGGATTCCTGATCATAGCCATAGTCTGCATACTGGTCCTCTTCCTCGTATCCAGTTAGTTCATTATAGGTGTCATACTGAGCACCCTGAACTTGATCTTGGTCGTAGAAGTCAACGGTGTGTGCACCGCGTCCTTGACCACGACCTCGACCACCTCTTCATCCTCATCCTCGTCCGCGGTTACCGCGTTGTTGCTGTTGTTGTGGATGCGGGGGTGCTCCCCCATGTCCACGACCAGTCCCTCGTTGGTAGCCATCTCGATGTTGTTCCGTGGGATGACGCCCACGGCACCTGGCGCATCGAGGAGGTTTAGATAATCTTTGAGCCAAAGGTAGAGAGGTATTTGATGATGGTTGCTGTACTTGTTCCATTTTAGGGAGAGTAGATTGCTTGCTTTGACGAGACGCCAAATCCTTTAGTCGAGGTAAAACTTCTGCGACTTTTAAGGCAGACGTTTCCCATGCTGCGAGAATATTTGAAGGTCCAGCCCCCCATTTGTCCGTAAAGGCTCCGCAGATGATCATACACTGCACCGGTTCTGTCAGAGTGATGCCCCTGGTTGCAAGTGCTCCTAGGATCATGTTTATTTCTGCAAACTTGGCAGAAATATCATCCGAGGGATTAATGTGGAGGCGCAAGAGACGTAGGAACTCTGTATAAGCGGTTGCCACTGTCTGGGTTCCATAGGAGGTCTCTAAAGCCATCCACATTCCATGTGCGGAAGTTTGAGACTCGATTGACACTGCGATCACAGGGTCACAGTAGAGGAGGATAGTACCCATGCTGTGAGAGTCTTTCATGAGCCAGGCCTCTTGAGCAGCGCCGGCAGCAGCAGGCACAGTTTGGGTACCATTAACGACTCCCCAACAATCAATAGTCATAAAATAGCCTTTGATCATAGCCTTCCACGTTGAATAGTTAGCACCATTGAGGTGGGGAATGTTCTTGGAGCTCGAGGTTTCTTTGTCAGCCATGATAAAACTAGAAATGTTCTAGAATTAGCATGTGAAACAAAACCTCGTCTTGGAAAGGATCGGAATGGAAGCCAAACTTGGTTTTGAGAGTTCTTCCCCTGCATTGTTTTTGCGATGGTCTCCGTTTTCTAGGTCTAGGCAGCCTAGATTTCGGATCCCATTTCTTCTTTAGCGGAGTGGAGTAACCCTTTGCACAATAACGTGACCGTTCAACAGTCAATCGTTTGAGGTCGCAGAAGTAGAGGGTTTCGAAGTAATGGTATGAGAGGAACCCTTCATTAACGTTGAGAAGGGAGACTTCAGAACCATCCGGTTGTTTCAACAGAAAACCTCCATGGATTCCAATGGAGTACTGAAGAACAAACTTTTCGTACCAGATGAATCCTTTAGTCATTACCTCAAATACATTCCAAGGTTCATCTATCGTACAGGCTCCATCAGAATCTAGGCGTCCCCCCCCAGCATACAGCTCCAGAAAGTTCCCAGGTAAAGGAAACAACTGGTGATAATCAAGCTCCATGAGCTTGGTGATGGTGACTAGCGAGGATTCCTCGCTTAGGCCGTGAACTGCCTTCATCACCCATGCCACATGAGTCAATGGCATGCCGTATGTCTGAGAAAATTTCTTTAGTCCTGGGCCAGAAGAGGAAATGAACCCTTGTCAAATCTCGCCACCATAAATGGCAGGTTTCATCGTCGTAGCCAGTGTTGCCCACAGATCCTTCGCCACTAAGTTCCTCATCCCATAAAAACTCTTTCCGCTTTGAGACTCGTACCAACATGTCTGAATCAGTGCAGATACCGCCCAAAAAGCGTTCCCAGAAGGCTCCAGGGACACATGCGACAGGGGTACGACCCTCTCTCCAAATTCGTCTGAAACGAGATTCCAGATGCTCGTGCCAAACTTGGACAGGAGGGAGGATGCTGTGGAAGAGTCTTCGGTCATAGAAGGGATGTACACAGGATTTGAACCAGAGATAGAGGTCGTTCGTGATCCAGAAAGCAGGAACGGTGAGCAGTGAGGGATCTTCATTTGTTAAAACGGGAATATCTGCACCGTTATAGTTAGCACGGGCATGAGGCGAGGTGGTATGCGACAATTTAGGGATTAAGTCGCAAAGAAGGCCATGAGTGAAAAGATGGATTTGAAGGTTAAAAAAGGGTTCATTGTAGCTCCAGCTGTCGTAGTGCAGAGCAGTGCTCCATGCACATTCAATGGCAACTGCCGGAGTGAGCTGGAAGGCATCAGCACATCGGGAATAGAAGGCAGGGGTAGCGTCGGTAGCATCTAACCAAGAAGAGCAATTCTCCACAATCATTTCCTCCGTGAATTCAACCACTTTTTCGGCAAAGGCGACCGCATTGGGTTGCCTAGAACCGTAAGCTCCCACTTCTCTCTCCTTCGCCAGTCTGAGTTCCTTTGACTTCGCCATTTTCTGCGGATCCCTTGCAAAAGACTTGCCACTGGGACCGGTATAGAAAGTAAGGCAGTTAACGACAACTTGAGACATAACTGGATTCCAAGTTAGTCAAGTTTGTCCGAAGAAGGAATCCCAAACCAGCGACTAGAGAAGTTCAAACTCACGCAAGCAAGGAGAATCCTCCTGGTTCTCTTTGGGAACATTTTCGACCCGAGGGAGATAACGATACTGAGGAGGAGAATTGGGTAAAGGAGGAACAGGATCTAGATCGGCTTGAGGATCGAGATCCGGAACTGCATGAAGCAGGTAGTTGGGTGGAACATCGTTGTGGGGCGGAGCCCTCACACGGATATCCGGCTCCCATACCACTTCAGGTTGAGGATGATCATGGTTCTCCATTAGGTTAAATACTTCTCGAATTTCAATGGCAACAGCCAATCGAAAACAAAGCTCTCGGTAACGCCCGAGTAGGATCCGATGTTCCTGATACTGATAGAAAAGGTAATGCCAATTCAGCAATCCAATGAACGTGCTCCACATGACAGAAGAAAGAACAAACACAAGTTGGAAATCTCCACCAATTTGAGAAAGGACATAAATGGCTTGGCAATACCCGACGATAAGCGACACAGCCAAAGTGGCCATAGCCATACAGAGCGCTTCAGGTCCGTTCATAGGCATGTTGAAAGACAGACGTCTCTCTCTATCAACACTGTCCTTGAGACACAATGAGCCTAGCTGGGGCTCATAACCTGTTGTGCAGAGGAAAGGGGGCAGATGTGAGTGTAGGCAAACACTTGCCTATATGCAATGTTTCTAGTATGACTTGGACTTGTGCTGTTTGAGTAGTAGTAAACAGGAGTCGACTTTCCCCTAGAGACCTAGTGTCTCTGGTGCCTGCTTATATACATGAGGAGAGCACACGGACCAGGTGTGCTAGCTCATATCGTAGAACTACTATATCTGTAAACTACAGGACCTTCCTTATGAGGCGGTCTCTGCTTCAGTACTGGTAACAAGGTGACCGGGCAACCGGGTAAGATAGAATCCCATAGAATAGTTTGGAACACCTATTCTCGGATGGTCACGTGATGCATACCGGTAGTTCGTTCAATATTCTCATCATCAGAGTAAAGCCAATGTCATTTTCTTAGTTTCATTTCATTCACAGAATGTCACAAAATAATACGTTCATCACCGCTTGACAATGTGCATATTCATATACCTCATATGCTAACTATAAACTACACGTTTTACTCTACAATTACCTTTAGGTAGTACATACTTTACAACGTACTATACTGGCCCTCGGGCACCACATCTTAGTAGCAGTCTACTTGTTGCAGTATATAAATATAGAAATTCTCTCTCTCTCTATTGTTCGCCAGTATGTGAAGTTTCGATGACCATTCTTTTGGCAGCGATACTTCACATTTGGGACAACATTCGCATGCAGACAACACAACAGCCAAATTATCAAATTTTCACCAACATTCTTTCTGTCGACAAAACTTCAAATTGTCTCAACACACAAATGTCAGATTAAATTTGGAATTTTTGATTCACATCTCCCACTACATTTACACCTAGCCTAAATTCTGCTAACCACATTGTGTAATGTCTCCTACAGGCTATGAACTTATCAGGAAATTCTCACTTTGCTATTTTGTACCTTTTTATGTACTATTGATGACTTATCTAGACTATTTTGTACTGCTTAGTCAAAAGTGCAAAATAGTCACAAATAGTAGGCTTATCTACTTTTTCTGTACTATTTCTGTACTATTTGTTGAATATTTGTTGACATTTCTTGACTGTTTCACTTCTCATTGAGCATGACCAGCTAGTGACTTTTTATGACCTTTTTGACTACTATGTTGTTCTGAAATTTCCCAACCAATTTGACTTAGATTAAGCAAAAAAAAGTATGGAAAAGTACAAAGAGTAAAAAAAGTCACAGATAGTAGAAAATAGTAATTTGTGAATTTCCTGATGAAATCGGCCCCCCTCGTATCCGATACTGGCCCGTCCACTTGAAGTTGACCTCCGCCCTACCTGTTCACGGCACCACTTCGAGCCGACCTTTGTGACCTTCTTCTCCAGCATTCCTATCATCCGGGCACCTTGCATCTGTCACTCGTACTGCGTAACGAGCCAGTAAGTTTACACGACAACAAGGTCATTCCTTAAGTAATTCATGGGAACGGTAGACAGAAGCGGTCTGCACGGAGAGCTGGTCATTCGGCATTCGTTCGTACGGTCGACTTGAAGTCGACTAACTCGAAGAGGAAGAATTGGCTTTTCATGTGCAGAACATTGTTTGTCCGGGCCCCACTGATGATTATTGACATCCTGGTCCGGGGGCACCTGAAGCCAAAGAGGGCTATGAGTACGTGTCGTCTCCGACCATGAAGGCTTTTTCTGTGTTGTCATTATTTTCTTCCGAACGAGAGAAATTGCTCTCATCGACCCTCACACTTCCTCGTCCTGTTCACGCAATTCGGAGTAGGAGTGACAAAAACTACGAAGCAATTGACCTGGATCCCGCGAGTTATCGTTGTCCCTTTCTACGAGGTTAACTGAGAACGCTTGAAGAAATCATCGCGATGGGAAATGACAGATACATTTGGCCGGCTTGGCGGACGAGCGGCCGTCTTTCCAGGTTTTCTCGAGGCCAGCCACATTGATTTTCCTTTGGATAGTTCGCATTTTTCTAGGATAAGTTCTTAAGAAATAGTCTACACCAAACTTGACAAGCTGACCAGTGGAGAATAAGTGCCTGGGTACCGATGGCCCCAACCTCATCAGAGAGCAGCGAAATGACGACCAGCCATGGAACAGCGCACTCGAGTAAAACGGCTGGTAACACTTTGCACGTCATACTACGGGAAAAGAGTCATTGGCAACCAGTCAAAATATTCGCGGCATTCGGCATGTGGCGAAGGTCAGCCCCTTGAAAGAGGTAAGCAATTAAGTTTTCTCGTGCTACATTATAGATATTTGTACAGCTGCGTATGGGGAGGCATGCACTCTACACAGCGGAGGAACGGTATAGCCATCATCCTTTAGCGGATTCCGCGCATGGGAATGTGCAATCTCCCAGATAGAAAAAGTGTGAGCGTCGAGTGAGAGGTGGCTTACATTGAGCCAGTCAGACGTCTAATACTTGTCCCGGCGTAAGCCTCACTTCAATCTTGCGCTGTGACGACCACTAGTCATTACATGCTGACAGTGAGATACAACGCAAACCCTCACAGAATGAGTCTTTTTCCCACCAAAGAATAAGGCAATCCGTCTCCCAAACGGTATCTTCATCCTCTCCACATCTTCTATTAGCTTCTGCATCTCAGCCTCTGCCTTCTTACGTTCTGCTCGCAATTGCTCTCTCGCATTTGGATCCTTCTCCGCTAGTGCATCTCCAAGATCCTTGAGTGCATGCTTCTGCTCCAGTAGTGCCTGCCGGAGTCGAGAATAGAGCGTTTTTCCTGCACTGGTCTCGTTCAACTCCTTCTCTGCAACCACCATCTCTTCTTGGATCAGAAGGGCGTTTGCCACACTCGCGTCAACCGACTGCCCTTGGACCAACGGGGTACGTGCTTGGACTAGGCCATTTACGATATTCCAAGCTGACTTCTGCGTGTTATTAAAGCGTTCATGACGAGCCCCAAGAGAGATAAGAGGTTTCCAGAAGTTTCCTTCCAGTTGCGAGGCCCTGTTCTGCCATATTGTCGTATTTGCCGGTTGTTTATCCCACATGGTTGTCACCAGCCGTACGCGCTGTGCAGCATTTTCTCCACACAACTTACCAAACAAGTCGAGGTTCTTGCACACCGAGCCAGACATACGATTGTCGCTGATGCGATGGGTGTAGACAACACCCGTAAGCTTTACGTCTCCCCGGTACCTGTTTTTATGATGGAGAAGTGAGCAACTTGCGTAAGATGCACGTGTCTGTAATCTCTGTACTTACTTCTCTTCTAACCAATCAGCGATAGTTCGAAGTATCTCACGGTCTGACTTGTAAGTGTCGTCGAACCCTGGCGTGTCCACGAACACATAACGCTTGCCACCATCGAGGTTCACTATAAACTCCCGAATGTCTTGCGTACAAGACTTGAGTCCGTTCGCTCTGGATTCTTCCTGGCTGCCAGTAAGTTTGTTGATGAACTATCAAGTGTTATCTCCAACGGTTAGGGTAAGAGGATTATAGCTCACGTTGCTTTTCCCTGATCCCGTAGGACCCATTACTCTGTAAAGGAGTAGATGGAGTTAACGGCAAGTAACATCTGCGGCACGAACGTACGCGATAACGATGTCTTGAGTATTATCATGATGCTTGGCCTTTCGAACCATACTGAGTTTCCGGAGGGGGGTTTCGTGCGAGGATGAAAACGGGCAATGCAATGCATTGATCGCAATTTATCCCCCCATCCTCCGCATCGCATAACCCTGACCTCGAGGATTCCTCATGTTTCGAATAGAAAACCATTCGTCCTCGGAATCATTCATTTGCCACTGCTGGCGTCTCCACTGAATAAGGCAATTGAGATAAGTGGGAGACGCCCAGCCACATCTCCGACCAGGTTAGCGCTCTGAAGGCTGTTCAAGACCGATCATGGTCCTCATGTATGCAGAACGAAGCTTCTGACCACACTATGCATTAGTAGCAAGCGCTGTAAGGCAGACCAGTTACAATTTCTATCAATGGTTCCCAGACGAAAGACAATCTTGCGTGCTTAACTATGGAAATATGAAATGGCGTTCATACCGCTGCCATCGGGAACGGAGGCGGAACGATACAGCCATGGAATTGAATGAAGAAAAGTCGGATGATAGACGTAAGGTGGGCGAGGTGCAGGCGAAGAACACCGTAATCGTGTATCAGGCGTTTACGTGAGTAAATGGGTGCGGACTTGAAAGTAATGAAGACCACGTACAATAGGAAGAGCCAACGTGTGCAAGAACGAGAGATTCAGTGGGAGATGGTGAAGTCATAAAAACGTTTGTGTGCTGTCGCATCCGATCGCAGCAGTAGATGGCTGTGCCACGCTGTGACTCGAGTGGGCCGCGGCGAAATGCGTAATCCCTCGTGGCTCTGCGCAGTAGGCCTCTTGATGACTGGCATTGCTGTGGATGGGTTCTCTTCAATAAGGAGCTACCCCTAGAGTTATACATCCCCATTCTCTGCAACACCACACCTGGAAACAGTCGGGAGGGAACGATTGTCTTCTGTCGAGTCTGTGGTCTGCCTAGCGGAAGGCTACCTCCACACCTTGAAACATTCCCTCATCAACACCGACGCCTACCTAAGTCTGAAACACTCGGAGCTCTGCGAGGTCTGTGAATCTTGCAAGATAAAGTGCAGTGGACGAGACGATGTTCGTACCCTTGCTTTGTCTCGCGTGGTGTCAGACAACAATTGTTTCTCGAGCGAGGTGAAACAATCCGCACGAGTGTGCGCCAGGGTGATGGGCCAGCACTCACTGCGGAAACGAGATTCTGTCAGGACGATAATTAGATCAGGGAAGATGGTCTGCCTGTGATCTGACTGGAGCTGACCATATTCCTGTACCAAAACCGACGGTCAGATATATCCACGTGCCTTTCTGTACCAAATCTGGACTCCCTGAAATCCTCTCGAGCCTTAGGAAATTTCTCGACGTACAGTTCTGAGACAGATCACATGTCTATACCTAACCCGTCGTCCAGATAGATAAACATACCATCTGTCTGTACCGTAAAGATTTCTCTTCTGCCTGTATGCTGACTGACCACCAGACACACAGATAACTTCCCTTCTCGACGTCGAGATGTGTTTGTCCAGCTGCCTGTACATTAAGATGTGTTCCAGGCAGATTGTGGACCCTTTGCGAAAAAATTCTCTGAGAAGTCTCTTACCACCAACCCATACCATGGCGAACTTGATCCCGTTCCAGCTGTCTCTGACTCACCCTCGCACACATCGTGTCTCCTTCACAGCACAAGAATCCGGTCGTGTGGTAAGTACGGTAGAGTCCTTTATATTATCGACGGCCACCGAGCTACCAACTCCACACCCCCCAGCTCGGGATAGTGCATATATGCGTCCGAAGCATTACTTAACACGACGTTTGGACTGGTTGGTCACACAGATGGATGACCCTCTACCTTCGCATGAATCGGTGGCGCCGTATCTGTTGTCGGAAGAGTCAGAATCACAAGGTAACGCTACGTATACCACGCCAAACTTGAATGTAACGTTCCTCCACCATAGTCCTCGGTGCTATCACAAGAACAAATATCGTATCATGCACCCGTCCTCTTTCCACACGAACCGATTGCTCACCCCCACTAGAGCTGGTGCCATCAATTCCCCGAAGCTCATGTCCATGTCCACGTTATGGGTGTGCTCAGGCAGTCCACGGTCGATGGGGCCTTGGAACATACTTGGGAGCCAGCTGCGAGGGTGGGGAGCACGCGTTCAGTGCATGGATGGAGCGCTATATGTGGGATTTGCAGTAGGGAGGGTCCGGAGGGGCAGGATTTGCATAGTGGTTCTGTATTATTCCTGTACATGAATTCGAAGAAATCTATACTATGACGATATGAACAGATGATGTGCCTGTACAATGACTAGAAGAAGGGCAGATGGTATGGTGTCTGCCTATACCACCAGGCATGCGTGCTGCTGTCTGCCCGGACTGGGGCCACTGGGGCTGGCTGAACTCCGGGCAGCGTCTGGAAAGCGCGTCTTTACATAAGTTGCCACGACGAGGACAGATCATCTGGCGGAGTACATTCTATGTACGTTTTACTCGTCTGTCCGTACTATATCCGGTACCAGACAGAATCTCGTTTCCGCAGTGACTCTCATATCGAGAATGCACTGCGCATAGTACTCCTGGTGGAGAGGGTATTATGCACGTGACTGTGTTTCGACGATCCCCGCATCTGATCGGGGCACAGCGACAGCTATCTCCGCCGAAACAGTGGCCTCCCCACCTGCGCACTGCCTGTCCTGGGCATCCTTGCATTCCGCCCTTTTTACTAACGTGCCCACACCAGCTGGCACACAGAATATTCTGTCACCGTTACTAATAGCGCTTGTGCTGATGGCACTTGTCACCTCTGCGCTGCCACCTTTACTTACCTTTATTCTTGATTCTTATGTTACTTCTTTTCTTCTCATTTGAGTATGTTGAGTCTAGTCTTTTTTCTGCCTTCGTTACACACTCTCGGCTGCCGTGCCCGGATTGTATGCGCGCTCGTCCCAGTTAGACACCGATGATACTTCCCTTTCGCTGCCACCGTACCTCTCTGATTACCCGTATCAGTTTGGGTGCAATGCTTCTGAAACCACACAGCATATATCTGTGTTCTTCCCTCCGCTTCTACACGCTCTGGCACCGTCCGTGTAAATACTTTGTTGGGCACATTTGGAGGCTTGGCCCCATCGTCGGACTACGTTCGCGCGCGTTGGGTCTTCCCCTCTTTCCTTGTCGATTTACCCTTTCATGTTTCTCAAAATCTCACGTGGTGCGGTTCGTTCGCCGACACCCAGAGGTCTGTAGCACGGATGACCAGATAAACTCTAACTCCAAGAGAAGAGCAGGGAATTCGGGACTTTCAATTGGGTGCACTATGCTCGACAAAACTTGTATGTGACCGTTCCTTAAGGTACTCTCACCGAAACTTTATTCGATGACACTTTACAACGGTCCCACTTCCAGCTTCTGACGTCGAACGTGTGTAAGATGTGCAATCGATACGACGGATGGTCCCACGCGTGTCGCCAAAGATCATGGTGCCGCCCATGTTCTCAATCCTGGACGTGCCGAAGGCCGAGCGCAGTGTCCGGAACTGAACCCGACATGGAGCGGTATCATATGACGTGTCGGTACAGGACAGAGTTTTGTTATTTGTGTAGGGCGATGGAAGACCCTCGGTGGACCGACTGTTTACTGCAGTAGAGAAGAGGGTCGATGCGCAGCTTCGTGGGGGTCAACGCGGCCGATATCGTTTGTATCACGTTCGGCGTGTTGGACCCGTTGATCGCGTTCAGCCAGTTCAACCGAGGCCTGCTGCCCAGGTCACGCAACCCAGAGCTTAGCCTACACATGCGGTCCAGCCAAGTGCTGCTCGTTCCGCCCCAGCAGTTCCCCAGATGGCAGGCATGCTAGGGCAAGTTCTGTCTACATCACTTCAACCAAGGGCTGCTACAATTGAGTCCTAGCCACTGATATAACCACGTGCCATATCCAAACTCAGGCTTTGCATTTCGCTGTTGTCCAATCTTTTATAGCGCCAACTCAACACCAGTCCCATGTACGATCGCATGTTTAGGAAGTGCGGACAGCTCAGTACCTCCAACGTCGACCAAATTCCTTTCGCGTACTTGTCCTGCGGTGACCTTCAAAATCCGCTCGTTTGACCCCAACGAAATTGCCAGGGAGTCGGTCGAGCATTCGAGAACAAGATGACTGGCATAAAACGATGAGACCTCACACCATGATGATACCAATCAACCAAATACGTGATTGTGGGTCTCGTGCGAGTCGTGCTCCAGGTTTGAGACTAGACCCAGCTACGGCTACTAATACTAGTGCTATATGGGCCCAGGTCCGACCCCAGTCTCGAAGGCACTAAATGACGTCATCCACCAACCTATGATTCGCGAAATGGCCAAATGTCTATGCGTCGATCACGGTTAGCGTACAGATCGAAAGTCTCGTCAGGGAGGAGGGAGGAGTGAGAATTTCGTCATGCAATGGCGTTGTATCTGTTTGACTACATTGCTTTTGTAGGTGAATATTGCTAATCATCGTCCGCGTTTTGTGCCTTCTTTCCTCATGGCTGTTGCGATGCCTTCTCTTCCCCTCCCTCACACCTGTGTTTCGATACATATTGGAAGTTCAGAGTGTGCTGGGGGCGAGGTGTTGGCGTGCAACCGGTGTCGCAGACACAGCCTATAGGGGATCGTATCGACACGTGTCGATCATACTTGGGTGGTCGGTTGAAAATGCTTGAGCTGAGGGGAGCCGACTGGTCTGATTCGTGGTGCCTTTCTTGGTGATGAGGAGGCAATGAGGAGGTGCAGCTGGCGTGTGCAAATTGGGAACTTGGCGGCCCATGGTCCAATGCCATTCGCCTTGTTGCAATCGCAATTAGTTTTAACTCGCTTTCAACGGTGCCCGTCTTGTTCAATTTCAACCTGCACTGCACATCATATAGCCGCATCGAAATGAGTACGTGCTTCAGTGTCTAAGAATATAGATATAACATGGGAATAAGCATACTAGAACAAAGCCTAAATGGGCACCCCAGAGTTCATCACCACGGCCTATACAACCTCCAGGGTCAGCACTTGACTGTCTAAGACGCTGTTCAAATCCTCAGGACAAGCAGTAATCGTACAGTCGCTCGCGATTCTCTTGTACTCGTTGTGAGGCAATTTCTTGAGTAGAAGAGCGTTGAATGGCTGCTTCAGCTGTTCCAGCACCTTCCACATATCATCGCTGCTGCGAACGCTCTGCGTTGGGAGTGCTTTTGGATGCCAAGGACGAACAAGAATATATCTACCGGCACCTTCGCCAAGGTTAGCCGACAGTGTGATCTCGAGGGGCGTCAGTCGCGATGCATGGATCTCGTATGTGTAGTGTGAGGAGCCACTCGAGGAACCTTGCGGTCTGATTGCCGTGACCGGGTGAATGATGGAGGGTAACGAAAGCCTCCTATTGGCACACCGTGCTAGTGCAAGCCCTGCGAGGACATGATACAATTTCCATGCTTTTCCGAGACCGAGGCTATTCCTTTTAGCAGGATCGCTGGCGATCACCTGGACATGGGGCACCGTCTGATACGGCGCGAGGTTCGCAGGGAAACAACTATTAAATGGTGATGCCTTCCCAACCCAATCCAATACCGAAACGTCTCCTGAGCCTGATATAATCTCTGCTAGGAGACGTCCGAGTGCATGCTCTGCAGACTCCCCGTAGATAACTGGCAAGTGGACTTCAAAGATTCCAAAAAGGGAGTACGCAATATCTTCTGGTCGAGTTGTACGACGGCGCGATGCCCAGTGAAGTCTCGACCGTGCATCGTCCAGGCCCGGATAGAAGTTCATAAGATGCTGTTTTGCAATTCCGGCTGCCTTTCCTACCTCCTCAAGCAGGGTAGGGTCTGTTTTGTGATTGGTAGTTTCGAGGTTCTTGTAAAGTGACCAGTCCTGCGTGTAGAACAAGACAGCGTGTGAAGCTAGCGACTCTTGAAGTGTCCAACCTCGTTCGAACCAAACACTATCTGCAAGTGAACCAGTGTCGGAGACGTCGCAGAGGTGCACAAGTGTTAGTGATGACGAGCGATACCAGGAAAACATAGACCCAATCGCCTCTTGCAATTCAGCACTGCTGTCTTTGTCTATGCAACATTTGCACCTTCAACATCACGCAGTAACGGCTCCCCATTCGCCCATCTGTGAGACAACGTGGCAAACTGAAAGAACCTTTTGACCACCTCACGGATGTGTTCTGCGCTTGGTTGGCCCAATGCAAGCAGATCTCGGCATTGAGGACTGTGCTCGAAGTAAGACAACTGCGAATGCCGATTACAGAGGACCCCAGTCGGTGTATGCAACAACCGCAATGGAATGGCTTCGAGTGTTTCGAAAACAATCTTCTTGATGAATTGCTTGATATCCGAGGAACTAGGATTCGAGGGATTGTCCCCAGCTCCCATTATGCGAGCTCGGGCACCCCGTTTTCTGGTCTTCGCATCGAGATAATTCGCGAGGCAGACCTGGGACAATCTATAGTCTGGATGACCTGGAGGGCAGAGGTCCAAAGCAGTACGTCCAAGGGCGATTGCCTCCTTCACGTCGGTCACCAAACCCAGCTTCTCGAATCTTTCAACAAGGGAATTCGCAAGGTTCAGAAGCTGTCTACATCGATTCGACGGGGGCGTACGTTCCAATGTGACTCGGCGAAGAGATATGATCTCCTCCAGATCTGCTATGGCGTCTGTCCTCCTAAAGCGCTCATGAAGGCAATCGTCAAGTTCAAGAAGAGTTGTTTGTCTCTCTGGGTCGTCCGGAAACATGCATTTACATGCAGCTCGCCTCAGTACGATTACTTCGTCCAGATCTACATGCGAGTCTTCCTTCTTGAAACGCTCATACAGAACATTGGCGAGGTTGATGAGAGCTGAATGGCGATGTGGGTGTTCCGGTGGAGTAAATTCCAGTGCAGTTCGCGCAAGTGTGATTAATGCGCCAGAATCACTGCCCCTTTTCTTCATGAACTCTCTCAGAAGGAGATCGGAAAGATCTTTGAGAGCCAAACGAGCATCTGGGAGTCTTGCAGGCATGCGCTTTAACGTAGGTCTTGAAAAGGTGAAGAAGTCATTTGCCTGTACAGGAATCGGAGCATAGTCAGTTGCCAGATAAATTGTTAGTCAGTGAAGTGATGTACCTGGGTCTCAGTCATATCCTTGAGAAGTAGCAGTGCCGCACTCCACGCTATTTCTGGTTGACCTTCGAAGACTCCAGGGAACATTGATGCATGCCATTTACGACCACGATTGCCGTTTAACGTTCTCAGTATAGTTTCGAGCTGCGGCAACCGTTGTCTGGGCACTTCACTGGAGGGAGTAGATTCCGGGTTGCTGGTTGGCACCAGATAAACATGGGATGGAACCATGAATCCGTTGGGAAGTGCCTTCGCAAACGCCTCGAGCTGCCGCGTCATCGACATATTATCATCTATTGGATCGGAGTCGAGCGAGTGGAGAAAGAGAATTCCAGAATCACATTTTTCGGGAAAACTGCAGCACTGTCTGAAACATTATCACGGATGGGCATTTGTCACACCCACCTCGACCGTATCCAATCCATCACTCTATCCTTAGCACCGGTATCGTCGTGGTCAGTATGGAACGGGGGTATACTGACGAATACGACGCTGGCTGGGTTATTTATGAGTTTGCATCTCAGCGCTTTGATATGCCGTCTATTAATCTTAACAACTCGGATATTGTGGTTTTCGCACAATGTCTCGAAAAACTAGCAATCGATTAGGCTGCTGTTTCTATAAAGCAATGTCAACATTACCACACTCCTGCCAGCCTCAGCAGGACCGACCACACTGTCAAACGAGGTTCAGCCTAATGTATAAGGAAGTATGCTGCCACATACAAAATAACATGATCGTCCTCTGTGATGCCGCAACTGCGGTAATCCTGGTAGATAGCTGTGAGGCAATCCAACGAAAACCTAAAGAAGATAACACCCACGAGGTCTCCCGGTGTAAAGTTCAGCTCAATCTTGCGCTGTGGTGCCGACCAGTCATTATATACTGGCAGTACGATACAACGCAAACACTCACGGAGTGAGTCTTTCTCCCACCAAAAAATACGGCAATCTGTCTCCCAAGCGGTATCTTCATCCTCTCCATGTCTTCAATTTCCCTCCGCCTCTCAGCTTCCGCCTTCCTATATTCTGCTCGCAACTGTTCTGCCACATTGAGATCCTTCTCCGCTAGTGCATCCGCAAGATCCTTGAGCATCCCCTTCTGCCCCGACAATACATTCTGGAGTTGAGGATAGAACATCCTTCCTGCACTGGTCTCGTTCAACGTCTTCTGCGCATCTACCATCTCTTCTTGGATCAGAAGGGCATGTCCCGCACTCGCTTTGCCCAACTCCCAATGGGCCTGCACTAATCCATTTACAATATTCCAAGCTGACTCCTGTGTGTTGAAAAATGGTTCATGACGGGCCCCTAGAGAGATAAGAGGGTTCCACAAATTTCCCTCCAGTTGTGAGACCCTCCTCTGCCATATTGCCGCATTCTCCGGCTTTTGATTATCCCACATGGTAGTCACCAGCCGTATGCACTGTGCAGCTTCGTCCCCACACAACTGACTGAACAAGTCGAGGCTCTTGCATGCCTGCCGGGTCGTACAGTTGTCACTGATACGATGAGTGTAGATTACCCCTGTGAGTTTGAGGCCTGCCCGGTACCTTTTTGTGTATAAAAAAGTGAGTGATTTCCGTAGCACGCACACGTCTGCAAGCTCGGTGCTTACTTGGCTCCTAACCAATCAGCGATAGTTCGAAGTATATCACGGTCCGACCGGTAGGTGTTGTCGAACCCCGGCGTGTCCACGAACATATAACGCTTGCCAACAGGGAGGTCCACTATAAATTCCCGGATGTCCTGCGTACAAGACTTGAGTCCGTTCGCTCTAGATTCTTCCTTGCTGCCAGTAAGTTTGTTGATGAACTATCAAGTGTTATTTCCAGCGGTTAGGGTAAGAGGCTTGTCATTTACATTGCTTTTTCCTGATCCTGTAAGCCCCATTACTCTGTGAGGAAGTATGTAAATGGAGTCAATGATGAATGTCATCTGCGGCACCAACATACGCGATAATGATGTCCTGGGTTTTATCCTCGGCCTTTCAATCCATTCTGAGAGCTTGGGGAGGTGTCTCGCTGGGAGTAGGATGAAACCGGGCAATGCAATGCACTGATCGCAACTTATCCCCCATTCTCACCCAAACACGTGTAAATCCTGACCTCGAGGATTCCTCATGGTTCAAATAGAAAACAATTGTTCTCGGAATCATTCATTTGCCACTGCTGGCGTCCCGATTGACTAAGGCATTTGAGAGAAGTGGAAGACGCCCAGCCACATCTCTGACAAGGTTAGCGCTCCGGACAGGCAAAAGGCTGTTCATGACCGATCATCGTCCTCGTGTGTGTGCAAAAGAAAGCTGCTGACCACACTGTAGAAAGCGCGGTGGGGCCACCATGCGGTCACTAGATACGATTTCTATCAACGGTTCCCAGAAGAAAGAGAGCTTTGCGTGTTTAGCTACGGGAGCATAAGTTGGCGCTCGTACCGATACCGTCGGAAGCGGACGCGAACTGATACAGCCATGGAGGTGACTACAGAAAAGTCGGATGGTAAACGCGAGGCGGAAGAGGCGCAGGCAAAGAACACCGCAATCGTGTATTAGGCGTCTACGTGAGGTGAGTGGGTGTGAACTCGCAGTGATGAAAAGCACGTAGAATGGGAATAGTCAACACGTAGAAGAATGCTGACAAGTAGTGCGCGAGATTCAGTGGGAGGGAAGCCATGAAACGTTCGCATGTTGCCACGTCTGATTGTGGCAACCGTTGGCCTTGCCATTCGAGTGGGTTGAAGCGAAACGCGTAATCCCTCCCGATTGGTAGTAGGCCTCTCGATGGTTGGCGACGCCAGGGATGGTTCTCTTCAGAAAGATGCTGCCCCCGAGTTATACATTCCCACTGTCTGCATACCATCCCTGGAAAAAGTTGAGAAGAAACGGCTATCATCTCCCGAGTCTTTGGTCTGCCTAGGAGAGACTACTTCCACCTCTTCATGCCCTCCTCCATCAAGACCGACACCCACCTAAGCCTGAGACACTCGCAACTCTGCGAGGCCCGTGAGCCTTGCAAGGCAAAGTGCGTTGACGGCCTGGGAAGAGACCTTGTTCGTGCCCTTGCTTTGTCTGATCGTTTATTGAGCGAGAAACAATCGATATAGATGTGCGGCAGGATGATGCAGCCCTCTCATACCGAGAATGCACCGACCGGAATGGCGTACTCCTGATGCGAGACGATGGTGAGGACTACTTACACGTGGCATACGATATTTTTCGAGGAGCGCTAGCCGGAAGCCAGCATTTTGTCCCTTAATGACGAAAAGGGCATCGGTTTTCACGGGGACATCGCTGGTTCATTGTCAGGTAAACGTGACGAAAATATTGACATTTTTCTATTGATCAGATATATCAAATGCTCGGCTATTCATCAATTGAGTCCTGGCGAGGTCTGACTCATTGTCGTCGGAGTTGCCTCCACGGAAAATACTATTTACGAAGAACCCGTGCGGTCATTATTAGGCTACCTTAGCTCCCCAATTTCCGTGGAACATGTCGCTGCAGCACTCGACACCGCAGTCCCTACCGGAGGACTACGCCATCGTGTCGCACTTCAACGAGGACGTTAGCCAGGCTAACTTTCCAACCGTCACCCACGAAGAAGCCGGACCTTCTCATCCGCGAGCCATCCCAATCAGAGGTCAGCGAACGATGAACAACGTCTTTGAGCGTACTCCGCTCCTCCAGCAAAGCCCACCCATACCTTGCATCCACGAAACTGTTGACGAGAATGGCTACACCGAAGTCCAGTCCATCGAGACGTCGCCTTCATCCAAAATATTTCGTGAGGAACTACGGGTCCTCATTCGCTACTCCCTTCCAGTCTTCGCGTGCGTGATCCCTTTCGTGTCCTCGCATCTGCTCACTCCACTGTCACAGCACGCATCTCTTTGAGTACTCTTTCATCTTTGCGTCCGTCGTCTCCATAGGGCATCTGTCCACTCTTGCCCTCGCTGCTGCAACTCTTGGCAGTATGACAGCTTCCGTTACAGGCTATAGTATCGTGCAGGGCCTGGCTTCCACTCTAGATACGCTCCTCCCCCCTGCGTGGACGTCAGACACGCCACACATGGTCGGTCTTTGGACCCAGAGAATGGGTAAGCCGTAAAGTTCAGTTGGCCCCCCCTGGCACCATTGTATTAATCCCCCCCTGATCACAGTTCTCATGACCTCATTTGCACTAGTCGTGCGTATCAGCTGCACCAAACGTTTGCGTAACCACTAACCTCGATTCGAGCCCATACTTGTCATCTGGTTCAACGCTGAACCAATTCTTCTGCTGCTCAAGCAGGACCCCGAGGTAGCACGCCTCGCTGGTATTTACCTGAAATACGCATCGTTGGGCCTGCCTGCGTATACCTTTAATTGCATATCCAGGTACGTTCCTCGCCAGGCCATCTCCCTCCTAGTAATCTGTCACTTCCAGACGGTATTTCCAGTCACAAGGACTCTTCACCGTGCCGACAAGAATCATTGTCGTCATTGCCCCCATCAACGCTTTCCTTAATTGGTTCTTCGGTAGGCACCGGTCCGTCATCCGATCAACACGTTACTGACCAAATTTATCAGTATACCCACTTGGAATGTCGTTCCCAGGCGCACCGATTGCCACTGCTCTGTCCTTCAATCTCGTTGCACTTACGTCCATCGTGTATGCCTATTTCTTCATTGCGCGTACGGCTTGGTGCCCGATTGGACCTGGTATATGGCGCGGGTGGGATGTACTCCTCCGGTTGGGCATCGCGGGTGTCGGTAAGCCACAGTTTCAAATTAATGGATACCAGAATGCTCATGGATGACGCGCACAGGCCAAACTGCATCCGAATGGTGGAGCTGGGAGCTCATTGGACGTGAGTGACACTTTTTGTCCACTATGTGGGTATGCTGAAGGGAGCAACTCGATCGAAGTGGCGGCAAGTCTGTGGGTATTTACACTTGACCTCGGCTTGTTCCTGAGTATCGAGCTGAATTGGCCACTCGTGGTTCAGCCTAGGTGCTGTTCCGCTCGCAGCGCAATCCGTACTTCTCCTGTCGGCCTCGTGCACGTTCCAGGCGCCCTTTGCATTGGGTGTCGCAACGTCGGTGCGGTGAGTTCTTCATTTTCACCTGTCGCGGTTGGAACCCTACCTGACACATCTTCTCGTTGTGAACCACAGGATTGGCAACTTGCTTGGGCAGGGTAAAGCGCGTCGGGCTGGCCTAGTTGCGTACACTTCACTCTTCATGGCTGTTGCTACGGCTGGTGTTTGGAGGTGTGTGTCATGTGGACCTTCTTGTGCATTTATGTTGACGCACGACCTTGGTTTCGACTTGCGTTGTCCTTGGCTGTTTGTGACAACCCAGCGCTCTTTTCCTTGTGTTCCGTAATAAATGGGGATACTTATTCAATGATGACCCTGATGTCATCCATCTCGTATCTTCCATTCTTCCGATCGCCGCGCTCTTCCAGGTGTTCGACGGCATGAACGCCGTCTCAGGTGGGATTTTTAGGGCAAGGGGTATGCAGGTACGTGAACTCGGGTGCAGCTGATGGCATAGCCCGTTGAACAATTTGGCATCTCTTCTTCAGCTGGCGGGTGCGCTGTTAAACCTGAGGTGGGTCGTTCGTCCGTGTATGAGACAGAAAGCTGACGTGTTCTCTTTGGCAATGCCTTTCCCACTTCACATCATAATCCCGCAATACCACACACGCGCATTACCACAGCGCCTATTATGTCCTTGGCATCCCGTTAGGTCTCCTACTCACTTTCCACTTCGGATACAACCTATCTGGACTCTGGTTCGGGCTGACTGCTGCGCTGATCTACGGCTCCGGAGTTGGAGTGTGGCTTGGTATCTTGAGGGCAGATTGGGAATCCGAGGTTGAGAAGGCCAGAGCAAGAGTTGGCGCGAAAGAGAGTGGTGCAGAGACTCATTAGATGGGAGGGAAGGGAAGAGTAGAGTTGGTTGGAAAGTGCTAATCTGAGATATAGGAGTGGGACAGAGGAAGACAAAATGGGACGGAGCTTCTGAGAGTGCCGACAAAGCCCCATTCGACACCCAAGCACGCAAATAACTATCACGACACCAACGCAACAATCGATGTTTATAACATATGTCATCTTATCCTCACGAATATGGCCAAGTACAAACGTTGGCGAGACATGACAAGACGAAAGACGACTCGTTTCGATGCCAATAGATCAACATAACTGGACTGTACTTACGGACATCCCTATCCCTCGGATTCGCTCGGTCCTCTATATGGATGGGACTTTGCAAGGACTACTATTGGTAGATATATGTTAACCGTGCACATATGTCCCTTCGTTGTCTCGACGCTGGGCGCTTTGATTGACTTGCCTCTTACCGACTACATGTCGTCTGCGATCCAAGGTGGAGGATGCAATTGAAGCCAGCAGTTGTCATGAGTCAGCTGAAAGTACTTCGAAACGAGGACTGGCCAGGGATCGCAAAGCTTCGATATGTAATTTGGGCCCGATGAGCCTTGCACGCCTAATAACCCCAGACCCTTGGCCCTTGGGGTTGTTGCTCCATGACGTGTTATCAGGCTGTACGGTGATTTTTGGAAGACGGGCATACCAGCTCAAAATTGGGGCCATTCGCTGGAGTTCGCCGTTTATATCTACTCTGGCTCCACGTCACGATTGATCAGATTCAGGTCGGTCAGGAGACGTCGACACGAGCGTCCAACCCACTCGCTTTATGATGCAGCGAGACTACAATGTGGAATCGAACCTTAGTTTAGTTGCGTTTCGTGTGGGCGGATATTTACTTGAAGTCCTTCGATTCATTGGTCAGTTTGTGGATTAATTAGTATCGGTACCATACATACATGTCCCATAAACGTTACCGGGCCCGGTGAACTGGATGGCAGGGTGCGGAAATGAATCTGTATGTAGTTTCATATCACTATATCAACGTGTCTTGGCGTCGGGGCCCAGAAGGATGTTTCTGGTTTCTGGTGCAGGAGCGATCGGTGACACCGCGACAAGCGCTGAGTTGCCCTCCAGATGGCATCACTACACAGCGCGGGATAGGGGTGACAAGCCTGGGGCTATTCAAGTTTGGCCGGAAACTTTCTAGTGTTAGTAAGCTAGCTGCCAGGTACACCGCATCCAGCGTACTACGTTCCTCGTCCCTCAGAGTGACCATCCCTGGTAAAAAAAGGAGTGGAGAACAATATTATCCTTTATATTCGTTTCGGTAATGCCAAAAATACAATATGCCATTGTTACATAACGTACACAGCTAGAAAGAAAGATGCAGTACAACCAAACGTTTGCAATCATGGATGAATGTGGTAGACGAGTTGGGATACATGGAAGACAGGCTGCGTAAGAAAAGAAAGAAGGGGTTAGTGGGGGAAGGGGGAATCTCAACTAACTTGTCTGCTGCGGCGGGATTTATTGATGGTACTGGACCGCTCCAAATTGGACTTGAGAGACCGCACAGCATGCACGATTTCACCTAAACCCATCGTCGGATCAGTGCCTTGTGCGGTGGAGGTCGAAACACGTACCTGCCAATTTGGGCGTGTCTGCCTCAAAGTCGTACCGTTTATTCCTGCTGTCGCGCTGGACGACGATCTTGAACAACGACGCCGATTTCTGGGACTGCTGACACACGACCACACTCTTGACGTGGAAGGACACGGTTTTGCCGCTATCGAAGACGTTTTTGGCTTTGTTGGCAGCTGGCATGATCTAAAATAAACCGCTTCATGATGGGCCTGGTCGTGAAGATGGAAAGGGGAGTGAGACGTACGTGAATGTAGACACCGTCGATGGCGAATGTGCGTTCTTGACGGGCGAGCATAGGGGTTTTGCGGTAGACAGTGTATCGCTGGAAAGGATTTAGTCTGCGCGCTCACGGCACTGAACAATGCTCACCTTGTATGCCGTCGTGTAGTCTGCTGCCGCACCCAGCTGCATTTCAGGCACGTCAGAGATGCGTTTGAATATCGACGCTGGGAAACCACGCATCAATATTTTGGCTAGGAGACGAGAAGGACCATGCGCACCATTCGGGTCAGTTGTCCGTGTACCGCGGCCCTCAGGTTCAATGCCCAATTGAGGGAGCATCGATCTCTTTACCAAGGTCAACTCGCGCTTCCCTTCCAACGATGCGACGGTACGGTCGAGGTATATAAGGATATTTAGATCGTTGAGAATCAACGCGTAGTCCTTTGGATTCGCCAGCTTGCGTTTGCGGCAAACGAGTTCAAGAGCTTCTTGCATGTACATACCCGCGGAACTAGTGGGAACGCAAAGGGTGATCTCAGCACTATATCGGGAGTATATGGTCCACGGGAGAACCTACACGGGTATGGTCGTCGAAACGTGACCAGCGTCGGCGGTATCTGCAACTCTGATACGCAAGAATATAGGTGGGCCATGACCAGATGATGGACCAAGTGACGAAGATAAGAGCGGGGTCGTGCCGAACAGCGCGCTTGCCTCCGTTCCAGTAACGGAAGGCGGTGCGAGCCCTGCAGTGGGCAATGCACTCTTTGTGGGAGCCGCAACGATTCGCGATGGATGACGCTGGATCTTGCTCTCAAGCTGCTCGTTTTGTTGGACTGGGAAACGTCGGCGCGTAAGCGTTGAGGGGGAAGGGGAATTAACATACTCTGAGTTGGCGTTGCGGCTATGATTGCGAATGCCTCAAAATTGAACTTGGAGATCTTCCCTGTTCTGTCCGGTGCTGCAAGCGGAAGGAAAGCCGTCAGAAACGCTCCAACACGAGTATGAGGTTGTACGAACGCGGAAAATCTTCATCGACCTCCCCGTCGTCCTCGGCGATACGCATCACCCAACCCACGGCAGACAAGGTTGGATGGGTTTCACTGACACGCTCGTTCAGCTTCGGCATCCAATTTTCCTCCCAGTAATTCCACAACGCAAACCCAATAACCTCCTCGACAGTAGCATCTTTTCTGACGTTCAACACCATAGCTTCGCCTTTTGGCTGGCGTGCGTGTGGGAAGAATATTTTGACATCCATGGCTGCAGTCTCTCCACGACCTGAGACAGCAGCGTATAACTCGCTGAAAGGGTTGGTCGATCCTCCAGAAGATGCGAGCATCATGGTCAAGGCAGAGACCTGTGGACGTGGAACGCGCACTGGGTGTCGAGTGAATATCATCTCTGAAGTGTCCCCGTCAACGATAGGTTGAGATATCGAAGCACCCCTCCTACGGGTCTCTATTCTGGGAGGGTTCATGATTTGGCTCGGGGGCACGGGTGGTTTGATGATTTCGAAATGACGGTCTACGTCCTCCGTAGTGTCAGTATTCGAGTGATCGTCGTCGGTACCATGTCCTTCGGAAACAGGACTGAGGCGAGAGCGCGAGATCGCAACAGACGCAACGACGGACGGTTGCGAAACAGATGGTGTGCCGGAGAGTATGGAGGCTACATCCGAAGGAGTATCTAACCCTGGGGTTCGCGTAGCTGCAAAGTCACTGTTGGGCAGTTGAGATCAGTGTCAATCTGGACTGTCGACCAACTTACGGGTCAAATTCGTCTCCCTCGTCCATGTCATCTGCAATCTGACCAGTGTCAAAGTCTTCATCGTTCTCTTCCTCGACTGTTTCACTCTCGCTCTCAGAGGACGACAGCTCCGGGTTTAAATTCCTCGTGACGATAGAAAGTGGTTTCTGTGCGCCAGATGGTTGCCCACGACGGGCCATCATGCGCAACCGACGCCTAGCTTCCATTTCGGCCGCTCCTTTGAATTTGGGTATGAATTGAGCTTCCTTCGCTGGTGGTGAGGCAAGCTCTTCTTTGGCTGCTGGTGGAGGTGGAGGATTGTTGGACAACCCAGATGCACGTTTAGAAGTGGACGAGCGTCTCCCGTTCACTCTCATACCCAGTGCGCCGGATCTGTTGCCCATGATTGTGTCGTGGTGTTTGAGACGCGGTGTACCCGTGGGCCCAGTCGTCTTGGAAGGCTCCTCCGTGTCTGTTTCATCCTCTGATATGGGTGGACTGGAAGGATACTCTAACTCTGGCCATCGCTGCGTGTCCGCAAGAGACGCAGCAAGGATATATGGATTAGAAGTATAGGATGGACTGAACGAGATGATACGACCGCCGTATTGGTCGTCGACATTGCGGAGATAGGACAGTCTTAGATTGTGTATCAAGTATCTATTACCTGGATCAGTAGACGGTCAAGATGGAGACACAGACTTACCCTGGGTCGTTGACCAGCGACATCTTCCGTACTGGCCACTATAATGGCCGCGGACGACACTCCTGAGTGACTTGACCAAACACGGGCCAAATAGTCCGGGTGAGCCGTCGGTGCGCTCAAACCCCCTGAAACGAGGCGTGCCCATGATTTCGGTGTGTGTATTTACCGTGGATAGTCTGGTAGGTACCACGCTAGTACCTCATCAGACGGCGTTTCTTCTCATATACCAGTACCCCGTAGGTAATCGGAGCACCACGTTGTCGGGGCGCCCCGCGACACGTTTTCATGCATGTTCATACCTGACTCAATTTTTGTATATTGAGAGTATATACCTGTCGGTTGTCCTTTCCCGATATCAGCCATGTGTCCACCCTTGCTGTCATTGTTCTCGTAGAAAAGCCAGGGCGCGCAGGTGATTGTATGCACGTGACCATAGACGCGAGCGCGTCTATTTGTGATTATTTGGTGTAGATGGTTGAAAATGGGTAATGCCCGATTCGCTCACCGCCATCGACCATCTCTCTCTGGTGCTCATCGAGTGTGTCTGTCCTCACCCAATACTTCTGCTGGATACCAAGTCACCCCCCCTTCATGGCCTCCAACATACCCGTAAGTATCCGAGACTTCTGGGCGAAAATCGGACTCATGGTCATGGACAGACCCGGCGTGTCACCCGGCAATTCCGTACAACGGCCCAGAAGGATAACGAAAATGCCACCGCCCGTGCTACTCGCCCAACGACACGCTCAAAGCCACCCTCAAATTCTGGTGCACTGGCCCCCACCGTGGCCAGCAGAGTGACCGCCCCGACCCTCGCCTCCAGGGCGAAAGCCGTCGGCAAGGACGAGAACAAAGTAGACCACACTGCACAAGGGAAGCGGAAACGTGAGGCGCTAGGTGAAGTCACGAAAAATACCGCCAAGAATGTCCCGGTGTCTACCAAGGACTCCAAGGCTGAAAAGTTCGACGGTGTCGTCATCAAGACTGCAACCAGCGTCCGCCAACCACTACGTACTGTGGCAGGTCCTACAACTCGACGTGCCGCCAGAGGTGCCCCAGTATCATCACAGATACATCCTTTGGAAGAGGTAAAGGAAGACGTCAGGAAGGAAGCCAAAAGTGTTCCAGTACATGTACCACCACGTGAAGCAAAGATGCCCGTCGAAGATGACCGAGTCTTTAAGAAACGGAGAACGTCCTCCGATGTACCAGACGATTTCAAGTCTTTTGATGAGCAGGACCAACACGAGGTAGCTCAGGCTCTGGAATTCGGCATCGAAAGCGAACCAGAAGCAGATCCCGAGGGTGACGATTGGGACGACCTCGACGCCGACGACGCCGACGACCCACTCATGGTTAGCGAATATGTCGTCGAAATATTTCAATACATGAAGCAGATCGAGGTACGATCGCCGTCTTTCGTCCACGTGGTACCTTGACCGTAGCTGCTTTCAAGTTGCTGACGCTTCCAAATCCTGATTACATGTCATGTCAAAAAGAACTCGCTTGGTCCATGCGTGGCATTCTGATCGATTGGCTGGTTCAAGTTCACGCCCGCTTTCGTTTACTTCCGGAAACCCTCTTCCTTTGTATCAACATTATTGATCGCTTCCTTTCTGCCCGCGTTGCATCGCTAGCAAAACTCCAGCTGGTCGGTATAACATGTCTACTAGTTGCAGCAAAGGTCGAGGAAATCGTTGCTCCCTCCGTCTCACACTTCCTTCATTGCGCCGACTCGTCGTACACAGAAGCAGAGATTCTCCAGGCAGAGCGTTATGTCCTTAAGACACTGGACTGGAACCTCAACTATCCGAATCCGATGCACTTCCTGAGACGTATCAGCAAGGCCGATGACTACGACGTCAAAGCACGAACAGTAGGAAAATATCTTCTCGAGGTCGCAGCGCTCGAATGGAGATTACTTGCAACACCACCCTCGTTGGTTGCCGCTACTGCAATCTGGTTGGCCAGACTGATATTAGGTAATGACAAATGGGTATGTCTTGATATCGGTGTCCTGCAACCATCCTCACATTCATACAGACACCCAACTTGGCCCATTACTCGTCGTATGCCGAGAGCTCGCTCATCCCTACCGCCAACATGATGTTGAATTACATCGTGAAACCGATACGCCACGAGTCTTTCTTTAAGAAGTATGCCGGCAAACGCTATCTCAAGGTATGGTCTCAGTCAGTGTGCCGTACTGGGAACTCATCCGGCGCAGGTCAGCGTATGGGTGCGTGAGTGGGCGCTTGAACGATGGGAAGAGGGATCGCAAGTCTCGCTGGCCCAAGATTTGCCTAAACTTAAGGCCTTGAATCGCGTCGAGAGGGCACGGCAAGAAGCTGCTGGTGTGCTGCATAGAGACCGGGAGGACTCATAGCGACGCGCGGGTCGCATCAACTAGGGTCTCCATTACCTCCGTTTTAATGGCTCCTCACAACGAAACGAATCATGCAAACTCCAAAGGATACCTGCAAACATCACGCGCATTTTATCACCATCCAATTTTCATTCCCATCCACTGTGCAACCCCCATATCCTCATCTACATTTCTACTCTGTTTTATTTTTTTTTGAAAAATGTTATCCATTCGCCTTATGGTAACTTCCGTATTCCGCTCCCGTGTATGCTGGTCCCTACGCGTACGTCCCTTGGCCCTCTCGCTGGTCTTGTCTCCCTGCTGTGTAAGCCCGTCTTCTGCGACCGGTGCCCACCGATATCACTGCGTTGCCACCAGTCTCAGTGTTGTTGGATCCTTCGACGTGCATACTCTTGGACGCATCCTGTCACCCGCGATACCTCCCTCGCCTAATCTATCTATGCTCCTCATTATGATTCTCCATTTCACTGCATACCACATGACCAAACAGCGCACTGATTCGTACGTTGAGCTTCGTGTTTCGTTACCGTCATCGTCGGATCGATCCTTCAGGGTAGCCATATTCGCCATTGCCCCCCCTTCCTATACCTTCATATAACAACTATTCGGGATCGTCTTGGCAGGAGGTTCTTTCTCTTCCCCTCTATTACCTCGTTTATGGCTTGTGATATATGCATTCGATGAGGTGTATCTTTTAGAAGAAAAAAGTTATAATCGCATTTTGTGGAGTGTGCTGCGTGCTAATAAGAGTCAGTTGGGTTTAGTCTTGATGTGGCATGATGTGATTATCGTTTGCCGCGTTGCTAGGTTTGTTATCGGGTACGATGTGGCCGTCACGAGTACAGCAAGTTCGCTGAGTATGGACTCTAGATCATCCATGCAGGGCATCGATGATTCAGAAGTCTCTGCACGACCTCCTTCGCGAGTTGTCTACGTCGTCTCAGAGGAACTAGTCAAGGCAAGTAGTGACTGGCAATCAGCCGCATTGCTTATCCTCCCCTGGCTAGGCATCCTCGCTCCTACCGTCAAACAGAAATAGGTCGCTCTTGGTCCATTCGTTAGCGACAGCCTTGGGGCTGTTCAGGGCTGTGAACCCACAAGATGGCAGCCAGAAATACTTGCAGGTGATACGTCCCCGCCGAGCGACTGCGCGCGAACTACTAGTATACCATACTCGCGATTACCTCGAGTATGCGCTCAGCCCGTCTAGTAACCATCAAGACCAGTCCCGAATCGCCGAGTTTGGACTCGAAGACGTGCATTTATAAATTCCACTAGCCGATGGATGTGTGACTGACTCGGTGGGCATGTGTGTCTGTTTGCAGGATTGTCCCCCCTTTCATAATATGCATGAATACATTCAACTGGTCGCGGGTGCAACGCTGACAGCGGTAGACGCGCTAAAGGATGACGTCTGTGACGTTGCTATTTGCTGGGACGGCGGAAGGTCGGGGGCTTTGTTATCGACGTTGAAGAGAGAGATCAATAACGCCTAAATTCTGATCTTCAAGGCATCACGCCCAAAAATCCAAAGCATCTGGGTTTTGTTACGTGGCTGATTGCGTTCTCGCCATTTTGGCTTTGAAGAAACGACCGACGGCGGTCACTACTAATGCGCTGACAACGATGCGCAAACCACGAGTGATGTACGTCGACTTGGACGTGCATTTTTCGGATGCTGTTTCGCAGGCGTTTTATAATACGAGTTCGACGGCGTCGTCTCAGATATTGGTAACCAGAGTGATTCCTTTGTGTGTTTCAAGGATTCTTAAGCTATTTAGACGTTGTCGATGCACTACACTTCCCCGGGATTCTTTCCTCCCTCATTGCTTTCTGATCTATCGAACCCTGAAGATCCCGCGTTCGATCCATTCACGTTGTCGCTTCCCCTAAAAGCCGGTGCGTCCAACCGAACGTTTGCTCGAATATGGCCCATTGTCAATGGAATCGAGAATACTTTCAATCCCGATTTCATCGTGATCCAATGTGGAGTGGACGGTTTAGCTGGTGATCCTATGGCTACTTGGAACTGGTGTCTTGGCGGCGAAGGATCCTTGGGGGATTGGCTTGAGAAGATGATATGCCAGTGGCAAGGTAAAAAGTTACTTCTGGGGGGTGGTACGTCGACCTTCGTTCCCTTTTTTTTTGTGCTGGAGAGATAAACCTTGATCAAGGGGGGTACAATTCTGCGAATGCCGCCCGTGCATGGGCGTATTTGACTTCTATAGCTGTAAGTGATATCCCCTGTCCTACAGTCAATCACATAGGTGATGGGTGTCGACTGTGTGTGTATCAGATGGGGAACCCACTGCCACTAGACACGGATATACCAGAGCATCGTGCTCTTCCGCTGTATCAGCCGTCCTTTACGCTGGACGTCCCGGCCGGTAATATGCAAGATGAGAATTCGGAAGAGTACCTACTGGAAGTGGAGCAACGTTTCGAGCGGGTTCGAGAGGTATTGAGTTGTAGGTTGTCCGGTGGTACGGGATCTGCATGAGAGTTTGGTGGTAGTAGCGCAGAGCGAAGCGCGTCGTAGGGGGCTTACATACTTGCGACCCACTACACTCGACACAACTATCTACTATTTGCCCTCAAAAGCGTCGGTCAGGCTGGCCAGCTTGTTATGTCGTCCTAAACCGTGTACAATATTATTCAAACTCTCATTCCGGTCTTTCCATCCAACACCTCGCAGGCACGCACATTCGATGCTCTGGAGCACATCCATTTTAAGCACGCTGTCGTCCGACACGGAGCCTTCCGTCGTCATCGCATTCGATTCAGCCAAGTACCTCTTCAACGTTGGAGAGAATACGACCAGATCCTATCTACAGAGCCAGCAAACATGGCGGAAGACCAGGGGGATCTTTTTGACCTCCATTAATACTCAGAGAACGAGCGGGCTTCCAGGTGCGGGGAATCACCGAACTAGTTGCAAACTCGTACACGACGCTCAACATTTGTAGGTCTCCTCATGACATTCGCGGATGCTGGGCGGTCTCAGGTTCGGGTAACTGGTCCATCCGGGCTTCTACATCTCATCGCGAGCATGCGAAGGTACACATATCGGTAAGTTACTCTCTGATATCCGGGGTTACACATACCGAGCATGAAGCTTTGTCTGAAAGCGAGAACTTGGATGTCACGCCGTCTGAAGTTCCACTCGTCCCGGATGATCAACCCGTGTACAAGGACGAAAACATAACCGTATTTGCTCTGCCTATCAATCCAACACTCGAAGCGTCCCAGGATGAAGATGCGCTGTACAGCAAGGACGAACATTCCAATGTGCTAAAACGAAAACGAGACGTGTCTCCTGAGCGGCCAGCAAAGCGAGGTTCTAATAATCAACCAGCCAGAACGACTCCCGAGTCCGATCCATCCGCGTCGATAGACGAGTTGATGGAGAGATCGGACTTTGACCCCGCTTCGTTGAAAGGAGATAGAGCTCAGGAGTGGCGACGACACGTCGTGAAGCTGATGTTCCCTGCCACTCAAGTTCCTCAGTCCACCGGCAACGGTGACAAAAGCCAAAAAGGTAAACGGAAGGGAAAAGAAAACGCGGTCAAGCCTAGTCCGGACGAGCTTCCAAATACTAAATACGTCCAGCAACCACCCGGCCTCAAACGTCCCCTTCCCCTGCCAGACCGTTCTTTAGTTGGTCTCTCCGATCAACGGTTGAGACCCACACTTGCATACGCTATTCAAGGGCCTCGCGTACGAGGCAAGTTTGATGCGCAAAAGGCTGAAGCCCTTGGCCTAAAGCATGGACCATTACGCGCGGTGCTGGCTCGAGGACAGACTGTCACCGTCAAAGTCGACGACGGCCATGGAAATTTCATTGATCGCGAGATTAAACCGTCGGACTGTATAGGTGAAGGCATGCTTCCCGGAGTAGGTGTGCATCCTGCCTCTCGTCTTACCTTAACCTAAGAATTGTAGGTCGTGTTGTTACTCGATACACCAACGCTAGCGCATATCCCAAGTCTCCTAGCTGGATTTGCTGACGGTGGACCGTTTGCCAAGTATCGACAGCTGAAATCTCGAGATCATGTTGTACGGGTGATTCATCACCTCTGTGGGAGTGGCGTTCTTGAAGATGAACGCTATAGAGCCTTCATGAACGAGTTCGGACCTGACGTACACGTGAGTGGATAACGAGTGTTTGAGATTCTTTCCTTACGCTGCTCAGCATCTGGTTGCTTCGCGCAGATACTTACCGGACCCGGTCACGTTCACTAGTGCGGCGTACAGCCAGTTGCGACTGAACCAACTTGATGCAGATATATTTCCTATACCAAAGTTTACTACGAGTGCGGAGATCTCCTTAGAAGGTACGCTCATAATCGCTTTTACGCTGTCATTGTTGTGAAACCTCTTTGACGAACCTGTGAAGGTGTAGCAGGACTACCTGCTGGGACAATTGCTATGCAAGCAGGCTTATCCGTTTCTGTTCATCCTCCACGAACACCCGTGCAGGATGAGAACACTCGAAAACTCGACCTCTTCCATCCGGCTGTTCGCTCCGACTCGCTGGTAAAACTTCCTGAGACCATTCTCTCTTCGTTCTCTCGGACTCGGGCTGTTGTACAGTCTTTCGCTAGCAATCCCGAAGCGGATAAAATACCAGGTAAGGACGTACGGGTCTGCACGCTGGGCACTGGCAGTGCAATACCCAGCAAATTTAGAAATGGTGAGTTAGCCATGACCAACTTATACTCCTATGTATCTGATGTCGGCAGTCTCCGCTACGCTTATTCATATCCCAAAGTGTGGCTACCTTCTTCTGGATGCGGGCGAGGGAACTTGGGGTCAGCTCGTGCGCAAGTACGGAAGAGACCCATCATCGTCTTCCAATGTATGGCACATGTTGCGCGAGCTCAAATGCATATTTATAAGTCATATTCATGGAGACCACCACATTGGACTTGCTAAATTGTTGGCGATGCGACAATGCGTAAGTAGACAGGTATTCGTGAGCGAGCGTCTTGCAGCTGATTATTCCCATAGCTGGATCCACCTTCAAGAGAGCCTCTTTATCTGATTACCAATCACACTGTCTTCCAGTATCTGCGTGATTATGATGGCCTCGAAACGCTAGGGCTTCAATCTGGCTCCAGCAATCCTGTGGTGTGGATACCAGCGGATGCTATCCACTGGCTAAAGTCCTCTCCTTCAGAGGGGTCGAACCGCAACGGTTCCCGTTCATGGTGAATCAGTTTCCTTCAACACTAACCCTCGATGGGCATTCAACGGTATAAACAGGTACTCCACTGCCCATGCAGATCTGTGCGCGTCCCTTGGCTTGCGAAGCCTGCAGACTGTCGATGTAGAGCACCGCACGTTATGTCACGGATTGATCATCAAGCACATAGATGACTGGAGCATCGTGTAAGTCTCACCGATGACCCTTCACCTTGCAAGCTTTTCAATTGCAAGGCAGGTACTCTGGCGATACTGTTCCCGTGCATCGACTAGTGCAAGCGGGTCAGAATGCGACGCTCCTTATTCATGAAGCGACGATGGCAGATGACGAAGCAGATAAGGCGCGGGCTAAGATGCATAGCACCGTTGGCCAGGCTATCGACATTGGAAAAAAGTACGGTTCAACCGACGTATGCATTCTGTGCCCAGCTGACACATCGAAAATAGAATGAATGCTTATGGCACTCTCCTGACTCACTTCTCAGCAAGATATCCGACGATGCCGCAGACAATGCTCACAAGTTACGAGCCTGGAGAGCCGATCGTCGCGCTCGCTTTTGATCATGCGAACGTCCGTATCGGCGACATGCGGAAGATGCAGGCATACATACCTGCCATAGAACAAAGCTTTACTGAACTGGACGACGACGATGACGCTACCGCGCAGGTGGCGGAAGTTGACATTACATGATGATTACCATTCCATATAATAATAAACCTAGGAGCTACTGCATAATGACTCTAGAGGTGCAATCACACCGCGCACTATTTCCTCACCGCTCTTATCCTAAGGACCTTTCCGTCAGTCTCTGTCATTCGTTGCCACGACAAGAAGGATTTGATTACTGCCAAAAATAAAGGCGTAGGCAATTGCGCGATTCGAGCAAGATGGCCTTACGTGGATCTCTACAAAGGCCGGACACCGTTTCACTCATGATCGCCCAGTTCGTCAACAGGCCCGATACAAAGCACAGAAGGTCAAGGGTTTTAACACCAGAGTGATCTCCTTCGCTCTCTAGCCATTTTGATTGAAACTGGATAGCCAACAAAGCCACAAGGGGAAGAACATAGTCTTCAACGAGCGCCGCCTGACACCAATATAGGTTCCCATGTGAGAGTAGGGTACGCACTTGCAGTGCTGCGCACAAACAATTTCACGCTTCCGCTCCAAGTCAGCCAAACGCCGGTGCGAAGCGGAAATCAAAGTGCTCACCGAGGGGTATGCTGGTCTTCACTTTCGCTTTCGCGTAGCTGAGCTCGAGAGAGGACGCGAAGGGAAAAGAGCTTTGATGCTAGCCTGAGTCAACACGTGGCGCGCGAGGGACCACAGCTCGATTGCCCCCCAAGTTTGTTGTTGACCACTGGCCTAGTAGAAAAGAGTCCACGAGGCGTAAGCAGGATTCCAAGTGTTCGAGGGATAATGTTACGCGGTTCACTGGGAGCGGGTAACAGGGATAATCCTGATAGGTAAGGTTCTACCAGGCTAAGCCCCGACTCCTGACTAGCGAGTATGGGATTCAGGTGTCCAACAGCAAGGGAAGCGGGAGGCACAGCTAGGGTGTGGGAGACCAAGAAACGAATGGAAGGCTGAGGAAGGTCCAATGAAGCATGTGCAAATATGCAGTCCAGTTGTATGCCCACCTGAGACTGCGATCTCTCGTGCAGTTCCATCGATACCACTTCTGATAGCTTTTTCAGCTACGCGCGACAGTTGTTCCCCTACGACGTAAACATGGCAGGAAACTTGAACACTCACAACAAGAATTTCTGCCCCTGCAATTCCACACGGTTTGAATTCCGTCACGGGCGCATTCGTAGCAGCGAGGGAAAGTACGTCCATCCTGTCACGGAGCGAAACAAAAATGTCAATGAGTGTATCGACGAAATCGGGGCATCGTGACAAATTTCCGAGGTCATGCGTATCCCTGGAATGTGAGTACTTGCCGATCACGTTGCTTCGTGACATGTAATATCGAGTACCCCTAATACCAGACCCGGATTATACCATTTATCGTCTATTCAACAGCCGATCTCTTGCTTCTACAAAAGATCGCACAATGCTCGTCCTCAGCAATAGCACGCCACTTCTTCCTCTTCGCATCGCCCTTGGAGAGCTTCTGTAAATGCCCTGTCATGATCTGCGTAGTTTACGAAGTTCGAGAAGTTCAGAGCGGTTGCTGTGGTGTACAGTATTGTCGTAAGAGAAGTGTCGTGGCCAGTAAACCGTAATAAAACCAAGTAACTTGCTTCCTCCGCAGGTGGTGAGTGCCTTGTGAGTCGTTGCTCTCCGGTCTCTCTGGAACCCGTACACTAAGTCATGTAGAAGTCGGAATGCCGGCCGAACGATAAGCGCCTTGATATCGATAAGTGGCGTCATCCCACCACATAGACAGCACCACCTCCGGACTCTTCACCCCACACCTTTTGTTCCTTGTCAGGACGCATCAAAATTCGTGTTTCGGCTTCACGTGGCACCTGGACGTTTCAAGAAGTGCTGAAATTTCCGTTTGCAAACCGCAATCGCTCGCACTCCCCTCGCAGCACTATGGACGAAAAATGAATTGATGAAGCCTCGATGTCTTCGAAACTACTGTGCCGTGGGTGATGCACGTTTCCTATCGCTGTTCTTCTACAACTTGGCTTCATTCATTTCCTTCACTTCTCACCCCATTTCACTTGATTTTTAATGATTACTGTGCTAGGCCTAATAACGATCCCCTCTTGCAACTTTCTCCTATGTCTTTTTATTCTCGTTCTGTCTCGCTTTCGTCCTGTCCTCCCTCACTTCAAAAGGCTGGCCTTGGCATATTGAATAGCTCTTTTGCATTGGTAGCCGTAATGGGCAGGCGCATCTAATTTGTACCTTCTGCAGATTTCTTATAACTGGTCTTGGAGACACAAGGTGCATGACAAAATAATGTTTATCATATTCCATGACATTATGATAAACATTATTATGAATAGAGATACAATAATGTCAAAATATTGCTTCTGGTAAGATGCAGTTGTTATGATAAAGGTGTCTTGCATGATGTAAGCCAACCTCATGTATCATTATCACAACGTGGCGGGCAGAGTTTAAACTGGGTGTAAATGTAATGGGAAATGTGAATCAGAAATTCTAAGTTTAATCTGACATCTGTGCATTGACACAGTTTGAAGTATTGTCAGTGGAAAGAATGTTGGTGACAATTTGATACATTGGCAGTCGTGTTGCTTGCGTGTGAACATTGTCCAAAATAGGAAGTACCAGTGTTGAAAGTACGGTCATCGAAACTTCATATATTGACAAACAATAGAAACAGAGCTAAAATTTGAAGTAAAAATTCATTTACAGAATGTAGTACTCAATTTCATGTAATACCTATGAAATCCACAGAGTACATGAAGTTTAGTACTACATTTTGTACATAAATTTTTTACTTTAAATTTTAGCTCTGTTTTCTATTGTTCGTCAGTATATGAAGTTCTGACAACTGTACTTTCGACACTGATACTTCCTATTTTGGACAACGTTCACATGCGAGCAACACGACCACCAATGTATCAAATTGTCACCAACATTCTTTCCACCAACAATACTTCGAACTGTGTCAATGCACAGATGTCAGATTAAACTTAGAATTTCTGATTCACATTTCCCATTACATTTACACCCAGTTTAAATTCTGCCTGCCGCATTGTGTATGCTTGCATTATTGAAAATGTACAACACAATAATTTTTACATAAGTGCAAGTTATCATTTTGCATAACTTCTTTGTATTGCAAGTGGCAACACTGTAAAAATATTCTTGCAGTATTGTAATGCACTTCTACAATATTATTCAAGTAATGGGGCAGGCATTATTTTGAAGTTATTGTAATGTAGTTTGTAAATAAGATTTGTGTAATGAAACAAGAAATATCCAATGTTTATTAAATTAGGTTAGATTATTAGTTTGTTGTTGTTGTTTGTCTGCAACCTTGCCTGAAAATTGCTCAACATGCCCCAACAAATTGAGGATGGAGTGGTTGTGAGATTATAATGTGGGATTTAGGACAGGTATGATGCCCTTGTTATCCCAGGTGAACTTGGATGCTCCCTCAGTCAATGCAAGTGCAGACCCTCATAGGGGAGTATCTCAACACAGGAACCCCATCAACTGGTGGAGGGTAAGGGATGGAGGTCCAGGTGAGCTGGTGCCTCTTTCAAAATATGAGCCCAGACACACTGCCATGGTGGCTAGTGTCTGTCTCTGTCCTCAGTTCCTGGGGGTGCATGTGGATGTACACATGGCAGTAGTCACACCAAGGCAGGAGCTTTTGAAGGATGTTCACAGAGGTGATACTTTGTGAACCTAAGAATGTGAACTCAGTCTTTGAGTCAGGATGAAGTCTATGTTCTATTAACCAACCTAAGAGTGTGAACTACCCAAAGGATAAGTGAAAATAGGCTATAGTATAGTAGGAACTACATTACCTCAGTCTTCAAGTCAGGATGAAGTCTGAGGTATAAGAAAAAAGGAAGTGGTGGACGAGTATGGCAATATTACATAAGCAGGTCTCGCTGCACTCAACAGCAATTAACTCCAACATGCCCCTTCAGCAAGTCTCTGTTTAAGAAATAAGCCCATACCATGTGACCAATCCTCATGTAGGCAATAACATAGGCATGAATTTGGGGTGGCAATGACTCTGTGGTGTTGCATTTAGGCAGGCAAGTGCTGAATAGGTTACCTCAGACATTTGTTGTTGTGCACACATGATTTGTAAGCAGTCCATTGTTGATCATTGTGATGTGACACCACAGCCTTGTGGTGGGCTCATTTTCCTCCTACCCCTGTCACCATGCCCCCTCCACTTGTGTCATCTCTCATTCCATGACTGTGGGTCCATAATGTTGCTCTGACACTGTTTCTTTCAGGATTGCAGTTGTTTTGGCTGAGATAGAGAGACTTTTGCTGCTTGGGTGCCAGTTTTGACAGATAGGACATTTGCAGGTGAGAGCTCAGTTGTTTTGGGCATTGTATCCATTCTCTGGATTTGGAGTGGGTGTGAGAATGTTCTGATGGACTGGTAGGTGAGTCTAGGACCACCATTTGTTTGGATTTTGAGGCAAGAGCCTCAAAATGTGCTGAGCACTTCTCAGGCTCATTGGATGGCATCAGAGGCCAATCATAATCGATGAGTGGCTTGTTTGGGTGGTATTGGACATTCCTGTGTCCACCCTCAATGTTTTGAGTGCCTGATTTGAGATCTGAGCTCATTTGGTCTGTTTCTGTGCACATGCTGCCTGCATCTGCAGCTGCAGGGGTAACTGGTGAGTGTGCAGGCATCAGCTCTGCTTCACTGGTCATATCCTGAGTGTTCACAGGTGGTGCACTTGCTATCACTTGTACAGGGTCTGTAGTATCACTTTTTGGGACTTGGATACTGGGGGCTAGGTTCAAAGTGTCCCAGTTTTGACTGTAGATGCATTTGAATGCATGTGAAGTCCTTGTTAGTGTGGTCTGTGTGTCCTTGAGTGACATGGCAGCAGTAGGGAGTTGAGGTTTGGATGTAGGTATGTGTGTGGAGTGTGTGATCATTCTCAAGTGGATTGCTGACTGTGTTTCTCCAGTAACAACCTCATTTGGCACTTGATTGATTGTTGAATTGCATTGTAGATGGTTTTGGGTTTGAGCTGTGTGTGTTATGTTGTGCCCCCAGAGCTTGTCAGGCAGAGCATACATGTGGGTGGTGCATTTGGCTACATTGCTTTGCATTCTTGCCTCAGGCTTCTCCTAGTGGTTCCCCTTGTATGCAAGGTGGGTGTTTGACTCCATTGAGCCATATTCACCACTGCCTTTGGTAACAAGGAACCTAGGACCATCACTGGTGCTGATTTCAGCCTGGGAGAAAGCTTGTTCAGTTGGACCAGGCCTCTTGTCATTTAGCCAGCAGTGCATCCAAGATACTGCTTGTAGGTCTTTGCTCATAGCTGAGTAGGGCTGATTGAGCACATGGAAGTCATCAGAATAGGATGTAGATGGGTTTGTCTCATTTGGTGGTTTCCCTTTGTAATTTGGTTGGCATGCTATGCTTGAACATTGTATGTGGGCTGTGAGAGGGCTATACAATGTGTGCATGGCAGGCTGTTGAGTGTGTGTTCTGGCAGTGAGCTTGTACAGAGTGTCATGCTGATAAGCAACTCTGACAGTTGTCTGTCCAGCAGTTAAACTGCACTTGTTCCATTTGAAGGTGGTCATTATTCCTTGGCTGGCAAGGCATGCAATTGAGAGCAGATTTGAGGTGAGGTTTGGCACATAGTAGACATCATGTAGGGTGACATGGCCTTCTCCCTCATTCCCCAGTTCTGTATCAAGAACTATTTGGCTGACTCCAACTGCATACACAGTGTTTCCATTTCCAACTGTGATTGGCTGTGTAGGTACAAGCTGTTTGTATGTGACAAACCAACTGTGTTGACAGCACATGTGTGCAGAGGCTCCAGAGTCTAGTATCCAGTGTGTGCAAGGAATGTTGCTGTGTGTGTTTGCTATGAAGAGGCAAAGTGGCATGTTGTGCATGGAGGATGTGTGAGTGAAGTTTGCTGAGTGTTCATCTTTCTCCTTATCTCCTGATTTTCCCTTGTGTTTGCATGTCATGTTAGTTCCAGCCTTGTCAGCTTTCTTCTTATGACATTCATCTTCACCATGTCCCTTCTTTTTACAGTACCTGCATTTCAATTTTCTCTTGTTGTCTTTCACATTTAACTTTGGATGTGCAGATGTGCATGTGACAAGTGCACTTTGCCCACTGGAGGTGAGCTGTCATGACTTCTCCTCAATTAGCACTTGAGATATCATGGAGTCAATGGAAAGCTTGTCATTCAAGGACATCAAAATGGTGCAGAGTGTTGCATAGGAAGGTGGTAAGGAGATTACCATGGCTATTGCTACAAGGGAGTTGTCAAGGGATTGACTGAGCAACTTTAGTATGCACACTTTTTGCCACATAGCATTTAGCTGGTTTTGCATTGGACTGTCCTCTGTGTTGAAGTGTTGATGTTTTTACCTTGATACTTACAGTGGAATGTCTTACATAATCATTTTTCTTCGCACTTAGGTTCAATTGTTTTTCCTGTGCACCTCAGACTTCTAACTTCGAAGTTCTGAGGTAAAGTTCATTTAATATTACTTGTAGCTACCTTACTGAACTCCCTTTCAGTTGCTTGTCTTTGCTAGGTAGCTTTCAATACAGACTTCTAACTTCAAAGTTCTGAGTTGCTTGTCTTTACTAGTTAGCTGCCAGACCTCACCTCAAAAGGTTATGAGCCCTGAGCTCTAAACGACAGCAAGAACTCGCAAACTCAGTATCACCTTGCTATACTAGAACATGTCTCACAAAGGATCTGCATCCAAAGCACCTCAAGCTAGCCAGTCAGCAAGCACGACTACTTTGACATCCACAGTGAAGGTCACACAAGTGTCGAGTCGACTATATGACATTCCATCACTAGCAGATGATGGAGCTAACTATCAAATGTGGAAATTCTGTATGCAAAAGGTCTTAGGTGTCCAAGGCCTATGGGAAGTTGTAGCTGGCACAGAGACAAAAACTCCAGACCAGAATACACATCCTGACAAGCATGAAGAATGGCTCATCAAAGACTGAGAAGCCTGTGCTCAGATCACACTGACACTGAAGGACAAACCCCTCAGCAGTGTGCTCTATGCAACCTCAGTAGTGGAAACCTGGAAAAAGTTGAGCAAATGGTATGAAGGGAAAGGGAAACAGACCATTGTGTATCTTATTGGAGAACTCTTCTGAGGAACCCTAATGGAGGACATGTCAATGGAAACCCAACTTAATGCAATGCGACAAAAATCGTACATACTAAGATCCCTCAGCCAACCACTCGATGACTTGCTAGTTGCTATTGTGATGGTGATATCACCTCCCCAATCCTATTTGACTCTTCAAATGATCCTCATGTCATCTGATGACAAGCTCTCAACTGATGCAGTGATAGCCCAAGTCCTGGTTGAAGAGAAGTCACAACAGGCAACAAAGTCACACAGTGCACTTGCAGCCAAAATGATGAAGGAAAAGTCTAAGGCTGCAGAGAAGAAGAAAAAGCAGTGTACCTATGCACCATGTGGACTTATTGGCCATACAGAGGACAACTGTAGGAGGAAGAAGGCAGATGAAGCGGCGAAAGCATCCTCTCAACTGGAGAAAGACAAACCTAAAGAGAAAACTGCTGATCTCTCAGTGAAGGTTGCACAGGTCGAACAGAATACCCCTCTTCAACTCTTTGTAGCATGAGCACATCCCAAAACCTCTACATCTGAATGGGTAGTGGACTCCAGTGCATCAGCACATATGAGCTGTCAATGGGCATGGTTTGCCTCTTACCAGACTCTTGTACTGCCACAACCTGTCATAATTGGAGATGGGAGGACAATCCAAGCTATAGGGAAAGGTTGTATCAAACTCAAAATGCACCTGAACAATGGCTGAACAAAAGGAACTATGCTGCGGGATGTATACTATGTTCCTGAACTGGACACAAACCTAGTTTTGGTCCCATCCCTAGCTGCCAAGGGCCTAAACATCTCATTTGAAGGCCAACTATGTGTCATACGTGCAGGTTCTGAGATAGCAGCAGTCACAACCAAGCAACAGACCCTCTATGTCCTAGATGCAAGCAATGTCTCTGGAAGCCACTCTGCCTACATTATAAATCAGCCTACCTTGCTTGACCCAGCAGAGCCTATTGTTGCCATGACCTCTCATGTTACAATGTCCAAAGCCACAGTCACCACCTGGCATTGTTGACTGGGACACACAAACATAAAAAACATCCTGACCCTTGACAAGAAGGGCATGGTATCAGGAATGGAGTTAACTAATAGCAAGGAGCCTAATGCAGCTCCATGCAAAGTGTGTCTTGAAGGGAAACAACATTGTGACCCTATACCTTCTAAGTCAAATGTTGAAAATCCTACTGTACTGCACAGAACCTACTCGGATGTGTGCAGACCTATGGAGACTATGGTGTGAACAGGACATCGCTATTTTGTCACCTTTATCAATGCAAAATCCCACCATCTGGTGGTGAAATTAATCAAAACAAAGGACGAAGTTCTCCCCCTCACCCAGGATTATTTTTCTCATGCTGAAGCTGAAACCAGTCATCACCCAAACTTCCTTCATAGTGATGGAGGAGGCGAGTATACCTCAAAAGAATTCGATGCCTATCTCAGGTCAAAAGGGATACATCACAAGAAGACTAATGTGTACACACCACAAGAAAATGGTGTAGCCAAACAGATGAATCACACTCTTGTAGAGTGTGCATGTGCCATGCTGAGTGATGCTGGGCTACCTAACAAGTTCTGGGGAGGTGCTATCCTACATGCCACCCACATAATTAATTAAAGGAGGTTGTTGCTTAGCAGAGGGAACCTGTAGGAGAGCTGTAGGTATCCTCAGTAGTCTGGCAAGTTACTATATTATTAGTATGTACCTGTAGGTATCTACAGGGTGTCAATAAGTAGGAATAAACCTAAGTAAACAGTACTCACCCTCAGTAGTCTGGCAAGCTACTGAGGGACTAGGAAAATTATCTAGTAACTATGTGCGATGCAAAGAGATTATGTAAGCTAGCAAACATGTGCCAACAATGGCTGGTTGCATAATACTCCAACATTAATCATCTACTGACACAGGCATTGGAGCAAAAAATCACCCCTTACGAAGCATTCACCGGCAATAAACCCAGTGTGTCACACCTTCATGTCTTTGGCTGCACAGCACATGTCCACATTCCAGATGAAAAGTGTCAGAAACTGGATGCTAAGTCACTCAAGTGTACTCACCTTGGGTTTGCAGAGCATTGTAAAGTGTATGTCTGCATACATCGTGCAACTGGTCGCATCATCAAATCTCGTGACATTGTCTTTGATGAAGAGACTGGAGAGGGTCTCACATGGGTCCTAATAGACAAGAGGGAGGTTGAACCAGCCAGGCCAAGTGCATCTGTGGTCATGAACTGAGAAAGTCCTACTACAAGTACAGGGCTAGCTAAGGAAATGGCAGAGGATGACTCCTACACCACTGATGGTGGGTCAGATGGATACCAGAATGATAGTATGGACCAGGAGACTCACCAGGAGGCCGAAACATTTGAGAACATTGAGCCACTCACTCCCGATCCAACTCAATCAGCCACAGAGGCTGAGGAAGCTTCTGTGAAGGCTAGAGGACCCAGTAGTCCATCCCACGACCTGAAACTTGGTGAGCCACACTTCCAGAGACCCAGGAAGACGATTTTGTCAATGCCTAAGCGACCAGACCCATCATGAGGTCCACCCACACCTTATCTGCACCCCATCCCCCCTCCAGCAGCTCGAAGGTCATCCAGAATGAAAAAAGTGCCTATTTGAGATGATGATCAGCACTACTTTGTCAACACCTATGACAGGACGACCCTACCATCAACAAATGACTTGTCAAAAGAGTGAGAGGGCAAGGGAAGCAAGAGAGCAACTGAAAGCACTGTGGAGGTAGAGCGTGCTGATGCAGCAGTGGAGTCAGGTGACCAAGGTGACTGTGACACACTGAACACTTACCAAGCATCCATGTCCTGTGACAACAAGCCAACCTCCTTCAATGATGCTATGGGCCATGAGGATGCTGATCAATGGTACAGTGCAATGATGGATGAGCTGAATACCTTCATGAGGATAGGCCTATATGAGGAGGTGCCGCAACTGCACGATCGCAAAATAATTGACTCAAAATGGGTTTTTAAGCTCAAACGAGGTCCCACAGGCAATGTAGAGCGATACAAGGCATGATTGGTAGCCAAAGGATTCACTTAAGTCCATGGTGTCAACTATACTGATATGTTTGCACCTGTTGCTAAGTTCTCCACCATAAGAATATTGCTTGTGCTCACAGCTAAATACAACCTTGAAATCCATCAGATGGATGTAAAGTCTGCTTTCCTAAATGGTCACCTCGAGGAGGAGATCTACCTATGGCTGCCACCTGGTTTTCGAACCTCAGACAGCAAAGTTTGGCACCTCTATCGTGCACTTTATGGACTGAAACAGGCTCCCAAATCCTGGTATAAACATTTGAAGGAAGTGTTTGAGTCTCTAGGCTTTACTCAGAGCAATGCCAATCACAGCCTTTTCTATAAGGTTGAAAATGTTATCCTACTGATCGTTGCTGTCTATGTCAACAACAAACTCATTCTCTCGAGGAGCTGTGAAGTCATTGACAGGCTGAAATCCCAGCTTGTGGGTCAGTATGACCTCTCGGACTTAGGTGAGGCCTGGTGGATCTTAGGCATGGAGATTCTATGTGACTGCGACAAGGGGACAATTGAGCTGTCTCAAACACGCTATATAGAGTCCATACTTGACTGTTTTGGCATGCAGGATGGACGAAGTGTCTCAATGCCTATCGAGACTAACCTCAAGCTCACAAAGCTGACTGAGCCCAAGATCGAGGCATGCAAGTACCAGAGTGCTCTTGGAGCACTGATGTATGCAATGCTAGCTACATGGCCAGACTTAGCCTTTGCAGTGGGCATACTTAGTAGGCATGCAGCAACCCCTGGGGAACCACACTGGACTGCACTCAAGCAGGTCTACCGATATCTCAGAGGAACCATGGAGGCTTGCCTCACCTTTTCTTGTGATGTGACTGACATCCCCCTTGGCTATGCTGATGCAGATTGGGCAGCTGATGTAAATGACTGTCACTCTGTATCAGGATATGTTTTTATTCTGTCTGGTGGTGCCATTACTGTAGTTGGTCCTCGAAGAAACAAACCTCTGTAGCTCTCTCGAGCACAGAAGCTGAGTATATGGCTGTATCCACAGCCACCAAAGATTTAATCTGGATTTGCACCCTGCTTGCAGAACTGGACGTGACCGCTATTCATGAACCTACCCCTCTACTTGTCAACAACCAGTCTGCTATATCCCTAACAAGCAATGCAATGTTCCATGACTGGACAAAGCACATATCTATTCGCCACCACTTCATTTGAGAGAAGGTTGATTCTGGAGAGGTAACTGTGGAATATGTACCAACCAGTGAACAGGTAGCCAACATCCTGATGAAGGGACTGTCACATGAAAAACATGTTTGTTTCTCATATGGTATGGGTATTATTTTCTAAGACATGTTCTGTTGAGTGGGCATGTTGAAGTGTTGATGTTTTTACCTTGATACTTACAGCAGAATGTCTTACATAATCATTTTTCTTCGCACTTAGGTTCAATTGTTTTTCCTGTGCACCTCAGACTTCTAACTTCAAAGTTCTGAGGTAAAGTTCATTTAATATTACTTGTAGCTACCTTACTGAACTCCCTTTCAGTTGCTTGTCTTTGCTAGGTAGCTTTCAATACAGACTTCTAACTTCAAAGTTCTGAGTTGCTTGTCTTTGCTAGTTAGCTGCCAGACCTCACCTCAAAACTCTGAGAGATCCCATGGAAGAGCTCACCTATGAGATAGGCTATGGTCTGCTTGCTGTGCCCTTCATACTGCTGACATAACTTTTTCCAGATTTCTGCTGCTGTCAGCACATGTAGAACTCCTGTTAAGGGTTCATCCTTCAGAGTCAGAATGATTTGGGCACATGCTTCCTTGTCTCTGATCATCCAGTCAGCATGGCCAATGGGGTCAGTTTTCAGGTCTGGTGCAGTAGTCATGTTTCCTCTGATGACCTCCCACAGATCTCATACATCAAGAATCATACAGATCCTGACCTTCCATGTCTGGAAGTTTGAGCCATTGTCTTCTAGTGATGGGATGTCATAGAGGTGACTCAAGGCCTGTTTTGCTTTCACTGGTGAGACAGTAGAGGGTGTGGAAGTGGGTGCTGTAGAAGCTGATGGGTTGGACATCTCTGTAGGCTTAGACTTTAACTGGTGTACTCTTGGTTTTTTAGTTATGCATGAGTGGGGCTCATAACCTTTTGAAGGATGTTCGCAGAGGTGATACTTTGTGAACCTAAGAGTGTGAACTACCCAAAGGATAAGTGAAAATAGGCTATAGTATAGTAGGAACTACATTACCTCAGTCTTCAAGTCAGGATGAAGTCTGAGGTATAAGAAAAAAGGAAGTGGTGGACAAGTATGGCAATATTACATAAGCAGGTCTCGCTGCACTCAACAGCAATTAACTCCAACAGGAGCACTATTGACAGGTATCACAGTAATAGTATTGTGCATTATAGCAGTCAGGGTATCTTGTAAGCATTGCCTATAATGCATATTTATATGCTATTCAATACACTACCTGCAGCACAAAAGGTGCATCCATAGAGCCTATGCACCAGTCAGTACTGTGCTGAGTGCCAAGTCCCAGAATGCTGTAGGAATGTCTGTCAATGGCCTGACCCTGCCAATAGGTAGCAACCTACTGGTGTTCTAGATTTAATTCATGATCAGAGACTGACTCTCCAGTCTCCAAGGCCAGTATGCTAGCATTGTCCCATATCAGTACTTGAAGACTGCAGTATAGTGAAGACACTCATGCACTGCTGTTTGTCAGCCACAGCCTTGGCCATGTCTGAACAGTTATGCACAAAGTTGACACCTGTCTGGTCAGGTGTCCAGTCAGGCTTTGAGCAGGCATGCACAGACAGGTATCTGGACACTTGTCTGGATGTCCTTTATCTTCCCATTTCTTCTCTGATGCAAGACTGCAGTATAGCAAAGACACTCATGCACTGCTGTTTCTCAGCCACAGCCTTGGCCATGTCCAAACATTTATGCACAAAGTCAACACCTGTCTGGTCAGGTGTCCAGTCAGGCTTTGAGCAGGTGTGTGCAGACAGGTGTCTGGACACTTGTCCAGATGTCCTTTATCTTCCTGTTTCTTCTCTGACATGGACATTTTCAAACACAAGGGTATGGACTGATCTGATCTTTCAAGGGCATGCAAGTCCAGATCTGAAAAGATTTCCTTTCTTTTTTCTTATCAGATGTGGACTGTTCCAGACTCATATGCACTGAGCAGTGTATACAATTTCTACTCACTCACTAGGGTGCCCTGTCACAACAGTGACCAGGTTTCAGTGTAGAGTAGTATGCTCCTGGGAGGGAACACCCACACCAATACAGTGAGTGAAAAAATGTGTGCAATGTTTGGGTGTTGTGTACTAAGTCTAGTGTAGCACCATACAGCATGGGAATCCTGCTTAGCCTTGGTGAGGTGGATTGTAGTATTTATGCTTGGCTACATAATGGTCCCAGGATCACATGATTTGGTGCAGTAGTCATTGAGATATGTCAATTATAAAACAGGTACATCATTGCACATGTTTATTCACTTTTGGCCCAGCAGTAGAATCTGGGTGAAATGAAGGAATAATTGTGGCTGTTTGGTCCTACAAACAAAGGTACACACATGAACATTATGTCTGAGTTTGAATATGTTCACATGCTTCTTTATTCCCAACCTTTACCACCATGAGATCTCTCTCTGCCACCCAAAGGAATACTATCCTGACTATGCTTGATTCTGGTCATTCTCCTGCTTCTATTGCCTCTAGTACTGGCCTACATTACTCTACTATCTCTAGGCTTCATTCCAAGGAGCATTCCAGCCTGCAAAAGTCCAGTGGAGGTCATCCATCCAAGCTCTCCCCTGCTAATGTCTGCCATGCCATCCACCTCATCTCAACTCAGAAGGTAGAAAATGCTGTGCAGGTGACCAAATCTCTGTCCAACATTATCAACCAACCCCTTCACCCAAATACTGTCTGCCAGCACATGAAAAAGACTGGTATGAAGGCTGTGGTGAAGACAAAACAACCTATCCTCTCTGCCAAGCATCACAAGGCAAGGCTAGACTTTGCCTATGCTCACAGAGATTGGACTTTGGAGGACTGGAAGAGAGTGGTGTGGTCTGATGAGACCAAAATCAATCACCTGGGGTCAGATGGGCACAAATGGGCATGGAAAAAGCCAGGGGAGAAGCTGAATGATAGGCTAGTAGAGGGGACACTGAAGTTTGGAGGAGGTTCTCTGATGATGTGGGGCTGTATGACTTGGGAGGGTGTTGGATATGCTACCAAGATTGATGGTAGGATGAATGGGGACATCTACCCTCAAATTTTGAAGGATGAACTACAAGAGTCCCTTGAGTATTATGGTCTCCATCCTCCTGACATCATCTTCCAGCAGGACAATGACCCCAAGCATACCTGCAAGCAGGTCAAGGAATGGCTAGAAGAGCAGGATTTTAGGACCATGGTATGGCCTGCACAGTCTCCTGACCTTAACCCTATAGAACATGCCTGGGGTTACCTCAAGAGGAGGCTTGCAGAGTATGAACACCCACCCAAGGGGATATTGGAGTTGTGGGAGAGGACTCAGGTGGAGTGGAACAATATACCAGCTGAAGAGTGTCAGAAGTTGATTTGGAGCATGCCTAGGAGGGTTGAGGCAGTGATTAAAGCAAAAGGAAGCTATACCAAGTACTGATATCCCTTAGATACCCCTCACTTTTCAAAAGTGAATAAACATGTGCAATGATGTACTTGTTCTGTAATTGACATATCTCAATGACTACTGCACCAAATCACATGATCCTGGGACCATTTTGTAGCCAAGAGTAAATACTACAATCCACCTCACCAAGGCTAAGCAGGATTCCCATGCTGTATGGTGCTACACTGGACTTAGTATGAAACACCCAAACATTGCACACATTTTTTCACTCACTGTAATTGCTTCCAGATGATTGTCCTCTGCTAGAAGCTCCAGGGAATCTCCACAGAGTTGTATGGAAACCCCACAAAGCATCCTGCTGGATCACATTCAGAACATTGCAGTCTGTGATCAGGGTTGATCCCAGTCAGAATCATAGCTAGGGTGGGAGGGGACACAAATGTAGCCTGTAATACTGTCTGTCATGGGCTGATATTTGCCATTCATCTTCTCAGTATGCCAGGAGTGAGACCCAGCTGCACAATGCACTGACTTGGTATAACCAGCCTTCAGAAACTTGCAAGCCCATAAGCAAAAATGCTTATGCACAGGGGGATGGGTACTTATCTGTCATGGGATATTCTTGACATGGTTCTGATGAATGTAGCATCTTTGTTGTGCCCCTCAACAGCAGTGATTGATCTTGGCATGGTACCACTATGCCATCAATTTCATACTCATGAAAACAAGATCAAGAAGATGATGGCAGCTAGGTCTGGAAGACATCGAAGGGGAGCTCAAGAGCTGTGGTATCAAGTATTGATGGAGACTAGACAGATCGGGATAAGTCTCATCCTTCCCCCTGCAATGAGGTTGACTTTGTTTTTTTAGAACAATCTGGATTGTAGGATTACCTGCTTGCCTCCAAACCATGGATTGTCTCCATGGTACTTGAAAGTAACTTGGTTGACCTGCATGTCTTTGTTAGTCAGTGTGTTTGCAATCCAGCTGTCATATCAAGACCAGCAATGCTGTGGATTGAAAGATATTGTGGAGTTCAGTGGAAAGTACAAGTGTCATTGTCACACTGCTCTGGTGAGGGTATCTAAATATCATCATTTGGAGTTCTTCCACTCAAGGTGGTCACTGCCACCACTGGTGGCACTCCTGAGTATCTGTAATATAGTATTTTCATGCACATGCTTACTGAGTCCCTGATGCATATGTGTACTTAGCCATTTCAATAGGGCATATTCATAAAACAAATGTCTCGAATACCATTGCCACACAACTGCAATGTTTAGATTGCTGAAGTTCAAAATATAACACTATCATGGTTTAGACTAACACTACAAATCTATTGGCCCTGAAGTCATGCTCATGATCATTGAAACTTTCTCCCCCTCACATGTTTGTACTTCTCTGTAATGCTAAAAAACAGAGTGGTCAGTAAGAGCAAGTAGCAACAGCACTGACAACTCATGCCAAGATGGCAGTTGTGTGCATCAAGTTGACCTCTGGAAGCATTTTTAATTGCACCTTAGCATCATCATCCAATGTCAAGAGCCATGCAACATTGTAAAAATTGCTTGGTAGTCATGAGACTGGCTGACTTGACATCTCCACTTGGTGAGAAGGGATACATGTATGTGGAAAGGTGCCATGCTTGGAGTGACTGTTGCAACTGAACTGTGTAGAGAGATGAATGAGATCAAATACTTGGAGCCACTCAGTCACAGCTTGAGACCACCAAGTATGCTTTGTGGTAGCATATCACTTCTGGCCAGGTTGGTGGTCAGTCTCATCACCACTCATAGTGTTGGGGGGGAGCATTGCCAAAAGAGAACTGAAATGTGCAAGATCCATGTGTGCTGAGCATGTGTTAGCCCTGCAATGTCACAGCTAAGAGAAGCAAATGAGTAGAGTGCCTGTGCAGAGGAAAAATCATACTGATCAATATCTCTGCACTCTTGCCTTTTCCTTTTCCTTGTCACATTTAATTTGAGACTGTTCATCATCTGACAAGTTATCAGCATTCAGCTTCACATACTGTGCATGCAAAGTGCACATATGTGTCTCAAATATCCTCTTGATGTCATCCTTCTTTGGAGAACCATACCATCCACAATCAAAAAAGTGAGAAGTGAAGACTTTGGCTGTGTGTTTGTTCCATGTGGAAGTGAGTGGCCCATGGAAGTCTAAGTAAAAGTTCTCAGCTGTGGGCCCTCCCCAGCCTGTCACAGCATACAATGCCATTTCATTAGGAGATGCAACCTTTGGAAAGGGCTGCCTCCTGTTCTTCCTTTTCAGAAGGTAGACTGCATGTTGCTGGACATTCTCCTAAGACCCAAATTATAGCATCAATGAGCTTTAGTAATTAGTGCCTACCTGTAGATTAAGCTTTGGTTTGCTGTGGTGTTTCTGCCTGTAATCTGGCATTGGATCATCAGAATCTCCCATGGGCTTGGGAACAGTGGATGTAGGTTGTAACAGCTTGGACACTGTAGAGGTTGCACCTCCTGTCCCACACTGTGTAATGGCATCTTGCAAGTCCAAAATTGCTGAAGCCAGTACAATGAGGTCCCCTTTTGTCACAGATTGGTTCTGCAGTGCTGTTAACAATGAAGGCATAGCATGGCAACTGTACCTACTTGGTCACCATTCAACAGCTGCCCAAGAGTGATGTCCTTGTCCTGTAGAAGACTGCTCCAGTGCAATTACAGAATCAATGACAAATACTGTACCATGCCAGACCGAGTCTGCCAACTAGATGATCCACCATGACAACTACCACCACAACTCCTCTGCTTGCCTCCATGAGCAGTGCAGCTGTTATTCTGTTGTTGCTTGCTACAAGGACATTGGTCACAGATGATTATTCCAAGTAGTAAACTTCCTCTTACCCTGCCTGTCTTCCTCATGGCACTTCCAGGCATGTCCATGGAGCATCCTTGCCATCATGACACTCCTCGCCTTCTCCATCATAGTCAGCATGGTAATCTTCATTGGTGTACTGGGCATCAGTGTCCAAAATATGAATGCTCTCCCTGTCATTGTCACTGCCATCAGTATCATTACCAGTGTTATCAATGCACCTGCCATTTCTGTCATTGCCATTGGCATTGTCATGGCCTTCAGCATCCCAATTGTCACTGCCCTCAACATTCATATCATCACTGATATCATCATCATGAGGGACTTGGCAGGCATTGTCATGGTCCTCATTCTCAGTATCAAAATGACCATCATCCTGCCTGTAGGTACCACCATCAATTAGTCCTGCACAGTGAACCCAAATTCTGGAAGCATGGCAGCCAAGTCAATATCATCATCACAGATGGAAAGGTCAGGTGAATCCCAATGAACTCAACTGGTATTGTTACTGTTGCCATTCACAATGTTGGAGTGATCATTATCCTGATCATCACCATTTGGGAGTGTTGCAAGCAAGTCATTGACATCATCATCATTACCAATGCAAAGGCCAGGTGAATCCCAACAGACTGGGCCACTATCATGACTGTTGCCATTCTCAATGTTGAAGTGGTCATCATCCTGCCCATCAACTTGGCAGGCAACATTGCTGTCCCCATTCTCAATGTCAAGGGCAGGTAAATTGATATCATTACTGGTGCACTGGTTAGGCAAATTGTGAGGGACTTGGCAGGCATCATTGCTGTCCCCATTCTCAATGTTGGGGTGGCTGTCATCCTGCCTGTGGGCATCATCATCATTTGGTCTTGTACTGCAAACTTGAAATACCAGAAGCATGACAGGCAAGTTGACATCAATGACATTGTTACCAATGTGAAGGTCAGGCAAATCCCAACAGACTGGGCTAGTATCATGACTGTCACCATTTGGGATGTTGAGGTGACCACTATCCTGCCTGTAGACAATGTTGCCATTTGGAAGTATGGCAGGCAAGTAATCATTGTCATTGTTACTGATGCAAAGGTCAGGTGAATCCCAGTGGACTGGGCTGTTATTGTGACCATCACCATTCAGAAGGATGGCAGGTAAGCTGATATCACCTTTGTGAGGGGATTGGCAGATATTATTACTGTCCTCTTGCCCAATGTGGAGGGTGTTATCCTCCCTGTAGACACTGTCATCATTCAATCCTGCACTGTGAACTCAAGAGCCCAGAGGCATGGCAAGTAAGTCAGGAAGTGACTTGCACATGTGAACATAGCCAAGTGGAGGTGAGGATGGAGTTGTCATCCTCTCTGGGGACAACACCATAGAAGGACATTGGATACTGGGTAAATTACTTTCATTACCACTGTCAGCAGTAGAAAGCTGGGAAAGTGGGAGATCCCTGAAGGGGAAGAGTCATGCAGATGCACTACAATCCACCCAAGGCCATAGTCCCATGTTGTTATTACAGCACCCATTTCCAGGGTTGACACTTGGATCTTTTGACAGGCCACTGCATCTATCATTGGGTTGGGTGGAAGTCCCCTAGGTAGCATATGTGGTTATGCAGGAAGAAGTGACATAAATGAAGTAAGACCTACCTGACCAGGTCCATGTGTCTACAACAGATGTGCCACAAATCCTCAAGTTGTCTGAAACAACATCTTCCTTGACCCTCTTCTGAGGCATATTCTTGGTAGGAGACCTGGGCTGCTTCTGGCCTATAGATAAAGCTATATGCACTGGTACCCGCTGTAATAAAAATGGTATCAAGAAAAAACCCATCATCAGCAGTGGTCTTGCATACCTTGCTGGATTGGGGCTCAGCAACACTGGTCAAAAGCATGCTAGGATTTACTCCTGCCTGCTCACAAGCTTCATGTGCACTTTCCTGTAGTAAGAATTGCATTAAGAAAAAATGGTTATTGGCAATGGTCAAGCTTACCTCGCTAGGAAGTGGCTCGCAATCAGTGGGCAAAGGTATGTTGGACAGCTGTTGAATCACATCATGTGACATACCCTGAAATTTTCACGACCTACAACTCTGATGGGGGAGACTGGTTGGTCCTCTAATTCTTCTGCATCCATATAGTAGGTTGGCACCAACATCCTTCTCTGATTGGAGGTGTTGAGAATGACTGATCCTACTTGACAGTGTAGTACATACCTCCAGGCCTGGGTTGGACCTGATGAAGGTAGTACTGCCAGTCATCAAGGAAGGGATGGCAGAGGTTGGGGGAGGACGTATTCCATTAGATTGTGGCATCTTCTCAATTGAGACATGATTAGCCCAACACTGGAGTTCATCCCTGTTGTTTGGATGCTCCCAGGCACTGATAGCATTCCAGGTGAGGTTCAGCCAAAACAAGGTTGATTCAGTTAGTAGCAACATCTCATATCAAACAGTTGAAAACAAGAACTGACATTGGCTGGGAGATTTCATTGGTTCTGCATGTCTCCACCACTGCCAACATGTTAAGGTCAGCGACTGCACCTTCCCTTCTCAATGGGCAGGCTACTCTCCCACCCTGTGGCTTGCTCAAATAGTCTGCAATGGCAGGACCAGTTGCTCAGTGAGTGTCAACTTCCATAGGGTCCACATCCATATCAGCAAAGTCTGAATAGTGTTATCAGTGTCTGCAATCAAACGAGCTATCAAATTATCCTCACCTTCAACACGAGGTTGGACAGCTATATCCCCATGTTTCCCTCAAAGGCTGACAGGCACTCATCTTGGTTTAACTGACTTCCCTTTAGTAGCATCTTGGATTGCCCATCTGGCCTCCATCACAACAGGAGGACTGGTTCCTTGGCCAATATCTACCATCACATTGTTAGTGTCTGCAGGCTCACAACTTGAGTAACTTTACCTTCAACACAAGGTTGGACAGATATATTTGTAGGTCTTCCTCTACTGACAGGTGCCTGTCTGGGTCTGACTGGCCTAGCTTTAGCAGTGTCTTCAGTAAGCTGCCTGACCTCCATGGTGGCCTCCATCTCACTGACTTGGGCATGAGCCTGCTGTACAGCAGTTGCCTGAGTGTCAATGATACCCTGCACACACAGGTCATCCACCTTCTTCTGGACTGACATATGCCATTTGGTCTGTGATTTGAGAATGATCCTACCTGGATGCAAGTTGGCATTCTTTCATCGTGGATGATCAGTGTTAGAAGGAGTGGACATGATACTTCACATGAGATGGGAGACAAAGACAATGCAGGGTGAGTTTGAACCTGTCAATTTTATGCAAGACAATTTTTCTCACAAACAAACAGACAAAGTTCTGCCTAATTTTCTGACTGTTTACCAATTATGCAGGGTCCTCTAGCACATTCATTTGCTATCAGAATGCCACCATGCAGAAGCAGTGCTCAAAATCCTCAATGGACAAATTTTAGTGCTCTACACCTCCCTTGTGACATGCCAGGCTGCAACCATTGGTTCAAAAACCAGTTGGGACTTACTCAGCACAGACACAACCATTTGCACCTCAACCATTCCTGAGGGTCTCCCAGTTATTCTGAACAGGACCAAGGTTCAAATGCTATACCTCCAGCAGCTGACCATGTCACAGATGATGGTCTTCAAGATGACCATTCACATGACTTCAACCATGGCACAACATCAGACCAGGACCTTGATGGAATGATTGCAGAGTTCGTTGGCCCTGGCCACAAGATTTATTGTGATTATCATAGGGGTCTTAATGGTAAGCCTATGTACACATGATTCCATGTACCTCCACTCATACATTTTATCATAGCATGAAAATGTGATTCCCAGGGTCATTTTCTACCAGATGGTGCTCTGCTGCCATCCTGTGTGCAGGTACTGCCAGATGATTGGTCCCCATACTGCAACCAGCGAGAGTTTGAACTTGCCAAATTCCTCTTCAAGTGTGTGGAAATGCCAGCCAGCCAAATCAACATGTTGCTCGAAATCTGGGCCACATCCTTGATCAAGTTAGGCAGCAATCCACTATTTGCCAACCACATGGATCTCTATCATGTGATTGACAGCATGTCTGTTGGTGCAGTCAAGTGGGAAAACTTCAAAATCACTTACAAGTGCAAGTGCCAGGATGGACAGAATGCAGATGAACAAGATGAACTGATTGAACTGGCTGGACTGGGTGGTCAGGATGGTCAGGATGAACCTGATGCCCCTTGGATGTTCAATGTTTATGATGTATGGTATCGAGACCCATGTCAAGTTATCCACAACCTCCTTGGATGCACCAACATCAAGGATGAAATGGACTTCATACCATACCAGGAATTTGATGCCATGAATAAGCAGAGGCATTGGGAGGATTTTATGTTGGGTGACTGGGCTTGGGAAGAAGCAGTGTGTACTGGGTTTTTCGATGTAGGTCCTACTTACCCTGTACTCCCAGGACAAGATTATCAGCATTAACTCATCAACTGCTGGAGCAACATTGGCTCCCATTATCCTTGGCAGTGACAAGACCACTGTTCTGTTGCAACTGGGCAGATGGATTACTACCCACTCTATCTTTCTATCAGAAATGTGCACAACACCACCCATCATGTGCACTGCGATGCAGTAGTGCTCATTGGATTTCTTGCAATGCCAAAAAGTAAGTGCTTTAAGTTCTATTACTCTGTGTTATTGCTGATAGGCTGATAGCATGTAGGGAGAATGCCAATACACCAGCATTCCATAAATTTAAGAAACAACTTTTTCATTCATTGCTGGCATGCATTCTCCACTCACTCTGTGCTGCAATGACAGTTCCAGAAACAGTACTATTCAGTGACCAGTACTACTGCCATGTCATCTATTCATTCACAGCTTACATAGCTGACTATGAAGAGCAGGTTCTCTTGTCATCCATCATGCATGGTTGGTGCCTGAAATGTCTCGCACATTGGGTGGACCTTGATCAAGATGCACTACAGCATTGTTGTGAACATACAGAACTGATCATCAAAGAGTTAGACCTTCAGACACTCTGGGACAAGTACAGCATTGACAGAACTATAGTGGTGCATGTAATATACACTCTATTTTCATGACTGACCAAGGACAGCCATTTACAAGTGAGTTTCCACATGCAGATATCCAGAGAATGCTTTTGCTGGACATGCTCCATCAACTCATTAAGGGTGGATTCAAAGATCAGCTGGTTGACTGGGTGGAAAAGTATCTCATCCATGTCCATGGAAGGAGTGCTGCAGAGAAAATACTGGATGACATTGATCAAAGGTGTGTTGTCTGACCTCCATTATCACTCACTGACCTCATTGAATGCCAGGATTGCAGCTGTCACCCCATTCACCAGGTTGTGACATTTCCCTCAAGGCTGACACTTCAAACAATGGACTGGCAATGATTCCAAAGGCCTTATGAAGGTTTGTTTATTGTCTTTTTTGAATGATGCATTACAATTGACTGGTCTCTCTAGGTGTATATTGCAGCCATTGAAGGCTATGTCCCAGAGGAAATCATCCTCACATTTTCTTCCTTTCTCAAGTTTTGCTACCTTGTCCATAGAAATGTTATCACTGAACCAACACTTATTGCAATCAAGGACACACTTACAAGCTTTCACTCACATTGTGGAATCTTCCATGACACTGGAGTAGTCCTTACATTTTCATTACCCCAACAACATGCCATGAAGCATTATCCCTATCTTATATGCCAGTTTGGCATGCCAAATGGGCTCTGTTCATCAATTACCAAATCAAAACATATCAAAGCAGTTAAGTGGCCTTATTGGCATACTAATCACTTTCAGGCTCTCAGACAGATACTTAGGATCAATGAGAGGCTTGATAAATTTGCTGCAGTGCAAGCAGACTTCAAAAAACATGGGATGTTGGGAGGGAATTGCCTGTCGAATGTGCTTGGGAACCTTGGTGCAAGCATTCTTTGATGCTATTTTCAATTCTGAATGCATTTTAGAACAACATCCAAATGAGACCAACTGCAATGCATTAAACAAACAAGACCATGAAGGCAATGGTGAGGAACCTGCAACAAGTTTTGAAGAAGACCCAGGTGATATGGACAACTCTCCAATGTCAGTTGAGGCCCATGTATCATTGGCCTGGACCTACTGTATGCCTTTATTCATAGTTTTATGTGTATGAATTCTAATTGATAAATCACAGAATGTACATGTGTGAGGAATACAAGGGACTTAGCAATTGAACTTAACATACCCCAGTTCCATGATATCTTGCAGCATTTTCTTCAATCGCAGCTTCAACATGACAATCACAATCCAGAAGATGTTCCATTGGACGAATGTCCTTTTTATGATGAATCTGTCAATGTCTATAACTCTGTGTCTTCAACATTCTATGCACCCAGTGACATGAGTGGCCTCCATGGCATGCACTGTGAACATATACGTTGTTCCCCTACATGGAGGAATGAAGGTTCCCATTCACTGGGGGCAAAAACCAATGTTTAGTAAATAAAACATTGAAAAAGCAGATACTATGTTTCAAAACACAAAGAGAACATGGTAAAAATATTTAATCTTCCTAGACATAGTATCTCTTTCTTTCATGTTCTTTTACTGTTTGTGGCTCAAATATTGGATAATGCCTCCAGTGATTATGACTGTGTTTTTGTCATAACTAATCCTCACATGAAAGGCATGCTTGGGCTGGATGTCACTTGTGTCCTATGTTTCTTTTCATTCAAGCACCTGGGTATGGAGTATCCTTGTGCGGTCATATGCTGGTTTGATCATGTAGGAGATGGCCCAAATAATACAGGGATGTGGGTGGTCCATATGTGCAATGCCCAAGACATTGCTATCATCCACATCAATACCATCTATCATGCAGCTCAACTCATCCCTGTATATGCATCTCAGCATGGTATTGACCCAGTGAGCATCAAGCCTAATGAATCATACAACAAATTTCAGTTTTACTATGTGAATAAATTTGCTGACCATCATGCATTTGAAATTGTGTCCTAGCTGCCAGTTATGACATGCAAAGTCCACTCACCTAACACATTGCTGTGCATTTCCTGCCCCCCCCCCACCAACTCAATCTACAGAACATGGTTCAAACAACACTCTACACACTGCAAGCATTTCATAATTTTTCATCCCAAAATATGCTGAAAAAATTGGAAAAAGAGATACTCTTTTATTTCAGCTGTTTTCAAAGAAAAAAGGTAAATATAATGTAATGTTTTCTTTGTCTTTTCTGCCAAAAAACATGAATCAATGGTAATGCCCATTAGGTTCTTCACTAATGGGTATTAGCATCAATCAATGTTTTTTAGTAAATCATGCAAAGAAAACAAAGTGTTATTATTGCCTTTTCTGTTTGAAAACATGTGTCAAAAAAGAGTATCTCTTTCTTCAATTTTTTCAGCATGTTTTCTCAAGAAAAATTGTGAAATGCTTGCAGTGACAACCAGATGAATGGTACATACCTTCCACCAACATGCCCCCCAGAGACAAACAACCAATAGACCATGATGAAACCAACAGTGAAGGAAATGGAGTCATGAACCATGGCGATGGAACCAGTAATGCTCACATTGCAATTGGAGGGACCCCCAGCAGTACATTTTTCCATCCGTCTGCATGTTTTAAACATTATTATTTATTCATAATTTGCTACATGCTGACAGATGTTGGGTCACAAACATTAGAAATGGATACTCCACCCTTCCCATCCTTCCATGTCCCCTCTGTGGACACAGTAACAACTTTCATCCTTTATTTCATTCTATCACTTGTTTTCTGGGGCATTCACATCAGCATGTGGTACCTATGGTGCACAGTGGCAACCTTGACAAAATACTTCTTTTAATCACATCTTGACTACTTAGGGACTATTTTTTTGGACTATTTTGACTATTTTGACTATTTGACTATGGTGGTGGTGTTTACTCTCGCAACTTCGATAAATAGTGCAACAAGTGCAAAAAGTGTGAAAAAGTTGTAAGTAGTGCAGAATAGTGTTAAAATAGTAGAAATAGCATTTTGCTGATTTGCTGATGTAACTCATTCAATTCTGGTCTGAATCATTTGCTTTCTTTTAGACAAGACTCTACTAGATGAACCCTACCAGACAATACACAAGACATAGCATGCACATTCACAGTTCCAAAGTTATTTGAGTTTTTGTGTTTGAACAGGGTTGGGGAGGCCAGGATAGCATATCTTGCCTGTTCTCATGCCAGGCCTTTCAAATTTTTGCACAGTGGTACTATTTGCTCACCACTATCTAGGAGTATCTGGTTTACAGTGATGTGCTCAGTGGTTGCTGAGATATTCACTTTTCTGTGTTCTGGGCTACAGGCTATCATTCCTGGCAGCATATCCCCCTCATTTCTTGGTCTGCCCTCTTGCAAATTTGCATCCAGCTTCTCCTTGCAAAGCTGACCCCATTGAATTCTCTTTTGGTGAATTCTGTGCAGCCATTCTCAAGATATGGCAAAGTCTGCCTCTGAAGGGCTACAGGTAACAGTTTTGGCAATAACTCAGGTTCAGAAGGTCCAATTGATGAGATTCCTTTTGTGCCAGGCTCTCCTGTTCGTATAGAGCTGCCTTCTGAGGTTTCGTGTCCACTGGCCTCACCATTGCCTGTCAACACCTTGTTCTCCCCCTTCCCCCATTCATGGCCAGTGCCTTTCTCCCCCATTTCGTGACTGAAACTCTTGCTTTTTGGGAGGCATATACTGCTCAATGAGGGCTCTCACACAGTGTATCTTACAATGCTGTTGTTAACTGGGCTGTAGAGATACTCAAATTTTGGTTTGTGGGGAGCACTAGCAGGTATCCTAGGACTGGCTGGACTTCAACTGAGGACAGTTGGTATCTAAGTGATGGGGAGATGTAGGGAATGGGTTTTCCCTACCAGGAGATTTTATTCTTATTCTTTGTTTCTCATATTTCTAACTTGCTTTTCCACTTATTATATGTTTATTACTTTAGTGCAAGGTTTTACTGCTTAGTCAGCATTTTTATTACCTAGCCTGTACTTACATTTCTAACAATTGAGTTACAAGTCATGAGTTCAAGTTTGAGTTTCAAGTTTGAGTTTGAGAAGGTCAAGAGTGGCCTTTCTCTGTGTTTAGACAGCCTCAGACAGCCTCAGATGTTATCAGACAGTCTCTCTCACCAGGCTATAGAAGCCCCTCTGGAAGTTCTCTCCTCCTTCATGTTGGAGATTGTAAATCTCCCCTGTAATGCTTGTCTTAGGTGCGAGTGTTACTTGCTTACATAAGCGCTCAGAGCGCACTTAGTACTATAGTTTTGGTACTATTCCCTCAGTAGTTGAGTCACTACTGAGGGTAAGCCTACATATTCTTATATTAGACTACTTACTGATACCTTGTAGCTGCCTACAGGTACTTCAATATATACAGTAGTTGAGTCACTACTGACGCTGCCTACAGCCCTTTTCTACACTTCAGTCTCTCTGCTTCCTCCCAGCCTTGCTATTTTCTTTTCCTACATTGTGAGCCACTGCTATGCAAATGCAGCTGTTCAAGGTGATTGCATGTGTTGTGATGGTCACACAGGGGTTGGAGGGTTAGCCAGTGGTGAACCAGCAAATGGTACATATTTCCTTCAATCTGTGTGTACTAGACATGATGGGTCCATAGGCAATATCAAATTGCAAACACTTGACATAAGAATGCAGCCCACAACTCCACCATTCAAATTGTCCCCTGTACCTCTGGTCGCCTGCTTTACATTCCTGATACCTATGTACATTGTTACATGGTTCTTGTGACTTTTTGGACTTTTGTAACTAAATTGACTTTTGTAGCCTTTTTTAACCTTTGCTATTAACTTTTGATTTGGTTTGACATCAAAATAGTACCTTAAAGTCAATAAGTCAAACAAAGTTGCAAAAAGTATCTTAAAAGTATGAAAAAGTAATGTGTTAAATGCCTGATGTATATTCATTGATATGTATTAGAATGTGTGGTAAAGATATTATATAGTGGCTGGTGAGCACCAGGTGTTAGTGTCAATCAATAGATACATGGTCATTGGCTCAGAAATTGACAGGATGCACAGGGGTGCATGATATTGCCAGATGAAGTTGCATCACATCAGTGGTACGGCCCCCCTGAATTATATTCCTTATCAAGTAACAGTGGAGTTTTGACACTTTTGGTGACACAGCCTGCACTTATTGCAGTGGGATCAAGAGTGGCTCTGAGGAGGGTGTGGGACAGTTGTGGGATTGAAGCCTGTTTCTTGGAGCTGGGATGCAGCCTGTGTCAGCAGGCTGCAAAGCAGCCATGAGCCCAAAGAGCTCATACAGATGACTGGAGCATCATGTAAGTCTCACCAATAACCCTTCACCTTGCAAGCTTCTCATTTGCAAGGCAGGTACTCTGGTGATACTGTTCCCGTGCATTGACTAGTGCAAGCGGGTCAGAATGCGACGCTCCTCATTCAAGAAGCGACGATGACAGATGACGAAGCAGACACGGCACGAGCTAAGATGCACAGCACTGTTGGCCAGGCTATCGACATTGGAAAAAAAGTATAGTTCAACTGACGTATGCATTCCGTGCCAGGCTAACACGTCGATAATAGAATGAATGCTTATAGCACACTCCTGACCCACTTCTCAGCAAGATAGCCGATGACGCCGCATTAATCCTCGCAAGTTACGAGCCTGGAGAGCCGATCGCCGCGCTCACTTTTGATCATGCGAACGGGCGTATCGGCGACATGCAGAGGATGCAGGCATACATACCCCCTATAAAACAGAGCTCTACCGAAATGGACGACGATGACGACGCTACCGCGCAGGTGGCGGAAGTCGACATTATATGATGATTATCATTCCATATAATAGTAAACCTAGGAGCGACCAGTGCATAATGATTCTAGAGAAACAATCACACCACGCACTACTTCCTCACCGCTCTTATCCCAGGAACCTTTCCGCCGGTCTCTGGGATCTCGAGAACCTGAGGAAATTGTTCCTTCATTTAATGATGTCCCTGTTTGCTTATATGAATCAAGGAATGTGTGGCAGTGGTAAATCAGAGATCTGAGTTTGGAAGACGATGATTCGCCAGGTAGCGCAGGCAAGACGACGTTAAGGCTCGCTGTGTTACCTTTGATTAGTATGCCGATAAGGACGGCAGTATAACCACGAAGGAAGGAATTCTCTGGAGGAGCGTCCTCACTTATCGACGTATGCTGTACGTAGAGCTCCGTGAGACAATATAGGATGGACTGCCTCTTGGAACATTGACATGCCCAGATACATGAGCGGTTGCCAGGGCAAGAAGGATTGATTACTGCCAAAAGTAGAGAGTAGGCAATTGCGTGATCCAAGCAAGATAGGCTTACACTGCTCTCTACAAAGAACGGACACCTTATCACTCACGGTCGCCCAGTTCATCAACAGGCCCAATGCAAGACACAAAAGGTCAAGGGTTTCGCCACCAGAGTGATCTCCTTCACTCTCTAGCCATATTGATTGAGACCGGATAGCCACCAAAGCCACAAAGGGAAGAGCATAGTCTTCAACAAGCGTCGCCTCACACCAAGATAGATCCCCGTGTGAGAGTAGGGTAAGCACTTGCAGCGCTCCGCACAAACATTTCCACGCTCCCGCCCCAAGTCAGCCAATCGATGGGAAGGGGTAATCAGTCCACTCACCCAGGGTATGCTGATCTTCACTTTCGCTTTCGCGTAGCTGAGCTTGAGAAAGGACGCAAAGAGACAAAACTTTCGATGCCAGCCCATCAACACACGCTGCGCGAAAGACCACAGCTGGGTCGCCCTCCAAGTCTGTTGTTGACCATTGGCCTAGTAGGAAAGAGTCCACGAGTCGTAAACAGGATTCCAAGTGTTCGAGGGACAGCGTTACGGCACACAATTCACTGGGAACGGGTAACAGGGATAATCCTGACAGGTAGGCTGTAATACGAGGTTCTACCAGGCTAAGCTCCGACTCCAGACTAGCGAGTATGGGATTCAGGTGTCCAACAGCAAGTGAAGCGGGAAGCACGGCTAGTGTGTGGGAGACCAAGAAACGAACGGAAGGCTGAGGAAGGTCCAATGAAGCATATGGAAATATATAGTCCAGTTGCATGCCCACCTGAGACTGCGATCCCCCGTGTAATTCCATCGATACCATCTCTGATAGCTTTTTCAACTACGCGCGACAGTTATTCCTCCACGACTGAACGTGCCAGGAAACGTGAATACCCACGACAAGAATTTCTGACCTCGAAATTCCAAACGATTTGAATTCCGTCACAGGCGCATTTGCAGCAGTGAGAGAAAGTACGTCCGTCTTGTCATGGAGCGAAACAAGAATGTCAACGAGTGTATTGACAAAATCGGGGCGTCGTGACAGATCTCCGAGGGTATGCGCGTCCCTAGCTGCCAAAGCCGCAAAGAATGATATAATGGCATCGAATATCTAGGGGCAGCCTTAGAAGTAACTATAAGCCAGAGGACTGGCCACCTACTTTGTCACTCACTCCTCCCCGTGATGTCGACAGCTTGTCCCATGTCATGACGTAAAAATCAAATGCCTTGGCTCGTCTGTTAAAGTCGGGATCACAAAGTTTGCCAACTATCTCGAGGGCGCTTCATTCAATCCATAAGCAAAACACCAGATGAGGGGGGTAAACGAATTTACCTGGTGCGCCACAGTGCTATTGCGCTAGGTGTCTCAAGGCCTTCGAAAAGATATCCTACCTCATCCACAAACCTTCTACTTTCACCCTTATTTCTTAATTCCGTTATGCTCTTGAGGTCATTAAACACTCCAGTAGAGTTCAAACTCTGGGATGATCGAAACGACGCGCTCGAAGTGCGCTTCAGCCGTCGCGATGGGGAAGGAGCTGGTTCAAATGGAAGAGGATCGTCCTCGGACTTATCTACACCCCAACGGTTGCGGAGGTCTGTATACGACTCCTGGGACATGTCCTCCTGAGTTTGACTATGGAAGCCGTCCAGGTCTGTGCTGGACATTGGGAGAGTCACCAAGAAAGATCGGGATGGTCCCGCATATGTCTTCATGGGTCTAAGGGGCTGTGGTTTCGAGGGCGATTGTCCAAGTTCGTCTGGAGTGACCTGTCTTTTACGTGTTGGGGTGGAAGACTGAGGTGAACCCTTGGCATGAGGTGAATCCGGGATGGGTGCTGACACAAGCCGATTCATCTGTAAGAGTCTACACGGGACATCCTGACCACTCACTCTGTGGAAGTTTATTGGGGCTACCATCTGTTCTGACCGTGGTGGAACCAACTCCGACATTGATCTTACGTCGCTTCCGTCGACCCGGTGACGATAAATCGGTGTCATCAGTATCGGATGCCGCTTTCCTTTCAACTGGTCGGGTTGTTCGTCGTCCTCTCCGGCCGTAAACTCGCTGCATGACCGCCTAACGATGATAGTAGTTACAAACGTCGGTGAAAAACCCATTCAAGTGTATTGCTGACATAATAGCATTTTTTCACGTGATGAGATGCTTCAAGGCATTGTCTTCCTTCTCAATAGCTCATCAGCATCCGTCATACAAGCAAGGATATTTTACAACATGGTTGCTGCAATCACGATGGGTTCATTATGGTCCTTCAGCGCGGAAAATTGAAGGACCCTAGTGGGCCCATGCGATATGATTACCCAAACAAACGCATAGTACTCTCCTCGACGAAAACTGGCTCTTGTTACATGGTAGGGACGGTGGCTCACCACATGTCCTTTGTCTTGGTGCAAATGGCCAAGCTGGACATCAATAACACCGGCAATACTAGTTTACATGTGTTCCGTATTCATCGCTTCATTCACCGTTAGAAAGTCACGACCGGATGGTTAGGGTGGATCGGACGGGGAATCATAGTACACAACCTTATCTACATACCAGGGTCCATGCACATGCATTCGTGAAATCCCTCGTCGGCTATTTAGCACAAATCGACTGACATTACGCAGTCCTTGTGTTTCGTGTCCGAATCTGAGAGACTGCGAGGTCACGGAGTGAGCCAACTGAACCTGTATGAAGGAACCCACTGCCGAATATATATAATCAGAAAGACAACATGGGCCGGGGACTTGTGGATGTAAGTGTCAGGGAGAGGGTGAGAACAGATGTGTAGATATTGGTTCGATCAACCTTGCACGAAGATTCTGCCTGGCATTGATCATTTGTTAGGAAACAGCCAGATAAACCTCAGTTGGGAAAACGAGAACAGAATCGAGGCAACGCGTCTCCAGATCAGTTATTACACTGGAAGCCCGTGAAAACTGCATGCAGTCGCTCGCACACTCAATATCACACAGGCTAATTGAAACGTTATCTTTTACGAACAAACACCCTTCATCTGACGATAAGCAGGGCACGTTGAGGCCCACGATACACTGTGGCTACTCATGTAACCGAATAAAGAAACGCCGTGCGCAGACGAACCTAACAAATGGTCCAGCCACGACGGTTACGGTGCACCAGCGCACCGGGATGCATCCCTCCCATGAGAGCGTTGAGACTCATCAATATACACCTCTATGCAGAAGGACGTTGAAGGTCCCATTTCCTCTTGCGCTTGGCGAGGGCACGTTGAGGCCATCATGCAATAATGCGTTTAGTACCTGAAGAATGTGTAAGTGGTTGATATCCGTAAACTGTGATAAAGCACTTGCCTGTAGTGGAGGGGCTTGTACGGCCCCTGGATGGGGATATCAAGGTACTTGGATTGCTCAGGAGAAAGCTGGGTCAACTTGACATTAAGCTGAGCGAGATGGGCTCGCGCAACCTCTTCGTCGAGCTCCTTGGGCAGCATGTGAACACCGAGAGGGAACTTCTCAAGTGTTGTCCACAAGGCGATCTGTGCCAGCACCTGGTTGGTGAAAGAGCAGGACATGACGAAGGATGGGTGGCCAGTAGCACAACTACGCTACAGTTAATTTTCACTGAAACATGGGCAGCAAGCACACTCACCCCAAGTTAACAAGACGACCCTCGGCAAGGAGGATGATGTGACGGCCAGAAGGCATAGTAAAGCGGTCTACCTGTGGCTTGATGTTCACAGCCTGCGTTGCGTTGGCCTTCAGCCATGCAACATCAATTTCAACATCGAAGTGTCCAATGCTACAACCCAGTCAGGAAACATGCAGATTACCACCGAAGTTCACTCACTTGCTAACGATGGCATCCTCAGGCATGACAGAGAAGTGCTTTCCGGTGATAATGTCGCGGTTGCCCGTGGTAGTAACGAAGACATTGCCGCGAGGGGCCGCTTCCTCCATGGTGGTGACCTCGTAACCAGCCATCGCAGCCTGGAGGGCATTGATGGGGTCGATCTCGGTAATGATGACACGTGCACCGTACGAACGGAGAGACTCAGCACACTAGGGACACCATCAAAACAGAAACTCAGATCCTAGTGTCAAATATACATACCCCCTTCCCAACATCACCGTAGCCGGCGACTACAGCAACTTTACCAGCCAACATAACATCCGTGGCACGCTTGATACCGTCAACAAGGGACTCCCGGCATCCGTAGTAGTTGTCGAACTTAGACTTGGTAACGGAGTCGTTCACGTTGATCGCAGGAACCTTGAGTCTGCCCTCCCGGAAGGCTTTGTATAGATGGTGGACACCAGTAGTGGTCTCCTCGGATAGACCTCTGATGCCTGTGATACATTAAGGTTAACAAATTTAACCACTTCTGGATACATGCCTGGCAAGTACTGTGGGTATTTTTCGTGAACAAGTGTCGTCAGGTCACCACCATCGTCCAAGATCATGTTCAGGGGTTTTCCACCGGCGAAACCAGCAACGGTCTGCTCGATACACCATTGGTACTCCTCCTCTGTTTCGCCCTTCCAGGCGAACACGGGAACGCCAGTTGCGGCAATACTAATTAGCGGCATCAGCCATTGAATAGTAAGTCCGCTGGTTGATCTTACGCAGCAGCAGCGTGATCTTGCGTAGAGAAGATGTTCTAGGTTGCTTTTTAGTTACACGATGCTGTCGCCTATGCGGAAGAGACTTACACACGACGACCAAGTCACCTCGGCTCCGAGGGCAGTCAAGGTTTCGATCAGCACAGCGGTCTGAACGGTCCTGCCAAATACATCAACGACAGCTGTCAATATCGGGCAAGTTAACGTACATGTGAAGACAGCCTGCAATGCGGGCACCAGCCAGAGGCTTGGAGGCGCCGTACTGTCACCGCAGTTAGAGTAAGTCAGTTGTGCAGCGAGGGTGAGAACTTACTTTGGACCTCATGAACATGAGTCCTGGCATTTCATGCTATGTAGACGAGAACATAAACTATCTAAGGCGTGTAAGAGACAGTGAATATGTGTACCTCCGCGATCTCGAGTTCCTTGCGGCCAAAGGCAGCAAGAGAAATGTCTACAACCTGAACTTGAGAACTTTTTTTTTTTGAAAGATCGACATAAAACTTACCAGCGACCTTGTAGACCATTTTTGAGAAAAAATTTGAGGAATGTTTGGGGTGATGAAGGTGTGGAAGCGAAGAGCAGCTTTTGTGAAAGATCGATGGCCAGCTTTTTATCTGGTGGCTGCACGTGGCCTATGGGAAGCGTGGGTCGTGGGAATATATCTCTAACAGGGGACCCCAAGTTCAAGACATCTCAAATAAACCTCGGAAACAATTCACAAAGTGTTCCAGCACAAGGTGCCTTGTGTGGGTGTGAGACCTTCGCTGGCCTACATAGATGCGACCGTGCGCAGAATATGGTGCTTTGTGACAGGTAATCCGCAATGGTCCCTGCTTGCAACATCAGAGGACTCCTTCACATCTAGCCCGTAGCCGAGGCTTGGCGCATACATTGCAACCACATTCCTATGCCTGGCACGTGGATATTCGAGCCTTTTGATGGGCAGAGTGAGAGTCAACCGTCAATCGTTCCCATAGATGGATGATGCTGCACTTTGACCATCCCATAGGCAGAGATATGACCCATGGACCATGAGCACCTATATTCAACATATGACAGTGCCATAGTTCTCCCACAAGTGCCCGCATCAGTAATTTCTACCGCAATGGTGGATGAAGGATTGTAGTTCGGTCAACGGAGGATACCGTGGCGACCACACCAGGAGAGGCCATGCCCAATTTCTTCGTGTGTGGAGGCATAATCTCCTGGCGCGAGCCTCGGACCGTCTTGGCGACTCATTTTGTTGCAATCGATAAATCAATCCCGAGGAAGGGACGGCTACGCACTAGTGCATGGTCGGATGTCGAATGCCACTCGTACGTGGATGGCCGTCATGTGCAATGGCAGGGAAGTCCCGGGTGCGAACGTGAAAGACCTCACTGCTGGCCGAAATGCAGTAGGTATATATTATTGCTATCACGGTGGTAATAGGCATCACGCTGGGAAGAATCTTCCTCTCCTTCCTGCGCCTACGTACCCATATATTATGAGGCCTAGCTGGTCGTATGTATCCTAAGTAGCGTTGGAAGGGCGGCAGTAGGGGGTAGCAGTTAGGTCTGCTGGCCTGAGAGCTTTTGCAGGCTCGAAACCGCACGCCCACGTGTCCCCGACCCTATCCTCTAGGCCCCTACCTTTGGAGACGGGAGACTGCCGAATGCAGTAAGTCGGTGTTCAGCCCAGCCACGGGCCTCGGATATAGACTACGCACAGACCACTTCCCTGGGGGGTGGTGACCCTAACAGAAGAAGCCCCCTGCATCTACGCATTGATATATTACGAGGCCCATTTGGTCGTATGTATCCCAAGTAGCGTTGGAAGGGCGGTAGTAGGGTAGCAGTTAGGTCCGCTGGCCTGAGAGCTTTTGCAGGCTCGAAACTGCACGCCCACATGTCCCCGACCCTACATCCTCTAGGCTTCCCAAAGATAGGGGGCGAACACAGTAAGTCGGCGCTCCGCCCAGCCACGGGCCTCGGATATGGCTGCAAACCTACGCGAGCCATTAAGTACGGACCGTAATAGCTTGTTAAGTTAAAACAGCACTTGCCGAGTACTCGAGCAACTCAAAAGCTATTCAAAAACCGTAGGAAGCATTGGCCGTCTCGTCTAGCAGTGTGCTACGCACTGACCACTCCCCTCCGGGGTTGGTGCACGAGTATGTATATGCTGTGCACTGCTCCCGCTGTCACGGCATTCCCCGAGGCCCAGATCTTGGAGGACGTGGTGCTGGCCTTGCATGTTTTTAGGAAGATTGCACCGTATCAGGATGAAAATGTGTTCCGCACACCACGGCAGCAGATCCAAGGAAAACTTAGTTGAGATACCCAAATTCTGTTAGAAGGTTGGTATGAAAGGCACAGTAAACCCACACTCCGCTCCAGGGTCAGCAAAGGTGCCGGGGCTGTGCAGTGGCGGAGTTACCACGTGTGTCGCCGAGAGGGTGACAGAAGTACGCAATGCATCCGGCCATACGCTCTTAAACATCTCGATCTCGGAGCTCGTTGGTACGTCCATTTATAGCATATTTCATTGAGGTTTTTGTCCTGGCCTGTAGCCAAGATTTCCTTTTATTAAGCTCTAAAGACCGGTATGAGCAAACTCGTCGTGTAGTTATTCGAAATTCACAAAAATAATACCTTGTGCCATACGAGCAGTCAAAGTGTGGGGGTTGGTGGGTTGTTGCCTCATTAAAGCACTGCATTAGATGGTACATAATTGCAGGGGGGCCCAAGAATAATAATCATTTTCGATGAGTCATTCCCAGCTTGTAAGTTCCTTTCTAAAATGAATCCTCTAGCTGACATCGGGCCATCTCATAGCGATTGTGTACCTTATATCACCAACACCCCTGGGGACAAGAGTGTCGCTTGCAGCACTCTGAGAATATACAGAGAGCAAAGGTCGGGCGTCAAGCAGCTCCACACTCACCCAAGGGCACTTGTATACAGGTGACGATGCTCCTGGCTGACGCTCGCGGTCGGAATGTCTTGACGACGAATCAACACCCTCATGTGCCCCTCTCGGCTATCATTATATTCACCGTTGTTCCGCAGGGAACACAGCCGTGTGCGGACCTCGACAGCAACGCCCAGAGGCTGATCAAGAGGGTTTGATGGGTAGCTATCAGTCTGATTCAGACTCCTCAATCGTACAGCCGGTTGTGAAGAGACACTCTGTGAGTAAACATATCGGTCCAGTGATCTTCCCTACGCGACTAACTCCCGCGCACTGTTGGCACGCGTATGCCAGCATGTTTAACTTTGATGTTACCTTTGTCGCGAGTTCCTGTTCGACATTTCAATTATCAGTGGCTCTGTCCGGTCGTGTGTTTGACTTATGATGAATTCCACCCTGGAAATGCTAGGACAATCACAGACATCGCCTGATTAGACACAGCCAGCCTGTCCCTGCTTGTGGCATTAAATAATCCAGGAGTGCCTACAAGGACTTCCGTTTTCTTCCTCTTCGTTTCCCCGAGTCTGTTCCTTACCGCACTTGAGAGCGGAAGCATTCAAAATCGATGTCTGATCGCCACCACTCGATGACCCCATACTCTACTGGCAGAGGAACCCCTGGGCCAACGTCATACCCAACCGGCGCTGCACACGCAAGCTCCTCTTCATATCCTTCTGCTGGCACATATGTGAGTTGTAATAGCAATCATCTTGGTAGTGACCTGATTGGGTACTACTAGAATCCAGTGGTCGATTTCCGCCCCCAGTCGGCGGCCTCGAATATGGATGTTCAATCCGCGTTCGGTGGCGCATATCGTACTACGCATCCTTTCATACATGACCCTACTGGCATGATGCCACGCCCTCAGTCAGCAACGCAGCCTAGCCATGCACGCTCAGGCTCGATTGTGTCAGGCTCTAGTTCCAGGGGCTATCACAATCAGCCTGGTCCTTCGTCCAGGACTCTGCCTCACGCTTCTCCGTATGCGAACCAAGTTTCTCCGTATCCGGCTGGTTCCCAAGATACCATGACTATGCCAGAAGAAAATAATATGCTGCGACGGAGAATAAAGGAACTCGAGATGGTCAACGAGCACAGTCGCCTGCGTATCCAAGACTTGGAGAGGGAGTTGGCCAGCGGGTCCACAATACCCTCAGTAACCCAGGGACCTTCCATGTCTAGCCATTCTCACACGCAAACGACACCGACACCACCTTCTGTACAAGCCTCGTGGAGGGCAAGGACAGACGCTCGCGTGCGCCTACTGTGCTCGCTGAACCGCGCAGGGAATGCACTTTGTGCGTGGCATGATTCTCGACGAGAGCGTAGGGCATATCCTCCTCGCATGGCGCCCCCTGGTTACCTCAACTGCGGATGCACATTTGAGGAAGCCCTCTTCGAGGAAAGTCTGTCTCGGCATGGGGTCGGAAGCTATCATCCAGGAGAGAGTGTCCGCATGGATCCCGCACTACGTAACCCACTATTCCGCCTCTTACAGACCCGATATGGATACCAAGATGGTGATTTCGAACGGGACCCACGAACAGGCGAGTGGGTGGAGGGAGAGGGAAATGTCCTTTGGGAACGGAAGCTTGCTCAAGGCACTGTGAATGTCAGGAAGAATAGGACAGACGAACGTCGCTGATTGACACTTGTTGATGCTGCGCTCGGGTCTCGGAATGCCATGACATGTTTGCATTATTTACATATGACTCCGCCAGTACGGTGTGTTTTACGCCTGACACCCACACGTTCCGGATATCTGCGGTAGATAATAGACTATTTTTATTGCAAACAATGCAACACGCATTTAACGTTTCGTGTGCGCACGGTGGTTTGTGGGTTCCCCTACATATCATTGTTGATAGCTCGAAGAGTGTACACACTAAGAACATGGTAGATAAGCTTGCCTTACGTACCGTATACTAACAAGCGCCAAACAGCACCGTGTGGAATTAGCACCAACCTTACTATTAATCTGCAAGACGGCCGAATTACAGCATGTGTTTGCCCAGTACAATGCTTGGAGTGCTCGGCAGATAGGCTGTTACTCAACCACGTGGTCCGTAACGGCTCGCGTAGTACGGATCCTGCGGCCCTATCCCGACGCAACCGTGGGTTGTCGGGACAGTTGCTTCCCCGAGGTCTGTCACATGATGACGTGGCAGTGCCGAATCTTGTGCGCCAAGCTGCTGTAGGGTCGCCCTCGCTGTACGTACAGGTACCAAGCACATCACGTTGGATTGCATTAGATCGGATTGGCTGACTAATACTAGGGTAGCTCGGGTACGAATATGTAGCATTAGTCAATACCTCCACAGCCCATACGGAACAAACGGAACGACGAAGGATCATTACAATGTCATTACAGAGAGAGTAAGCGTAGATATCTAATACAGTCAAAATCTGAGTCAAGTAGACGGTGATGGAGGGAAAAGTTATCCTAATTGCGCATGGACCAGCCTGTGGGAGATCATCGATATCAACCAGTACTTGCCAAGGTTCGAGCTTTCCCCAGAAAAGTAGTCGTAAGTACTAAGCATTTTGGACGTTTTCCATGTGCTTAACACGTATATTTGATTGACAGGTCATGCTGGAAGGAGTCATCGGGAGACGCGTGGTGCAGATTCTGACACCGACAGCTTTCCCGTAAGTGGGTAAGTACCAACGAATGATGCAGCTTTTGATAGGTGGCTGGACCTCACGGGGTTGATCTGTTGAGCGCTAATTAGGATTCCAGCTAACTCAGGGTCGATTTGGTGCTAGAAAGTTCTGACCGCCGTGTGAATCCCGTCGTCGATCTCTCACCAGAACTGCATCCCTCTCCGATCGACTCTCCTGTAATCCACCCTTCGTGCCACGTTATTATTGACGACCTAATAATTATACATGTCTGCCAAAGAAACGTTTACGCTTTCATCTCTTTCACTAACTTCGGACGACTGGGATCGCTCCGAAAGTGACATTCGTCCTCCTAATGGACGCGTTACTTCGAGTGCAACACCGCGGAATTCGGTGGTATTTCCAGGAGGTGCCGTGGAGGATACGCCTGGCTGGACTTGCGAGGGTAGGGGAGGCCGGTCGCTGAGTGAGCTAATGAGGTTACACGCGGAGAAGGGGACCGATGTGACGTTTACTGCTGAGGAAGCCTCGAGTGTAGCTGACGTCCTCAAGCAATGGGTTAGTGTCTCGCGACGTGCTGGGCACGTCTTTTGAGATCCAAGAGGAGTTACTAACAGTGACTACTGTTTCTCAGATAAATTCTGGGACATCACCCTACGAAGGAGAGGATGACTTCTTTTCGCGCTCGCACGATGACTCGTCGTTGGCGTCCAGGCGATCTCCACGGCTCCCGTCGGACCCAGTTTCCAGACCACGCGGTCAGAGCGAGAGCATAGTGGTACCTCGATCACCGAAGCCAGATGCGTCCACTTCATGACCGTAGGCCGCTTCCCCTCTCAATCCCTCACTCTCCAAGAGTCCAACACCAATTCGTTTATTTCTCCGCCATTTCCTATGACGGCAGTCCTCGCTATAACGAACTGGCCTCACGACTGTTTACGACTTGTTACGACCGCCACGACTACCTTATTTGTATTCCTTGGAGCCAGTAGAGCATTACTATTCCTATCCGGACGACTTATGGAATTGCATTTTTGGAGATGTCTGATCTAATAGTGGTTGATTATTTTGCGCGTTCCCCTTGAAGTTCTCTTTGAGCCGGCTGTTTTGCATTGGACTGCGCTGTGATTTTCGAATCACGTGATTCGTTTGTAGTTGACTTTCCACGTGTTGTGATTGTTCCACTTGCTGAGGGAATCATGGACCAACCTGAGCACGGACCAGCTCCGGCTTGTGGCAGCGATACTAGCCACGCAACAAATCGTAAAGCCCGTAACCTTACTCTCAGAAATGCAACGAACTCACCCACCAAGTCTACGAGACAACAACTCCCATCTCCTGCCGAATCGCCAACACGCGGAGGCAGCCGTTTCAACCCTGGCTTGTTGACTCCTCCCTCCAGTCAGATTTTAGTCGAAGATGAGGTCCTTAGTCCTTCAAAGAACTATCGGAGGTCACCGGTAAGTTACTGACAACGTTCTCTCTGCGACTTCCGGTACTTATGGTGGGCTAGTCCAAAGCTCTGAGCACCGTTGCCCGGGCGCGTGTATCCAAGCCACATCCCTCCACGCCCACACGACAGACTGCATCAAAGGCTGAGAAGCGTAAACGGGCGACTCCGTCAGCCTCCGATCTGCGCTCGCCGTCTCCCAAGAAAACCTCGACGTGCGCGTGCGGAAGCCCTGCGAAGCAAATTCTCTACAAATCGGTCCACGCGAACAACGCCAATGCTAACTACTTGCCACGTGGCGAGTGCCCGAGTCGCAGATGCCGAATGCGTTCCCGTTCTATCACTCCAGCGTATGAGCCTCCCAGGGAGAGGTTCACTCCCCCAAGAGAGATAGAAATCATCAGACCGCCCTTCGAGACACCAACAGCAAAGTCGACCAGACGGAACGCCTCGTTCAAGTTTAAGCCTCATGTGAAGAGCGAACCGCCAGAAATTGACCTCTCTGAGCTCCCCCGGCCGCCTTCTCCGGGTGAGGACCCAATCCTCCTTGCGGGTAGCCGTCCTTCAAAGAGTCCTCCTCTTCGTTCCCGCTTTACCCCAACATTCTCTTCGTCTCCACTTCATGACTCTCAATTCGACGATCCGCCTACGTCATTTGCTGCGCGCCTGTCAAGAGGTCGGGTGAATGACTTTGGGGATGTCACAGACCCCGACGTGCTTCCTGTCCTCACTGGTCCAGAGCCTCCTGACCAAATTAACGACGATGGATGGAGCGATTCAGATGATGATTTTAATCTCACGGGCGAGTACACGGGAAAGTACAAAATGCTTAAGATTCCTACCAAGGCAGACCCCCCGACTAGTGGGACTAGGGAGAGGATGGAGATGTGGGGAAGACCCGCTAGTCCGTTCCCCTACAGCGAAATTCTAGAGAGGTCTCTTCCCCTGTCCGACATGACGGAGGTCGATATTTTCGGAAATGATGACCAGCACCACCCAGGCACGCAAACCCATGGTAAACCGAACGAGGATGTATCGACAACGTCCCCCCCGGCGGTCGAACCCCCAGCTTTGCCGCCTGCTCGGCCAGATGAGGAGGCGGAAGACGCTTCAGATGACGACGAGGGGATTGAGGCTGATGTTGTAAAGGTCACCAGTGGAGACCCCCAGACAGCTGCCCATGCTGCCGCCATACTGGGACTGGTACTTCAGACCTTCATTCCGTTAGACCAACACTCACATCCATTTCAGCATGACTACGACTGTGTTATGGCTGCATCCAGCAGTCCCAAACCTTCCAAACACAAGCGGCGCAAAACCATTGGCAATGCAGGCGTCATCAAACCTTACGCAGATTTGAAGGATAGGCGGCGCACTATGGATGGATATAGGGTCCACATACCTTCCGGGGATACATCTCTGCTTGACATGTGGCGCAGTACAGAAGACAGCATCCTCGTGGAACAATCTGATCGCGAAAGAACGGGACAATGGACCCGGAAAGATTGGAAACATTTGGATAAGTGCCTCGTTGCTGAACGATTGATGGTTGGTGCATCACTCCATCAGCCTGCGGAGCTTCTGGCGCCGTTCGATAAGATTTCCAAGGAACGAATTTTGGATAGGTTTGTCGTGGAGGTCGGAGGGAATGAGATATTGCACAGCTTTGGACCAGAGTGGTCTAGGTAAATGTCCATATTTTTGTTTTTTGTCCTTACAGTTGGTAACGCCACATTACAGAGCAAACTTGATGTTGAGGTTAGAGATTCTCATCAGAAGACAACGACGACTATCCGCCGCGGCTGGCGTGGATGCACGGGATGACAAAGCGGAATTTAGCAAACTTGACCATGTACCGCACGATGAAAGCCATCCTCAGCGGGCTCCCATCGTCACATCGTCGACATGTGTGGATGCCGAGAGTGTCTCCAGTTGCCGCGCCATGTGGACTGCGAGGTCGAGTGAACAGGGACCTGGGCCTGAGCCACTGCCATACCCAACACTTGGGTTTGGCGTGAGAGGGCCAATTACCACGCCGGCCCGTCCCCCTGGGCCAAAACCTCTGCACCCTAAAGCACAAGTGCACCTGAGGCACGCCAGTCTCGCCAAGAAATCGATGATTCCGGTTCCCGTGCGCCCACGGCGTCTTGTCGACTTGAGACACTGGTCTCCTACCAAGCACCCCCGCGAACAGACCGTGAAACCTATTGTTCGACCGCGGAGGAGTAGTGGATGCAGTGTGAAAGATCTTATTAAATGTTTCGAGGGGCTGGACCAACTTAACTCGCAGCAGGGGGAATGAATAATCGATTTCCGTTGTAATATTGTCGATATCTTTGGTCTGTAACTGCGGGGCAGTGTGTGTGGTGTCACTTTACTATGTACCTACCTACGTTCAGTAATTATCAATCACTGGAATATTCAAGAGATCCGTTAACTATTTCGATCACACGTTCTAAGTATGGTATTATCTGTCAGCTTCTGCATAATTAGTGCCCATTCATTGTTGGTCAAGCTAGGGAGGTGCCCGCCAGCAGCGGACAACAGCACCCCTCCCATCAAAAATGCGATACTCGTGAACCGTAACATGTAATAGATTGACCCGTTGGAACCAAAACGTAAACCTTGCCCCATTTGACTCACCCTCTTGAGCAGAACGAGATTTGCAATGTGACCATATGGTAGCTGCATAGCCACTTGATTCGATGTTTGACATATTTCAGAGTCACTACCGGATATTTTAACCTTAAAAAAGACAAGCCTGCACGTCAGCTGGGGCCTTTACTTACATTACCGTACACAGCTAATAAGGTGATGATGTGAGGGAAGTAACGTTTTTGGTTCCTGGATTGTATAGTTCACATGCCAATCATAGTAGCTCATGCGCGCTTGTTTCGAGGAAACGTGGATCCGTGAATTGGCGTAGTGCCTCCACGTTAATGACTTTGCATCGCAGTGCCATCTCACAGGCGACCACGTTCTGACCGGTGTGTTAGTTGCCTGGATGGTTCGGGATTCACTGTGAATCGCGTAGTCATGCATTGTCACCCTGCGGTGGTCGGGCCTTCTTGATGGCTGTATGTCGGCCACCAGTGAATAAATTACTAGCGAGCATACATCCTACTCCATTAACAGCCGCACGGATATATCTAATGTCCTGAACACTATGATTTGTGACGAACAGCGGAATGAGATTTTTCCTTCTCAATTTTGACGGAGACCTTTCTGAGATTGGTCTGAGTTGGAACTCGAGCTCGAGCGTAACGCTCGTCAGGCAATGGCGATGACGACGATGACGGAGGGGGCGACGAAGATGGCAGTGACGACATCGACAATCTAGATGATGGCGGAAGGAAATTTGGGGTGCGCGGATGGGAATGGAAGGCGGAAGGTGAACTGTCGTATGGCAACGATCGTATACTCGGCGAGAAGGAATGACAGGGAGTTGGTGGGTGAGGCGAGGGGGTATAGGCCGGAAGTATGGTAGACATGAGATAGGACAGCTGATTCATCGCTTGCGCAAGCAGGTAGTGCGCCTCCTGTGCGCGCACAGGATCCAAAGGTATAGGTGGTCGTATCTCGTGGTGTGGTGTTGATGGACACGGCGTAAGCGGGTTCTGCGGTATCAGCGGACGAGGTGGGGGGCGGGGTACTGGCGACGGAGACACAGAACGTCTCCGTTTCCGTGATGGACCTTGGAGGAGCAGTGAGAACTCCCTATCAGAATCTGAGTCTGTGAGCTCGATGACTTCCGGCTCAACCGCAGCACTGCGCGCGCTCGACTTTGGCGTTGATCCTGGTCGTAGAGGAGAAAGTTCCGCGTTGCCCCACACCGCCAATTCGTCTTCCGACGACTCCCCCTCCTCGGAGCCCTCATGGTCTTCATTGCTTCCCCCAACACTTCCCCCTTCGTCCTCCCCCTCTGCTCCCGACGAATCCTCGATTCTAACGGGATCATTTTTGAGCGGCCGCACAGCTTTCTGTGCCTTGTAACTTCGCCCTGTTGCAGCGGGAGTTCTCTCGGGTAACAGAGTTCTTCGCCTCGGCGAGACCATTTCCTCTCTGTCAGCATCATCCTCTTCATCCTCTTCCCCAGCCAACTCCCTTCTCCTCGTTTCTGCCTCCAGAAGTCACTGAGATCATCCGCATCGGCCGTGGCTGAGAAGTGGTGGCATGCCACGAAGAAGCGTCTTGAAGTCATCGCTAGTAGCCTCTCTGCGAGGGTAGCAATATCCAACTCATCCACCTCCTCGTCTTCCTCCGGCTCCTCTTCACTGTCCTCCTGCTCATCGTCGCCTGCAAAGCGACCGATGTCGTAATCTGCATTTGCACTCCTAAGTACACCTCTGTCCTTGATGATAGCCCCGCTGTATAAGTCAATGATATCGTCCTCGTCCATGCGCTTGTTATATCTGTCTGCAAGCTGGGACCACACGTTCAGAACGCGGAGAGCAGATGCTTTGCGCGCCGAGTCAATATCGGTCGGTGGTGTCGAGTCTTTGGACGTTACCGATGACGACGACGGTGTGAGACGGGGCCGTTTGGCTGGTGGTGGGTTGTCATGTATCGACGAGGATGTCGACGGCGACGAGTCTTTTGGTGTCGACTTGAAGCGGGATTTGGACATGGCGTATTGGCGTTCTTAGTTGTAGTTGCGTTGACTTGGGGGTCGCGTCCTTACCACGTCGTATCACGTGACGGTACCCTCCTTGCTATTAGCTGGCGAGTCTAGTATTTGAGTCAAAAGACATGTCTCGAGCACTGCGGAGTGCGTCGTGTACGCTCAAGGGCGCGGTACTGGCACCACCGCGGACAGCACAGATAGGTCAGTCACGACAGCCACGGCAAACTCTCTTCCATTGACGAAGTGCAGCGAGATCGAGTACGGCGGCCAGCACGACAACCACAGCCGACTCACCACTCGCAGCCCACCTAAATACTGTCTTTTCACCGCTCCAGTTCCCCACAGAACTTGCAAGACGAATCCTTACTCATGGCAGTCACTCAGAAGCCGTTCACGGTCCACAACGGTCGTCTTGCATTCATCGGTACGCGTCTTTTTTTAAAGAAGATTTTCCTCTCTAATTTATTGCGCATTAGGCCGTCGGGTATTGGAATCCTACTACCTTCTCTTCGTACACGACTCCTGCAAAAGCAAGTGCCGACTATAACTACTGACGCACTGGCAGAGCGTGCACTCAACTCGTACGTACTTGGAGAGCACGTCGCACCCCAATGGTCACTAGGGAAAAGTCCTCCGATGGGTCCCTACTATCCCCCGCAACACAATCGAGGCTGCACAGGAACACCTACCTGATGCTGAGTTGACGGATGCCTTGTCTGCGAATCCGGGGATCGTCAGGAGCGTCGGTCTATATAAGGTCATGGGCGAGACAGTCCAAGCTGTGGTCGGAGGCGTATACCATCAATTTGTATGTCCTTTTCTCTCTATCAATGAGTATAACAACTGAAGACTACTCAAGGGTGGTTCCGTTGCCCACCGGCTATTTCACACACGGATTTTACCCCATATACTTTTACCCAACCAACACGGCGGTGTTCCGATGGAGTTCCATGCAAGGGCCCTGAGTATCAGCGAACGAATGGGTGGATTGGAGGCCAGCAAACTGAAGCAATGATCTTGCGTGGAATATACTTGCCTAATCTAATGCCTGCACGCCCTAGATCAGACTTGTAATATCCGCAACTATCAGCCATGCATTGGGTTACAACGGACAAGCCGGTCACCCGGAGTTTGCGAACAAAAGGTATACGGGTTACTTATGGTTAGTAAGTGGGCCACCATGATACGAACAACTGGTATCAGCAAAGCTAGTATGGTCCGTGGGGGTAAGAATGGATAACCAAGCAGTCCGCACGCAACGGAAATAAAATCCTAATCTGTCACTATCACTATCGATTAGAGAAGGAAAGCCACTGCGCCAAGGGCAGCAACGAGCATCAAGCCCGAGTGGATGTTGGCAATTGACAAAGCACCGTTGGACCCGGAGGACGAAGTACCAGTGGCACTCGCTCCGCCGTTCGTTCCCGTGGCAGTAGACGACGCGGTAGCCGTCGAGGGAGGTGCAACAGATGCCAGAATGCTGACCTGAGACCAGGTGGCCGCAGCATTGGTACTGGTGTTACCTTCCAGGTAAGGAAGGAAAGAGACGGTCCCATTGCTAGTCAGCTGCACCAAGGCAGTCACACTAGCAAAGTAAGTGGCCTGAGGGTCCTTGTAGGTGGGACCAGCCAGAGCTTGCGTAGTGTTGGTCTGAGCGCCAGTACGTCAGATGTTTGATTAGCGCCCTGTAACACGAACCTACCTCCACGTTGATGACATACACAGCCGACGAATCCTGAGGAATGAATGCGAACTCCTGCTGGACCTACACAAGACCTGTCAAGACGGGTGTGGGGAAAGAAGGCCGAATACATACGTCACTGGGTTGGAAGAACGATGTGGCCTGACCGTAAGTAGAGGGGAAAGCGCTGCCGTTCGGAAGAGGATATGCCTGAGATTGTGGCTGGAAGTACGAGTCTGTCGGGGACGCGGTCAGAAGAATCCGGTAATTAAATCGAGAATGTTTTCATACAGTGAATGACGAAAATATCCGCCGAGCCAGCAGGGACCCCGGGAACGTCGAGGAAGTGGATGTGGTTTTGAGCGAGGGCCATCACGGGCTGGTAGTCGGACGGGTATGGAGCAGCTTCCAGTGTTGACCCAAGCCAATGGTGTACCGTTAGCGGCCTTGAGGAGACCCATATCCAAGGAGAATAGGTTGTTGTGCGAGAGCGCATCTGGATGGAACGACTTGGTAAAGCAAGGCTACGTACGCGGGTAGAAGACATACAGAAGAGGTTAGTATCGTGGTCCAGGATAGCGTCAAACGAGGAGGTGTCGAAGGATCCAGTAGTCACGGCCTGTGTAGTCCAAGATTTTGCAGTAGCATCATAGATGTATATAGACGAAAGGCTTGAAGCGTCTCCGTTCAACACGTAGATAGCATTGGTGTACTGAGAAGAACTTTTAACGACTGTGAAGACATCTAAGTGGAGTCTACACACCTGAGAGAGGAAGCATGTTGTGTTGGCACCATTGAATGACCTGTAAAAGCCGTCAGGTGTCACCAAGCAGAAAACACGCCGAATACGTACGGTCGGCCGGTGGTAGTGATGTCGCTGGCTTGACCACCTGCATTGCATGCGGGTCAATACCAAGAAACGCTAGGGAAGGAGAAGGAGAAGAGCGTACTGCCTGTCCAAGTTGCCTGCAGACCAGCATTCCAGTCCTTGCCATCAAGGCCAAACGCGAGCAGGTTCCAATTGGCATCGAAGGCGACGCAGGGCCTCGCATTGACGGTTGTCGAAGCAGAAATCAGTAAAAGAGAGACGAGGGTTGGTAAGAACATGATTATGTGCAGACAAGAAACGAGAGTTGGAGACGAAGTACACGCGAGACACCACGCTAATAATAATTTTATTTACATATCCAGTTGCCAAGGGGTGAGACAACTTTGGACAACTATTACAGACACTTGTGTTCCACTTTCACGCTCTTCACTGAAACTTGACATGAAACAAATTTGCATTTCACTGGGATACATAGCAAAGGCATATGAAAGACGAGCTCACTAATGGATACATAATAGTAAGTCAGTAAGACGAGCACGACCCGAAACGGACGTACGAAAGTAAGGGCAGCACCCTTGGTCTTCTTCTCACCGCCAAGCTCGAAGCTAGACAAGTATGAAAAGGACGTACGATACAACGGAACAGCCAACACGTACTGTTTGCAGCGTTTCAATGCTAGTTGCTTCTTGTACTTGCATACGGTACACTCCAGCTTAAGGACGACCTTCTTGGTGGTCTTGGCCTACAAGTCGACATCGTGAGTCACGGCACTCCACATAATACGCGCATCGCACGAACTCGCCTTTTTGTGGAATATTTGCTTCGTCTGGCCACCGTAGCCAGATTGCTTACGGTCGTAACGGCGCTTTCCCTATGCATACAATGAATCTTGCCCTTCTTGTACTGGGTAACCTTGTGTGGGCTGCACCACGAATGAGATCTCGTAGGATAACCTGAAATGCAACTACGTACGTGTGCTTCCTGCACGTCTTGCCCTTGCAGTCTACGAGATTACTAGTCTAAAGACATCACGATCACGTTTACACAACATCACTCACATGTCCGTCGAGTCCTGTGTTGGCCGTTAATTACTTAACACGGGGATAGGCTCGCTGCTGTCACTCACTTGGGAATATTCACCATCGTGGGTCGTGGTGGGTGTCAGTGGGTGACTTGATACGATGCAATCCTTACCGACCAATCATTACGCCCAATCTCTTATCATCAGACCGTAGTGCGAAAATATGAAACACGGTGTGAGTCACGGGCGTCAAGGAGGAAGGCAATGCAAAGTATGAAGACCGGCTAAAGTTGAATAGGGGCACCACCATAAATGGCATATCTGTGGAGTGCACCTCGGGACCAATAGTGGTCAGGTCAGTTGGTGGAATATTGCAACGACCTGATGTAAGTCACTAACAAGTCATGGAGTTGCATGATATATCACAATTTGATTATCTAGAACCATACATATGTACTTACGTGGGTCCGTGCCACTGCCATCTCAATGGTGATTAAAATGGAGTATAGTATGGATAGTACAAAAGAGGAAATCAAGTAGGACCCCGGGTGGTCTGCTAGCAGTACCACTTACCACCTCTCGTCTCCGTATCACTTCAATGAGCATAACAGTCATGTTCCGTATCGCCACCTTGAATAGACACTGATGCGGACAGCGTCGTGCATGGCTTGCAAGATAGTAGGTGGTTGCAACTTTCTCGAGTTTTTTGTTCCCAACCTCCAACGTTGGCACAGCTCTCATGGAATCGTCGGATTCCCAACTGCCTGCCCCCTTTAGTGGCAGAATCCTTGATCCACTGCTCACTTCGGCGCCATTATTTTTGAACCTGCAGGTGCCCTCCGGTCTTACCAGATTGCTTCCAGGATGCTATGCCAAGGGTGAAAACGCGTTGCGAAGAGTACCCATTATGGACGAACTTTGCGCTCATCCGTTTTATTCTACCATTCCCCATACCGCCATTCGTGTGTCGCATGACAGAGCATTGTGCACTTGTGCACAATTGTGATCAAACTGCTCGGGGCATCTCGCGTCATCTTGGTAAGTTGGACAGCTTGTGCGACAGTTGACAATTCGGCTCCAATGATGCCATGAGTCCGATCAGCGCAGTTCTATTTTGCATACACGATATGAGGGTTGGACGTTGGTAAGTTGGGGGCTTAATCGGAAACTGCATTTACACGTAAGTTCGTTGACACGTTGTCAGAAGACTTTGGACGTGTACAGGAATACTACTGCGGAAAGACTGGCATTACTTAAATTTCTCAACGAATGGAGAGGAAAAGCGCCATGACAACACGATGATTTTGGTTATGCATTAATCAGGTGGAATGGCTATGGCTATTCCTTCCAAGCTCCTGCTTTTTTTGGAATTGGATTGGAGG